>JAUMJM010000003.1:1200000-1800000 GCA_033558235.1 Neomorphus geoffroyi
TAATCTACAATATCATTGTCCAGCTAAAAGTACAGGAGGCTTAGCCCTGGCTTTCTGCATCATCTTCCCTATGAGTTCATGGCAAGCGCAGCTCCAGCTGTTTGCGTGCAGGTGTATGTCTGAATTTCCCAGTGTTTCTGCAGATTCATTCGTTCTACAACTAGAAAGAGAAAATCCGGACTTCATGGCACGTGTCGCAGTTCCTGCACTAAGGAACTTGTGCCTTGACCAAGTAAGACCTTATCTGAAACAAGCTAATGCTTCAGTCCAGGAGAGCAAAGTGAACGACCACATCAGGAGGGCTGGCCTTCTTCTACACCTCAGCTTCCCTGCCTGGCTCACCTTGTGCATCTTTTTAGTTACCCTGTGCATCTTTTTTTAGTCAGATGAGTAAAGAACCAGCCTTTCTAAGTGAAAGGTTTGCATCTGAGATCAGGGTTTCCACTCCAGGAACGCCCCCGCACCCAACCGCACTCTAGAGTTCCATGAAGCAGAGGAAGGCTCTGAGCTTGCTCAAAAGGCAAAACTAGTTCTAACTGCATTTTGTCTCCTCTTTGTTTTTTAAGAATCAGCTTGCAGAATGGCACTTGCTAAATGACTGCCTAACAAGACAAAACGGTGCAAACCTCCCAGCGTGCCCCCCCAGCTGGAAAGCCCTTGTCCTTAGCAAGCCAGGCACTGCACCCCTGCTCGCAGCCACCGTCAGGTGCGTGCAGAAGAGGTTCCGACTTCTATAGAGCATTGAGACACAAGAGCTGCTGCTTTTTATTGCAGCCTCTAATGAAAATTTGCCTGCCACGTATCCAAGTGTGATCTGGAATCAGATTTGCACCTGCCTCAGCAGGCCCAAATCAAACAATAACAGCGCTGAGAGAGCAAGTTGGCTAGCCAGCCGCCAGGGCAAAGTGGGGGAGAGCCCCTTGTTGCGCTTTACTGCTGCTCGTTAGAGTCTTTTAATCAGATCCTCAGAGCAAGGATTTTTTGTGCTTTACATGTAGTTTTATATATGTAGTCACACACCTCTCTGCTTAGGAAATGCAACCTACAGCTAACGTGACCTTTTCTCTTTGATTATCAGGGTTGGAAAGAAAAAAGTGCCCACGAGAGCAAGTACTGCCGAGCAGACGACAGTCACGGCTCTCCCACAGGCTTCTGGAAACGCAGTGCTGGGGCACAGCCGCCACCCCTCCTGCTCACGCTGAGGAGTTGGCCTGTATAAGCTGAGTACAGCGTGTGCGCAGGAGACTTCTGCTAATGCAATCATTTTGGGTTATACAGGCTTCAGAGCAGACTGTTTTTTCTGTGTTTCATAAGTGACGAGAACATTTTAGATCCTATAAATAGCGTCTTTCCTTTCCTAGTTGCAAAAACCCCAACTCTTGCATCCAGCTGCTTTGAACTTTATGTTGTGGGCATCTCCAGTGTTCTTTATCCAGGGCTTACAAATCTTGTTGTGAAGATTTGTCAACTTTCAGCCTTACCTCAGAAAAACACTACCCATCATTAGTTTACAATTAGGAAAATCAAGGCATAGGAAGCTCTAATGATTTGCTCAGGATCTCTGCATAGGAAAGAAGAATAAAGCCAAGGACTCCACTCGCAGGCTTCTGCTCTAATTACTGAACAGGATTCTTCAAAACGCCTGGTTATTCAGAAGAAGGGACATGTGAGCGGATCGTTATCTGCTGAGCAAAGTAGATACCAGATGAGCAATCTCTCCTCTTTATCCTTTTACTAAATAATAGATGACTGATTATGATCTTAGATGCTAAGAAAACTTTGCTACAGATCATTTCAGGTTTCTGAAGACGTTTCTCTTCTAGAAGTATCCTTATCTGCATAACCCATTAAGTTAGTCATAACAAAGAGTGGATAACCAAAAGCAAGTCTTGGACACAATTCCTGGTGAATACTCCACCGCCTGACTCAGGATGGGTAAAGCTGAAGTTGCCCCTGTGCTAGCACTGGCTGAAGGCCCTCTGGAGGATGGTTCCTATTCTAAAGAGTTCAAGGTCCAGGCAGGCAAGATAGAAAAACAGGGAACGATCAGTTCCTGTGGTTGTACAAAAAGTCACTGACAGAGCCAGGCACGAGAGTCAAGCATCGTGGATCATAATCTCATGTTTTAAGCATAAACTGCTTTTTTTGTCTTCTAACATAGTCACTACAGCAAAACTATCTGACAGAACTCCTTTGTAGGGTTCCCCCAGTGTGTGGAAACTGGCCATCAGCCCCACTTCATACCAGTTCGGTTCCAGGTGAAACATCCCACACATAAGCAGGTAGGTAGCTGCATGAATCCGTATCACTACAATTTTGGGTTCAGTAACAGATACAGATGAAAGACTGGAACCAAGAACTTGTCCTGCAAAATTACTTTTGAACCATTTTATTTGTACAGTACTACAGAAATCAGCAGTGGTAATCACTTGGAGCTGCCCACCCCCTGACCCTTGTTTGAATCCAGTTCAGTTTTGATGGAGTCAATGGGACAGCAAAGTTGTAAAATAGACATATTTTCAGGTATATGCATATAAAATTAACACTGACTGAAACAGTTCCATTTTTCGGCTGTTTAACCCTACCAGTTTAATTTGTAATTTACACCGAGAAAGAGAAGAACCATGATCCTTTTATCTGTTGAGCCTGACGATACTCTGAAGCACTTTGTTTACTTAATATATTGCACATTCATTGAGCCTTGTACCAATAAAAACTGCCTGTGCTGACACCATCTGTATCAAATACCGTTTCATGGACAAAGCTCATTTGCAGACCCACCTAAAAGTCAGGTATGGTCCATTCCACACCGTTCAGTTCCTCACAGTTTTTTGGCTTGCTATCAGAATTAAAACTAACACAGGCCTGCTGATCTCTGTTAAAAAAATCCCCCCCACACTTGTATTTGCTGTTAAAGACAAGTTCATGGAGAGAAAAGGGTGTGCAGGCACTTGTGCATTTGTGAACGCGTGTGCGTGCAGGGTAGAGGAGGGCTGGGGAAGCTGCATCTTGCAGCAGTGACGTGTATGTTGGGGAACCAGAGGTGGGTCTTGTGTGGCAGAAGAGGTTGTGAAAAGAGGATGCACCTTCCCAGTGTGGAGGTTCATCTCAGCAAGGAAGGGCTGTCCCTGCAGAGCTGAGCCTTCATAACCAGGAAACAGCTGGAATCACTCATGTCATGGGTAAGACCTGGGTAAAGAAAGACCTGGGCAGCATTTAGGAGAATGATCTGTCAAGACTCGGAGGGATTTCTCTTCACAGCCCACTCTGTTCCTGCTCCTTGACCTGTTACAGCCGTGTTTCCCTGTTTTGCTGATGCGCGCACACCTTCCACATTGCACATTGCCAAACATATTTGTAAGGCATGGCAGGTAACAGCCTTCAGGCTGGCACAGCACAATGCTTGGTGAGAAAAGGGCTGCTCACCAGACAGGGCTTCTGCGGTTTAGACTTAGGTTAGTTAATTAATTATTTTTTATTTTTGGAAGCCTGCAGCTGCTGGTTTTGAAACGACCAATCCCAGAGCTGCAAAAGTATGAAAGAAAAGGTACAAAAATCAGTGAAGAAATAGAAAATCAGAGTGGGGTCCTGACTGTGTCCTGGCTGATATTTTTTAAAACACATGAAAGTTTGGCTTATGTAAAAAAGCATCTGGTATTTAGGCCTTGTTGAATTTGTAGCTGTGTGCATGTGCTCTGTGCGTGAATCAGTGGAGCAGCTTCACAGGCCCATGCACGTACTCCGCTGGGCTCCGTCAGCAGGCAGTCCTGGGAACTCGCTGTAAAAATCTGGAAAACCTATTGGACTTCACACTCTGCTTGCTCCTCCTGGACGGCTCGGAAAGTTCTTTGATCTAAGGGAAAGCATAGCTGCCTGCCACAGCTGCAATGCTGCAAACCCCTGTTGCAAGCAAGTGCATGAGCCAAAGGATTGCCAGCTCTACCCATATCTCAGGGACATGGTGGAAGGTTGTTGAACGTTAATAAAGACCATAATGGCCAGAACCACCGGGTTTCTTTCTGTTCATTACATCGCATTGCAGGACATCCCTGCACTGAGATCACCGTAGGTGCTTCTGGTGGACAGAAACAGTCAGTTCCACCTTGTAAGAGCATCTGCTCCAAATCAACTGGACAAGGCAGAGAGGAAAGGAAGCATTCGCTTACTTCTACGGATGAGAAACTGAGACACAGAGAGGTGAAGTGAAATGTCTGAGCCCATACAGGAAACCTATGAGAGAACAGAACTGACCCGGGCTGAGCAGTGCTGAGGACAAAGACTGGAATGAATTAACTGCTTGCAGAGTTTTCTGACTCACCAGAAGTGACATAAAAATAAAAGCCTTGCAATCCCAGAAGTGCATGAGGGAGGGTTCTCCCAGTGTGTGTTAATGCCAGGCACTGGGAACAGTTGTGCCGCTCCGGTGACTCATGGGGAGAAAAGACAACTCCAAATGGGAACAGGTGAGGCTGAGGACTAAGGAGTAATTGGGGGGCAGAAGGCTGTGAAATAGATGAGCAGATTTTTGCTTATGCCAGCAAAACAAATACAGAGAGGTGTGGTGGTGGTCTGTAAATATTCCAGGGCCACAACAGCAGGGAAGGGAAAGCTCTGTTTGAGCTGGTAGTGCTGGTGTGAGAAAGGTGTAAGTCAATCATGAGCAAACGTCGATGCAAAATCAGAAGCGAGTATTCAAACCTCAGAACGAAGAACTTACAGAGCCCTTTTCAACGGGGAGCAGTGACAGTGGAAAGAAAATCCACCTATCCTTTACAGAAACTTGGACGAGTTTGGGAAAGGAATGATAGAGCATGGTCAGGTCTGGCTGCACAGTGGAGCTCAGGAACTGCTTCCACTCTGGAGTTCAAATTAAGTGCCTTAACTGTTCTTCACTCCTAAGGAATTTCGAAGAAGAATCTCTTGTTACATACGGTGCTTAGCACAACAGAGACCACTCTGGTCTCTAGGCACTACTGTAGTACAAATAATTCATAACTCTAACGATCAACCATAATTACATCCTTCCTGAAGCAGAGATGACATATGAGAATACCAAAAGTGAAGAGCAGGGAACTAACTACAAGCTTGTTCCATCCATTAATGACCAGCCCGTATTCTGTGAGAATGAGAACATGTCTGCTCGGATACAGCAGTGCAAATCCAGAGGACTTAACGCAAGCCAGCTTGAACCTCAGATCATGGCTTTCTCTTTCTAAAGGGGATGAACTGTATCCATTTGTTTAAACTTTTGCCCACTGCTCTGGAAGTGAAAAGGAGTTGTACAACAGTAATGCTGGGTTTCATACACCCTCCAGAAACGAGCAAATGGACAGAGATCAGCGTCATCTTCAATAACAGCTTGCAGAAACCACTTGTCCCAGCCCTGAGTCTGTTGGGGCTCAAAGTGTAAGTGGAAAGACCCTCTGACTACCAAGGAAGCATTGCGTGGTGATGCATATTGGGTAAGTTTTTCACAGAGCCTTCCATATGACAACGCTCATAACCTTGAGGACGCAAAATCATTGTCAAGGGTAGGACAGAACTGCTTTGCACAAGAAAAGGACCAGAAGGTACCACAACAAAGCCCTGTTCCATATCTCCCTCTGCAAAATTTCTGTGTGGGTAAGAAGTAACACTTCAGTCTGGACCTGGCTGTGCTCCTTCTTCCACCTTGTGCAATGCAGAAGGCAGAGTGCTGCACAAACCCAGTACAATGCGAGATCCTGCACAGACGCTCCATCCACAGCGGGGAGCTGGAGTTTGGGCCAGATGCATTGCACTGGCAGCAGTTTCCCTTCAGCTTACTGGAGATGTCTCAGATTCCAAGTACAATCCCAAAGGAGTTTACTGTCACTTGGATAAAATGTAGCACACACAAAATTTGTGCACTTTGTAGAAAACAGGATTCAGAACAAAAACTTGCAATTAAAACCAGCCCAGATCCTGATAAGACACAGTGGTTTTCTCTGTGCCTCAATTCCTCACTCAACATAAGACCATTCTTCCTCTTGTCACAGCGGAGCTGTTACAGACCATTTTGATAATACTTTCAGGATGATACTGAGAGTTCTTCCCTAACAAATCACCTCAGTGATTATCCTAAATTTTAGTTATCCTAAAGCCTGGTTTGTTCTAATGAAGTCAGGTATATTAGTTTATGGCTCTCAGGAATATCACCAAACTGTAACTGTGCTATGGAAGGATACACATGTGCTATGAAATCCAGTAAAGAAAGGCCATTACCACGCTTGTTACGTGAGTTTTGCTAGCAAATTCAGGTTAGAAGTGTCGACATCTGTCTTTATTCTCAGGATGCCTCAAAGACACCCACAGCAACTGCATTACCTACCCAAACCAGCTGCCAGTCTTTTGGGAATCAATTTAGAAGTGTCAATCTGTCTGGTTTTTGGACTTGGACCTGTAGCAATAACTACCGGCTCCAGCGACCTTTCCATGTATCGATGCTAGAACCCAAGTAAGGGTGTTGAAGGTCCACGCTCTGCTGCTAATCTCTGGGCAATTTTAATGCCAGGGACTTGTGAATGGCCACCAAGACTCTTCCCATCACTGACGATAACTTGTGGAGTGATCTGTTTCTCCTGTGTTTCACCTCCTAGGGCTTTTTGTCCTTTGCCTGCTCAGATTATGGGCCCTCATTGCATCCATGAGCCATGGTTTGTCTTGGTGGGACCCTCCAGGGACAACTATGATAATATGAGGAATTAATCACCCCAGTCACAACTTCTGGTTCAAATCAGGAGTCACTTCTAAAGGTTGATCTGCAACACGACCCTCATGGATAAATCCTCAGAATTTAATACGGATTAAATTAATGGATTTTTTATTGGAATTGAACTGGACCATATAGAAATTGTTCCATAAACAAAGCACAGCAGAAAAGGCAAAACTTCCTTGATTTTACCCTGGATTGTACAGAAGGGATATAATTTTTATGACACCTTTCCCTAGGTAATCCAGAGTTATTTGACTTAAAAAATACATTTTTTTCAATGTAAAGGCATAGGATTTTGTTATTACATGAGAAAATCTCAAATCATTACACCGAGACCTGCAGAAAGGCAATTCTGTCGGAGGGCAACGATGCCAGTTCTTTTCCTTGGTTAAAGTAACAAAGTTCCTGCTCCTTTCTTAAGGCTGGGTGAGAAGGGCTCCTTAGAAACTCAGCTGATGTGCTCCAGTAACCCTCTGCTGCTTCACTCTGTTTTAACCACTGCCTGTCTCTGGCCACCCTTTCAAGTTTACCCACATTTATATATATTAAGGCACATTTATAGAAACCAGGCCAAGTCCAGAATCTGTTATCCTATTCCATATTCTGCCATTCCTGAATTTTGATGGTTTTGATAAATGAACCTTGGATATAAGCTACCTATTCTGGATAGGCTGCTCTTGCAAATTCACTTTGCCTCCACACACAGATGATCAATGGCAGCGCAGCTTCCCATTTCCCCTCTCCTTTCTGAGCATGCTGAGTTCTGGTGGTTTGGATAAATGGGTAAACCCCAAGTCTGAATGAATTGCACTGTTTTCAGTGGGAATTTGCAGATATCCAGTGTATATTTCTCAGAACCAGGTCCGTGTTTGCTCTCAACTCTCTGCTAACTCCATACTTCTGTAGCTGCTTTAGTTGTGAAGCCAGAAGCACTTTTATAGGCATCTCCTCAGTCCTGACCTGAGGTCAGGTTCCTCTGTCTGAACAAGACAAGTGATTCTTGTCATTCAAGTGGATAAAAAGTTACAATTCTTACAAAGCAAAAACATCAGCTCTGACATGCAGTGATTACAAAGGGATGGAGCATCTCAGCAAACCGGTCAGATTTGGGGGACAGAGTAGCTGAGGGGAAATGGTGCTGTACCAGGGGACAGGCTCCTTATCGCATGGCATGATTTGGATTTTGCATTGGATCTTCATACCCATAGCATGTTTCTAACGTGACCAGCAGGACTGAAATAGAACTGCAGCCACACAACAGCTAAGGGAAAAATAGTTGCAAGAAGAGGGGTTGGAATTAAAGGATCTTTAAGCCAAACCATTCTATGATTGTAAGAGAGCAGATGCCTTTGAGTGTGGTGGTTTAATAGAACCATTGCTGTTACAATGTACAGGGTTTCCAGTGCCGGTGCGTGCAAGGGCAGAGCCACTTGTACCCTGCATGTGTAACCATTGTGGGGAGCATTTCTGCCAGTGGCCTAAATACTTCAGGACACGAAGTTGCAGTGCTAAGTTTAAATACTAAATAAATTCACACATACACACGCCTGTGCAAATCAATGAGATCTCAACACCTGGGTATTTGTGTAAGCACAATATTAAAAACCCCGTGTCTCTAGTAACATGCGGAGTCTTTGGTCAAGGTTTTCCTTTTCTGCTTTGCTTTGTTAGACAGGAGCAGAGTGGCTGCCCACTGCTCTGGAAGTGGCTTCGTTCCACCACCACCGCGAGCCGTGCCTCTCTGCGGCTGGCAGGGCACAGCCCTGTTACATACGAAGAGGGCACTGTCTCTCTGGGCAGCCTGACTCAGAGCTGGGCAGAGAAAAAGGAAAGGCGAATGCTCGATGCTAACGTTCTATGAAGTCCCAAGGAGATTTGGAACAGGAGCACTGGAGGAGTTACAGTTTCCTTTGTTCTGTTAAAAGGAAAAAGGAAACACATCAGGAAACCAGACTGTGGAGCACAGGAAGTCTCATTTTGGCTGATAAAAAGGAACTGATGTGAGGTTGGTTGAGATGCAGTTATAAGTCAATCAAGCTTGGAACAACAAGAAAAGCTATTCAGAAGAAACCAGAGAAACAAATTCTGCTTTTAGTTGTTGAAAGGGTATTTTGTCCTCTCCTAATCATCTCCTTATCTTCTTTTGCAAAAGAAAGCTGTTATAAAACACATTTAAATAAGAAATTTCTCATGGTACAGAAATCGGTTTCCCAAACTCACCACACCTTCCACTGACCCCACCATACCTTGCGCCAGTTTCTTTTTTTCACTCATCAGCCAACTTAAAAAACTGTATTCTTGCTGATTTATCTCCTCCCCTCAGATCAAAACCAGCATTAGTCAAGAACGGCAGGGTTTTTGCTGAGTGAGAAATCAGCAAATGACTAATTAAAGGCTCCCTGCCCATTAGGTTATTTTCACCCTCTCTGCATGATTGACAAGCATGGGCCAGTGCACAAACGTTCCGTTCCTGGGTGTGAAGCTTTGTCAGACTGGGGGGTGGGGGGGTGTAATTTATTTTTAATCGTTTCTTACTCCCTTACAGCCCTGTGGTCGGTTCAGCTCTAGGTTACTCTATGCTGGAAGAACAGGAACGAGGTAGATGCAAACAACCAAGTAAGCATAGCTCTATCCATGGCATTTACCACTGGAGCCTCCAGGGAGCTGTGTGTCTGTATTTTAGGAAAAAAGTCAGGAAAACATTCGATACATACGAAGAGCCAAGGTAATTTTCTTTACAGCTTCATACCAATGCTGGAAAGAAGCAAGGGCTAGGATTCTGCAAGATGCCTGTGGGTTCAGTCTTACTTCTCCCAGCTCTCTCTCTCTCTCCCTTTATTCAGTTTTTTGCAAATCATGACCAACCTGTTTACATACAGAATCGAAATGCTTTGTAAAGCACCTAGAGAAGAGCCTCAGTTTCAATGGGAACAGTTACCTTTAAAAGCTGATGAGAGTTACAGGCTGCCGGTACCTCTACAGATCAAGCTGCTCACTTATTCAGATAAATACACACTCATATATCTATTTTTAGGGCTCTGGTTTTCAGAACATGCAAGAAAAACAGAATTAGAGGCATGGAAGTGTCTCTAGTATCAAATAGTGATGGTCCCTACCAGGTCATTGTTTCAAAGATTTGCCTTTGGTGCTCTTTGTCACCGGAGAACAGAAGGTTTATCCCGACACAGTTAATGCCTTCATCAGTAACAGACAGTAACTCCTGTCCCTCCTGTTTAGGTCTCTGTTTTACAGCTAAAGGAAAAGCTTTTGGTAGCAGAGGTGGGGGAGGAGGGAGGTAACGTTTGTGGCTTTACTACAAAAGACAGGTTTCTAGACCAGTGTTACAGGCTGTGTAGATACACATCAGTTAATTGTGTGGGCTGGGTAATGAGAGGAAGAAAGAAAATAAGCAGTAGATGCATTAACATTTTGAAGACTTTGATATCTGGAGCTCAGTGGAGTAGATTTTATATTGTCCTGTACCGTACATTGCTGTTTATACCAGCACAATTTGGGGTGGTGCTGTTGCTTGATCAGCACCCTGACTGCCCGGGCATCTGAGGTGATGCAGGCTGCAGGTCAGCAGAGGGCTGGGTCTGCCATTGGGCAAATTATTTCCAGAAGGAGGCAGAAAAACACATTTGCGTAGTGGTATTTCAGTCTGCATTTTCAAACCCAGCTATAAATATGCACTCACGGCCGTGTAAGAAAACATTTGTTCACTCAGCGAGTGTTCTCAGTGTCACCCATGGGAGTGTGACAGGGCTGTGTATAACTGAGGAGTGTGCTGCAGGCAGCTCTCCTTGCACATCAAGCACATTGTGAGTCGTGTTCGCATGTGCAAAAGAGCACACAAGAGGTGCAGACACTGGAACTAGATTTGTTGTTCAATGCAGGACAGAAGAGCTAAAGAGAATTTTACATTTGGGGTGAAAGCTGGCTTCAAACCAAGCTGTAGAGATAAGCTTAATATGATAGACCATTTTTTTCTAGGCAAGCCATGCACACATTCATGCGTGTTCTAGTAATAGTACCGTGCTTCAGCAGCATTAAATACTTAGCAAACCCACAAGTGTCTGGCAATCTGAAGTTAAGGTTCCCTTGGCTCCTTTAATTTTCCCGCTTCTGCACGTTTGCATTAAGATGGGACATAGGGTCTTTCTTTAAGAGGTCAAGTAAACTCAAGCATAATGAGAACTTTCATTTTTTCAAAGGCAACTTATAGGGTGCTGTAAAACTATTTCACACGCTGATGTTCTACAGGAAGAAAAAGAATGGAAGATGTTCCATGTCATGAGTTTGTACATTTGTAAGTTCTAGGCCTGATCCTTCAGAGATGTGAGCTGAAATCAAGAGGAAAGCTTTCTGTAAGACCAGGAAGGAGAGACGTGAAGAAAATAGACTCTGTTTCCTGCAAAAATTGCTACAAATGCCCTTCCCCCACCGTATCTCACCTTATCACTTTATGTCATCTAAGACCTCAATGCGAGGCGCAGCCTTACCCTTTGCTTCTCTTAATTTCTGCACTTTTCTCATAATACTCCAATGAAGAGTTCCAGTCTTGCACATCAAGACTCCAGTAAAACTCTCTTTAGAAGAAATGCCCCAAGGAGTGACAGAATTTGCTCCCCCCTCTCCCACCCCCCCGCCCATCTTACAGCAGGAGTAAAACAAAATTAAAATAAATAACTAAAAAAAAAAGGCAAGAAATCCTCAAGACATGCATGGTACTACTTAAAGTGACCACATCCTGTTAGGGTAAAATCCACAATGGTAGAAATTATACAAGGCTCTCAGCACCTCTTCAAAGGCCTAAGCGAAACCCCAAGTGCCTAAAACTGAAGCATGGTGTTTTGTTGTGTATTAGGTTTGCTTAAGATTAATCTTCCTTCCCATAACAGGAACAGTTCTACTACAGAGCAGCAGAGCTGCTCAGTTTACCAGCTCCGAAGTAGCTTTCCCAGTGTTTTCCTTGTGAGGCAAAAGGGAGTCAGTACAGAACACCTAAACTTGACAGCGCCAAGCACCGAGGAGCAACTCTAAGATCATGCTATGGCAAAAGGCACACACTCACACACAGATCTTGGGAGGGAAATGAAGTAGCATTATAAAACTATCCCACTTACAAAACATTTGTAGAAGGTTGTTGTTGATGTGTGTTAGAAAGCAATTATTCAATACAAAAGTCACCTGAAGAAGGACTAAGGTATCAGGGAATATCATCATTTATGCCTTGGAAACTCCGGTTGAGTTTGTTCCAAATTGCTTTTTGAGGGACAGCAACGTGGGAAGTCTCCAGTGAGCAAATATCTTTGTGATTATTTTGTTTTTCCCAGCCTGGAGATTCAGTCTTGCCCTAGAAGTCGATGCCTTTTTACCAGGAAGGCCATCTCTAAAGGGCCAAAGCCAGGGCAATTCAAAAATGGGAAAACAGACATTTAAACTTGCTCAAAAAGGAAATTTCTTAGTTTTAGCCCTTGATGGCCAAGTTTTAGGATGAGAGTAAACGTCTGCAGTTCACAAATGACAAGAAACAGTGATTGCAATAGAAACCCTACCCCACCCTTTGCTATAGCAACACTGACATATGGGTTGTCTTCTCATGGAAGGAGAGAACTATGGTTGCCCTCTATTGAGTAATGCAGAGTGTTCATCGAATGTCCTTCAGCTGGTCTCACTTAGGTACAGAACATAAGGATAAACATGTTTTCACAGAATGAAGGCAGCAGTCACACAAAATGTGCTTTTTTTATTAACAGCCAGGCTTTGGCAAGTGCATTTACTTTAGTCATTGTCCACATATGAAGTGGAACTGAAACAATTAAACTAGTTTGAAACCACGTCGCCTGTTATTGTGAGGAAGTCCATGCATGGGCATCTTGCTGAGATTAGATGTACCCTTTTTAGACTTAATTTGAGGCAATAAAAACCAAACCAGCAAACATAATGTCAATTAAGTCAAAGTCAGATGTGAACCCAAAGAAGATGTGATTAGGAGTATCTGGAGGTATACAATAAAAATGTTATTGACTGCTTAAAACTAGTGCAAACCCAAGCCATCATGAGTTTCACTGGCTCCCAGTCACCTTCTGCAAGTGCTGTTCACAGCATATGAACTGGATATGGAAATGAACTAATTAAGATACAGACTTGCTGCTCTCCGTAAAAGATCTTAGAGCATTGCGCTTGGATGTCACTTTTCAAGCCAATCAGTCCACCTCTCCTGCCAGGTATTAAACAGGTTATTTGAAGGCTGCAGCAAAAATCACCTCAGTAAGTGATCCCTCAAGATAATCCCCCTCAAGAGAAATAACTATTTATGAAGAAATAAAGACGCTTTCTAGACGTGGTGCATTGGCTCAACAGTATCATACGTAATGTAAGTCAGTGATGGGGAAAGATGACTTCCAGTCCTGAGCTGATGCCATAACATGTTTCTACGCATGGCATTCCCTCAGCTTTGGGTTAAAACACCCTGACGACAGCTTCAATACACACTTGCATACAATGTCCACAAAGGATGCAAATGTAGCCCAGGATCATCGTGACCACCTCTGACCATGCTCTCTTTGCCCAGGAGCAGGCAATTGTGAGCGCTAGGACAGCTTAAGGCTGCAGTGGATTTATCACTTTACCACAAATTTACCCTGCACTGGGCAGGGCTGCAATTAAATTATTCCGAATTTAGGCAAAACCATCAAAGAGTCTGTTGTCAAAAGCCTTTCTGAATGGCATAAAAAGATTAAAAGTAGTGGCCTACTATTAGAGATTGCAGGGTGAAGGGAGAGATTTTTTATCGTAGACTGAACTCAGACTCCTTCTGCATCTGCCAACTGTGCAGTTAAAAGTCTTTTGCTCAATTAAAACAATTAGTCCATGGAATAGTTTTGCATAGACTTGATAAAAATCAGTCACTTACATTGTTTAAATTGCTCCAGAAGACAATCACCTGGAATGCACAGCCCTTTCCTACATCTACTCTGCTGCACAGCATCGATCTTCTATACAGCAGGTACATTCCTGAGTTTACAGAGGGAAGCATTTCTCCATCACACTAGTACACAGATTTCAGCTGATCCTTCACTGTCTTCTTGCTCTGGGTAATGAAACAGACTTATTCTGTGTTTGTCTTGCTCTCTCGTCACTTATACCTCTTTCTGCCACATTATTTCCCAGTACAAATGCACAGCTTGGAGATAAATCATTGCACATTACCTACAGGAGAGCAGACCTGAAAGTACAATTGCTTTTAAATCGTTTTCCTCTGGACACCAGAGAGCTCTGCTTTACTATGGCCTAGAATTTAGAACATCTACCCTGACGCACAGGTTATATAGAGAGCTCAGCCCATTAAAAACATTTAAGCATCTCAAGCCACATCCTATTCCATTGCACTTCACCTGAGACAAGCTAGGCAAGGTGACCTAACCCGTCCCTTTTAGTGGTGAGCTGCAGCAAATACATCAGTGCCTGGGTCTGATGTTCCATGGGAACCCACAATTTTTCTCCCCAGTCAGAGAATTTGCAAGAAATCTCAGCTAATCCTGAGGGTGCTACACTGATCTAAACACACAGTACAGAAAAGGGGGAGATCACAGGAGGCAGCAAACAGGACATGGGGAACCGCAGCTGCTTGCTGCTGATCCTGGAATCGCTCAGCAAATGAACCCAAGAGAAGACTTTGGTGACTCTAGATCCCATCTCTAAGAGCTTGCACAGTCTAATGATTCCTGGACTACAAGTGAAGCAGGACAACGTAAGAAAATGCTGCAGAGCAGTTAGCGGGCAGATCCAGGAGCTGGTGAAGTGACCTGGGATGCAGCTGAGTTCCTCCTTTTGCCACAGCCTCCCCAAAGTGACTGTAGGCCAAGCGGCGAAGTGTCACAGTTCCTCATCTCCAACCCAAGAGGACTTTGCAACACAGGGTGAGCAGGGAGAGGAGCTCCTATAGGCACCAGGAGCTCTGTGGGGCAGAAGAATAATTCATCACCTGTCCCCCAAAGGTGGGGCAGGGGTCTCAGTGCCTGGGCAGAACAGCAACTCCATGTGTGCACCACAGCAAATGCACAGATGGGAGATTTCTGCACTTTCACTGCACAATATTTAGGGCTCCACAAATCAAAGGTGTTTGTGGTGCACTACACATATCCTGAATGAGGCCAGGTTACTTTTGCTACAGATCTGAGGAGGTGGCGGAGGAAACCTGTCTTATTCCTGCCATACCTCCCAAATGTTGTGCTTTCAACGCTCCTGCTTTCTCTCCTCCTTTCCAACATTCACCCTTTTGTTCCCTCTTTTTCTCTTCTTTCCATTTTCTCTGCCTGGCAGTCTCCTTTCCTCCCTTTTCTTTTGAGACCCTTCCAAACAGTGCACTTGTCACAAGCTGCAATCTAAGGGAGAAAGTTTCAGTTCCTGCCAGTTTGCAGCTTCTTTCTCCCCAGGTCAGCAAAAAAAAAAAAAGACTCAAAAAAAAAAGACAAAAAAAAAGACTTTAAAGAAGAGATCAACACCCCACCCAGGCGATAGGCATCTTTCGAAATCCTCCAACCCAAACACACCCACAGCGTCTCTCGCTTCAAGGCTCTTCTGTTCGAGCTGCTTCTGTTCTGTAGAGCTCCCTCAAGAAGGGCCCATTAGAATTGCACAAGGGTCCCCCCAAAGCAAGAAAGCCAACCCTTCGCTGTCCAGGCTCTGAGAAACAGCGTGAGCCACTTCAGGGGGCTTGGAAAAGGCTTGGTTTGTCTTTGCAGAGGCTGAAGGACTGGCCGGTTGGATAGGGGGAACCACTCTCCAAGTCCCAGCAGCGTCCTTGGTTGCTCAAGGCCACCAGAGGTTGGTTATGTTCGTGGTTTTTTGCCACACACTTTGCTTCCCCTTCCCCCTGCCTCGCCCCAAGCTGGGGTGATGTTTCTTCTCCTAATTGCCCTCAAAATCGCTCTGTCCCCCCCAAAACTGCTGGAGAAATCACACGGGTGACCACCAGCCCCCTCCAAATCACTGTGCTCTCCCCCTCCCCCCAAAACTGCTGGAGGAAATTAACGGGCGACAACCAGCGCCCTCCATATGGCTCTGTCCCCCCAAAAAGTTGCTCGAGGAATCTCATGGGAGACCATCAGCCCCCTCCGAATCGCTCTGTCCCCCAAACACTGCCGGAGGAATCTCATGAGAGACCACCAGCCCCAGCGGTGCGGGCGGGGAAAGCTGACACCGAGAGGCGGGGGGGGAGGCAAACATCTGGGACCAGCCGGGAGCCCCGCTCACCCCTTGCCGCCCCCCAGTCGCCCTCCGCGGCGCCTGGAAGCCCCGAGAGGCTGCGCAGCCCCCGGGGCACCGGGCGGGCCAGGAAGAGCCCCGGCGGAGGACAGGGACCCCCAGCCCCCTTACCTTAATAGTGCCGTCCATCTAGAATAATTTCCAGCCGGTGCCAGCAATATTCCACACATTGACCCGGTTTAGCCTGCAACCGAAGCCTCCTGAAGTTTTTTTATCCTTCTCTCTCTTTTCGTTTTCCCCCGGCCCTTCCAGCGCTTTTGCTCTCCCCTCGGTATCCCCTCTCCTCCCTCCCTCCCTCTCTCTCCGTCTCTCTCTTTTTTTAACTTTGGTTGTTGCAGCAGAGCGAAAAAGAGACAGTTAACCGGATGAAACGTTTTTTTCTGCTAATTTTGGGAAGTGAAGTCACTCGAGGAGGAAACTTTCGTCTCTCCGCTGGTCCTGCCTTCTCGATGAAAATATATATATTTTACATACAGGATATTTGCTCCATTTAGATAAGAAGGGGCAGAACAATAGCTACCTCTGTCAGCTCTTGTCGCCAGGGCAGCCGGTCCAGCCCGGACCTCGCCTCGCACCCCGCGCCGTGGCTCATCCCACAGTTTACTTTGACATGGATTTAGCTTTTTTTTTTTTTTTTTTTTTCCCCTTTTGGCTGGAGCAGCTTTAGCCTGACTCACTGAATTTCCGTCTCTTCCCACAGATTTTTTTATTAATGCGTTTTCCAGCCATAGGCAAAAATTAAGGAGAGAAAACCGTAAATACAATTCGCTCGCGGCAGGCAGAGAAAATAAAAAGTCTGGCGATTAAAACGTTTTTAAAACACATTCTGGCCCCTCTCCTTCACGCCTCCCCGCAAGGAGCGTGAGAGGAGGGTCCAGCCCCTGCCAGAAACAAGCAGTAAGTGCAATAATGCAGGACAAATGACTCCAGCAATTAAACACGTGCTGGAAACGGGGCTGCAGGAGAGGCTCTTTTCCACATTCGCCCCTTCCCTTCACTCTCAGCCGTCTCGAGGGTTGGGATATCGGGCTCTGGATCAAGGATTCTGAGATAGGTGAGGTCCAGCCGTTTCACTTGTGGGGCTGAGAGCACCTTCCCAGGGCAAGTTTCTCGCTAAGCTGTTAAAGTCCCACTCAGAAGGCGGGGGGTGGGAATGGATAAGCTAAAAATGACAAAAAAATTACAATTGTCAGATCGGCTGAATTTTCCATTCCCGGATGCGGGCACTGCAAAACCCCAGCCAGTAGCCTTCTTTACATCCCATTTTAGACCTGGCGAGCCCCTGACGTGCGATTCTCTCTTTCATTCAAACGGGAGCGATCACCAGAAAAGGAACGTGCTTTCTTTTTTTTTTTTTTTTTTTTCCGGGAAAAGTTGGAACCCTCCGAAGGAGCCGAGGGAAGGAGACAATACCCTCCTGTCCAGCTCACCCGCTTCCCCCCTCCCTTGCAGAAATAACAAGCGGCGAACGCATCATGCAATACTTTGGGCGTCCTTTATTCCCCACTTCTGCAAACGGCTGCAGCCCGGGAGGAAGAGCAGAGGGTGGAATAAAAGGAGCGGGAAGCCAGGAAAGGAAAGTGTCAAGGCAGGAGGACACTCCTGCTCGTCAGATCTCTCGGTGGAGAGGATTACCTTGTCCAGTGCCAGTTGTGTCCAGTCTTTTTTGTTTCCCCCTCTCTTTAGTCCAACCACGGGAAGGGGAGGTGAGGGGGGGGGGGAATAAAAATTATATCCAAAGTTTTTCTGCACCCGCCCCTTCCAAAAGGGAAATGCAATAATGCCACTAGTGTTTCTACTCGGCGGAGGCAGGGATGCCTTATTAATACTTTATTTCTCCAAGAGCGAAGCTGGCAGGAGAGCGCTGCAGATCCCCCTCGCCCCTCCTCCCCGCCCTCCCCCTCCTCTGAAATTCGCCTCATCAATTCCGCTACAATTTCGCCGTTCGGATGCAGACACGGGGCTGAACGTGACCAGACCTGGCAGTTTGGGGCTCGCTGCTCGCCAGCGATTGAGGCCGCCTGCAGCCGGGAGGTGAAGGGGGGCAGAGGGGACACCTCCCCCTCTCCCTGTCCGTCAGTCCGTCCGTCCCCATCCTACCGCCCCCCCCCCCCCCCGTCTGCTCCACAATCCAGGGGTCTGCGCCGGGGTCCCCGGAGAGCAGCACATCTGGATGCTGCTAGCGGGGTCAGGTCCCCCCTTGCCTAGGGCCACAAGAACTGGAGTTCAATTAAAAGAAATCATGGTTAACCCTTCGTTTTCCTCATTACTCTTTCTTTTTTTCGTGCTTCCCCCCCCCCCCCAATACTCTCTTCTCCCTCCTCCCTCAGTGTTACCACATGGCTGCAGCAACCAGCAAAGCAAGAGGTTAAAGGGAAGAGTGAAACGCATCCTTTCAAAACCCAAATGGTTTCCTCTCTAGACAGCGCTCTCTACCAGCCCCGAAAAACAACCGGGGTGGGAGGCGAAGGAGAGGACAGGCTGAGGATCTTAACCACGAAAGGAAGGGGAAAAAATACCCTGGAAGGAGCCTCTGTTATCCATGGACCTCAGAGAGCATTTTGGGTTTAGGTTGCGTGGCCGACAGGTCCCTGCGGTGGGGGAGACCGGGGAGCTGGGAGCGGCAGAGAGAAGCCACCTGAAAACCTGCCCAGGTGATGTGGGAAGACCTTAACGTTTCCAAATCACCCTTCCCCACCTCCGACCTGAAGCAACAAACCAGCCCGGCACCCGCGGCCGGTTCCTAGTGTTCCCAAAGGCTGGAAAATGTCAAACAGACTTCATCCCACCTAGGGATATTTTAGGAACCCAGGTCTGCGTTTTATTGCCAGACGGGCACCATGACCCCCAGGGGCTTATTTTGCATGTCTGAGGAGCGCTCGAACGGACCCTGTTCGGGTGACGTTAGACTGGGTCCTGCTTTCCCCGTATTTTTGGTCTAAAATAAGAATTGCGAGAAGCGCAAGAGAAAAGTTAAAGAGCGGAGTTACTGAACATTATAATAGACAAGCTGAACAATCTCCTGTTTCCCTCCCAAATCATGTAACAATAGAACCTTTACTTCATATTTTCTAGTTTTTTCCCTCTTGCCCTTAAAAAATAATAAAAAAAAAAAACCAAACCACCCTTGAAGTTATCTCAAACTTTTTGGAAAGGGTTGGAATATTCACAAACTGCGTGCGCCAAGCTCTGAATCATCCCAGGTGGTTGTTCAGTGGCTTTGGGTGTTTAAGTGTTGGAAAGCAATGGAGCAGAGACAGCGACGGGAAAGTGAAGCCATAGCCAGGCATGGGGCTGGTCAGTGCATGCAACTTTTAGTCTGATGCTCCACTTTTGGATGCATATGTACATACAGTAAAGGAATTATGGTCTGTTTAATGTGGTTCCCACCAGACATCTGGAAAATCAATCGATCTGAGCCCCCACGGAAGGTTTCAAAAGCTTACATGGGGACAGGATGGTAGAAATCGGTTACTCCTCCGTTTTTTTCTTTCCCTCCGCCTATGAATGAAACGAAATTCTCGCCCCAAGTTTGTAATTAGCTCAATATTGATCTCAAGCGCCTGCTGTCCCCACCTCCTCTCTTCGTCCTTACAAGTGGGTTACATCGGCTGCAGCCGAGTGAAACCACCAGTTTGGGTGTGATCCGGTTGAACTTAATAAGGACACACGGGTGACTTTGGCCCAGGACTATTTCAGGTCCAGTATCAAAGGAGTTAACCCCTCGGTGTAGTTCAATGCCAGCCCTTTGCGGCACTACATAACCTCAAAGCCACGGCTTTTCTGTCTGTAATTCACGCGGGATTAGTGGTCATCACTTCGTAATTAAAACCGTCTAGTTATTCGGGAGGAATAAACATAATGAGAACCTTCCCTGGCCTCAGTTGCAGGTTAGAAACATTCTTTTCTCAGGATGGAAAGGGGGATTGGCTTGTTTCACCCTCTCGTACCCGAACAGCACCAGCTGAGCTCTCGTTAGCACCAGCCGGGGCTGGTCGCTGTGAATGAACGGGGGGAACTGGGAAGGGGAGCCCCGAACCAGCAGCAGCAGCCGCGCTCTTTGTCCCTGCAAAGCGACTCATTTCCCACCAACTGTGACAAAGGGGTCTTTTTTAAGAAAACTGTCTTTATATACACACACGGAGCTTGAGCCTGGTATATTTTGCGTGTACATTATACGTGTGTAAAGCTTCCTATATGTTCTATCCTCTACACACGTATTTAAAGTATTTGCCACCAACCTTTGCCCGGCGCTGCGTTTGCAGAAGGCCAGGGTCTATCCCAGTCTTTACTGGAGGAAAAGCTGCACCAACTTCAGTGAACGTTTAAAATTTCCGGGTCCGAATTTCCTCTGTCATCGGCTCCCTTGCAGAATGAAAAACGCGACGTGGTTTGTTTGTTTTCTAAACTCCCATTCTTACAAGCAAAAAGCCCAAACTACAAACCTGGGATCTGAGCCCCAGAAATGAATCCCAATTCTAAGCTAAACTAATCGGGCAAACCTCTGATTTCAGCTACGGCAACAAAAAGGAACAGAAGAGCGCTTTCCAGCCCCACAACTGAAGGATCGGGTCCCTCCTACTTCTTGGTCTACAGGAACAACCCATGGGATTTGGGAACCTGAGGCCGGGAAGTTATTCAGTGCTAATCGGTACTAAGTAAAACATAATGTCTTAAAAGTAGCGTGGAGAAGATGCAGTAGCTTTGAAGCTGCATAGGAATTAGGCGAAGAGTGGGGTAAGCAGTGTCCTGGATAGTTTTATTTGAGTTCCATGTCCCAATAAAATCGCCCCCGCCCTCCCCTCCTCCCCCACCCCGCAATTATTGAAAAGCCAAGGCACAAGAAAACAAAAATACTGAAGGCCAAAAAAACAGACTGCAGTGCACTAGCTCCAAACGTCTGGCCCCTCGCTTGAGGCCATAATTAATTTGAGATTTATTTTTATTGGAGAACCCAGTCTCGTCTGACCTTAGCCAAACAAGGCTTCAGCGAGACCCTTGATGCGCTTGAATGGAACAGAATATTTCTCTAAGTTCTCTTCAGGCGTCCATGCCTGCTTTGAATTTGTTCCCTCAGACTTCATATATTTGGAGATTTGCAGGAAAGATTTAAAGCATTTTTCCCCCTTAGCATTCACTTTCTTTTTCTTCCCTTTCTGCTCCCCTTCCCCTCCACACCTTCTCTCTTTCAAAACACATGGCTGGGAGAGCACAGGAAAGCTTAGAATACAAAATTCCCTGGATCCAGCATATTGGTGGGGGGGTGCTTTTTCTGTAAATTGTGAAAGAATGGAACCATTAGAAGGTTGCAGAGGGGGCTGGTTTCTTGAATGCTGCTGTCTGAAGGCGGGAGTCACTGTAAAAGTTTGTCCCTTGTGCCCGAGAGCCTGGTTTATTTTAGAAAGCTCCAACACGCTACATTTCCAGGAAAGAAATAGCGTTTCTCCCACCTTCTCGACCTAAATTTAAACCATGCCAGCCCTGGGTTGAGCACGGGGAAAAAATATCTGGCCGAATTCGCTGGACACAGGGAAAAGGATTTGTCTATTTAAAACAGACAGGTAGGTGCAAACGAGAACTAAATCCTTAAACACAAAGTTGTCATAAAGTATTAATCCACGACTTGCTCGAGTTTAACAACTCATCAGCGTTTCTGCCGCAAGAAATGAGTGTTCAAAAGCAGAAAAAAAGAGAACGAGTCAGTGTATCCGTAGATTAAATCATCACGAAGTGTGGGAATGGTGTAATAGCTCACAGCGGCTTCTGCCCACTCTGCGCCCTCCGACAAAGCTACTACAACTCCCACCTTTTCTGGAGGCGCCTGAAATTCTGGAGGTGAAGCTGAAATTGTGCGAGAAAATAGGAATTGGGGGAAAAAAAAAATAAGAGGCAGAAGTGGACAATGCGCTGGAGGGTGTCCTTAGTGGGACTGGTACTGCCTGAACTGTGAAAAACCAGTCCACGGAGGCTTCAGTTATCCCTTTTCTGCCAGGCTGAAGCTCTCTGGCTGTTCTTAAGAGTGTGGTGCAGGTTTCTGCCCCGTCCACACAGCCGCATTCCCAGCATCCCCGCGCACCTGTGGGATGACCCGTGCGCAGGTCCTTCTGCAACTCCTTCCCCCCGGCTGATTCATCGGCTCCGCTGCGAGATCTCTGTGGTAAAAATATATGAAATACGGGGATATTCTTTCTTGCAACCTGCCCACGAGCAGCCTCTGGCTGCTACTGTTGGGTGGGAAAGATAACGTGCCCGTGTCAGGGATTTTCTCACTCCAAGGAAAATCAGTGTTTTGTCCATAAAAAAAAAAAAAAAAAGAAAGAAAGAAAGAAAAAAAAAAAATAAAAAGAAAAGAACCACCCTCTCTCTCTCTGTAAACTTTCCAGGCAGAGTAAAAGCAAGAACAAACCAAATATTGTTTCCAGCCACTCGGAGTATTTTGCCTCCGTGAATATCCTTCTTTGTACGGCACCACAAACGTTATGGCTGCATGAAATCCATTTTTGGAGCCAGAATTCCCGCTCTGGCACGGCGGGTCGCCCCGGGGGACAGGCCGAGGGGCTGGCTTGGGGACCGTTTTTCAAGCCGGGAGGATGCGGTTGCTCTGCGGGTGTTCCCTGTGATTCCCAAGGGGACGGAACGGGTCTGCGCCAAACAAACTCCTCCAGCTCACCTGAGCAGCTCTGGGAACTGCCTGGAATTATGTCCCCCCCCTCCCCCTCGGGAGAGTATTTTAAATATCCTCCCCAGGCGGCAGAGGCAAAGAGGGGGAAAGCAGGAATGCCTCCAGCATCCCTGCTCCTGCGTGATGGGGAGCACCAGCGCCCTCTCCTTTGACTTCTGCAGAGGCCAAGAGTCCTACCTCGAGCTGGAGGGGCTGGTGCCAGGAGAAAGGGGGCTCCAGGAGAAAGGGGGCTCCTCCCCAGCCCCAGGATGCCCTGCAGAGCACCGGGAGCCCAGGTGCTGGCCTAGGGAGGAGCTGTGCATCCAAGCTGAGGAAGACGAGGCAGAAGTGATGGTTTTGTAGGAAGGGAGGGATAGAAGAGAAGATATGCCCTTTGGCAGCATCCCAATGCTTAAGAAAAGCACGGGGGAACAACACACCCTCAAAATTATTCTTTACATGCATATTAACCATAATCTGGCAGGGCAGAAGGGACGTGAAGACCACTGCGGCCCAGAGCAGCCTGTGGCAATGGTAATAATTAAAAACTGAATATTCGGAGGTCATGTTGCTTTGCTTATAACCCTAATTCTTTCCATATCCCTACAGTCAGGATTCCAGTGCTGTCTTTTGAAATTTAATTTCCCAATTATATTACATGTTTCATTCTCTAAAGACAAATACTCATGTTTAGATGAGATTAGCACCCTCTGATATACTGTAAATTATTAAGTACTTGCAGATCAGCAAATCCCATAATGATATGAGAAACAGAAATAATTTATCAGTCATGTAGCATGAACCGGTATGGATCAAAGTGGGGAGGGGGTTATATTTATGATTTCCCATCCCTCTGTCACATTCAGGCCCATACAAGAAGTGTGTATGAGAGAGGAGATGGGGTAGCCCTGCCATGAGGTCATGAAGGATCTTTAGCATCCCCAGGTCCTGAGTGGCTGTGATGTAAGTAGAGGTTACAACACCGAGAAGCTGAACTTAGCTGGTATGACTCAACATGCACCATCTTCGTTAAAACAAACCATTTTAAAAATGAAATCTTCTCCTTCCTCCTGTAGCTCCCCAGCCCCTCCCCTCCCTGTTTCATCTTGAAAGCCATGACAAGAAAAACAACGTGGGCTTGAAGGTGGTTTGTACCCCAGGGGTGTGAAAGTGAATTTGCTCCTTTTGGGAGCTCCTGTGGAAAATCCTTCTAGCAATGCCCTCTCAGCTAGAACATACAGAGATGAGGCGTTTTCTGCACAAGGTACCGGATTATCAATGAAGTTTATACACACGATGCATTTGTTGAAGAGGATTTAGAGAAGACATTGACCCCAATCTTGCTTTTTCTGCTGTGTAACGGAAGTACTGTACACATCATCAGCCGAGATCCCACAAAAGGAATAAATAAAACACTTCTCCCTCCCACAAGACAAGCAAATAACCTTTTCTGGAGAAGAAATGACATGAAAGAAAGTAATAATTCAAAAAAAGACGTGGGAAGAGAGAGGAACTGGAACTCAACCTACTGCTTTTCAAACTTCTTGCTCTCCACAAGTTGGGAAGTCCTCAAAGATCACCATGGGGAAGCAGGAAAGAGAAGGCAGGTGCTGTCTAAACCTGAACGGGGCCTTGTTCTTACACAGCACTTTCATCCACACATTAAAGACAGAGAAATGGAGGAACAGAGAAGTGTCTTGCTTAGGAGTGCTAGGCCCACCCTGCCAGGGATTGGATTCGTACTCGCTTGTCCCAACTATCTGCCTAGATTATTACTCAGTCACACCCCTTCTACAAATAAGCCAGCCACAGCCAGAATGTCTCTGTTGGTCCTGGCTGTGTTTGAGTGGGAAGAAACCATTACCAAATGCTGAGAGGTCAAAGCTTCACCGAACCTCTGTGTCTAAGGCTTTAACTCTCCTGAATTTTAAGAACGGCCTGATCTGAATGAGTTACTCGAGTACCATTTTGAACCAGTGGTACTGAGTTGCCCAACTTAAAACTGTTGAGTTAATGGGTGGCATTTCCTTCGTCTTCAGAGGAGTTGGACTTAAGAGACTTGTGTCAAAATCCCGTAGAGTTTTTGAAGCACTGAAGCACATTATTTCCCCAATGACATTGGTGTGAATGAAGCTTTAAAGACAAAATACCAAAGATAAGGTCCTTGCCCAGAATAACAGCAGCTGATGATGAAGGGTTGTAATAAAAGGCAGAGTTCAGCTTCGCACAGCTCGCTTACTCCTCCACCACTGAAATACTGGATGGAAGTCCAGCCTGAGGACTTCTTCCTGATAGATAAAGCACATACTTATCTTAGAGTGACAAGTGATAGGACAAGAGGAAATGGCCACAAGTTGTGCCAGGGGAAGTTTAAACTGGACATTAGAAAGAATTTCTTTACTGAAAGAGTGGTCAGGCATTGGAACAGGCTGCCCAGGGAGTCACCATCTCTGGAGGTGTTTAAAAAACAGGTAGGTGAGTTCCTTAGGGACATGGTTTAGTAGTGAGACAGTCATGGTTGGACTTGGTGATCTAAGAGGTCTCTCCCAACCTTATGATTCTATGATTGTGTGAAAAAAACTTTGTCCAAGCACTTTGCCTGCAGGATTGTACTTACTGAGAAAGACTACCCTGACACAGTTATGGACAGACTCACTCAATCCTGCTGAAATGTTAAATTATTTAGGCCTGGGTCTTCATTCCACTTAATTCAAAAGGAATTTTGCTACTAACTGGAGTGGCAGCTGGATCTAGCTCACAACAAAAGGCAATGATACCATAATATAGGATGTCAAAGGGCCTTCATCTCTTCATTGTAAACAGAACACATCCAAAATAATTTCCCACATACAGGAACACCAAAGAGAATTCAATGCTAGAGTTGGGCACAGGCTGCATAACGTGTTTCTTTACTCAAGCTTTTAGTGAATTTGTTTTTGTGAGACTTCAATTTCATTTGCTTTCCACCAGTCTTCTATTCTTCCAGGATCCATTCCAAAGCTATATGAATTTAATAAGTAAAATAAAATCACCAACATTCCCTGAAGATTGAGCAATGGTTTTGATTTTGGGGTGTATCACCTGAATGTGGAATCTTGACCATCCCCAGCCAGATTTGCTCCAGAAGCCTGGTCAAGAGAGCTGTGTGAGTTCACCCAGTCAGGGAATACAAATGATGCTACATGGCCTGGGAGCCAGCCCACAGAACGTGCATTTCAAATACTAACACTGCTAACAAACTGCCCACAAAGTGAGCCATAGCCTAGGGATCATATACAGAAGCCATTCAATGGATCATTTCCAATTACTCGTATGTACATGAAAATCACAATTGGCACATGGATCATTGACTAAGGAGGAGAAAAAGGAAAAAAAAAAAAAAGAGAGACAAAACCCTTGTAATAAATTGTTCATTACAAATTATCCACCCAGCTCTAGTTAACACCCTTCTGTGTTCCTTCAGCCTGGGAGAGAAGAGGCTTGTGTTTCAGATTTTCCCTAAGTGCTGTTGCATGGAGGGTTTGCCTTAAACGTGTAACCCAGATGTCCCAGTCTTGGTTTATTTACATTCTTGGGAAGTGTTGTGGAAAAAAACCTATATGATGTCAAATATAATATAGTACTGACTTGCGTTATAAAGGAACCAGGCTGTGCCAACCCTTTGGTATTTGTTTGAATCTCATGGAAGAGGCACAAATGCCCCATAAAAACACATTCTAAGATACATATTTTTTTTACTTAAAAAAAACCCCAAACCCCAAAAAACTGCCAACAGCTATTCAGAGTTCAAGATCTAGAGGTGTCTGGCATCAGTCAGTACCAGTAAAACCAACTGAAGTCAATTTGCCTACTACATTGTATGGAAGCATTGCTCAAGGAAAACCATAAGTTAACACTGTGAAAGAAATCCCAGTGTTACATAGTGCTGCCTGGTGTAACAATCCATTTCTTCAGTAACCGAAAGAGATGTTTTGGTTTAACTCATTAAATATTTTCCCCTTCTAAATCCATTTTGAAATGTACCTTTCAAAAACCCATAACTTCACATATCATCTTACATATTGGATTCCGTAGCTGGCGCAGCACAGAAGTAGAGGGATGTTAAATGAAATTTAGCTTTGGTTCAAGACTAAATGGTATCTAGGAAATCAGAAAATTGGAAGCCAATTTCAGAAACCACTATGCTATAACATTGGTAGCACACCACCACTATCATATTGGTTTCAGAGAAACAAACCTCCACTATAACATAATTCAGGACACCCACAGTATAATACTGGGTATAGCATAACCCATCAAACCAGGCATCAATGCATTACAAAAGACAAGAACACTTTAACTTATGGCTGGTCTGTGAGGATACAACATTTGACTCAACCTTGCATATTTCCAGAACCATAACTGAGACTCTGGTCCCTCTCCCACCAAAGTTTTTTTTCCTGCTAAATTCAGTGAGAATGGGAAAGATATTTTCAACTAATACAAGTCATTGTGAATGTTGGAGGATTGTAACTTTTGACATTACCTGTTTAAAGATGCTGTCATGTCTTACCTTGACGTAAGACGAAGTGTCTGGTACAGTCTGAAACATCCTTACTTGTTTAATAGATATGTTTAAAGGTCCCAAAATTGACCTGAAATAAAATAAATAAAAAACCCAAATCAAATCATATATGCATACAGGGAAAAGTAAAGACACAAAACGTTTTATAAGTAAGATTAGTAATAAAATTGAAAGAAAACTGATCAAGTATTTAAGCGTACCCTTTCAAGAAAGGGCACAGAAGCACATCCACCACAATAACTAAAAGTTAAGTAATAGACAGGACTTCATAAAAATATATTTCTATATTTTAACAGCAGTTTGATTTTGCTTTTGGATTCCACCCGCCAAAGAAAAGAGCCTTCTTCACTTTGACCAGAGGGAAATGTTTGACATTTGATTAACTGAATTTCTTAGCCAACAATTAAAAGCCAGCTGAAATACTCATGTTTTCACGTCGAGGCTAGTTAACCCTATTGACTTGTATCCAAGGGTTTCACTGGGCTAAATGAAGGGCAGTTGCTGTTCGTGACTCATTGAAACCATTCCGAGCCATTACCCTGCCGGCCTCTGTTGATTTAAAGAACCTTTCTCACCAATAATAATGAAACAATAAATTAAAAATAAAAAATAGCGATCGGAAGCATCATTCCGAACAGCACCAACCCCCCCAGGGCTGTCAGTCTCTTTCAGCAGTGCCGTTTCAGACACAGCGATGCTTTATCTCCGGCTCGCATCACCGCGCTGCATCTGTTTTTCTGTACTTCTAAGACTTGATGATCTCCTGATGAACAGGGTGGGGGGTTTCACCCCCCTCCCCCCGCCCCAAGCAATCACTACAGAGATGCAGGGATTAACAACGATCGTGGAAAATGTGATGGTGTGTGGGAAAATAAATCTGCAGTCACACCTTTTCTCTACCTTTTCCTTTCACGATCTGTAGACTCCTTGGAAAGCCCCAGAAAGCAATTAGCTTACTGTAATTAGTGCATCATTAAGAAGCACGAGCACCCCGACCCCAGCTCGAATGTGCTGCACTTCTGACGGTCCCGTTTTCCCGGAGTGGGAAGGGAAGAGTTAGACATTTACCCAGGATCTGGTATAGAAGTTATTCTGCAGAACTAAGGCTATGCATGAAGAGTTGCGCAAGGTCAATATTAATTTTTTTTGCCCACTTTTGCAGGCTCTTCAGGACAAGCTGCGGGGCTCTAACTTTGCCTCTAGCCCGGGTCTGACACCGGGTTTGCCCATCCTGCCCCGGCTAGCCCCCTCCGCGCCCAGCATCCCCGAAAGGGCAGGGAAACCAGCCCCGCCGGCTCGCCTTGAGCATCAGCTGGTGAAACACAGGGAAAGAAAGCAAAACCCCACAGTCCGACAGCTCTGGAAAAGAAAAATCGGCTATCCGCACATAACCCACCCCGAGCCCCTTTATTGATAGTTAAAGCGCTCGCTGCGGGGCCAGCTGGCACCGAGGGCAGCAGAACAGAATGCTAAAACATCGCCAATGTGTTTCTGATAAGCACACTTATTTCTTTCTGTCCTACTCCCTCCCTGCACATTCCAGTTCCTTTTGCTCCTGAACTTGCGACGCGGGTGGGGGCAGACAGAGCACAGGGACGAGGTAATTTCGCTCTGCCAGTAAATTCTTCCAGGTCAAGGATTCACATTTCGATTTTCCCTGCTCCCCTCTGCACCACCGACCCGCGCTTTCCCCCCCCCTCCCACTCACTCCCCCCTCGTAATTACGCGTGTTCATATAAATAAATGCATCTGCATATTTGGAGCCAGCCTTACGAAGGCTGCTGTGGATTATTTGCCAATCGTATTGCCCTACCAGCATCAATCGCAGTATAAAAGGGCCTCTGAAACTACTTTTAGATTCGCCTCTTGCTTATTCGGATTGCTATTATTTAAATGACTCACCTTTTATACCCTGTCGTCTCAACCAGTGGCAGAGCAGTTTGTAAAGATCCAGGTTGAGACCAAAACCACAACTCCCCACCAGTTCTGGGTTACTACCCTGCCGCTGCAGTTTGGCAAAGAGGAGAGATTAAACTTGTTAGATCCAAAGCAGCGCTGAAGTTAAAATTCCCAGCCCATCCAGACAGGCTGCATCAACCAGGCATTTCCTCAGGGGGCTTCTAAAATGCTCGCAGCTCCAGGGCGTGCTTTGCTTTCCTCTCCTCTCTTCTATGCCCTCTACTTTTCCGTTTTCCCTCCTTATCAATATTTCAGCTGTTCCCTCAGATTAATCATGGCTAGGTGACATCTTCACCCAATGAGCTCTCCTGGCGCTCTTTGCAACTTTAAGGAACGAACAAAAAAAAAAAAAAAAAAAAGTGAGGGAAAAAAAAAGGAAAAAAGTCACAACTTTCTTAAAAAAATATTGCCGAAGAGTCAAGCCGAAAAGAGACGCTGAGTGGAGCTCAAGTGCTACTTTAAATCCCCCTTTTAAAGAAGGAAGTTTCAAATATCCGTTTTTAAATCATCGTTCCTTACTTTGAGCTTTTTCCCCCGACTCTTACCTTGCAACCAGTTAACCCATTTCCCCCTGCAGCAGCTCTGCAAACATCGCAGAGGAGGCTGCAGATGCACAGGGCTGGACGAGCGAGAGATGAAATCCTCTCGAAACTATTCTCTCTGCTGGATCAGGAATTCACCCTTTCTCTCTGCGACCTCAAACCTCCAGCTTCTTTCAACTATTTAATAGCACCCTACCAAACAGTAACGCGTTTAGGGACGGTAAGGAAACATCTTCAATTCAGGGTCACGTTTGTGGTGCACGTTGTCATCTCAGAAGGGCTGGCATAAAATATTTTGCACTAACCTGGGGAAGAAGCTTCCAGGAATTTTAGAACAACATCAATTTTTAAATGTAACCCTTGGAAGGGTTACCAAAACTATTTGGAAAATGTCCTTCCACTCTTTCTCTCCTTCCCGGCTTTGCCCCAAATTCCAACATATTGAAACATTTTTCTCCTTAATAAGAGGAACATATAAAGTGAAGGGGTGAAAGGGCAACTTGGGAGCCGTGCCTAGAGCTCCGCACACAATTTACTCTCTGGTAGACGAGGCGTTTAGCATTCCTCCCAATTTCCAAGGAAAACAGACTCAGACTTGTACCCAGGGACCAAGGACCTCGCCAGAGCCACTTTTTAATATCGAAATGCTTCGGATTCTTTGTTATTATTGTTGTTGTTTGTGTTAAGGAAGAGTTTCTTAGGCGAGGTAAAGCGACAGGGATTTTAGGAGGAAGATCTCGGGAAGATAATTCCCAATGGAAGGAAAAAAATCAAAGCGACAGGAGTGACTTGCGAGGCGTGAAGTAAAGAAAGGGGATCGAAAAAAACACCCCATAATCACCGTTATCATTTTTAAAGGGCTTTAAGGATAAACCCGGGGAGCATTGGGGTTCAAAATGCCTTTTTTGAGCCCTGATCGCATTGCTCCGTGGGGACGCGAGGAACCCCTCCTGCACACTCACAGGTCCCAGCTAAGCCAGGGACCGAATCGGATCGCATTTCAAAGTAATTTTTCATTCTTTTCTCACGTTTCCACGTGCGAATTACACAAAACACGTAGCTGAAGAGGAACCCCGAGGGCTTACCATTGTGTTAACCAAGCCTTCCTCTTATTTTCGGTGAGCCCCTCGCATCTCTTCCCCAGCTCGTTTTCCCCATGAGCTGCATTTATTTTAGGCAAAAGCACCCAAAACTTCAGCCCAGCTCAGACAGGGACCCCTTAGCACACACCTAACCAGTTGCAATGAAATAAACTTTAAAGGTTGGCGCTAACAAAAATTTAGGAGGTAAAAAGCACTTACAAGTTCAGGGGAAACGCTTGCCCCGAATCCCGAGCTGGGTTTGCTACCCCTTGTAATCAACCCCCCCAGCCCAATCGAGAGACCCATGTGGCTAGTTGCAGTCATCTTGGGAGCTTTACTAGCCCAAAAGAAAATTGCTGGCAAATTGGAAACAGCTGTAGCATTGGAGACAGAAAAAAAAAAAAATAACAACCCACCCCCCTCCTGAGCAGAGAAAGTTACAGAAGTTGTGTTTACACAAATAGCTCCAGCGCAGACACGACATTTCACGTTTCCATCAACAAACCCTAGGTGACTTGTGTGTAAGCAACATTTCAACATTCATCACTGGCAGTGATTTTTTAAAGATGCCTATGAACGCTCCCCCTCTCTCGCTCATACGTGCTCCCAGCTCGCTGCTGGGGCAGCTGCTCTTCCCTCTGCCTCTGCCCCTTTAACGGGGTGCGAGCAACACAAACAGTGACTTAAAACCCACAAAGAGTTTTATCCAAGGGCAGGGGGGGTGAACCTGACAAGTGCTCCATTCTCATAAGCCTGTCGGACAATTGCTAGAACAAATGAAACGGTGGAAAAGCTCAGAGTCCTGCAAAATGTGCTCTTTTCATGTTTTCTATTTATTAGATACGTTAAGAGAAAACAGACTCATATGAGTCCCAAATGTAGGCAGAGTATTAAAAGAGGCATGTGTATGCTCCAGCAATTACAGCTGAATTTGATTAAAAACGTCATGAGGACTGCAAAAGCAGGAGTTACCTGATACACTAACCCTGAGGTTGCTTTAGGATGAATTATAACACAATTCATTTTATTTTAATAGGTCACTATAAGATTAACTGTTTAAGGATAGAGCTGTGCTATAAATGTTTACATCAAACCAGAAATAAGCAAGCTTTACTCTCTGGTTGTTTAGAAATAATGTTTATTACATTTTAAAATTCCTCAACATGTTAATTAGAAATAAGGGGAAAGTATGTGAAGTCAAAAGGCATTCCAGTGCTTGACATGTAACCACACACACACACACTTCTGCGCCTCAGTTTCTCTTTAAGTGTGATGGTTTTTAACTGGCCATCATCTACAGGAAAATAATGCTTCAGGAAAATAATGACAACATTTTTTTCCCCTGCTCCTCTCACGATCTTGGTCCAAAACTTGAAGACACTTTGCAGCCTGGGCCCATGGTCAAGCAGAGCAGAGCCTGTGGTGATGGCTCTGTCAGAGCAGCCTGGTGAAATCAGCCACCAGGAGAACCAAGTCTGTGTGTTTAGGAGGGAGGGAGAAGGCTTGAAGAACTTGTGTCTGAGGGGCAAAATCACACAGGCATGATGGGCTTCAACACACCTTCCCACTGCCTGTTCCCAAAGCAGGGGTTGTGTCTTTGAACTTGCTTTAGCTGGTGCAAACGTATCTCACAGATAGATCCAAGAGACTGAGTAAAAGTAGCCTCATAAATTTCCCCCTCAAGAAAGAAAGGGTGAAATAGAGAACCAACATGGAGAGATGTTAATCTGATTTTTCATCTGGTGTGCTGCTGGGGAGTTTTGGGATGAGGTAAGGACTCCTCTGTGCTATCTTAAAGCAACATCTAATACTGGTAGTTGTGCACGGCTGGAACTCTAAGGGGCAGTTGAATTTTATTGTCATTAGTTATGATAGTGCCATATTGGTGAAATTAAAATATTAATTCTATTGGAAATTTCTACCTGTTAAAATTTATTTTCATTTAGAATTGACAAGATGGGCAGATTCAGAATTTTAGTATGAAAAGAAATTTCTGTTATGTATAGTCATAGAATAGTAGAATCATAAGGTTGGAAGAGACCTCTGAGATCATCGAGTCCACCCCATGCCTGTTTCCCTACTAAACCATGTCCCTAAGATACTCATCTACCATCTTTTAAACACCTCATGATCATCTCAAAAAGGTTTCATTCAGGAAAATCAGAAAGATACATTTTGTGAAGGCAGATGGTTTCTCTTTCATTAGTCAATCTAAAAACACTTTGATAAATTCCACTGAAAATCAACAAAAGTTCTAAAAACATTTTGGGGAAAAATATTTCAGCTTTACTAAATCACTCTTTACCATGAAAACCACCTTTGAAATAGAATATGTTTCACCCTCATCTAATACTAATGATGAATTTGATTAGTACCTTAAAACAAATAATCATAAATTATTGATAAAATCATTATCACAACAAAAGAAAAGCTTTAGTTACAGAGATAAAATGAGTGGAGAAGAAAAAACGACTTGCCATTATTGCTAGATCCTATATTACTCTTGAAAAAGGAGCGTTAGGTGAAGGTTCATGAATGTCCCAAGAATTATAAATTCTGCTTTATGGGAACAAGAATCTTTCACTTTTTCTGAACTGCCTTGATTTGAGGGCGCGTTATTGACTATGTGTTCAGACTAGTGTTTGTTGTGAAGTTAGAACACATGTGGGGTTTGATTTTCTTTTTAAATACATGAAAATTAACATATTGAGGAATTTTGAATAATTTACAAAATGTTGGTGTTTCCACTCTGTGTCATTTATAAACATTTGAGGGAATTATTTACAGTCCATAGGACATCATGTCACTCTCCTATTAAACCAGGTTTATTTGTGACTGTGCTCATGTGTTTCTCAGTTCATGTGTTCATTCTGATTTAGTTTCCTTACCGGACTTCAGAGACACTCTCCTGGAGGTCAGGTTGGGCAGAATATAAACATTACGATGAGAGGCATTTCCTGACCCAAATGCAGTTGAACAGACAAAGGGACAGGAAGGGAAGTTTCAGGCAGGGTGGTAAGGCCTTACTCCTAGAGAGCACCTTGGTGGTAGGGGCAGGACAAAGATCACTGCAAACCCTCGACTCCATGCAAGCTCTGATGCTCCTGCGTGACAGCAGCAGGTCCTTCAGCTCTCCTGGGACATCACTGCTGGAGATGTGTCCCTGGTGTCACATTTTTTACCAGGATTTTTGTGTCCAGCCCCTTCAGTGTTTGCTTGGTGACAAAACACCTGTTGGCCATGGCACACCTTGCAGCTGCAGAGGCTGACCCGAGCAGCCACAGCCACCAGCGACAGGGCTGCCACCCCCTCCGAGGTCCCCAAATGAAGACAGGTCATGCTGAGGTCTCCTTTGTGGGAGAGATGCTTGAGGTCAACACCTCAGCCACGGGGGGTGCCCAGAGCCTCCTTCCCTTCCTGCCCCTAGAAGATCTTTAATCTTGTGAGGGGCAAGGGGAGGTGTTGGGCGGGCAAAGTCCTTGAGGAGAGAGGGGTCTGTGCTGTGGGGAGGAGAAGGGAGAGGGAACGGGGCCGTGCGGGTCCTCCTGCCCACTCCCTGACAAGCAAAATGGCGGCAGAAGGTGTCATAAGGTGAGCCCAGCCCTGTCAATCTCAACCAGGCAGGGGCGGACCACCCCCTGTTATTGGCTGTTCCCCCCCAGGGGGGTGGGCCAAGGACCCTGGGCAACCAATGGGAAGCGTGGGCGCCTCGCACCTCTCCTCAGGGCAGTGAAAAGGCGGCCGTGCTGCTCCCTGTGGGAATGAGGCACAGACTCCACCCAGTGTGACCAAGCAGAATCGTTTGTTAAGTAACAAACACAATGTTTATACACTATGGGTCTGCAGGCAGGCCTTGCAAACGTGGTGTTTCTTGTCTCGATTTTCAAACCAAATGCATCCATGGTTTCACCTCCTAATAAGGACTGCGGTGCCCTTTGTTGGCTCTGGGTATGCTGCAAGATGTCCTTTGCGTTCCTCCACGGCCTGAGGCTCAGCAAAACCTCAGCTGAGCTGCACAGGGGACTTTCCAGCATCTCAGGGTTGTCACGCCCTACAGCTCCCCTCATGGTGGCTGTGTCACTCAATACCCTCGTCCTCAAAACCCTGTGCTCCCGCCTCTGTCTTGCTCCCTTTTTCGCCCTCCGTTGTTTGGAAGAGGATCCTTTCTCTGCACCCTTTTTTCCCCTGCGTTTCTACTGTGCTCCTTCAAGTAAATAATAATTTATCAGTAAATGAGTAAATAAATTATTTAAGTAAAAAAATAATTCTATTTAAGTAAAGGATTAAGTAAATTTTTTAGTAAATTAATAATTATTTTAGTAAATTAGTAATTATTTAAGTAAATAAATAATTTATCATCCCAAATGAGCACCTACCACTCTTTCACTTTCACAACAGCAGAAACACCTGCCTAGCTGATGATAACTAGAAAAATAGAAGAAAAAAGTAAAAGAAATGAAAAGCAAGTCTCTTTCTCTGGCAGAGTTTTGCCTCTTAAGAAAAGAGCAGTAACGGTGACCTGAAATTCCCTACAAGATTTGCTGTAACTTTGCTTTTTCATCATTAATTCTATGAGGCACCTCTTCTACGAGAAGAGAAGGTCAATAGCTTTTTTTTGAAAAGTAAAACTTAAGGACGCCTTTTTGTCCTTCACAGCTCCTCCTTCCCATACAGTTCAGTTCTGCAGCTTGATCCATTTACGTCTGCTTGCTCTGGGATTTCGTCTTTGCTTTCTTCAGGCAAAACCCTAAAGTTTTGCACCATGCTGATGGGAATCTGCAGCTCCCCTAGAACTGGGATAGGATGAGGGAGAAGTGCTTTAAATTGTAAAGGGGAAGATTTGGATTAAACATTAGGAAGAAATCCTTCACAATGAGGGCAGGGAGGCCCTGGCCCAGGGTGCCCAGAGCAGTGGTGGCTGCCCCATCCCTGGAGGTGTTCCAGGCCAGGTTGGATGGGGCTTGGAGTCCCCTGATCCAGCGAAAGGTGTCCCTGCTCATGGTAGGGGGATGGATCTGGATGGACTTTTAAAGACCTTTCCAACCCAAAGCATTCTGTTATTGTCTTCTACAATCTGGAGCTCTGAAGAGGCTCCATCTGCCCTGGGGTCGGCAGTAGAACAATCAACCAAGCAAACACATCAGTTGTTTCTTTCTAGAAATTAACTTCTTGAAAAATTCCCACCTTTTATTTGAGCCAGTGTGGAAGGTGAAAGAGGTGAGCAGGAGGAAGGAGAGCGAGAAGGAAGTCGACTTCATCAGTAGACAACATAAACAGCTGAATGCATGAACAGGAAAAAAAGAAAAACCAAAACCCCAAGGTGAATTAAAGAAAAATAAATGGCTAAAACAGGAGCTTGATGTGATTCCAAGTGTTTTGACATGGAAGCATGTTTCCCATTCCACTTCTCTGCAATGAAGGTTTCTCTTCAAATTAGATGAACCATAAAGTAAAAAGGAAATTTAGAACAACACTGTAAAATGGTGTTTTACAGCCCTTTCCACAAAAGGATTTCCCTTGAAGAGTTCTTATACCTTGGGCCTTGTCTACGCACTGTCATCAGACAGCTTGGGGTACACCAGTCAAATTAAAACATTTCACTGCCCGTTCCTCCTGAGCGAGGCTGCAACCTTTTCGGTATGAAGGTGCTTTATGAGAGAATAACTGTTCCCAGATGGAAAGGAGCGATGATTTGGGAAATCTCTCTGGTTAATATTATGAAGTGCTTGCTGTGAACTTTTGCTGTATCATGAAATGGCTCCATGTCAGGACATATCCCTGTTTGCTGATGGGACCTCTGGGACATCCCTACCAGAACAGAGACAACGGAGAGTACTGAGCTCGGCAGACTTTATTTTGACCAGCAGTTTATGGGCCAGAGAAATTGCCTCAGACAGGAAGAAAATAATTTTCCCTATGCAAGGAAAGGAGATGTGAGGAATGCATGTTTGCCTCAGATGTCAAAAACGTAGTGGGACTGAAACAGTGATTTGAAAGAGATTCATGGGGAAAGGTGAGTAGGTAAAAGAGGAACCAATGTGAAGAAGATTTGGTTTTCTTTTATGTAAACGATGGGGAGAATTTGAGGTATATGCTCAGAGGTGCCTGGACCAGGGGTATTTGTTCGGAGCAGTGGTTAGCCTCTGGTGGCCTGAACAAATGAATCCTGGGAGCTCACTGATGATGTTGGATATGTGCTAGAACTGTTACAACAAGCAAAGGAAAACTGAAGATACTGGAGCAAGTTAACTACAGAATAGCGGCACCAGTACATGAGAAAAACAAACAGGCAAACAAATAAATGAGAATACTGTTAGCTCAGTTAGCTAAATCAGTACAAAATTTGTGGTGGCCCAGGCTTTTGCAGGTGGTGACTGTTGAAAATACAAGTCACTATGGTTTCCACAAGGCTCTCTTTCCACTCAGTAGCTAGGACATGAAAGATATGTCATAAATTACAGATTTTAAGGTAAAACCAGACTGTCTCTCCTGTAGGACACGATTTGAAAAATTCTTCCAGTTTAGAAACAACTCTCAGAGTATGAAGGACTTCTTCCAGTTGGACTTTCAGAGAGTGTCCAATCTCACTTTTTCATTCCACAGCCATGTTGAGAGACAGTTTTTTGAGCTGTATAGAACAATGTGGATTACAGTTCTCTGATATAACTAGACCAGATATTTTTGTCATTAAAATACATAACAGATGAAGCCTACTTGCTTTTTCAGTTACTGTCACAAAACTTGTCTGCATGAGAATAAAAGGCAATTATAAAACTATCCTAGTGACCATGTGAACAACTACTACCTCATCCTGTTGGTACTAAGCCACATTGCTCTAGGTGGCATTTGAACAAAGACCAGATGATGCTCCAGGCCCCAGAGAGCTTCTAGATTTACTCGACACATTATAAAAACCATGTAGTGTGATAGACTAACCCGTGAGCTGCTGTTGAAGCCAGCATGTGCTCTGCAATCCTTGAAAATCAAGCCGTTTATTTTAGGAGCCTGCCTATGGATTGAGGAGCTTAAATTTGGGCTCCTAATTGGAAAATATTCCAAGTCTGTAAAGAGATCAAGATGTTTCCCTTTTCCATCCCAGGCACGAAGCCTCACCAAACAATTACAAGCGAATCCCCTCTAAGCACTCCTGTCTGCTGCGGGAACTGAAGTCGTGACACTGAGTCACACATCCTTGGGTCTTTAGAGGTGTCCGGTTGCTCACTCAACTTGTTGACTCTGCTCCAGTCACTAGCCCTATTTCCTGGACTTATCTCACCGACCAGATTTCCCCTCCTCTCTCTCCCTCCTGTGGCTCATAAACACTTGAAATCTACTGTAAACCCAATCTAGGCTCACAGCTTGTTGTGAGTACAAGCAGCAGCAGATAGCAGGAGATAAGGAGCCAGGTCACATTGTCTGTTTCCAGCCTGCACTGAGAATTCACTTTTAAATCTGAAAATTGTTTGCATAAGGAAAAGGAAATGTGCATGTGTGTGTTGGGGGCAGTGAGAGAGGGGAGGAAAAAGAGGAAGGGAGCTGTTTTAGAGACCAAATTGGGTCGTATGAAGGGAGGATTGATGGAGATTGATGAAGGAAGTTCAGTAAGGTCCCAGTGCAACAGGCACTTGTAAACCCATGCTCCTGTTATCCTGCACAGTTCCTAAACAACAGACCATTCCCAAAGGGGAGGTGGCATTTCTGCAAAGAAGCCCTTGGATGATCATCGCCCTCCAGGCACTCCAAGGCCAAGTTTTGCTGGAGTGACACCCAGTGGGAAGTTGCTCAAGCCATGAGGAAGGGTTCCAGACTGTGTCCACATAAGAGAAGTTCTGCTGAGGTACCATCCTAATGGTGTAACTTCATCATCAAACTGGTAAAAGTCCCAGTGTAAACACACTCATACCCAGTGCTCAATCTGGAATGACAAAGCAGTAGGAAATTTCTGCATCCTCACCTGCATCCATGAAAAGCACTATATATTTCGTGTCCCAGCACTGCTGGATGGCATATTGTCTGTCAGTTGTCCGTACCAGGTACCACTCACATCAGCAGAACCAACTTATTTCACTTCCCAGATCAAGAGGAGGTCAGGTGTAACTGCAGGCTTTGGTAAGCACAGCTCTGTCGATGCCTGTGAAGCAGCATGATTCCTGCCTGACAGCGCTCTGACAGCAACATTACGGTACTGGGGTGATTACAGAGACAAAAAATGTACTTTTACAGGTGCGGCTGACTTTGCTCATGTGGTGGTTTTATTGCACAGCTCCGATCCATTGCCAGAGCAGCTCTGTCTGTGCTAGGGCTGTTGTGAGGCATGGGAATACTCCTGTGCTGGTAAAACGCTCAGGGTGAAGGAAAGCTCTGGAGCTACGTGGCTATAAACACTTTTATACAACTGTTTCTGTAGAAGGCAGGGATGGTCCCTTCAGCTGCATAACTATAGTTAACACAGAAAGCTTTCCAGCACAGATTTTGATCACAGTGACAAAGCTCTCACTGACTCCTACAGGAAGAGAAATCTGCTCAAAGCAAGCACATCCAGCAGCCCCAGAACTCTTCTCTGAACCGTGCAAATTTTCCTTTTGATCTTTGAGGTACCAAGATATCCCAGCTTCCATGGATCAGATAATGGCTCGAGGCCCGAGGCAGCCCAGGTCTGAAGGGAATGATAAAGAGAGTTTGTGATCCCTGCATGGGAAGTGCTATGTAAATTTATGAATTGAATGAATTGATCTCCTGATGGTGCTGAAGTCAATAAAACCTGCTATTGACTCCACTGGGTGCGAGATTCAAACCTTCTTCTGAGATAAATTTGAAGTGCCTGGTACACATTCCTCAAGAAGCTGGGATACAATAGGGATACAACCAATGCAGGGGAAATTGAGGGTCTCATCATCCTCTCTGTGCAAACTTAAAACCCAGGGAGATTTAAGCTGCATGTGCAGGAAGCACCCACATTTTCACAATAGCTTTCAGACCAGCTACCTCTCAGGAAATGTCTTTGGGACCAACCACACTGGAAACAATCAGAAATGGAGAAATTATGAGGCATGAGAAATCGAAGAAGAAATTGGACTGGTCATTGGTGCCTTCTTTACTAATGGACCAGCCATACCTCATTTGGAAAATTCAACTGATCTCCTGGTATTGGAGAGGCTCTATTGAAGCTCCAGGAGCTGAAAGAGGAGGATGAGCCACTGATTCAGCTGGAGACCAAGTGCTCCATGGAGGCAGCTCCTTGACTTGTAGCAAGTCAACTGCAAAACCATATCTGTACCTATAGGTGAAAACAGATCCTAGTGGGACATACAAAACTCTCTGGTCCCAAGAAATAGCACCGGGAATTAAATACTGCTGTACTTTGTCATGTGCAGTTTGAGAGTTTTATTACTCTGAGGACTTGTCCTTCATTTTTTCTGTGTTTTGGTTCCCCATCTGCAAAATAGAGATAATAGCATGGCTCCATTACACAAAGTCATTGCAGAGATAACTGTGCTCGGACGCTATGGCAACAAGGGCTGTGTAATATTGAAGATAGCAAGGGATGCTGAGGGCAGAGAGCTGGCTTGTGTCAAGCATGGACTTTTGCTGGGAAAGGATGGAGCAAACCAGCAGAGCCTCCCTCCATCAGTCCTTTCCCAGAGAAACGGCGTGCAAGTCTCACATGTGGGGAGTGGTTGAAGTATCAGATGAGTTTATTTTAGGAAGGAAGAAAGTGGACATCCATCTCTTATTTGTTGAGCTGTCTGAATCCATGTGGATTCTCTGTTCCGTTGCACCCCCTCACCTCTGCACACCAGTGTCTCTGACCTCCTTCAGCAAAGTCCTTCATCTTGCTCATGTTTACGCATTGCCACTGAAGTAGAAGGGCAATGAAAGCAGATGGCAGCTGTGAAACCCAGCTTTTATGGCTGAGACCTCAAAAAATAGCCCCCCAAAATATGGGCTTCTAACAGCCTGAGGAGCTGCTAAAATACCATCCCCAAGTTTTTAGCTGAAGTCAGATAATGTCTTTTTGGGCTTTCCCTTGCCTAGACCTTTCGTGGTAGAGTGATTTCAGCTCCTGTTCTCTATCCTTCCCCATTTCCTGGCCCTTGCTGTGATGCTTTGATTCATAGGGCCCAACCACCCGTAACCACCCAGGGAAATAGAAGCTAAGCCAGGCAGCTACAGTCATTCATTTTTTTCCCTCGAGGGGAGGAAAAGAGGACAAAGATAAGATCGCTTCTTTTAAGCCAGAATCCATTTTTCACTGGCCAGTTCTCACAAGTGTGATCTCTCCAGGAGGAATGGCACGACTGCCACTGTCTTCAGTAGAGTCAAGACTTCAACTATCTGGAAGAAGCTTCTTTGTTCTCAGAGCCACCTCCCCTTGGCTGGTTCCCCCCACTGCACAATGCAGAGGTTTCCTGGGAATCAGGGCATTTAGCTCTGCCACAGGCCCACCAAATGAACCTGTGCCTCAGTTTCCACACCCCTGTTCATCAGGCATTTTGAGATACAAAACTGTTGGGCATCTCTTGTCTGAAAGCCCTGGTAACAGCTCTTGGTCTGAAGAGCCTTGGTGACAGTTCCTCATCAGCTCGGGAAGAGACAGGAATTCAGACATGTTTCTCGCTCCCATTTCCCATTCCACAACTCTCTTCATAAAAATGAACTTTCATCAGGCCTATTTTAAAATGTTTGGGTTTTGTCTGCTACTGTAGTCATTAGCCAGCAGCCAGATGGCAAAGCGACACAAGACAGCGCGCTTTCCAAGTTTCTGGTTAAGACAATGACACAACTGAGGACAAATAAACAGAAACAGAAGAGCAGAACATAAGCGAGCACGGAGCACCAGGACATGGGAGCAGGAGGGGGCCAGCTGAGGAGAGAGGAATAAAGACGCATCAGCCCCAGCAGTGAAGTCCAGCTTGTGGCTTCAGCCTTGCCCTGGTCCTTTTCTGCCCGGCATGCAGAGGCAAATGCTTCAGCAGAGGGTGCAAGGAGTGTCTTTGAGAAGGGTGTGATGGCTTTGCATGGTGATTGCTATTTCTTTCTTTTCCTTTCTCTGTTGCAAGCTGTTCTGTGGACAGCAAAATTAATAAAGCCTGGTTTCCTGTGGGCTCATGTTCCTTGTCCCCTAACTCATCACATTCCTACCACTGTGTCCTTTCCGACAGGGAAAGATTAGGCCATGGCTGGGCTGGTGCTGATTAGTTCTCGCTGCCAAGCAGAAGGTGTAACATTAGAGCCCTGCCAGCCTCCTCCTTGGTGGGGGGCTAATCTAGGCCTCTCCTCTCCACCCGGTTGTTGATTTCTGTGAAATCTGTAGTCATCTAATTATGATTGGGACATCTACCTTGTTAGAGTCTGTTTGGTTGGAGTCAGTCAAGGAAGTAGAAAGGGATCATAGAATGACAGAAGAGTTTGGGTTGGAAGGGACCTTAAACCCCTCCAGTTCCATCCCCCTTGCTGTGGACAGGGACACCTCCCACTGGATCAGGGGGCTCCAAGCCCCATCCAACCTGGCCTGGAACACCTCCAGGGACTGGGCAGCCACCGCTGCTCTGGGCACCCTGGGCCAGGGCCTCCCCACTCTCAGTGTGAAGAATTTCTTCTTAATGTCTAAATCTTCCCCCTTCCAATTTAAAGCCGTTCCCCCTCATCCTATCAATCCATGCCCTTGTAAAAAGCCCCTCCTCAGCTTTCCTGGAGCCCCTTTCAGTACTTGGAGGCTGCTCTAAGTTCTCCCCAGAGCCTTCTCTTCTCCAGGCTGAAAAAGCCCAGCTCTCTCAGCCTTCCCTCATAACAGAGGGGCTCCAGCCTTCAGATCATCTCCTCTGGACCTGCTCCAACAGATTCATGTCCTTCCTGTGCTGAGGAGTCCAGAACTGAACGCAGGGATCCAGGTGGGGTCTCTCAAGAACAAAGTAGAGGAGGAGAGTCCACCCCCTGCCCTGCTGACCACGCAGCCCAGGATATGTTTGGCTTTCTGGGCTGTGAGTGCACATTGCTTGCTCATAGAATCATAGAATCATAGAATCATAGAGACCTCCGAGATCATCGAGTCCAACCGTGCCTGTCTCTCCACTAACCCCCTGTCCCTAAGGAACTCATCTACCTGTCTTTTAAACACCTCCAGGGATGGCGACTGCACCACCTCCCTGGGCAGCTGTGCCAATCCTTGATCACCCTTTCAGGGAAGAAATTCTTCCCGATGTCCAGTCTAAACCTCCCCTGGTGCAACTTGTGGCCATTTCCTCTCGTCCCATCGCTGTCACCTGTGAGCAGAGCCCAGCCCCCACCCCGTCACAGCCTCCTTTCAGGCAGTTGTAGACAGGGATGAGGTCTCCCCTCAGCCTCCTCTTCTCCAAGCTAAACAACCCCAGGTCCCTCAGTCTCTCCTCGCAGGGCTCATTCTCCAGCCCCCTCACCAGCCTCATTGCCCTTCTCTGGACGCGCTCCAGCCCCTCAATGTCCTTCTTGGAGTGAGGGGCCCAAAACTGACCCCAGCACTCGAGGTGGGGCCTCACCGGTGCTGAGCACAGGGGCACAATCACCCCCCTGCTCCTGCTGGCCACGCTGGGTCTGACACAGGCCAAGATGCCATTGGCCCGCGGCCACCTGGGCCACTGCTGGCTCGTGTTCAACCACTGCCAGCCGACACCCCCACGTCCTTCTCTGCCAGGCAGCTCTCCAGCCACTCCTCCCCAAGCCTGTAACGCTGCACGGGGTTGTTGTGTCCCAAATGGAGGACTCTGCCCTTGGCCTTGTTGAACCTCATCCCGTTGGTCTCAGCCCATGGATCCAGCCTGTCCAGATCCCTCTGCAGAGCCTCCCTGCCTTCAAGCACATCCACACTTGCACCCAGCTTGGTGTCATCGCAAACTTGCTGAGGGTGCACTCGATGCCTTCATCGAGATCATTGATAAAGATGTTAAACAGGACTGGACCCAGCACTGAACCCTCAGGAGCACCGCTGATGACGGGTTTCCAGCTGGATTTACTTCCATTTCCCACAACTCTTTGGGCCCGGCCATCCAGCCAGTTTTTAACCCAGCAGAGGCTGTGCCTGTCCACGCCGACGGCAGCCAGTTTCTCCAGCAGGATACTGTGAGAAACGGTGTCAAAGGCTTTACTGAAATCCAGGTACAGCACATCCACAGCCTTTCCCTCGTCCATTAAAGGGGTCAGATTGGTCTGGCAGGACCTGCCTTTGGTGAACCCGTGTTAACTGGGCCTGATCACCAGATCATGTTGAACTACTCATCAATAAGCACTCTTAAGTCCTTCTCCTGAGGGCTGCTCTCAATCACATTGTTCCCCATCCTGTGTTGAAACCATGGATTGGCCCAACCCAGGTGCAGGACCTTGCCCTTGGCCTTGTTGAACCTCATGAGGTTCACACAGGCTGACTTCACCAGCCTGTCCAGGTCCCTCTGGATGGCATCCCTAGTTAAAGTAGATGGGCAAGTGGAGACATTGCTCAAGCTTTTCTTAGGAGCTCTGCTAACTCTTCCTGCTGTGCATGTTCAGCAGTGCTGAAATGCTTCACAAACGTCTCTTGAATTGAGATTTCTTCCAAATGTTTTCAAATTTGAAGTGCTCTGCTTGGTAGTTGTCAAATGTTTATCTTTTTTTTTTCCATCTTGAGAAATATTTGTTTAGAAAGAGCCCTTTGATTTTATTTCAAATAACTAGGTGTCTTGATTGTTTCAAAAATAAACTTTTCTATTTTCACGATTCTTTCCCCCATTTTTTTTTAACGTATTTTAGCTGGAATAGTCAAAACTTCAAAAGTGCATTTTTGCACTGCTTGGTGATCCCCTTGTTCTGGGGGACCTGGCTCATTGCTGGCAGTTCTCACTACAGTGTTGCTGTTGAAGTCAATGGAACCAAGGTGCAATCAGCTGCTGGACGATGGGAAACTTAGTCTGGTTTTGTACCTGAAAGATAAAAGGTGCTTACATGGCTACCATAAATGACATGATTTACCAAATGCAGGCTTGTTCCTAATGCATCTTTAGTCTCAATGCACCTGGCAAGCGTTGGGATGAAGGATGAGCATCACTGCAATGCCGAGGCTGAGCCACACAGGCTGTGGCTGAGCTGCAGGCAGGGCACAGCGGAGCATATAGGCTTCCTTCCCAGGCTATATGCGCCTGGTAATTATAGAGACAGCGCTGATGTCACCCAGGGTGCAGATTTACATTTACCAGCATGAAATTTCACATCAGCAGCCTGTAAAGCAATGCAATGACCATTCCTCACCAGTATATGTGTAGATTAATGAATCTACAAAGAAAACCATTGCCCTTGTGTCTTCTGTCCCGTACCTCTCCAGCAGGTGGAAAACTGCTGTTTCGCCTCGGGAGAGAATGACACTGCAAAACAGCACAGCTTTGCCTTTGAGGGGGAAATTCTTTCCATTCCTTTCCAAAGCCGTGCCCCAGATTTTGTCCTGGAATAAAATCAGATCCTCTGAGGATTTACTGCAGTGCTTATTAAAGTTTCCAGTGTGCTCTGCGTGTCTCCTAAACACCTGAGAAAGATGAGCCTTACTCTGGAAACCTTGCCATCCAAAACACCTTCTCACCCAGCCGAAGCATTGTCTCTGGGCAGATGGCCACGTCACAAGCTGAGTAGCTGCAGGAGGGCGAATTATTCCTATTACTTAACATCTATGAAAATAACAGCCAGGTCACTTACTTTGGAGCTCCCATGAGAGTCTGGACACCAGTTGAGTCATGAGCGGGTGCCACCACCCGCCATGGGTAGACCATTGCAAAGTGACTTGCATACCATGAGTGGTGTGTGTGTCCGTGAAGGGATTCCTGACACTAAAAATTCCCTTGTGCTGGATGTTGTAATCATTGGCTGATTTGGAAAGCAGTAACTATGGCTACCCCACGAGCTTGTGGAGCCTGGATGTCCCCATCTGTATCAGCAAAATGGCCATAGCTTCCAGTTGAGCTGGATGGAATGATTGCAACTGTTAAAACAGCAACACTTGGGGGAAAAGCACTCCCTCTTCCAAATCTGAACCTACCTGAAATATTTCAAAATCCCAGATTTCCCAGTGTACAAGTGTAACTGGGATCACAGTTCTTTTGTTCTTAAATTTCCCCACTTCCTGCACGCACTTTACTCTTCCTAACTTCACATCACCTACCAAGGTAGTGATGATCGTCCTGTCTCTACAGATGGTCCCGCCCCTGCACGTGGGCTCAGACAGTTCCTTTATCCTTGCATTATACTTCATATTGAAGAAAATACAATGTCACATAGAGAAAGCTGATGCACTTGGAAATACTGGCAAATATTTTCACTATTTCACAATATTGTCTCTGCTTTAGTCAGAACCCTTATTTCACTCATGGTTCTTTCTCAAGGCACAGGAAGATTTCCAGTTTTCATGGCCTGATATCATTCACTGCCATGATGCATCTCAAAATTGCCAAGGAAAGATATGCATCATGGTATTTTCCACTCAACTGGGCAACATGAGATGGATCCAGTTGGGGGCAAGCAACCTTAGCAGACAAGGAGAAGGATGCTGAAGCTTCCCATACCGACTGGAGACAGAACAGCACCACCCAGAGAAAGCAATGCTATTTGTGCAAAGAAGCCAATTTCTGCTTCCTGAGCTTTAGAGCTCTTATTGTCCTCATTTATTTTACTTAACCCCATGCTCCAAGGGAATGAAATTGTAGAGGCCAGACCTGAAATGTGGGCAAAGTGGTAAGTAAATCACGTCTGCTGGTGTAGAGAAACCTCTGCATTTCTGCCTGGGCCTCTCCAAATGACTGCAGAGAAATGAGCACAAGCAGGCTTCAGAAAGAACAGTTGAAAGGCACTGAGTGGAATATCGATCATTATTTAACTTGGAAGCAACACTGCTATTGCCTTCCTGTCACCTACTGAAGTCACCGCTGCAGCTGATCGCGTTTGCTGGCTCCTGGCTGCTCCGACACGCCGCCCAAGACCCGCCAGCCTCTCTATCCAACAGCCAGACACCATCAGAGGTGTTTTTCTTTGCACTGCCGGTTCCTGGTCTTGCTGGGAGACCTACTAGCAAGCCAGCACCAGTCACCAAACCAGAGGTCCACCTCTGCCAAATAATTAATGTCTCCCAGCTTCAGACTTTTTATGTATGTACACCAATATATTTACACATGTGAAACCTACCGCAGCGGGATCTGGGAGGTGAAAGTGCCCTCTTGTGGCATGCTGTCCCCTGAATTTGCTCCCAGGGATCCCTGTTCCCAGCCAGGAGTGGGACTGGGGTTTCGCTCTTGGTGGGTGCACCAAGTGGACGCAGCAGGGGCATCCACTTTGAGCAGGCTGCAGGATTGGGTGCAACTCACAGCTGCAGCAAGGCATGACAAAATATCCCGCTATCCGCCTCCAGCATCATGGCATGGTGCACAGATGAGCACATCAGAAAGCTCAGCCAAGGTACGAAAGCCATGCAATGTGATCCAGACCCAGTCACAAACTCTCAGCTGTGATTACTGGTCTGTCTTAAAGCAATTGCATGTCCTGATGTGAAAAATGTAGGCAGAATGAGACCCATTGGGTGTCCAGGCCTGCAGCGAGCACTTGGAGGCCAAATGTCCTTGGACCTGTCATTGTCTTGCAAAGTCAGGGCAGGGCAAAGATGGGTTTAACCTGGAGATCTCAGTGTCTGAGCTTAAATCAATGACATTAGAGCAATGCAGAAAGTTGGCTGGAGCTCTGGGTGTAAGCTGAGAACTGGCTTTGGTGTGGCTGAGGTTTACTGGAGCAGAAAACCAGATCAAGATGTCCCCACATAGGATTGCACCAGCCTAGGGGCACTGGTGTAACCCAGCAAGCTTCCCTTTCTGTGGGAACGTGTCCTCTGCCCTCTGAAATGGGCATTTGTCCTTTTTAGGTATGGTAACCCAGCACTGTTTCCGGGCCGGGCTGTCTGCAGAGGCGAGGACACCTCTCGACACTGGCTTGTGCTAGGACAACCAAAGAAAGGTCATCTGAGCAAGGACTCAAGTCTTGTCTCAAGAGACTTGGGTTTCTGTTTCCATGTACTCTTCATGGGTGATCTTGGTCAAGGTGCTGTGCTGGGAGCCATGAATGCCCTGGGGTGCCTTGGTCCTGTTGGCTTTCCAGATTTCATCTCTGTGGAGCCCTGACCACAGTCCGTCATGGTGCCTGTTGGCACTTTGGGATGAGTTTGCAGAAGGGAGATGAGAACACTTCCTTACCACCCAGGGACACTGTAAATACAGTAAAGATAATGTCATGTGCAGATGAAACAGGTCATAAACATCCATCAGCAACACCCATACAGCAGCAGCAGGAGGGCTACAGTCCTGCATGGGCTTGCCCTTGGGAGGTGGATGTCCAAATCTCCCTGGCTTTCATGACTTGGTGACTGAGGATGTGAGTGCTTTTTCCTGGGAGCAGGGATGTTCTCACACCTGCATTGTTGACACACTGAGGTTTTCGTGGAAAATCCCATCGTGCCATGACATAAACAAAGCTGCAACCTGCACGTTTCATGGATGAATCTTCTCTCCCTTGCTTTTCACAGCTATTTTTTGTTGTTGTTTTTGCTTTATTGGTCTAACCAGATGTTCTAAACATCTGGCAGCAGCATGTTTATTTTTTTAGGCTCTTGAGCATTGAGAAAGGAGCAGAAATGTCTCTGTCGCATCTTTTTGAACCAGATGTTTTGGCATCTTTGCTGTGGGTCCTCTGGTGCCCGGTGGCACCCAGTGGCTGGAGAGTGGCTGCCAGCACGATTGTCCCCTGGCTCTCCTGCCACCACCCCTGTTAAACTGGAAGACCTCCAGTGTTCCCCAGTGCCAGGAAGCCTAGTTTTGAGCCATGGTATAGAAGGATACGAATAATCAGCAGGGCTAGGCCTGAGAGTTGGTTTTGGTAAGGCTCTGCTTCGTGAGAAAAGTGCCTCTCTAAAAACCTTTAAGTGCCACATAGTAACTCACACACAAATTTCTGGCTGACAGTTTTCCCTGAAGAAAGCTAATGATAAAGTATTGTTTTGTTTTCTAAATGAAAAGATTTCACAGGCTTGTCTCAACTGTAGGGTGGAAATATTGTTAGGAAACTCTAAATCAATGTGTTGTTTGGGTTTTTTTATTTAAAGAAAAGAGATAATCTGTTCTTTAACAAAAATAAATTGGGAGAATAAAGTAAAACATTTGTTTTTCCACTTTTGAGTCACAAAGTCGATTTTATATGTGTGTGGGGAAAAAAAGCCGTGCATGCATTCTGGCCATGTTCCATTTATGAGCATCCCCCGTCTGTCGCAAGAGAGCACACGCTGTCAGCTCTCCAGCTGTGGTTTTGAACTGCCGGCCTGCGGTGAGCAGGAAAGTAATTACTCTACAGTGCCGTTTTCACAGCTCTCTTTTATGGAGACACTGTTGTCTGGAAGCAGGGTCCGTCTTGCTAAATATTCACTGATAAAGCTGTGGCTCACTGCTCCAGAAGTGAAACAGGAAATTTATCCAACACCTCTGCGGAGCCACAGAAGGCAGAGTGCTGGAAGATTGGAAAGCGTAAAAAATGATTTTAAGGTACAGACGTTCTTGGCTTGGGCTCTGGGTTGTGAAAATTGAGGTTGCTCTTCTGACATCAATACAGATTTGCTGCAGCCAGGTGAGGGATTTCATGATTGCAAAGGCATATTCCCAAGCAAAATTGTCCTCCTGTTTTGTGGTCTTAATCATAATGTTCCAAACCAGCTGGCTGTTCTGTCTTACCTGAAACTGAAAGGGGATGCGTGTCTTTACCATAAACTTCAATTATCTTCTTTTTCCCTCTGTGAGAAGAAGATCCATGAAACGAGCCAGAAGGGAAAGAAATAAATTTTTATGGAAACAAATGTGTTAATTCTCCCATCTCTCCATCTCTGGGGAAGTGGTTAGAGAAATGGGGGCTGTGAACCGGGACTGCTGGACCTTATTTTAGAGAAAGCCTTGGAGGGATGCTGAGGGGATGCCTTGTGTCTCATTGGCCACTGTCGATGGTGCTTTTAAGGAGTTACAGAAGCAACATGGAAACACTGAAATTTTCAGCTGCAGTGGCAGCTTGTGGTGTCCAGTCTTCCAGGTGTCCCAGCTCTGTGCAGAAGGGATAGGTTATGTTAGTGCCTATCTGGGGATCGGGATGTATCGAGGATTAAAGGAATTAACAAAGGCTTGCAGTGGGCTGCTATCAAGCTAGCAGGGGGTCAAAAGGTTATCAGCGTGATGGAGAGGCTATATTTCTTGTGTGTCTGTCCACGAGAGGAAAAAACTTCAGCTGAGTTGGAAAAGCCCCATTAACTGCTCCTTCTTGGTGGCACTGTCTTCTGAGATTTAGAGGTCAGCAGAGAGGCTCCCTGAGCCCCAGGGCAGTGACTCCTGAAGGGGGCCTGGGTCCACAAAGTCTGTGTTCTCATGCTGGGACCTGATGGAGGGCACAGGGTGGAGGACAGTCGGTCAGATGGGGCACAAGGAGAACTGAAAGAGAGGTGTGAGCTCAGGCCAGGCCTGGGGAACGTCCCTCAGCAGCAGCAATAACTGATTCAAGAAAATGGAGAACTGCCATTCTTTCTCTCTCTCAGTTTGGGGAAGTGAGAGGGAAATCTCCTGCTGCAAAGTGCCTGCAGATGCTGATGAAGTGGTCCAGCAGCAGCATTTGCACAGTCCTGGAGAAGGATGATATTTCCTTTGAGTGTGGAGGGAGGCAGCCTTCAGCCCAGCTGGAGGCGCCTTGGTCCTCATGGCCACAACGTGCCCTTTCTTAAATGAGTGAACACCAGGATGTGCCTCCTAACAGGGTAGTGATGTGCTGATTGACGCGATGCAACCCCAAAGCTGGTGAACCATTGACAGCAGCTTGGACAGTGATGATTTCCACCTTCCCATGAAGGTGTTTTCCTCCACCTTCCCCACCTTTGCCCTCTGACGAACACTACCCACGGGGAGATGGAGTGGTTCCACGGCAACCTCGAGGGGAGCTGGTGGAGCAGAGAGGGGTTCAACCCATGCTGCAGATCCTCCCCCCGATGAGCTCCCCCACAGCCTGTCTCCCAGCACGGGAACACTGAAATGCTGGCACCTTGTGGCAGCTTGGAAAACCAGCATTTATACCGAGCCCGACCTGCTCTTTGAAATCCTTTGCTCTTTCAAATCCGTTTGGATGGGGAGAAAATTCTGATAAGCAGAGAGAGAAACTGGGCCCTTTTGTCTGGGGAGAAGGTACGAGGCTGCCGAGAAGGGATGTGGAAGACCTGTTCCTCCCACCACCTCGTCCTGGCTGTGTGAGCCTTTCATAGGATGTGACCTTTCAAACAACAAACTTCCCAGATGTATTTTGATCCTGATTCTTCCTCCATGTCATATTTTGCCCTCCCTGTGGTATCTGGGCTGAGGAACTGAGACCACATGAGACATTTCCCTCACCCTGGAGATCTCTCTCCTCTGATTTTGGAAGATCTAAGAGACCTGGGATTTGATGGCAACTCTGTCCCCACTGGCCAGCAGCACTGGATGTTTGTAGGGATTAGAATTATCTAAGGGTTTGGCTCAGATCTGGTCCAACTCCTTTTGCCAGACAGACTATCAGCTGAGCTCAGCTGTAATCCTCGTCTGGAAAAGGAAGGGTTATTTAGACCATATGAACCACTGAGTTCCCACAAATGCAGTTTAAGGTTGATTCATTTAGGTACTCAGTGGATGCCAAATCTCTTCACTAAGAATCTGGACAGCCCTCCTAAAGAAGCACAAATTTTTATCTCAGTGCATTAAATTGTCAAGATATTGCAGAGCAACTCCCACCCCTCCCTCCCGTTCCTGCCCTTCTCTCCCGTCACTGCCTTTCCGTGTGTTCTGCTCCTTGGTGTGGAGACACTGTCTGAGATACTCTGGGAGCTCCTACAGCCATCGCTGCTTTACAGCTTTGAAACTGTTTTTGGGACCTGGAGCCCTTTAATAGAACAGGAAACGTCTAATACTACATGGTTATAAATAACTCAGTAAAAGCAGGTTACAAGAACATCTGGTGCAGCACACACTCCCGTCCAGTCTGATGGCACTGGGAGAGAAACAGGAAGATAACTCACAATTTTTGTCCATAGAAAGACACTTTTGATTGTGAGCAAGGCCACATTTTGGTCTATCAGATCAGCTCCATAACAAGTCTGCTGTCAGCTATGATGGGAATCCAGGATTAAGAATGAGTCCAAGTCAGTAGCACAGTGAGTGGACATCTGTCCTACCTCCGAGGCTCAGTCTCACTTGTCATCAGCTCTCCCAAATACTTCCTCCTGCTTACCCCTGTGGACTGTCCTGTCCGGGTTGGGGTTCAGCCAGCTGGCCCATGGCCAAGGGCCGTCTCGCTCAGGCTCTAGGAGAGATGAATTTAAAAAATCCCAGAAAAAGATGATGTAGACCCAGGTGTCCATCTAAATGTCCTGGTAACCTGGCAGTGCTGCAAACAGCAGTCTCTTCTGCACTCTCTTTGGCTTCATGCCTTAGCTAAGAGGCAGGAGGATGGGAAGGTATTATGGAGATTAAGAGAGCCATGGAGGTGTTTTCTGGAGAGTAGCTGCTGTCTCACAGCCTATGGAGGCTGGAAAGACCAGGGTGGCTGCATGATCCGAGGGACGACTTCTTGTGAAATGTGTGTGTTTGTAAAACATACTGAACTGCTTCTGAGAAAGATAACCAGCTTATAATGAATGTGTAGACTTGCTGAAACAATGTTTTTACAGCCATGATGGGCTGTGGAGGCTGATGCTTGTAGAGAAAAGACCAGCCCAAGATAGATCAGCTGCAACGGTGGGAAAGAACAGACAAGCTTTTGTGGACAAGGTCTTTCTTCAGAGACCGCTTTGTGCTTTTATTTTACTGGTGAGACAGCCTGCGAGCATTTCTTTACCCAGAGAGGTTTCTGACATGTCAGCCCAGCTCTAAATAGCTTCCTCCTTTATTAGAAATAACCATTGGCACAAGCTGCCACGGGAAGTGATGGATACTCCATCTCTTGAAGTCTTTAAATCAAGACCGGATGCCTTTTTGGAAGTCATGTATAGCCAAACAGAAATTATTGGGCTGCCTGTAGGAATAAGGGGATGGACTCATATGGCCTGCGTTAGACAGGAAGTCAGCCTGGATAATCTATGGTCCTTTCTGGCTTTAAGATCTATGAAAGTTCAGATCTGCAGCCAAAATATGGGAATCTTCACATGTCTTTAAAACAAAAACGCCCTGGGGTATGGGAAAGCCTCTAAATTGCTTGGAAAACTACCAGTACCTACAGATATATTTTCACTGGTACCTGAAGCAATGCCGTTTCCCAGTAAATTGTCTCTTCTCTAGACTTTAGATGGGGAGAAAATCTCAGAGGGCCATCTGGGGACCTGGGAAGCAGGCAGAACGTGGCAGGATTTGGGTCACACCCCTGCTTTGGGAGATAGCTGCTACTGGAGCAGATGCAGAGATGCCAGCATGAAGAAATGCTCTGGCATGTTCAATCCAGACTGCTGAGTTTGGCTGCCCAGCTCTGCTGCTGTGGGATAACCCCATGGAGAGCGAAAGAGGGGCTGGGGAAGATTCTGGGCATGAACTCAAGGGTCAACTTGCGTTGGGTTCAGGTTCTTCACACTTGCTGGCACAACATGAAGCACCTCCCTTCAAGGGGACCACTCCCCCAGGAGGAAAATGAGACACATGGCTGCTCAGCCTAATGTAGTAGAATGATAAGTAAACCAAGGCTTCATCGATCAGAAAAAGAAGGGTAGGCAGGCAGGTTCAGAGTTCAGGAATGAGTCAGTGCCAGCTAGGCTTCCCCCAGCCCACGCACTGCGAGCTGTGCACGCTGGCTGGTGCCTGTGTGGTGCAGCTGGCTATGTCACTGCATGGGGAGGCTTCGTCTCCCCCACTGGGACCACTCTCCCTGTGGCTTTCATTGCCCCACACCTGCCTCTGTAGCCCAGGTGGTGGCTGTGGTGGTTTGAGCTGGAAGCAAACTGATCGTCTGCCAAGCTCGTTTCACGCTACCCGCCAAACCCCCTCCAAACTGTCGTGGCTTTTTGTTCCCAGGGATGGTTGGGCACTCAAGCCATGATGGCAAATGCATTTTCTCCACCATCCATCCCTTTCCCAATTGTTAGCATTTGGGGATACCCCTTTTTCACCCTCTCCTCCCAGGTGAGCTGATTTCACAGTAGTTACGGCAGCAGAGAAAGTTGATGCAAGCTCTATGGCCTTGCAAGCAGAGCAGCCAAAATGAATGTAGCTCAGGAACTTTATTATGGGCTCCATCTCCTCTTGTCAGTGCTTGGGAGACAAATGTGGAAAGCAAGCCAGAAAAGTCAGTAGTGAATGAATCCACTGCTTGCAAAATTAAGATAAAAAGCACAATCCAGATCTGTTAACAGTAATGTTGCACTTCAGCTCTTACAAAGGTGAACTGAAACAAGAGAGATCAAAGACGAGAAGAGAAAGCTATGGGAAGAACTTATAGCAGCCTTCTAATATCTGAAGGGGAGGGATTTTTTACAAAGGCAGGTAGCGATAGGACAAGGGGAAATGACTTTAAATTGGAAGGGAGAAGATTTGGATTAGACAGTAGGAGGAAATTCTTCCCGATGAGGGTGGGGAGGCCCTGGCCCAGGGTGCCCAGAGCAGTGGTGGCTGCCCCATCCCTGGAGGTGTTCAAGGCCAGGCTGGATGGGGCTTGGAGCCCCCTGATGCAGTGGGAGGTGTCCCTGCCCATGGCAGGGGGGGTGGAACTGGATGGGCTTTGAGGTTCTTTCCAACCCAAACCATTCCATGATTCTAACATTCTATGATTTCATGAGTGCACAACACTTGAGCAGGTTTTCCAGCTGATCTAATGAGAAAAGAGTGTGTTCCCTATGACTTTTTCCTCCCTGAAGGAGAAGAGGAGACAGAATAGGAGGCCGTCTTCAACTCGAAGCCTGTCTGCACCTGCCAGACCTTGTGGCTGGGTCTGGAGGAGGGCAGGATTTTTCTACACTTGCCTGGCGCTCGCTCAGCTCTAACCCTTCGCAGGGCTTGCAGTGCCGGCCACCCGGCGCCAGGCGGCTCCCAGGGATGCTGCTCGGGGTTTAAGCAATTCCAGAAACTCAGGAAAGCCGAGTGTCACTTCAGAGAAAAGCAAAACGTAAAATGTGTGCATCGATTTAGTTCTGCAGATAACCAAAACCAAGCAAAAATTAGTGAGAGGTGGTGGGGAATGTGTGCAAGCCCTCAGTGCTGAGGTGCCGTGTGCTTCAGCTCAGATGCTGCTTCGTGTAGCATGGAGTCTTTTAAGTGAAGTCGACAGTTTAGACATTGTCTTAAAGAGTTCAGATCCACCTTAACCTTAAAACCAAGCTGCTTCATCCCTGGCGAAATGTCTCTGCGTTCCCTCCTCTTTTTAATTTTAAAGAAAACATTAGAGTGTTGCAACCCAAACATTTCTGCTGATAAGTGAGAACTTGTAAGTGGCATCGACTCGCTGCTCATAGTAAAAGGAAGTGAAACTGGTTAAAATGTTTTCTTTCATTGCCCAAGCAGAAAGCAGAAAGAAAGAAAGAAAAAAGAAAGAAAGACAGAACAAGACTAACGCATTAAGATTTTTTTCAGTTGTAACAATGGAAAGGCTTCACAGTAACACCAGAAAGGATTTTATTACTTTTAATTGAAAAATGTGCTTTTAATGCATCTAAGATAAGTATCAGAAATGTGTGTTGCTGAGGTGGGAGCACTAGAAGCCTATTGCACTGAGCCCGAGTTGATTTGTTGAGCCCAAGGAACGGGTTTCTGCACAGCAATGGTGGGTAAATCCTCCCTTTCCTTGTGTTTCAGCTTCCAGCTCTATAATGAGCATAACAAAATCCTTCTCCTCCTTAAGGAGCACTGAAATGTGCTGGGGACGAGCACCACAGCAGAAATGGGGCTTCCTCCTCTGGGTCCCACATTGTCCCCATGGATGAGCATTCCCTGGATGCCCTGCACGGACCTTACCCAGGTAGTTAATGCCACTGCAGGGTGGGATCCCTTGATGTATGGCTTTGTGGAGGTGCCTGCGCTGCCACTGCTGTGGCACTTGACCTCTCGCTATAGCTCAGCTCCTGACCGTTTGGAAAGTAAATACGCTCCTTTCCTATGTGGGGGTGACAGCACGCCCCTGCCCTACAGATGTGCAGCAAAGATAAACAGCCTTAAGACTGTGAGCTTCTCCAGATGCTGTGATGGGGGCAACCGGAGGCAGAAACAAGCCAGAAAAGCAGGATAACACCCCATCTCTGTGCTCCAGACCCAATCCCCACGAAAACAAACCTCCAGACAAGCGCAGTGATTTTTGCCAAAGCAAGGATTTCCTTGTGCACAGTAATTCTTTTTTAGCAGAAGACACAGAACCCTTTGCTTTACCTGAGGAGCTCACGGGGCCGGGGGGCCCCCGAGTGAGGACTGCCTTCAGGAGGCGTGCTTGTGCTTTCTTAGGCGCTTGCAGCCCTAGAAGAGGCAGAGACGCAATCCCTCCTGTTTATAGCAAACCGTCTCTCGAAAACACAGTGCCTTCGTTGCAGGAGATGGTGCTTTCTGAGAAGGTGCTGCTTGTCACTGCTGTGAATTGGAAAAAAAAGGTGCTTTTAATAGTGAGCTACAAAGGTTTGGGGTTTTGACGAAGCAAACCCAGCTTCTAGGATGCTGAATTACAAATAATTGTACTGAAGAAGAGGAAAGCTTGTTGCCTGTAAGACGTGGAGACACTCCAAACCCCAAAGTGAGCCTTAGATGGGAAGATGTCCCTGAATGTGTGCTCCTTTCTCGTTGAGGCTGTGATCATCTCTGCTTCCAATGTGGCTTGGTTTGCTGAAGCTCTCAGTCACGCTGTGTGTGCCCCACAAGTGGCTGCCCTGTCCTAACCTGCACTGTGGCCTCTGCAGAGAAAGGAATACAGTGGTCTGAGAGGCAGGAGTGGGAATCAGAAGTTCTTGAGTAGGACTGGGGAAAAACAAAAATAATCTGGTGAAAATAAAGTCTCAGCCTCACTTTGCAATCCTTCTCCAGCTTGAGAACCGACTCCAACAGTGTTTGTTCCCTACTCAAACCTTGCAAATATGTGGTGTTTCTGAGCAGGATCCCCATAAAAGCACCCAGATGAAGTTGTGGGGCTGTGGCTGCTTGTTGAGAGTCTCGTCTTGATGAAAGCCAGTGGGGTTTTCCACCGATAAGGCAGGAGTGAAAGCAGGACCTCAACATTCGGCCCCCTGTTATTAAATTTCTTTGTAATTCTAGGCAGTGTCCCAAGGCTTGCCAAGAGGGCTGCATTCATCATACAACAAAATAATAGCCATCATAATTAATAAACTCTAATGGGAAAACACAGAAGCCAGAGCACAGGTAAATGACGGGGGTAGAGGATTCTTTTAATGCTTCGATCTTCCCTCACGGCCAAATGCCCTTCAAGTATTTTCATAGAATCGCTTGGTTGGAAAGGACTTCTGAAATCACCAAGTCTGACTGTACCTGTTCACCACTTAACCATGTCCCTGAGTACCTCACCTACCCATCTTTTGAACACCTTCAGGGATGGTGACTCCGCCACCTCCCTGGGCAGCCTCTGCCAGGGCCTGAGAACCCTTTCAGTGAAGAAATTTTTCCTGATGTCTGAAATGATTTTCCAATCCTTTACACATTCTTTGTGTATAGCTTTTACTGTGCCCCGTCACAAACACAGCAGCTGAGGCTGTCGGGGCTGCAGTGCTTGGAGCACCCATGGATTTGCTGTCCTTGGTTAGCCTGGAGCAGGCTACATCCCCCTGGGGTTCTTGGTTGTTTTCTCCTTTCCCTGCCAGTCCTGTTCCCAAGCACGTCTGGTCTCTGTGAGAGTGTGGCCAGAGGAGATGGAGAGGATGGGAGAGCTGGCAGGTGCTGGCGCTGGGAGAAAAGCGGGGAGCACTGGTGCTTAAAATAAACCCGATCCACACATGAGTGTTATTGCAGCCATGCCGGGTAAGGCAGGGCTGTGTCCTCCGGAGAGGAGTGCTGGCCGCCAGCCGGAATCCTCTTAACAACAATAATAGCATCTAATTACTCTTTCTTTTGTCTTCTATTTAGCAACGAGGCTCAGCCCAGGAAGTCCTGGCTTCCACTGTTGGACTGTTTTGACTCTTGCACTGCAAATGGCCTCATTGCTTCAACATCCACCACCGTGAAGGTCCCTAAGCTCCTGCTGATTGTTTCCTACCCACTACGTACGCCCAAAGGACCCATATGTGATGGAGAGACACCCTGCACCATCAGCATCTCCTCCACCTTGCCATGTCTGAGCATGGCCCAAGGTGGAAAAAATGTCCCTCCTTCCCTCCTTGTGTCCCTTTTTCTCCAAGGTTCCCCTCAAGGGCTGTGTCTGCCCCAGGGAAGAAAGCCACCAGATTGGAGATGTGTGATGAAACGGTTGCATCAAGCCAAACCAGTGGCTCCCCTGTCGGCTCATACTGGGAGCCAGGGGGAAGCAGAAGAAAGGGGCCTGATCCTTCCCCCGTATCCTCTCTGAGTGCTGATAGCTGCAGTGCTGGGATTTCCTGACCCAAAAGCGGTTTCTTTAGTGGCCCTCAATGGATTTTTCTTCCTTGAATTTCTCGAGCTGCTTCTTGACCCTGTGTCAGCCTTTCATCTCGTCTGGCAGTGTCTGATAGCATCCATTTAATTGTCCTTCTGCAGTGGACAAATGGGCTGGAAGCTGGGATGCAGCAGGACTCAGCTCCTGGCACAGCATCTCCACAGATGCAGGAGATAAAAGAGGGGGACTGTTTCCCCAGGGAGATGGGCGAGGACAAGGGACCAAGAGGATCTATTTTAACTGTTTGGAAAGAGCAGCCTGATGCCGTGCGATGCTGAGTGATGCTGAGATTCAGCGTAGCCGGCGTGAGTGGGCATTGGTGTGTGGGATGCAGAAGCAGCTTATTCCAGACAGGGTTTTTTTTTGAAATGATGGGCGATAACCACAAACCAGTCCCTGCTGGAGTAAAAGGAACCCCCATGCCCTGCAGTGAAGATGCAAAGCAGGCAGGAGGTGTTGCTCCTGAGCAGCATTGTTGGGCTGAAGCCATCCTTGGGGAGGAGGGGATGCAACAGGATGGCAGGATGGGGATTCACCTCAAGTGTTTGGAAATGCTTCACGATGAGGGTAGTGAGACACTGGCATAGGTTGTCTAGGGAAGCTGTGGATGCCCCATGCATGGAGGTGTTCAAGGTCAGGTTGGATGGGGCCTTGAGCAGCCTGGGTCTAGTGGGAGGTGTCCCTTCCCATGGCAGGAGGTGGAATTGGATGGCCTTCAAGGTCCCTTCTAATCCAAACAGTTCCATGATTCTGTGATTCTATGAAAGCAGTAAAATGGGGCAAAACTGTGCCTGTGAGGTGATTTCTGCCCCTGGGCGGGGCATGAGAGAGACCAGCCCAGGGCAGGGCAGCAGCCACCATGCGGGCAGGAAGAAGCAGCTAAAATAAGCAGATGGGTGGAAAAGGGAGGAGAGAGCATTAAGGAGATAACATAAAGGTTAGAGAGGAAAGTCAGGAAGTGAGCTGAAAACAGCCTGAATGTCATGAAAAGGTGACACCGAGCCTCACGACCGGCACAGAGCGCCGAGATTAGCGAAGCCGTGTCGTGACGCACAGGACTGTGTCGAGATACACCAAAAGCTGCCCCTCTGCACCCTCCTCCCTCCAACACTGACCCAGGGGTCACTTGGAAATCATCCCTAAGGTCACGCGTGGGCTCCCGAGGGCAGCGTGCAGGCAGCGATGCTGCCTCCTGCCACGTGGGATCATATTTTATTCTCTGGTCTGATGGTTTGTAGCATCCAATGTGTCACTGGCTTTTGGGAACGGAAACCAAATAAAGGATCAGCTCCGATCATTTCTACTGTGAGATGGTTTTCATTTCAATGGCTCGTCCCCATGTGGGAACAGAACCGGTGTAACGCTTTGCTGCTGCTTCCACATCGTGAGCCAGATTGAAACACTCTGGGGCTTTGTGTTTTCCAAATGCAGAGCGAGCTTACGACAAAGCCTCCAGGTGCCATTACCTCATGTTTGTTTGCACAGGCTGGGAATAACACCAGCAGCATTTGGTGTCAAAGCCCTGCCAGACACCTTTTTGCTTGATGTAATTCCTGCGGCAGCCACCCCAGCCCCGAGGATGCTCTTTGGCCCTTATGCTTTACTCCCATTTCCTGACTGCCAATCTTCATTTAACTCCTTGAGCTCTGCATCACGACACAGCCAAGGGGATGAGCCCCGTGGCCTCAGCGGAGGAGCTGGAGCTGCAGCAGCTGGAGAAAAAGGAAGAGGAGAGGATTGGGGAGATAAAGCCCCCTCCCCAGCAAGCCTGTTATGCAGCTGATAAGAGCCCTCACGTGTTGTAATGGGAGCCCTGGCTGCCTGTTTCCTCACAAAGTCATGACTCAGGGATAATGTTCACATCCTCTGAACGACGAGGGAGCTAAAAATACAGCCAGGAAAATGAGAATGAGTGAGCGAGCATGAATGAGAGCGTGAGTGAGAAATGCACTGGGGAAAAGAGAGAGGAAGCATGAATGAAAGAGCCTGGGAGAGAGAGTGAAAATAACTGGACCTTTCCAAGTTTCCAAGCTGCAAATCTTTGCTCACAATCAACGCTCTGGCAAAGGCGAGCTTGCAAGAATATAAACCCATCCCGTGAACTTGGCTTTGCGAACAACCCTCCTGGCATCACCCCTGAGAGCTGGAGGGCAGGGCACCCACTCTGGAGGGTCTGCAGCCCTGGGGGGACTGTAGGGGTTTCCCCCAGTGCCACCCATCCTGCAGTATTGTCAGCAAACGAGGGCACCGTGCCTACATGGGCAAACACAAATCCGTGCTTTGTCTGCTTGTGCTCAGACCCAAAGCAAGTTGTGCTGTGGCTGCCCACGTTGTTGCAGGCTCCCGTGGAAGGATGGATGTGCCTCTGCCTTTGGTGTGTGTCCTCACCAGGGTGGAGTGGGCCTGGGGAGCCCCACCGCTCCCCCAGTTCCCGTTTCTCCTGCAGTTCCCAGCATTATTTTTAATGAGTGCCGTTGCGTGAGTCACTGCCTTCCCCCTCTCTAAGCCCCAGGCACCTGCATGCACACAAGAGCTCGTTCTCCTGAAAAGACAAATTATTTCTCCCCCTACCATAGCCCTCTTGTTTCACAGCTGACCCTCGGAGCTGAAATGTGTTTTACACGTTTATCACAGGTTTCACCCACAGCCTGGCACAGGGAGCTGTACGAGCGCAGAGGAAAGGACGATCCCTGTACTCTGCAGCTCCCCTCCTGCAGAGCCAGGCTGGATAAATGAGCCTCAGAGCAGGTCTCTAAGGTGAGGAGACCCTCTCTGTCCTGGATATGCCAGAGCAGGTTTATATAACAAGTGGCTCTGGGTGCTTGGAAGGCGCCCGCAATACCATTTTCTCTCTGGCTTTGGAAGGACTGAGGGGAACCTCCTGGGGAAAGCAGTGTCCCTTTCGTGCACATGGCAGGAGTTCAGTTACAGAGAGGTTTTTCTACCAAAATGCCGTTTTCTGATGTCTCCTCTCCCTTGTAATCTCAGCCAGCAACGCCAAACACATTGGGTCAGGCCAGCAAGTGGCTGGTCCCTACACACAGCGCCTGGAGAGGGCTGGCAGGGAGCAATCTCCCCGACACATCTCATCTCCTGGCACGTGCCGGAGCCTTGTTTCAATTATTTCCTCCTGGGGATCCGGCTGATCTGACACAGGTCCTCACCTGCCACTTCCGGGCTCCTGGTTTTTGTTCCGAGTTGCTTTTGTCCCAAGTTCCCTCCAAGGGGTTGGGTGGGGATGCTGCTGTGCAGGGCAGGGAAGAGAGAGCTTGCACAGCCCTTGGGGGAGCCCATAAGAGCCATTAACCCACACTGACCGTGTTCAATCCATCCCCAGGAGCAGCTCTGGAGCACGCCGGTGTTGGGGGGTTGCTGGGATCAGGAGGATGCTGGGGATAAAAGATGGGCAAGGAGTTTGGTGGCTGGATGGTGACACATTACCATCCCCATCTCTGGTGCTCACAGCGGGTCTTTGTGGCAGAAGACCCTGCTGCCAAGGTTCAAAGGAGCTAAGAAAACCCTACAAAGAGGAAGGTCCCTACCCCTGCCTAACTGGGATTTCCCTAAAGAGCAAACCCAGCCCAACATGTGCTAAAGTCGTAAAAAAGAGCAATTCTTGTACCCTTATACTCCAGAGCCACACGGGAGTCGGGCTTGAAGAGGGACACAGGTTCCTAAGCAACGTTCTGGGGGGAAATAAATAAAAAGAGTTGCTGAGTCCTGAGTCAGATGTGTCCTACAGGCGCTGCAGGGTTTGTGACAGCGGGAAGTCGGTCCCGGCCGCGCTGTGGCTGCTGTCTGGGTGCCTGGATGCCAGCGGGTCACAGAGGGACGAGAACAGCGCTAAATTCGACCTGTATCACAGATAGGAAGCGAGATTAGGTCCTTCTCCGTCATCGCTGCTGAGCCCAGCTCTCCTGACAAAGGCCCCAGGGGTGAGCCTGGTGCTAATCCAAGGAGCCAATTTTAGAGCCCGCTCTCTGCAGACAATCTCTGATTGTTTGGGCTGTTTTGAAGTTTTCCCAGCCGCACCGTCATCGCATCCTGTGACTTGGCAGGAAAGGCTTTTGCGCAGGCACCGCTGCCAAGAAACCCAAGAGGTGTGACAGTGTGGGCTGCACGTCCCCCTGAGTCCCCCTGGGTGTCGGGGAAGGGGCTTGGTGTCTTGGGTGGAGGTGGCAGGGAAAAGTGGGTGGCTCTGGCCAGCGGATTGCCTGCGAGGGGCCGGCTGTGCCAAGGGTACCAAGCACAGAGGTGGCAGCTCAAGGCCACCCACCTTGGTTGCAGGGAACCCCTCCGGTGGCTGCAGCTGTGGGGAGCTCTGAGGAGCTCAGAGACACTGAAAGGAGCAGGAGATTTTCTCCTGGGCTGAGGGAAAAGCTGTTACAATGCACATCTCCTCCTCTCCTTTGTCCTGCTAAGAATTCTTTTTTCTCCCAACAAACTCCACGTGCCTTCCTGAGCACCCCACCACCATCTCACCCCCTTTTCATCTCTGTCTTCACCCACAGCCCAACAGTCGCTGGGCACGATCCAGTTCTGCCCGTGGGCTTTGCCTTTTACCTATCAGCAGCTTTACCAGGTCTCTCTCTCAATGGGAAGTGGCCAAAGCCAGCAGAGATACCTGAACCTGCCATCCACCCACTTCTAGTCTGGATTCAAGATGTTTCAAAGCTCTCCCCTTTCTATTTCTATCCTTATTGTTATCCTGCTTTGAGAGGAAGGTCTATAATTCCCCCCCTCCTTTTCTCTCTACAAAAATGGGACATTGTTTCTTCTTTCTTTGATTTAAAAGCCAAAAACAGTTATAGGAAACTGTTCAGCAGATGTTTTACAGTACGAACCTAGAAAAAAAATGAAAAAAAAATAAAAGCTCTCCGATTTTGCTTGTGGATCTATACTTAGCCTAATGCTTCCTCCCATTCAGGGTTTGTGTTGGCATAGGCGAAACATAGGTTTAAGCACTTTGATTGTAGTATTTATTTTATTTCTCCCATTTGCCACATCCACTAAAATCTGGAGCTGACTGCGTGAGCTAATGAAGCGCGTTCAGGGAGGAGGTAAATCCAGCTCGCTCTCTGTTTCAGCAAGGTCCCTTTCAGCCCACAGATGCTTGGGAGGGGTTTGGAAAAAATATAATTTCTCATCCTATTTGCATTAGGATAGGCAAGGCTGAGGCTGTGTTCATGGCCGTGCCCAGTGCTTGTGCCCAGGGCGGTCAAAATAAAGTGAAACTCCTGGCTGAGATTTTTAAAGTCTCGGAGATTTATAGACACAGAAGGAACCGGTGCTGTGAGCCTCGATTCCTCGAGATGAGCTGAAAATGGCACTCGCTGGTTTTTGGGAACAGCTTCAATGAGGACAGCCAAAACTCATCCCGCAGACCTTGTCCAGGCCAGGCTCCTGCTGACTTCAAAAGCCCGAGGACTCAGTACCAGCTGAGAGAGGCCTTCTGGATAAGGACAAAGTTTAACGTCCCCAGCCATGTATGTTCCTCCCTTGACCAGAAGCAACAGGAGAAACCTCATCTTTGCACTGTGAGATTATACTGTGGGTGGGATTAAAAAAGCCACCTGCTACCTGCAGGTCTGAGAAAGGCTGGGCAGCGATGGCGTCTCAACCCTCTGTGAGATCTGGCCCCATCGCTGCGGATACCCTGGTCCACACTGGCAGTTTCACTCAACAGGGCAGACCGAGGGGAGGTTTACTGGGGGAAAATCAAAGCTTGGGACTTGCCCAAGGGTCTGAGAGGAAGCCAATGCCATGTTATGACCACCTGGTGAATGCTGAGGTGTTCCCTATCTGGAAAAAACATCTGGAGGTAGAGTGACAGCCTGGTGATGCCCTGTCATGGTGCTCTCCATCAGCCCTTTCTGCAAGCCAGGCTCCCTTTCTCGCCTGCTCTCAGCCTGGGCCAAAATTTCCATACCCTGCTGCAGGGCATCTGGCTGGAGCTGCCATCTGTGCCCCAGGGCTGCCAAGGGAAAACCTTAGGGAAAACCTGCCAGGATGCAGGTCCCACAGGCTGGCACTCTGGATACATGCACAGACAGCTGCCTTTGGCTGCCCAGCCATGGAAGGAGGAGCAGGAGGCTCAGAGGTACCTTTGGGAGGCAGTTTCTTCTGGACTTTGTGTGAAGACCCACATGTTTGCACCTTATGAAGGCTGGGGATGCCAGGACTTCATGCCAGGTCTCCTAAGGAGCATCTGCTGTGGGACAAGACCAGGCAGGGACCCTGTACATAGTGAAAGACAAAGAATTATGAGCAGAAGAAACCAGGTGGTATTGAAGGGCACAGAAGATCCATGTTAATGAAGATACAGCTTCTTTGCTGCGACTGATCCAGCAACCAGCCCAGAGACCCTGTGCAAACCTCCTTATCCTAATGGAGAGCCAAATCTAGGACCAAAAGTAAAGCCCATACTTTCTTACTATTGGAAGTTTTCAATCAGAAGAAGCCACGCTGTGGTCTTCTTTCCAGGGCTGTAAAACCAGAGCATCTCCACTGAGATGGGAGGTGCATATGGGCAGCTGGGTACAAGAGCAAGGAGGGAGAATCAGCCTCGGGATGTGGGCTGGCTTTAAGAGTGACACTGGGCATTGCTGGCAGTGCTCTGGGTTTTGATTTCAAAGTTGAAATCAAAGCTCTATTTCCAGACGTTACTGACTTGTTTGTTGTCTAAGATATTGGAAGAACAGATAAAAGCTGTAGCCCAAATGACCTGTTTGATTTCCAATAGGACGTTGTCTGTGCAGTTTCTAAATAGCCTGCATTAGAAAGATGGAGCAATTAAAAAGGCAAACACCCAAATTCATGGGCTGAGCTCTGGGATGCTGGGAGGATAAAGGTCTAATTCATAGGAAGAACTTTGGCTCCTTTATTTAAGATTTCTCTATCTTATGTATGCAGACAACCAAGAATGTCATTTTTTCCACACTGCTTTTTGCATAAATTAGGGTTGTTTGAGTTCATCAGTCAACCCCACTATGACCCCCCTTTCCCTGCATCCCCCCTAGTCCTGCTTAAAACCCACAGACCCATGCTGGCTCCCACAGACTTCTGCAAGTGTTGGGAAGGAGGAAGGTTGGGGCATCTTTTTTGGAGAGATGTGGAACTGCAATAGGAATGGGCAGGCTAATGAAACACCTAGAGCAGGTTGTAGGCACCAGGGAAGTTCTCCCCTATCCAGAGTAGCCGTGCCTGCCTCCCCCATTCTTGGATGGTGGATGCTGGGAAGTGGTCATACCCTGAAGGTCATGTAGAGACGTGAAGTGCAGTTACAGGCTGTGTGGAGAGAGGATTGAGAGCAGTCCTGAAGAGAAGATCTCAGGGATTTTGATGGATAAGAAGCTCAACATGAAGCAGCAATGAGCACTCATAGCCCAGAAAGCCAAACTGTGCCCAAAGCAGTGGGAGCAGCAGGGCAGCCCCTCTGCTCTGCTTCCCTGAGACCTCACCTGGAGCAGTGTTCAGCTCTGAAGCTCTCAACACAGAAAGACATGAATCTGTTGGAGCGAGTCCAAAGGGGGTCACAGGGATGATCCAAGGGCTGGAGCACCTCCCAGCTGAGGATAGGCTGAGAGAATTGGGGTTGTTCAGCCTGGAGAGGAGAAGGCTCTGGGGAGACCTTAGAGCAGCCTCCAGTACTGATCAGGGAGTGCAGGGATAGGACAAGGGGAAGGGGAATGGTTTTCAGCTGCAAGAGGGGAGATTGAGAGGAGATCTTAGGAAGAAACGTTTTGCTGTGGGGGTGGGGAGGCCCTGGCCCAGGGTGCCCAGAGCAGTGGTGGCTGCCCCATCCCTGGAGGTGTTCCAGGCCAGGTTGGATGGGGCTTGGAGCCCCCTGATCCAGTGGGAGGTGTCCCTGCCCATGGCAGGGGGTGGCTCTGGATGGGCTTTAAGGTCCTTTCCAAACCAAATCATTCCATTATTCTATGATTCCTTAACACAGCCTGAGTCTGGATGGAAACCCGCTCGGCCGGGAGTGCTGATAAATGGGATGCTGCTGCTTCCCCTCCCACCCACACACTTCCACTTTCACTTCACATGTGGGACCCAGCACTGCAATCCCCAGCCTGGCCATAAATAACCCCTCCATCACCAGGCAGCCCTGGTGACAGTGTGCAATAAGCCTGTCGGTACAAGCCTCATTTTTCCTCTTTCTTCCTCCTGGAGCTCTTGGCATCCTCCCCCAGAGGGGAACGTCACACCACTTGCGGGATGTCACCTGTGTCCTGTTATCCTGCCTGAGTTCCCCTGATATTGAGGATGCAAAAAAGACTCTGTCCAGACTTGGTCGGTGGAGCTCAGGAATTAAATATGAAAAGACACAGCTATTCCAAAAGCCTAATCTTTGTCACGGACAAACTTTCCTTGACCCAGAACAATGTGGAAAACAAACAGAGAGGCAAGGGAGAAGTTAAGAACTCATTTCTGTAAAACCAGGACTCACATTTCTGCCACAGAATTTTTTCCCCCTCCTGCTCACTCCATAACAAAAGGTATTTAGTAAGATACGTACGGTTTTGCACTGGTTTAGAGCCTTGTGCTGAAATGTCTCCTGTCTATGTTCAGCCACTGGGCACATCACGCAACTTCCCTGCTCTGCGGTTCCTCAAATGCAAGATCACAACAGTCTGTTTGCTGAGCACGTAACTCATGCTTCTGACCAGGAGGGCCCAGATTTCATCTTAGACCTCCCGCATTTGTTGTAAAACCCACTGAGCTCTTGTTGTCTTCTGTTGTGTGTCTGTCAGCTGACGGAGAACAAAAGGGCACGTCTCATTGGAAAAAGGCCTCAAGAAAAAGAGCATTTCCCAGGTTTATGAGGCAGCCATAGAACCCAAATGCAATGAAATATCTCAATTCCTGCGTCATCCAAGTTTTTTCTCCTCCTCACCCGCAGCACAGTGGCATTTCAGACATTGAAAAGATGTGAGCCATGAAAGGAGAAGCCCAGCGACTTCAAAGGATGTGCTGTGTTGGGGCTGAGTCAAGTGATGAGTCACGAAACGGCAGCGATGGAAAGTTAACCGCTCCTCTCTCCAGGTCTGGGATCGCGCACCGGGACCACGAGCTGATTTATGGATGCAGATGAGTTGCTGTACTCGGCACTGCTGCTGTGCTGTCTCTGTCTCGAGGGGAAAACAGACCTCCTGAGGTCTGCAGGACCACCTTGAGTGGAGCAAACAGAAAACTTGGGCTCTGCCTTTGCAGCCCGCTCTCCAGATGCTGCTTCAGCCCCGCTGACGGTCCTCATGGGCAGAGCAGGAGCTTTTTCACCACTCAACCCTTTCCCAACAGTTCTGGAGGCACTGCTTGCCAGGAGGGAGGTGTTCCAAGGCCAGGACACCAAAGCCAGCACACCTGGCTCTCAAGGCAAAGCCACCTAAAACAGCATCCAAAGAGAGCAGGAGGCATGAGAGGACCCAGCTTGCAGGTTTCAGCTGGTGACCTCAGGCAACAGCAACAGCAGCAATGATAATGACAGCTTCCCGTTCGTTATCATCATCATCATTTAGCCACAATAAGCCACAATATTATTGTCAGAATGGGGTTTATGTGACATTTTCACTGCGGTGCTAATCTTATTTTTTAAAAGAAGATGCAGAGGGAAGCAGTTAAATGAAACCATCCTATGATTCCATGATCTCAGTTCTCTTTCTGTATTTTTAAACTGGCTTGAGAAGCAGTTGACTTTTTAAAAATATCAACATTCATAAAAATGTTCTGAGTTTTGCTACAGCAAAATGTGGGGAATATTTGAACAGATAAAAGAAAGTAAAAATATCTATCTTCTTTCACCCCCATGCTAATAGTAAGTTAAGTAATAAAGAAGGAGTGATTAACTGGCTGCTGAATTAATTTTGAAATCTGGCCAGATGTGTTCGAGCAGGAATTGTTAGCTGATAGCAGTTTTGTAAAGCTGATCTTTATTTATACGCTTGCCTGGGAAGAGAGCACTTCTGAAATCTGGTGTTATAGTCCTAGATTGAATGATTTTGGATGAGGATTTTAATTTACGGATTTGAAAAGGGTCTGTGTGACTAAACCCTATTTGGTTTTTTTTTCAGAGTATATCAGATAGTCGAATAAAAGATCCCCCTCCTCACCAAGAAACATAATTTTCCTTCAAAAAAGAAAACCGGTAAATGATAACTGATCTTCCAGGTAATGTTTTTGGAAATGATAAGTGATTTACCTTTTTATTAGGAGTCCCTGTAACCCTTCCCCTGCACCGTTAACAGCGTGAGTGGGGCAGGCACCTGCACAAAGGAGATGACAATGATTCCATGGCATCATGGAATGGGTTGGGTTGGAAGGGACCTTAAAGCCCTTCCAGCTTCACGCCCTGCCGTGGGCAGGGACATCAGCCACTGGATCAGGGGCTCCAAGCCCCATCCAACCTGGCCTGGAACACCTCCAGGGATGGGGCAGCCACCACTCCTCTGGGCAACCTGGGCCAGGGCCTCCCCACCCTCACAGCAAAACATTTCTGCCTAAGATCTCATCTCAGTCTCCCCTTTCAGCTCCTTCCTTGTCCTATCCCTGCACTTCCTGATCCAGAGCCCCTCCCCAGCTTTCCTGGAGCCCCTTTCAGCATTGGAAGCTGCTCTAAGGTCTCCCCAGAGCTTTCTCCTCTCCAGGCTGAACAATCCCAGTTCTCTCAGCCTGGCCTTGTATGGGAGGTGCTCCAGCCCTCACGTGATCTCCATGTCCTCCTCTGGACTTGCTCCAACAGCTCCAGGTCCTGCCTGTGCTGAGGACTACAGAACTATTATGTTGGCTTTTAAAAAAGTGATTATTCTTTGTGCTTACAAGGCAAAAATTACAAATTTGCATCTTCAGGACTCAGATGGGCAATGTTATGGCTAGAACTTCCCTAGAGATCTTGCCTAACATCAGACTTACAGCTGAGTGGAAACTTCTTACTTCCTCTTCCAGAATGAAAACATGGATAGGGCTTAGTGTTATTTTAGGGATTATCATATACATACACATATATGTATTTATAGACACAAAATGAGAACTCAGAGTTGAAGGAATTTTTCTGCTTGTTGTGTCGCACCCAACCCATCTCCAACATTATTTCCAGTTCATTTCTGCCTGCTTCTCATAGTCCTTCTAAAGTGAGATAAACCACGTATGAGCAAGTTGACAACAACGAACTCAACCCATACGTAGGAGATTTAACTGTAGCAGCTTCTAACCTAGTATAGTCTCATGTAAGTCACATGTGGACTGCTTTTAAGCATTCAGGGTGCTCCCATAAACCCTGAGGTGCTGCACTTTTGGTGTATATCCTGTGCCCATCATATAATTTTGAAGATGATGGATGGAAGCTCCTGCCGGACCCCAGCATGGAAAACCCCTCTTCTCCTGCTCTTGAGGACAGATACTTCACAGGATCATAGAATGATTTAGGTTGAAAGGGACCATGAAGGTCTTCTAGTCCAACTCCCAGCAATGAACAGGGATATCTTCCACTGGATTAGGTTGCTCAGAACCCCATCCAACTTGATCTTGAGTGTTTCCAGGGATGGGGCACCCACCATCTCTCTGGGCAATGTGGGTCAGTGTTTCACTAACATCAGTGTAAAAAATATCTTCCTAATATCTAGCCTGAACACCTTCTCTTTTAGTTTAAAATCATCATCCCTTGTCCTATTGCTACAGGCGCTGTTAAAAAGTTCTTTCCCATCTTTCTTATCAGACTCCTTGAAGTATTGAAAGTCCTCTTGTCTTGGACAAGGCGTGCAGCATCCTTGGGCTCCATACAAGGAGGCAGTTAACGAGTGTTTGTCCCTGGCCCTCTGGCCAGAAGGGATGAGCACTGGTGGTGCCTCTGGTTTGCTTTTGAGGCCAGCCAGCAATGGAAAGCCCCGGCACCTGGAGGCCAGATGTGCTCGGCTCTTGGAGCTGCTGGAGCATCTGGGGCACAGCCTGTGTGTCATTGCCTTCATTTTGAGGAGGAGCAGGAGAGAACGCTGCCTCAGCCTGGAAAAACCTGCTTCTTGATCTGGCTGTACCACCTTCTCTCAGGGCAAAGAGTGGCTGGAAAGGTCACTCTCCAAAATACCCTTTCTTTGCTCCCTTGTACTGGGGTCAGCATGTGACATCAACCGAAACAGACTCAGGCACTCTGGGTCATTTTATCAGTTCCTGCTCTGTTCTTCCAGTGGAATAAGGAAATGATGATGCTTACAGATCCATAAGGGGATGTGGACATGTATTACACGCAGCTTCTCACCCGTAGTGACATACGATCCTCAAGCAGGACTACGAGTCTGCAGGGGGTCTCCATGGAAAGTAATCTGGGGACTCCGAGGGGCTGAATCGTGGTAGGCGACAACTGGTGGCACTCGGAACACTTTGGCTGTGACAAGTTTTGCCCAGGCAATCTGCATTCACTCCTCAGCTCCAGGACACAAAGCGTGACCCTCTCCAGGTGCAGTGACCTTCAATGATGCTACTCTCATTTCCCACCCATTCCCTTAGCTGCAAAATGATCATAAGGATTCCTTAGGCTGCAGGGGAAGGAGCTGTTCCTGCCGATACCCGTGTCCAGTGCCTTCTAGAAGCAGCCTGTGCGCCCGCGTGCCCCTGAATGTAGCATCCTACCTGCGTGCAACCCATGAAACATCCACGAGTCATCCCAGATTCACTAGAACCATTAATAATAACTGCTTCAGTTAAACATTAAGGACTCATTTTCTTTTTTACAACAAAGAAAATCCAAACCATCTGAAATGGAAAGTACTCCTCAACGCACAATGGCTCAATCATAAATTCCATGAGCTACCCGAAATTTAACCCAACTGTTTGCTGCAAACTGAAGCAACTGGTTTAGTTGCCTGATTTGACAACAGTGACCTCGAAACCAGGCGACCACTGCGAGCCGAGCGAGGTGATCTGCATGCAGCAGGCATCGTGCTGCCTGGTGAGAAAGAGCTGAAACCAGAAGCCTCTCCACTTTGCAGACACACAGTGGATTGGACAGCCGTAATACAGAGGCTATTAATATATAGATTACCGTACCGGAGGAACCGTCTGCTGCAGAGCAAAGCCCAGGGAAAGACATCTTGTTTGCAGCTGCCAGCGGGGTTATCCTGCAGCCTTGCGAAGAGTTGCCCAGATAAGAATTGATTGCTGGATGCATTCCACTCCTTTGGCGTTCAGACGTGATCGAGCCTTTGTACCAAAGCCCAGGAGGCTGGAAACCTTCCTGAGAAGATGGGAACCCTGTAAATAATTTCCTGCGTTAAAATAGCAACAAGAGCGATCTGTGCCTTGCGGATGCAAGTTCGACAGGTAAAGTATATTCAAGCCACCTGTAGCTCTGTGTTTCTGAGTTAGGGTGAGGGCTAAAGGAGAGATTCATTCTTCATTTAGGGACTCGAGAAAATCCTCATTTCTCATTTTATTTGCATAAATGTTGGGGTTTTCTTGTCACTATGTGAGTCTGAGCAATCTCCTGGCCTGGGGGGTGAAGAACAGGGGAGTCCTTTATGCCTGTGGACACCACAGTTTTGCACGTTTGATTTCTCCAGGAAGCACTTGGCAGCTGTAGATGCCACAGAAGCCTTGTGCAGGCAGAAATTATCCACATGACAGCAAATAGTTTCAGTCTGCACTTTGCAAATGTCCACTTAGCTGAGAGCATCCCAAATAATAATTTTTGGACTGGGAAAGGGCATCCCCTGAAGTTATTTCTCTTCCCAGACTGCATTTCCAGTGACAGCACTTAGATGTACACACTGCATTTTGCTGTGAGGATGCTGCAAACTTCCCTGACAAGCAGGCACTTCTGCAAATATTCTGGTAAGCAGAATATTCCAGTGTCAGTGCTTGAGGCAATAAGGGCTGAGTTCCGTGGCTGTGTCCTCGTTTTCACTCTTATGTTTCAGTTCTCCAGTAGAATTTCTAGGGAAAATCGCAGCAGCCCTTCCCAGCCTCCTGTTTAGCCCATAAATGATGTGTCCCACCATGGCACATATGTAGTCCCCGGGGTCTGGGTTTTGCCCTGCCCCTGGGGCTGCTGGCAGGGGCTAAGCCAAAGCAGCTGCTCATGAAGGCAGCAGGATCTGTGCTGGAGCTGGAGAGGATTTTTAGCCTGGAGCCCTCTCCTGGAGGAAAAGGCAGCTTTACTGCCTGGAGATCGAGAGCAGGAGAGGCAGAGTGGGCAGGTCCTCCTGCATCCAGGATCTGAGGGAAGCGCTGTGGCTTCAGAGGTCGCTGGGCAGAAGGAGGCAAAGGTGTTAGGAGAAGGCAGCCCCATGTCCTGCTCTCCTAGAGCAGAGCAGGTTATTTACGCTGAGATTTCTGAAATGAACCCACTGCAACCTGTGTTTCCGCCCCTGTCACTTGTCCTGAACAGCCAGGTAAACATTTACCTGTCCTTCTGGTCTCAGCAGCCTTCACCTCCCTGGAGAGCCCCTGGCCTCCTTTGGCATCGGCACTAAAAGCAGGGTTTGGGGTGATGATTTGGACGATGGGATGAGGTTGGGACCATCCACCTCTGACAGAGGACAGGGCTGAACCAGTGGCTCCCAGTGCTACCTGAGCATCTCCCCTCTCTGGTGCCACATATAAGGGCAGATGGCTTCAGCCTTTATGCTTTTAAAAGCAAGCAGCAGCTACCATGGCTTTTTGGGTACAAAGGCATGGGATAAGGGGTTTGGGTCACGCTCCCAGTCTGTGTTCACAGCAATCGGAGCCCAATGGCTGGATCCTGCCCAGCCTTGGGGTAATGCAGGCACCAGAAAGTGATGCCTTGGAATACACACAGCAGCAGGAAAGACCGAGGTGCCCTGGGGATCTTAGAGGAACAAGCAGCAGTTCCTGCTATTGGGCACCTCTGGGCAGAGCCAAGGTTCAGCGACCCAGGCTGGAAAAAACTGGCTGTGCACTGTGTGCCTACTTTTCAGTTGCCATCCAAGAATAAGATCCATTTCACAGGCACTTTGGGGGACCCAGGTAACATTTGCAAACTTGCTGAAGCCCTCAGATCACAGCACGCAGAAGCGTGGACCCAACGGCCACCACAGCAGCCCAAGCACCCCGCACTGGAGGGGCTGGCAGGAGGCTGCCCCCCATCCCCATCCAAATCAACATCTGTTTTCTTTCCCCACCGGTGTGCCATCTGCCAGGGGTGGATTTTTGCTGGCTGGCAGTGGCCACAGAAGCGTGAGCAGCGTGAAGTTTTCCTTCCCCACCGCCCTGGATGCGGGGCTGACCACTCCCCCTCCCTTTGAATAGGCAGCCCTGCTGCAAACACTATGGTATTTCCATCCTCTCCAGCTCCAGCGCAGAGGATAGCACCAGGTAGTTGGAAAGAGATCGGAGACAAGTGTGGGAAGCCGTGGAGGACATAAGCTTTTCCCCTGGTCTTTCAGCTAAGTAGTAAGTGGCGGTGGGGAGAGAGTCACTTTAAACTCTTTTGTGGGTTGCAGGTACCTGTGTTCATTTTCAGCACATCTGAGATTTGTTTTGCTGGTGATTTACTCTCTCCATTTGCAGTTTCACCCAGTAACTGATTCATGTGTTTGTTAACAGTTTGGCAGGATCTTATATAAATGTCTGAGCTGATGCTGCTTTTAAAAATCTCTTTTTTTAAGTACAGAGAATATGAATTTTATATGTAAGTTTAGGAGGACGTTACTATTTTCCTCATCTAGGTAGAAGGCTGTGCCCTGGCATTGTTACAGTGCATTAAATTTTCAGTTCCTTTTGTGTTCTGAGTTGCATTTTGGTTTGGCTGGGGCTTGGTTCGTTTTCACTGGGAGGCAGGGAGAGAAGCAGTGCGCGGGGTGGGATGCTCCCTCGATTCCCTCCAGCCCCGTGCATAGACAGGCAGAGAAAGAGCCCCCGAGAGCAGGGCTGATTCCTGACTCTGGAGGGGTGCTGTGAGGGGTTCACTGCTGCACCTCCACATGTTTTCAATGGCAATGCCATCCTCCGAAGGGCAGAAAGTGTCACAGGTGCCAGCGTTTGCGTTAGGGAGGAGTTGGAGCCCTGAGTGCGACGGCTGCAGGGATGTGCTACCGTGCCACTGCCATTCCTTGGGAAGGGCACAATTCTGCACCCCTCACCCAGCCAAAAAGAGCCAGTGGGAGTTATGGGTCCCTGAGGAGCACAGCCAAGGCCTTCCCCTTCCCCATTAGTCTCTAAATCATTGCTTTGCATGTGGCCACTCATTTGGTATTACGGTTACCATCAACTTCCCATCCCGTGCTGTCAACTGACACCTTGGGGGCTGTGGGCTGGGTCCAGGGTGGTTTCCTGCTCACGGGCTACTCAAGCTGCCTCTAATTCAGCTGTTTTTTTAAGCTTACTCCTACCTGTTGTGTAAACGATTTTCTGGCAAGTGAGTTTTTTGGGGCTACCCAGACGTTTCCACCTTGGGCAGCAGGGAGTGGCACCAGCAGTGGTGGGGATTTTTGTGGAAGCCCCTCATGCATTTTGTGCACTGGGACTTCACTGCTGAGCTTTGGGGTACCACATGCACCTCCAAATCAGAAAACACTCTGATGCTATTTTCCTCTTGGTACATCTGGCAAACAAAAGGCAAATCCAACTTTCTGATGCGGTTTGGGTACCTAATGAAGAGATTCTGGGATTATCAAGTCACTGGCAGATCGGGGCAGGCTGGTGCCAGGTGTCCTCGTGTGGGTCATACGGGGAGTCTGGAGCAGAGCACAGACTTAAAGCTGGGCTCTCAGTCCCTGACCAAATCCCCTTTGCCACGGGGCAGACTTGGGGCTCCAAAACATGGATCATATGCTCCTTCCATGTCCTTCCCTGGCGTAGGGGACACATCCCTGTGAGAAACTTAACCATTTCTTTCCCCCTTTGCTTTGCTCTAGCTGAGAATCTGGCCCATGACGTGTTGCTCTAAGTCTATTATTCCAGGAGGGAAATGCGTGACTGCCATAACAGATGACTTAATTAACCCCCACACACCCATTCACATCCTCCTGCAACCGCAAATATCTGCAGGATCCAGGAGAGAGCAACAGGACTTGATGGCAACAGCCTCTGTGGTCCAGTATCCCACCCAACCCCCTCTCCTTGCCACGAGCTGTGCTGCCCGCTCGCTATAGATTTGGTGGTGCTGTTGCTGGTGCCATTATTTTAGCTTAATTAGAAAATAGCAGCTGAGTATGAGGAAGGTAAAGGAGAATTCTAAAACAGAAAGGAATTTCATCTCAAGCACAGAGAATAAGGGCTCGTGGGTGCGTGTGTGGATGGACTGGGCCAGACTTTAACTGTCCCAGCACTATCCCGGGACTGCTGCCACCCATCCCAGCTAGAGCGTGTCCAGCCAGACAGGAGGGCTCTTAAGGTACCACCACAGCTCCTTCAGATCTGACAGCTACTAGAAAGGAAAGAGCACAGTGTTAAAGCAGAAAGTGATGTGCTGACAGGCAACCCTCCCTCCCCTGCCAGCCCCAACCTTCCCCGAAACAGCAGACAACCTTCTTAGGGCAACGCTAATCAGGCTGCAATCACCGCCTGTAGTTAAGATAGTGGCTCAAGGGCTCGGCCTCTCACCCTCACTTTCTCCGTATGACCTCAACCAGGTCGTTTAATCTCTCAGAGTGCTTACTGAGGGTGCAGAAGGGCAATTGTTACATCGCTGTGTTTACCACAGCATCATTATTTACCTCGCTGCCCAGCTTCCCTTCAGTAAACCTGGTATTATCTTTGAGAATGCTGCTAAGTTTGAAAATCATAAGAAAGATGGGATCCCCTGATAGGACCCAGAGCCAGGAAGTGGCTGATCCGTTGAAGAGCATGATTTGTAAATAGGCAGCAAGACAAAAATGCCCATTTCCACTGCTTATGTCCCTGCTGTGGGAGTGCTCCTTTTATTTTAAGCTGGTACCAGGGTTTGATGAATTGAATGAGGTTTTTAACATGCCAACGGATCAACAAACACTCTTTCCCCTGAGAACTGAATTGGCAGGCGGCCTGGAAAGTGCCAAGATTTCAAGGGTTAAAGCCTTGCGGAAGAATGTCATTTCCACAAGCTATTTTCCCCACCCCCTCAAAGATGATGAATTATTACTTGATGCAAAAATAAAATGGCTATCACCAAGCAGCTTTGGGTCATCGAGCTGCCGGCGCAGCAGCCCATGGAGGGGGGTTGTGTCAAGGTGCTGCTTCTTGGTTTTCAAGTCTTCATTCACACTCCTGAAGCCAGAAATATTTTGAGGGGGTTGCTGATGCTGCATCATCCTTCTGGCTTCCCACCTGACCCTGTGGAAAGGGAATTTTGTTGGTTTATTGGGCTGGAAGAAGAGCACCTGCACACTGTTTGGCGACTGCCCCAGTTGTGCCACCCTGCAGCGATGCCTTTACTGGGTTGGCAGCTTGGGGCTGAGGGATATGGGATGGGCAGAAGCTGAGTGTGGTCCTGCAACTCAGAAACTGGGAAGCAATCTGAGCTACCATGTTTTACAAGAGACAGACAAGTCCAGGACACAGAGCACTAAACTGGGAAACAGACATGGGAGCTGCTGGTCTTGGCTCTGCCACAGGAAAGCCACTGTGGTTTCACTCTGCTTCACTTTCTCCATCCTTAAACCAATATGATACTTGCATATTTTATGGGAATATCATAAAGAGCCTTCATACATCCAATAGACTAAGTTTCCTTTGTTTTAATACATGTTTTTAGCTCCTTTCTAACTTATGCTTGGCTGTGTGTGTTAATCATAAGGACAAACTGCTTTCTAAAATTAAGCCTGGTGGTTCATTTAAAAAAATAATCTCTTGTGAAAGAGGAGAGATGGATGCTGAAATGAAATTAAAAATTTAATTTAGTTTAGAAGTGACCCAAGACTCTAATACCTTCGGTTGGTACTTGATCAGCTCCTGAAATAAATGCCGTTTCTCCCACACACGTTTTCACAATAAGACAGGAATAAAAAGAGCAAACAATAAGACTGAAGTCAAAGCTGTTAAGTCATTAAGGATTTTACCAAATGGCTCTGATTCCCCTCTATTTATTAACAGCTCTCAGCAAGCTGTGTACCTGGATTATCTTGGTGTAAATCTGCAGTGATTTCTTTAATATTGGCCAAGTTACCTGCCATGAAGAGGGCTACCATTGAATTCTGTTCAGCTGCCAGCTCCCGAGCGGTCATTAAAGCTGTGTAATGGCATCCAAGCGGAGGAGAGGAACTATTTAGGCTCTTATTAGGGGAAGCTCAAGAGAAGAAAAATATCGCTCAAACATCAGGGAAACTTGCTGACAGTGAGAGATGTATTGGGCTGTGAAGTAGTTTCCTATGGGAAGTGGTGGAAGTTCTGTTAAAATTAGCCTGAACAAAGCACTCCAGAGCTGCCTTTCTGCTGTCACCTTCCCTCTCGATGCCGGCCTTGCACGTCTGTTTTTCCAGAGCGTGGTTATGCTGTGCACAGAATCTGCTCACCTGCCTTTTTCTGGCGTGGCTTGCCTTCCCAGTCCCTATGGCAGCTTAAAGCTTGTGTGTTTCTGTCATTTAGCTTTTGCCCCTCACAAAATCTGCATCAGGTTGGGGGACTGATTCAACTCGCATTTAAGTTGGATTGGTCTTGAACAGACAGGAATGGGGGTGTGAATGATTGCTGAGGTTTGCACTGCATTTGCAGAGTGCTGAAAGGGGCTCCAGGAAAGCTGGGGAGGGGCTCTGGATCAGGGAGTGCAGGGACAGGACGAGGGGGAAGGGTTTTGAGCTGCAAGAGGGGAGATGGAGATGGGATCTTGGGAAGAAATGTTTTGTTGTGAGGGTGGGGAGGCCCTGGCCCAGGGTGCCCAGAGCAGCGGTGGCTGCCCCATCCCTGGAGGTGTTCCAGGCCAGGTTGGATGGGGCTTGGAGACCCCTGACCCAGTGGGAGGTGTCCCTGCCCATGGCAGGGGCTGGCACTGGATGGGCTTTAAGGCCCCTTCCAGCCCAAACCAGTCCATGATTCCATGTATTTCTGATCTCCATTTGTGCTTTTTAACAGCACAGCTTGGGGGGGATCACAATCAAAACCCAAACTCGCTATAAATCTGCCAGAGCCACTGTCTAGATATGATAATTCCAGGGTGCAGGAGGAGATTGCTGGTAGCAATCTTATTGATATTCTTTATTGCATGAAGCCTTGTCCTGGGTGTCAGGATGGGTTTAGTGCTCCTCCTGTGACCAAAGCACACGCTGCTTCGAGCAACAACGTGTGGTGCTTTGCTGGAAGGTTCAGCTGGCAACGGCATCACAAGAAAGATGTAAACGACCTTCAGCGAGGTATGAAAGCAGTTCTCGAGAACCGGTGTGGCTGAGGTGTCTGATCAAAGGCAAAAAAACCAAACCCCAACTGCCTATTGCACGAGCTGCAGAGCAGGAAAAGAGCTGCTCTAACTGCCATGTTAACGCCATATGTCCTCGCTCTCAGACACGTGTGTGTCATTGAAATAGGTCAATCAGTCCGGAGCTTTCTCTGTCTCCGTTGTGCAGGACCTGTCTTGCTTTGGAACAGCTCGGCAGCACCAGTCTTTACTTAAGAGGAAGGTGGGATCATGTTTATGTGAAGGGGTTTATACTTGTTCATGGTCAGGCTCAGGGTTCAGGTGTGCAACTCGGGCCCTGGCAGAGGCTGCCCGGGGGGGGGGTGCAGTCGCCATCCCCGGAGGGGTTTGAAAGACAGGTAGATGAGTTCCTCAGGGATCTGGTTTAGTAAGGGGACAGGTATAGGTTGGACTCAATGATCTCAGAGGTCTTTTCCAACCAGATGATTCTGTGGTTCAGTGACTGACCAGGACTGGGCACCCTGCCCTTCTTCAGCTGAGTTGCAGAAACGGGCACTTTCTTTGTTTCACCCAGCTGCGGGCTGAGCCAGCTGCAAGGAGACCGAAGCCAACGTGTTTTAACACCTCCTTAGAGCAGGCTGGTAGGTGTGCACAGATGCTGAGAACAGTTAAGGGCTTCTCAGCCACAGTAACTTGCAATACGTGTGTTTTTGAGTTGCTATAAACACAAAGAGAAACAGGCTTGTTGTTCTTTCACCATGTAGGTAGCTTTCAGTTTTGTGAATTAAAAGAAGACTTTTAAAAAAGAAACACTGCAGCTAGAGCAGAAGTTAGTAATAGCAAGCAGGAAATGATGATAATAATTTAATATGCATCCAGATGCAGGTGTTTTGCATTTGGCCATTAGTCACAGAGCCGGTGGGAGACACTATCCGGAGTCCCTGTTTGCCGAAGTGGTGAGTGAGGCACAGCAGAAGCAGGCGCTGCCCTTTGCCTGGAGGTTTGCTGGCTGCGAACGCAAGCCTGGATGTGACTGTGAGCAGGGAAGAAGTGGAGAGGAGGCTGGGAACAGGTCCCAGTGCCCCCCGGGAGCTACTTGTGGGTGCGGGGCAGAAGTGGAGGCTGCAGGCAGTGTGGTTGTGCTGGCTGTCTAGATGACTTGGATAAGGGTTTCCACCAACAGCATTACATTTGGCAGCACAGGAGGTCTGCAGAAACCAAAGGGAGGTATTTTGAAGGAGCCACAGCTGCTGTGTCCTCAGAGAGGTTACAGTGGTGGCAGCTCTTCCGCCCCACAGGCTGTGCATCAGCTTGATGAAAATAGCCATTCTCCTTGGCTCCCCGTTACATCCTGCCTGAGCGAGTCCTTCCGAGCCCAGGCTACTCCTCTTTCCTCCCAGCACACTGCAGTCCCGTTCCCCAAAACACAGCAAGTGCACTGGAGTTGCATTTTTCCACCGTGCGCGTAAAGGAAAAGGGGGAGAAACGTCTGTGTGTCCGAAGGCAGACACAGGTTGCAGCTCCTTTCCCTCAGCTGCACAAACTGATGGTTAAAAATCACATCTAATGGACAGTGCTGGTAGAAGGTCTGGCTCCAAGAGTGCATCCCGTGCTAGGAATGACACGTGAAGCTGTGACATGCTCCTGCAGGCTGGGGTGGTTAATTAATGCACTTCAAATTACTTGGAAATATAAGGCTCAGCAACGCAAGAGAAAGCTTTAGCAATGGGAATACAACGGGGGAAAACAGAAGATAAACCTCGAAAACAGCACAGTTCTTTGTCAAACAGATTGTTTTGGACAAAACCTTTACAGGAAAGGTGTTGATCTCAACAAACTGGGTTTTTGTAATTCTTTTTCTCTAAAGAAAAAAAAATTGGCAACAATTTCCCACCGATTCTGCGGCAAAGGAAATGTGATCTCACCGGCCCTCAGAGTAGCTCCATCAGCTTCCAGGTGATAATTCATTCACCATTGTCAGGCTCTCATCAGTTTACACTAGGGGCTCTGGGGGCTTGCATTGTTGATACAACACATCTAATCACAATATCTGCTATTAATACAGATACTTTTCCTCTAAACTTTTCCAGCTTAAACTCATTAAGATGATAGTCTGGTCCTCAGCTTTATATGGTTGTTAGGAAGCACAGGTTTAGCTGATGCTATTAATTTCTATGCCTTCTGTGACAGGGTGTCTGATCACAGAATCACGGAATGGTTTGGGCTAGAAGGGGCCTTAAAGCCCACCCAGTCCCACCCCCTGCCGTGGGCAGGGACACCTCTCACTGGGTCAGGGGGCTCCAAGCCCCATCCAACCTGGCCTGGAACACCTCCAGGGATGGGGCAGCCACCGCTGCTCTGGGCAACCTGGGCCAGGGCCTCCCCACTCTCATTGTGAAGAATTTCTTCCTAATGTCTGATCTGTTGTCCATCTCCATTTGCACAGGCACCCTTGAGATGATGAGTTACTATATGGACGCAACCATTGGCAATACAGCCCCTTATCCTTTGGCTCGCCCTGGAGTGATGGTAAGAAAGGACTTTGGGTTGCTCTTGTGTCTCTAGCAGTGGGTTTTCTCTTTGTTTGCCATCACTTTGCCATCCCATACATTGACGTGGCTTGGTGTCACCTGCTGAGTCATTCCAAGGTTTTATGTAGCTCAGAGCAGCGCCCAAATGCTGGGTGTTTACCCGGAGCTTATCTGAACCTCTGGAGTCTGCAAACCTCAACTGGAAACAGGATCGCTGCATCGGATTTCCTGTGCTTGTGTTCGGAGGAGGATTGTTAGGGGAACCATTGTCCTGGTGCCTCCACTCCCTGTGCTGACCTTCACCTGCTGGGGATGAGCGCAATGGGATCAGCACAAAGCAGATCAGGGTTTAGAAATGGTTCTGTTGGCTTGGCTGGAGGATTTGGACAACTTCGGTTCTCCCTCTTCCAAGCCAGCTCCTTGTTGTCTGTGCAGCTGATGGCTGGTTACGGATAATACACATTGCAGGGGGATCCCAGGAAAGCCCGTGCCGACCGCCAGCAGCTTCGGGACCGGCTTGGCCGCGCTTCCGCCCTTATCTAGGGAAACTACATCAAGAGACTTGTGCCCAAAGAATTGCTGCCCAGTGTTAAAGATTCTGGGCAAGGTCAGATGAAAGCTGTGACTCCGAGCTGAGACACCAGGCTGCACAGAAGACTTGCTAGAATGCAAGATTTTCACCAAATTAGGAAGAAACGAACAATCTGACACGAGAAATATTTCTAGCACAGCTGGATTTTTTTTCCCTTTTAATGGTTCCAAGTATGCATTTGGCTTTTAACTATTGACTGGAAATGAACCAAAGCCACTTCCCTACAGGGAAGAAGAAATAATAATAATAATAATAATAATAATAATAATAATAATAATAATAATAATAATAATAATAATAATACAATAATAATAGTAATATAAATTAAAACATACTGACCTTCTCTATATGTACACATATGCTGTTATCCTCTTCTATAGTTGTACACTTATATATACCATATGTATTATATATGTATATAGACATATGCATATACTGTAAATATAAGGTATATATGTAAACATTATACATGCATACATAGGTGTTTATAAATGTATAAAACAGGAATATGTATAGGAAAATGATTATATCCTGGGATTATTTCCATATATCTATATATAGCACATATATATAAGGCCTAAATATAACTTCACATACAGTAAAAACAAGCATGTGTAATATATTACAGCTATAATCTAGGATTACATATCTGTGTGTATCGCACAAGTAATCAATACATCTGTAAGCATATAATAATACAGTCCATTATGCAATGTATATGCAAGAATACAGAAGTTTATATAAATATACGTGTGTGTATGTACTTCATGTGTGCATCCCACATATGTACGTACCATGTACACCCACCCTGCACGTCCACAGACACATAAATACAAATGCAATTAACATTAAAGTAAATGCAAATAGTGCAGAGATAAACGTAAATGTAAATGAAGATATAATAAACACGGATAATACGAATACCAATAGGAGCGCGTCCCTAGGTATGATGGCTTGTCCCGTCATGCCAAGGCTGCGGCTCAGAGCTGTGGCTGCTGCTCCCCCGCACAGGACCCCACGTTTTGGGGGGCTGTGAGACCTCACGCAGCTGGAGAGCAGCGGGGCTGGTGGGGCTGGGATGAGCCTGTTACGGTGTCCTCCCCGTTGCCACCTGGCTGAGTGCAGCCTCACCACAAGCCTTTAGGGTTCTTCCTCATGTTTGGTTAAAAAAGACCTTTTTGGCCTGGTTATGATAACCATAAGCTCACCATAAGCCAGGTGAGCTTGGAAGACATGGTTTCTCTCAAGCCAACCCCACCAGCCTAGGGGTATAGAGATGCCACCTTGCCCAGGATGGCCCTTTGTGTCCCTCTCTTGCTCCCCTGATGCCTTTCCCTCTCCTGCTCCCAGAAGCAAGGTGTCACCGGCCCCTGCGAGGATCCCTGGGTGACCTGCGGCTTCCAGGCCACCTGCTGCCAGCCAAGGATGTGCTGCCCTCTCTGGGACGAGCCTGCCACGCAAGAAGTGCCCACCGGCTTGGAGCACTACGGCACGGGTAGGACAGCGTCTTGTAACATGGGATGGCACCTGTCTCGGGTTAAAAGATGAGCCTGAAAGCACTGTCATGCTCTTGTCTCTTGTCCAGTCTTGTCTTCCCCCTTGTCTCCTCCCTCATATATTTGTTTTCTGTCCCAGTCCTGACAATTTTGGGGACAGTTTTGCCACAGGGCACCTACCACAGCATCCCCAGGTTGCTGTCTGCCTCGGTGGTCCCCAAGGGCCTCCCTCAGGGAAGATGGGGCCAGAAAGCAGATACAAACCTTAAACGTGCTTTGGTTAACTCTTACCTTCCTGTCTGAGTGATGCTGAAAGATGGGAGATTCCTTCTTCCCCACCATTTTTGTAGAATCACAGAATGTTCTGAGATGGAAGGGACCCACAAGGAGCAGCGAGTCCAGCTCCTGTCCCTGCACAGGACACCCCAACATTCACACCGTGGGGCTGAGGGCCTTGGCCAAAGGCTGCTGGAATCTTGTCAGGCTGTGACTGCTTCCCTGGGAGCTGTTCCAGTGCTCCAACACCCGCTGGGGGAAGAAGCTTACCTAATGTCCAACCTAATCCTCCCCTGACACTGGCTGCTGCTCCCTGAGGTCCTCTGGGAGGACACTCTGGACCTGCCAGCTGGCTGGTTACACCTCCAGCATTTTTCATAGCGTTTGCAGGACCGATGGCTCTGGAAAGGCAAAGTGGCCTCCATGGAGAGCTGAGAGGAGCTGGAGGCTTCTGAGATTTAATTCCACTGTGGTACTAATTTTGAGTCTTTTGCTCCTCTGCTCATCATGTTGTTCCTTAGGAGGGTGGTGGCATGGTCTTCAGGTAACCACAGCTGGAGATACGAGGTCACGCTGTGCTCTCGGGGCTGTGTGGTTGCAATGTGCTGCACAGTTGAAGCAACTCACTGGCTTGGCCGGGACAATCATCTTCTCTAACGCATTCATAATTTGAAAGTCGTTCGTTACAGAGTTGCCGGTGACTAATTCTTGCCCCACACATGGTTCACTCTGTGACTCTTCAAGCTGAGCTTGCAGTTTGGGCTGCTGCTTGTACAACCAACTGGCAGCGCAGGTGCTGGGTGGGCAGTTGGTCCTCCTGCCCGTGGGACGGGTGATGAGACGTCAGGAAAGAGCCTGGTTGTGCTGTGGCAGAGGAGAAGGCTCAGGTAGGCTGTGACACAGACCAGCCTCGGGGACTGAGCGAAAGAGCTCGGATTGCACGAATGTGACCTTTGCGAAGGGCCAATATGAAGTTTATGTTTCACTTAAGTCCCGCATAAGCCTATCATGAAGCACTTAAATCCCACGTAAGCTTTTGCATGGCATGTGCTGGTCTTCTGTGGCTTGTTCCCAGCTCGTTAGCTGTGCACATTGGCCCCTTGGGAGGCCAAAAGCCCTGATGTTTAGAGACTTTTTGCAGCTAAAGAGTTCAGCAGAACCAGGGACTCTTGCGGTCAAACGTACCCTGGCAAATATTCAGGGATTTTGATTCTTTTTTTTCCTCCTTTGGTGAGCGGCTGTGTGAGCGGGAGGTGGACACAGAGCGCTGCGCCTGTGGCCGGAGCAGAGCCCCGCTGCCTATTCCCAGCCCTTCCTATTTCAGCTATTTGCTCAGCTCCTGCGGGTGACCTCTCTCAGCGTGATGTCAGCTCTGCTCTGATGAAATCTGCCCTTGCAGCATTTGGATTTACTCAGACAGTTTGCAAATCTGTGCCTGGAAAGTTTTCTTTGTGTGTCTTTCCCTACCCTCTCCCCTTTTCTGTGAAAGTGCCGTCTCCAGAGACCAACATATCTGCAACCCAGACCTTCCTTACCCCATGCTGGCTCTGTGAAATTTCTTGCTGCAGAGCCCAGAGCCTGGTTCAGACCTCAGTGAAGGAGTTAAAAAAAGCTATCTTTGTCTTCAACAGGTTTCAATCAAACTTTCTGTACACTGGGATGGGTAGGACACGCCTCTGATTCTCTTACAGTACCTAAAAATTACTTTTCAGTTCTTCTCATTGCAATGAAAGGTACTCTTTCTCTGATTTTTTTTTTAATATAGCGCTGTTTCTTCAGTCTAAAGCAGTTTCTAATTTTAAATGAGAGGAAACTCTCATTTGTATATACCGCTAGGAACCGTCTTTCATTTCTCCTTTGTGTTTCGGGTGCACATTAAAACCATTTGTCATCTATTCTTCTGGTCTGCTAGAGGCTATTTTGGTTTTCATGGTCTTAATGTTGGTGAAAGAAACAAGTCAATAAGGAAAATGCAAGTGTGAATACAACCTCTCGCAATAGAAACCCACAACGTTTCTAAAAGTTTAGAGCTGCCTGCGTTTAGAGAAGATATTTTGCCTTTGAAGCTTGGGTGAGTTTATTTACACTGTGCTTGAAGTCTGATTAGATTATCAAGTGATATGGATGAAGGAAAGCCTGATGTGGATTTAGCTTGTTGATAAAGCCAAGAAGGGGTGGTGATGGCTTCGGGGCTTTTGTTTCAAAAGCAAAACTTTGGAAATGGAATAAAGTCAGTTTGATTTGTCAGCTTGCTACCACAGCCTGTGGTGTGTGTGTTGGGGCTATTACTGCCCAGAGAACCAACCTAACTCATTCCACAGCAAGCAAAGGGCACATCCCAGAGGTGGGAAGAAATAACCAGCAAGAAGGGAGCTGCTCCTGGATTTTCAAGAGCTGCTCTGCTCCTTGGACAGGGTGGAACGGGAGAGCAGAAGCCATCGCACCTCGGCTGAACCATCTGGCAGCCCAAAATTAAGGGTGCCACGTGTGTGCCTGAACCAGCAGGGCTGCTGAAAGGATGCTGAAAGCCACACTTGGCGCCGTATGTTTAATTCCTAACGTAATAATATCCTAATATTACCCTCTGGTGATGGGCTTTGGCTGATGCAAGGCTAGGCACAAAACTGGAGCAGAGGAAAAGGTTTGACAGCAGTGTCATAATTTCGGCATGGACGCAGTCCTGTCTGTGCTGCCTTTCTGAGCCAAGGCCGCTCTGACAACCTCTCCCACTCTGAACGGGTTTGTTTCCCTAAGTGATAGGGGAGATAAAACTGTTGTTAATGGCAAGTGAGGGGTGAAACAACTCTGGCTGAAGAAGTTTCTCTGACTGCTGTGCTGAGTTAGCATGCTGGGTCTGAAGGTGCTACCAGCCTTTTGGACACTACAGGAGCGATTAGGGAGTGATCTTGCTCTCACTGAGGCAAATGGCATTGCCTTTGGAAATTTGCATGGCAAGAAATGAAATTAAAGCCTTTTCCAATGGAGAAATTAGAGCTGCAGCTCTGACACTGCTTCCCAGGCTGATGAAAGCAGTCTGCTGATTCCAGTCAGGCTTCTTGCACCCAGACACTGTCAAAAATGAAAGGCATGACCTTCATCCTCAGCATCCAGTGTGGTTCAGGTCAGTGCAGCAGGAGGGCATGGTGCAGCCACACCAGCCTTACCCCACCAGTGCTGTCTGGCCACGTGGTCTTGGTGCCACCTCTCAGCGCAGAATATTTGGGGTTTCATAGAACTGGGAGTGGCACATCCCAAACCAGCATGTCTGGTGCTTCGAGTCGTAGAGTCATAGAATCACCTGGTTGGAAAAGACCTTTGGGATCACTGAGTCCAGCTGTACCTGTCCACTACTAAACCATCCCTGATCACCTCATCTACCAGTCTTTAAACACCTCCAGGGATAGCGACACAACCATCTCCTTGGGCAGAGTCCCTGCAGCCTGGGCTGTTGTGCTGGGTTTGGCTGAAAAGCAAAGCCCATGGAGCTGGAGTTTCAACAAAATAGGGGTGCTGTCCTCTTGCCCCCACCCTGTTGCGATTGTCCTTCAAGCCCTGCTGTCAGCTCAGCTCTGCCTCACCGGGAGCCTCACCGGGACCGCTTGCATCCCTGGCGAACTATCCCCAACTTTTCCCCACGTTGCCCTCTCCTTTGCCGAGAGACCTGCTCCGTCCCTGGTGGAGATCCCTGGAGGAAAGCTCTTTCTGTGAGCAGATTATGGGCTGCCTTCCAGGCCGACGCTGGGAGGAAGGGGGCTTGGGGAGGAGGTGAGGGGGAAGGCAAAAGCTGACCAGGCTCAGCCCGATGGCTTCTCCAGCTGCAGCACATTTTCCAAGCGAAGCTTTTTTTTTTTTTTTTAAGAAAAAAAAATCCTGCATTTTTTTCATGTCCTTTCATCCTATTTTTAACTGCAGCCTCCTTCCTTTTCTCAGCCTCCTTCAACACTTCCCCCCTCCCCTGCGCCGCTGCCGCCTCCCCCGCACGCTCTCTGCAGAGATGAATGGGCGTCTTTTCACAGGGCACGCACATCTGCTTGTGGCTCTGAGACCGAGCAGGACTTCTCAGGCACTTCTGGACCCGCCAGCCTGTCCGCTCCTTCCTTAATAAATGAGGAGCGGGCAAGGGAGGATGAGGAGGAAGGTGAAGGGAAACAGAACAGGGGCAGAAAAAAAGGGGCGAGAAATCATGGGGAGGGACAAGCGAGAGCTAAGGTGATGGATACAAGGCTCAACAAAAGCCATGCACAAAACGCTGCCTCTGAGCCGGCGATGTGCACTCACAGCCCAAAAGATCAACCATGTCCTGGGCTGCAACCAGCAGGGTGAGGGGGGGGAATTCTGCCCCGCTGTTCTGCTCTTGTGGGACCCCACCTGGAATTCCATGTCCATTTCTGGAATCCTCAATATAGGAAGGAGAAGGAACTGTCAGAACGGGTCCAGAGGAGCACTCTGAAGGAGCACTCTCTCTGCTGTGAGGCCAGGCTGGGAGAGTTGGGGTTGTTCAGCCTGGAGAGAAGGCTCTGGGAAGACCGAATGGCTTTAAATTGTAAGGGAGAAGATTTAGATTAGACATTAGGAAGAAATGTTTTGCTATGAGGGTGGGGAGGCCCTGGCCCGGGTTGCCCAGAGCAGTGGTGGCTGCCCCATCCCTGGAGGTGTTCCAGGCCAGGTTGGATGGGGCTTGGAGCCCCCTGATCCAGTGGGAGGTGTCCCTGCCCATGGCAGGGGGTGGCACTGGATGGGCTGTGAGTTCCTTCCAACCCAAACCATTCCATGATTCTATGATTCTCTGCCCAACCTGCTGCTCATTCCCGCATCCCCGCAGCCCTCCCCATCCGTTCACTCCAGTCCATGGGATGAATGAGCCCTTTCTGCTCGGCGCTGTTGTCATCCTCTGGCTGGCAAAGCAGCACAGCCTCTTGCAGGCCCTGGGTCTGACACTTCTTTTAGCCTTAGTGAAATGCAGTTTTCTTCTACTCTTTTCTTCCTGGCAGCCTTTGGGTGTTTCATTGGCTTCAGTTAAAAGTGTGTCACACCTACTACACTGCGTTTGCTGAAGGACACGCATAATTTTCTCCATTAAGAACACTTACTCCGATCTGTCGATGGAGAGAAAAGATTCCTCTATGCTTTGTGAACGAATTGCAGAACCTTTGGCTGCCTGTGGTGTTCCACACTCTTTTGGCCCTTTTGCAAGGTCCCTGTAAAGAGTGTTGAGCACTTACTGGTTTGCTCTTTGGTGGGAACTGGGCTCAGTGTCTGATTTGTGTGGACCCTGTTGTTTCACAGGTGAGGAAAACACATGCAGGCAGCCCTGTGATACCTAGTAATGCTCCCCTGCTGTAACCTGCTGCCAGGCAGCACCTGGGGAGGTTTATTTGCACTGAAGCAACAGAACAACAAAAATCCAGGCTTTTGCTTTTCCGTTTGTTTCCCGCCTGACTCTGGAAAAATCCCTGTCTCGCCTCTTGAAGCCAAGCGCCATGGGAGCTCCCTGCATGCTGGGTCATCATCAGAGAACGAGTGCTGAGCTCTTTTCCCACTTGAGCTGCAGACTTGTATCAGCTGGGGATCGGCTGCCATGCAGGGAGGAATTGCGCTCTGAGCGGGGCATTGGTTCCCTGGATGAGCCTGGGGGAGAGCTGGCAGGTTGTTGCTTGGTTTTTGGGTGATCCATGAAGATTTGATGAGCTCCTAAAGCATAGCAGGGGGGTGGGAGCTCAGCAAGAGGCAAAACTCCAGTTAACGTGGTGCACCAGGACCGTCACAAGAGTGAGCAGCAGCTCAGACAGCTTTGGTTCGCTGTGGGGAAGGAAGAACCTGGTGCAGAGTCAAGGAGGGAAGGGACTACACAACAGCTGTTCAGGGCTTCTGTGGTGCCTTGAGGATGACTGCAGAAGAAGTCTTGTTTGGAGTTGGAGTAGGTCAGTCCCTCTATAGGGATGGATGGAGTGAGGTGGATGTGGCCGTTTCTTTTTCTGGAGGAGGCGGCTATCCTGAGCCACCAAATACTTCTTTCAGAGAGGCCACACAAAGCATAACTGCTTTATTTTGAACTTTCCCAACCTCCTTTGGCTGCAGAACCATGCTGGGACTCGCAAGTGCTTGCCTCTGGGAGTACCAGGCAGCTGAGCCCCTCTCTAGAGGGTTTGGGTTGCATGTGGCCATCCCTTCTTGCAGCAGCACTTGGTGGGCTTTGCTGTGCTGCGGTGGGGCAGGAGGGCAGTGTGAGGCCAGCTCCTGGTCTGGGTGGACAGGGCTGACTGGGTGACGCTGGGAGAGCAGCGTGCAGGACAGGCAGAGGGGGACGTGAGGAGCGCGGGAGGCTGGGACCCGAAAACAGCCTGTTTCTTTCAGCTCCTGGCAGCATGAAGCACCTCTCTCTCCCTCCAGATGTTCACTGTGTTTATAGCTGCTGAAGCAAGAGACTGAACTCTCTCATTAATACGTTTCTCTCTCTCTCTCTCTCACATTGAAGCCAGAAGTCTCAGCTCAGAGGTTGCAGCTGGGAAGGCGCTGGGGGTGAGGGGTGGGAGAGAGAAGGGAGGTGTACGCAAGCCTCCCATCCCATTCAACTCCCCCTCTCCACTTTCCTCCCCCCGAATCCTCCCAAAATACACATGCCCCGAAAAAAGAAAAACACTAGCAGATTTTTTATTTCAGAAAGTAAACACTTAGGCCATGGGGGTCTGGAGGTTATGGGAAAAGAGGAAACCATTGGGCTAATCAGCCCGGGACACACTTCCCCTGCTGAAATAAACCAGAAATCATTGCATTACTGGGCGCTGCCGTGGTTAACCCTGGTGCTGCCAACACGCTGAGCGCTGGGAGCACAGAGCCCATCGCCTGCCCACGCATTTTCCCTGGATGCAATTTTTCAGCCAGGGTGAAGCACGGGTGCAGAAGGGGAGCCAGCCCTCTGCAGCAGCCCTTCGGCACGCCGGCCCTTTGGGAACGAGCCGTTGGGAATTTTTAGTAGGAAATGAAACCCCTTCTTTTTTTCCTATGTTTTATGAGCCGTCCTATAGAATTTCATAGTTACTCTTGCCTGAGAACTCTGCCTGATGGTTGCAAACCTCTACAGAGAGGAAATCTTTCTCTGCTTGAATCAGCGAGACTTGGGGGTAATTTCTGCAGGGCTGTGAATGGTTTTCAGAAACCGCTTTTGTTCATCCTCACTAGATTTGCATTAGGTGTATAAATTATTCCATTACTGATTACTTGGTTGGAAAGCCTTTGGGGGGTAATTCTTCTTGCTGCCTTTTACTCCTGTGTGTGTAGGGCACAGCATAAGGGATTTGCGCGTGGTGGGAGGTCCTTGATGCTCCTGCAGGACAAAGTCTAGTCCAGGTGTCAGTGAGCTAATGGGCCCTTTGTACCAACTTTACAAAGAGGTCTCAATTTACCCTCTCTAAGCTTGGCCTCGGGCTTCCCCTGGCTCCTTTCGCAGTCCAAGTTGCATACTGTAAAGGGATGCTCACTTCCAAGTGTCACACGTTTTGAGGCCGCTGCAGCTGTCTGTGTTTCAGAAAGGCTGGATCTCTAAGCAAAAATATTCAACACCGTAAATGAATATTAGGGATAGTCCATCACCGTGAGCCTGGATCTGCTTGATCGGAGCTCCTCGATGCGATTGCTGACTCCCTTTACGTCCTGCCAGGCTGAGATTTTCAGAGGAGCCTGGATGAGATTTGCTCCCAACTCTTTGTTGCATCCAGGCTGCTTTGGAAACCCCAGATCTTAGCACGATGCCCATGCTGACGCCATCTGTGATGGAGTTCACAGCACCCTGAGCTGGTGCTCTGCTGCCAATTGCTGAAGGGAACAGGGCTGAAAGCAAAAGCCAGCATGGAGAGCTTTGCAGCCAAGGGAAAGTGATCTGCATAGACGTGGCCAAAGAAGGTTTTACCTTATCTGTTACAGTGTAAGAGGTGGCGGTGAAAGGTGCCATCACCGGTTCCTTGAGCCATCAGCCCAACCCTTGCAACGTTCCCACCAGAAGGCAAATCCCCAGATAGCACATGACAGGGGAGATGCAGACCTGCCGTGTCCCACCGCGCTATCTCAAGAATGCATTTAAACAGTAGCTGTTACTGCAGCCTCTGGAGGTCGAGGCTTCAGATGGAAATCAAGCTCCACCAAGACAGTCCCACAGGGCAAATTTCAGAATTTTTGGAGTTCGCGTTCAGCTCAGATAAGCCCTTGAGAGCTCAGATACTTTATCTGAACCTTATCTGGGCTATTTGCATCACTTCAGTCTGAGAAACCAGGCTGTCAGACGTTTGGGGAGAGGGGCAAGTTGTCTTAGGTTGATCTGTCTTTTTCTCTTATTGTTGTTTCTCACACACAGACACCTCCAGGAGGACTGGACTGTCCTGTGCCCCGTGCAGCACAAGGAGCTTAAGTATAGGCTGGGTAGATGAGGAGCACGAAAGAGAAACATCACACTCGGAGCCACACAGCAGCGCAACAAGATTAGTTTCAATGTTCCTGGAAAGCCCTGTAAGGAACTGCATCTCAGCTCTCTTCCTAAAACTGAATAGAAACAAGCTTGAGCTGCTGCTGTTGGTAATTGGGGGTGGAAATGATCCCTTCTTTTCAGAGTAGATGCAGGTCTGGGCTTTCTCAAATGCTGTGTTTACTAAACCCTGTTTTGTGCATGTGAAGTTTCTCACTTTGTCTGGAGCTCCTGGGGCCCTGTTCTGTGCTCTCTTAGCATCCCTTCTCTTCATTCCTGCTTTCCAGCAACCTACTGACTGAAAGAACCCTGCAGTGCTTGGTCTGGATAATGTGACAGCCTCTTCCCAGACTGTCCCCCTTCACCTGAGCTCTTGGTCCTGGTGGCTCCACCCCAATATCTGTGGTCTGTTTATGGAGGAAGGGTTCTCAGGGGTAAGAACAGCAGATTTAGGAGATCTGGCTGACATTATGAGGTCTTATGGCTGGGATCTGGAAGACCTTGGCTACATCACTTAACAGAAAGTCTTTAGGCATCTCAAACCCCTTTGACTTCCAATGGAATGAGATGCCTAAATCATTCAGAATGCTGCCTGCGAGCCACTGCGTAACAGTTTCTCACGTTGGAGATGCAGATGATTAATTCATTGCACATTTTATTGCGATGCTTAATTCATTGAGGTCAGGCGAGTGGCTGGAACTCCCTGGAGAAGAGTGTTGTACAAGTGCTTGATATTGCAAATAAAAAGGAGATGTCTGAAGCGCCACCGAGCTGCCAGCACGGCTGAGCCCTTGAAGAGCTGAACACGTGCTGAAGTTTACACAGCCCACCGGATGGATCTTCCCCTCTGGGGTTTTCTATCAATAGGCTTTGAAAAAGTTGCAGCAGGTCAATTGTTGGCTGTTTCACAATAGATGAAATAGAGTTTCTCTCCCTGCAGCTGGTTCCTGGGAAAGGAGGCAGCAGGCAGGGCTAAGGAGGTTTTGCGTGCACATTGGGATGATGGTTTCTCTGCAGAAGAGCCATGGGAGAGTTGCAGCGAGTGGCTTGCCGGCCTCCAAATGACTCGAGCAAGGTGTGGGAAAGCACAGGATGAAGGGTGGATTTTGCATACTGGCTTATTTTTGGCGTTAGACTTACGAAAGGAGATTCTCAGCCCGGTGTGTACTGCAGGTCCCTCCTTTGGGAGCTGCGTTTGGAGACCTCTGATCCGCTCTAAAGGCAGGGTTCCTCTTTCAGTGTTTGTTCTTTCCCCGCAATGCTCCCAGGGAAGGTTGGGATTCAGGGCCAGATCCAGCCTTTAATCCCCCAAAGCTGGCTGCAGCGCTCAGCGAACCTGCGGGAAAACAGGGTTGGCTTCAACTCGCTCAGTGGGAACATCGCCATTGATTCCAGCAATGGAGGGGGTGGGCGTGCACAGCAAAAAGCAATATAATAAAGTTCATGACAGGACTTCCCTTCCTGGAAAGGGAAACAAGGCCATTGACATGGCATGTGCTGCGTGAACAGGGGCACGCGGGGTGGCAAAAACATTTGCAAATCTTCGTGCTTCCAGTACACAACCAAGAGGAAACAAAAGAAACTTTTGCTCCACTGAAGAGGAGATTTGATTTCTAAGAAGACCTGGCCCAAATTACTCCTCCTTAACTTATCAGCAACTCTTTTTCAAGAGTCAGAAATGCCTTTCTCCCCTGATTTACATGATTCACTCTCCATATCCCAGAGTTCAAGGCTGGCCAGGCACTCGTTTTGGCCAGGCTGATGTCAGCGTTGAGGTAGAATGGGAAAAAAAGGAGGAGATGCCCCAAGGGAGCCTGCTCATGGAAAATGTCTAATATGGTCAGTTCCAGACATCTCAGTGAAGAGCCTGCACTTGGGAGGTTTCAACTCAGTTCTGCAGGCTCAAGACACGTGAATAATTATGGGAGGTAGTGATGGAAATAAAGTTGGCATCTCAGCCCTGCCCTGGACCAGCTCTTCCTCACGCTGCAACCTTGAGGTATCTGCATCAGTGAGAGGTTTCCAGAGATGATCAGACCTTCTCTTCCCCTGTTTTGCATCTAGTTACTGCCTAACTCCAGGAGACCAGATACTTCCTTTGTCTGGCTGCTTTGGTTGTGTTTCTATCCAGGCAAATAGCTTCTATATGAAAGCAGTAGTGGTTTCCCTTGCTTTAGAGTAATCAAAATGACAGGATAACAAGGCAACCGAGTAGCCTGCTTAGACTTCCATTTGTGCTGAGTTCCAGGCTGGGTGTCAGCTCCATCTCCTATCTAGATGAAATACGGCTTTTTGACTTTTCTCCTTGTTGCTGCCAAAAGTGACGGATTGTTCTGAGGAAATCATCAATATTTTGTCAAAATGAAATCCAAACATTTCCAGCCAAAACTCAGCATTTTGTGGTGCTGGCTGTGTTGACGCAAAAACAAATCTCCGTGGGAAATGCCAACGTGGCAAGAAAAGGGAGAATTAGGTTGGACTACTCTGCAGAATCCTCCTGGCGCTCTGACTCAGATGTGGCTGAGGGGTTGCAAGGCTGAGGGTGGTTGAACCCAAGAGCTTAATCTGGACCACTGTTGTGTTTATTTAGACCAGATCAGTGTAAACAGATGTATTCTGTTGACCTGCACAAGGAGCCTGGTCTGTACAGTTTGTACCACAAAGTATGTGTGCACAGTAAGTACCGATCCTCGCTCCTTGCTGTCCAACATCAGGACGTGATGCTTCAATTGAGCTACAGCTTCACGCTAAGGGAGCTGCTTTTTAAGGTTTCATCCATCTGCTCTTGCTTCGCTGTACATCACCCTGTCTTCCTTCCTTCCACGTTTGCACCTAGTAAGGCTGTCACTCTGCCTGTGTTTAGCACAGCAGATACTTCCATAACCATCCATCTCCCGAAATCCCTCCCCGGGGGCCTTGCAGCGCTGCCCTCAGCAGCTACAGTGGCACCAGCCCGTGGTGGGAGGACTTTCCACTCCACACCCACCTGAGACGGAATGGCTTTATCTGGGCTCTCCCACGCCTGCCAAGTGCATCCCGGTGCTCCCCTTCCCAGCGCTGCTGCTTCTCACTTCATTAGCGCCAGAGATGTTTATAAATGGAAGAGATAATATTTTTCGTTTCCAGTTTGGGTTTCCAGGGCAGCCACTTTCTAAAGCACTTAGGAAGTTTAGAGAAGACGAGGTTATATAAACGATTTCCACACACCCCCCACCCCGGGCTCTGATTAATCAAGTGGCTTGTGGAGCCATTCCCATAGCTTCGGGATCGAGGGCACTCGCTGGGTGATGGGAGGCAGACGGGTAGCACATCTTTTTCTTGGCTCTTACCCTTTTTTGCTAGGTTTGTGATGAATGAAGCAATCAGACCTGGCTGCTGGGGTTTGAAAGCAGCCGGAGTTAGATTGCCCCTAGGTTACATCCAAGCTATGTTTTGGCCTTGGCTCTGGTACCAGTCCCTTACAAACCTTCAAGTGGGACACATAGCATCTTTAATGATGATTTACCTGGTCCTATTCATAAGACCTAGTAAAATTTCATTGTTTGACCTAAAACATTTGTATTGCCTGAGTGTGGGGTTCGTGTCGTTTCAACAGCAATGGGCAATGAGCTGATCCTTGTGCCTTCACATGAAAACTCTATGGACATGCACAGACGCACGCTAATTAATGTGTTTTCTGGCAAGCCCTCATGTATTTCTAAAGCTTCCCAGCATTTTCCCTCCCAGGCTGCAGCAGTGGCCGCTATTCAGGATGGCTGCGAGCAGCAGGGGCAGCTTGTGGGTTTGGAAAATAGAGGCAAGCTTCGCGTCATCTTCCCCCTATTCCCATCAGAATAAAACCAGGCTCTGCCCCCTCCTCCTCCATGTCCTTCCTCCCAGTGTCTCCCACCATGAGAGCTAGGAATGGGGTCTTTCTGTTTTCCTCAGGTGGAAAGAGCTCTGGCTGTCGCAGCAGGTCCAGCTGTCTCAAGCCTGGAACCAAAGGTCCACAGGAACTCATTAGTCCATTGACCCACCTTCCCAGTTTTCCAGTCCTGCTTTCACGGTGTGAAAATTATGATCTAAATAGCCAAGGATGGAAAATAATTATCTAAAGGGGGTAAAGGGAATATTCACAACTCTTACTGACTGTAGACTTGGCAGAAGGAAAATGTATTTCTTCCGGGTGTGGGAACTGTGTTGAGATGTTGAACACCTAGAGCGATATAGCACTTTGGTGCTGTTGTGCAGGGCCAGGCACTTGTGGTGTTGCAAAAGTTGCTCACCCCAAAGAACTTTGTTGGTCTGATGAAGGGAAAAACCACTCGTGGTGCTTGACTTGAGCTGGAGCAGGTTGGGCATTGCCGAAGAGCCGTGTTGAGATGGGTCGTGGTGGCCCCTGGTCTCATGGATCAGGAGACTTCTGACAGCCCCTGTGATGTCTGGGGTATCGTCTGAATGAATTTTCTTCACTGACCAGAACTAGTTTTCAGATTAGAAGGAAATTTCAAGTGCTAGGGGTACATTTTGTTTCTTGTCACTCGTGATGCTGAAACACAAATCAGCCTTCTTAAATAAAAAGGCAGATTAAATTCAGTGCACCCACACTCAAGAGCTACCCTTCCCCAGAACCCTCCTTGAAGAGAGGAACTAATTGGGTGAAAAGAGATTAACAGATTACTTTCAATTACCCTTTTTTCCACTTTGAAATTTCTTTCCATTTTAAAAGTTCAAAAATAAACAGTTGGAACTCAGATTGAATGACACACCATTTTCCTTGTTTATTTTCTTTCCTCTGTTTTAACACAACAAGAAGTGTGTGAAAAAACCCCAAACTGTTTTGCATCATCCCAAAACATATTTAGAAAAAATATTTACGTCTCCCCTTTTCCTTCAACTATCAGCAAAGCACAAAAACAATTTAAATAAATCAGCTGTTTTCACAACTTTTGCTGCAGGCAGGGGAAAGTGGATAAGGAAGCAAAGCAATTTGTGTGCTGAACCCCTTGCAACACAAGCTTGCTGTCCCACAGCTTTCTGAGGATAATTAAAACCCGCGATAACTGGCGATGATGAGGATGGGTGACCACACTCCCACTGGAGTCACAAGCCCCTGCTGCCCAGCTGTCTCTTCCCCACTGACACCAGCAAGGATTTAGGACCTGGGTGCACTAATCAGGAGACCCTCATGGGGAGAGAGGCGTGTTATTTAATTAGCTTTACAATGGACCGACTGGGAGGCACGTGGTGGCTCTAATGGAAGGAGATAGATGTCCTTTTAGCTGGGCTAATTGTTAGGAAAGAGCAGAGTCTTTGTTCAGCCCCAGCATGTGGCCTGTGATCTCCCAGAGCCCAGGGGCTGCCCGCTTATAATTTTAGACAGATCTATTCAAGCCTGCTCTGTAGCGCAGGACGAACAAGACGGGCATTGTTGGAGAGCCAGCATCGCTGTCCAAGAAAACCACCCTGAAAAACCCAAACACGTGTAGAGCGGAATATTTCTCCGTCGTTTATTCACTGTTGGGCCGGGCTGCCAAGTGGAGATAATTGCAAGCGAAGAGATTTCTAGCGCCGGGCAAGGGCTTTTCCACTTTGAAACACATAGGCGCGCGAATCCTTCATCCCAGGAGTGGTGGCATAGGCTGAAGGGATGTGTCCAACAGCAGAGTCTGGCTGGAGTGGGCAGCTCTAGCACTCTAATTGCTGATGTGGGTCTCATCTTGTAATTCCCAGTGCTGTGGGCGTGGTGTACGTGGGGTAATGGTGCCCATTGCCAAATTATCCCATAGACTGGCTGGGTACGTCTGTCATCTCATGATCATGGTGGAAAAGTGGTACAGGCTGGAGGAAGTGCAAGGGTAGAATGAGGGGGAACGGTTTTTGAGCTGAAAGAAGGAAGACTGAGAATGAGTGGAACAGTTTTCTGCTGCAAGAGGGGAGACTGAGATCTCTCCTGTGGGGGTGGGGAGGCCCTGGCCCAGGTTGCCCAGAGCAGTGGTGGCTGCCCCATCCCTGGAGGTGTTCCAGGCCAGGTTGGATGGGGCTTGGAGTCCACTGAGTGTCCCTGCCCATGGCAGGGGGTGGCACTGGATGGACTTTGAAGTCCCCTCCAACCCAAACTGTTCTATGATCCTGTGATCAATGTCTATGCATCCAAGGGTCCTGCTCAACAGCTGCGAATCCCAGTTCTTTTTCCTTAGCTGTCCTCTTAAACTTCTCTCCAGCAATTCCCCATCATGGTTCCTAGCCCCTGAGCTTTTCCTTCAGGAGTGCCAAGTTGACACTCCCAGCCCCTTGTGAAGTGAGAAAGTGTTGTTTCATGCAAGAAAGAGGATGGCAGCACAAAGCTTTATATGTGGAATATTGGCCAGGAATTCAACTTCTATCTCTTGAGCCCTTCTTACCTGTTCATAAGTGTTAACCTGGGGATCTCTGCACCCAGGTGTTGCATTTCCCCACTTGTGCAAGCGAGTTTTTCTGGTGGCTGCCATTTCTGAAGGCTGTGAGTTTTGTATACTGGAAGCTGGTATTGGAGGTTGGACCTTGGGAATTACTTGTGTGGCTGCTGACGCCTTGATGAATTTGAAATGTGGCTGTTACTTGGTATTTCTTGAAGAGGTGGGTCTTTTTTTTGGTGGTGGTGTGTTTTTTGAAAGACTGAAAGAGCAAATAAGTGTTAGCGAATGGTCTAGCTATGCAAATCTGCTTTATTATCAACGATCCCATTGCCTCTCCTTCGTGAGCCCTCACCCGCATCCCAGGGAAGGGGATCTCAAGAACCACCAGAAATCAGTTCGGTAACGTCTGTCTCAGGAGGCTGATGAGTGCCAAGGGTGAAGTTGCAAGCAGAGATGTGTTACTGAAGTCTGAGCTGGCTGCATTTGTTTCTGCTATGAAAGAGGCTGCCCAAGAGACCTGACCAAAGATGAAAGGTTCTACAGGTAAGGTTTGATGTGCATCGTCTGTGCATGCTCAGAGTCATTGTGAATATCAAGAGTTAAACAGCAAAAATCCTCGGGTTCTGTTTACCAAGAACTCAGTGCTGTTACTTGAGGAGGAGAGGCAAAATGTACCAAGAGCAAACAGCGCTGCAGAACGGCTTACGAGGATTTTTCCATCCAGCCAGTTCTTCCAGCAGGGTAACAAGTGAGTGACAGCACCCCCCGCCAACGAAACTCGAGGCAGAATTGCATTGCTCGAGCGCAGATTAGCTAATGAAGTTATGAACCAGCATGGGACCACTGGGAAACCAATAGCAGGAGGCACTTGAAGATGCTCCAGCAGCTTGCGAGGTTGTTGATTGAGGTACCTACGGTGTGTGGACGGGGCTGTGCGCGCTGGAGTCCTGACGCCTAGATGGCCACAAAGGTGCTTTTGTGAGCCATCTCTGCTGGGAAGTTAATGAGAACACGAGTCGAGGAGGCTCGGAGGAGGCTTCCTCTGCTCGAGCCTGGAGGGCAAGCAGAGGACGGTATTGTGGCAGCGCTGTCTTGGGGCCTGAGGGCTGGATCTCTGCAGGGTGAACAGAAACTTGCTTTTAATGCAGACAGCACGGAGAATGGGGACTCTCCATGACTCCAGCCCTATGGCGTGGAGCACCGAGGAGACCCCAGTTATCCGAGTCATGGAGGAGCCAACACTTTCGTGATGGTTGTCACCTCCTGGCCAGAAGTGTTGGATGTGGGGGTGCCTGTGCTCCCCACAGACAGCCTGGGGGCACGGGCAGTGCTGCTGAGTAACCAGCGCTGTTTCCATGCCTGCTTAGCCAAAAAGGAGAGGCTGTAGTCACCAGGACTAACCCAGCCTCCTTTTACCAGCATACAACAACTCACTCAAATACTTGCCAGCTATTACGGCGCTTGAAAGGCTTTCTCATCTCATTTTAAATTCCAGGAAAGGTATCTCCCTGGGGAACAGCCATGGCAGCTGCTGGCTCTTTCCTCTCATTGCATCGAGCCACTTCCACGCCCAGAGCCACTTCCCTGCTCTTTCCTTTCTTAGAGCAGTGCTTGCTGCTCTTTCCAACAAGGTCCCCCTTACGATAAATCCTTTCATGTCTCCATTTCTCCCTGGAATTGCACGGCACTTTGTTTTTCCCCTTCCCCTTTGCTCCTGCTTTTTGCCTCATGCCCTCTGGATACTGTTTACTTGACAAAACATCAAACCCAAGCCCTGACCACTTGCAGTCATTAAAAATCCCATGGTAGTTTTGGGGAAGGCTCCAATTTGGCTAATTACGTTCTGCCATAAATATCCCCCTGCAGTTTTAATTGGATATGGTGTTCTTCATTTCCTGCCCTAACAGCTGGGTGGTGTCGCTCCGCATCGTTACGTAGCCGTTGTATTTCACCCCAGAGGTGGCTGCTTTTTGATAGCAGTGGTGCTAGGAAAAGCTCCTTCTCCAGATTACCTAACCCTGATCCTAAGTGGGTAAATCCAAGGGAGAGGAGAAGCCATCCCAGCTCCACAGCATCTGGAGAAGGGTCAGCTGCTGCCTGTTTGCCAAAGGGCTGTGACAGGAGCAAAGGCAAAGAGCCAACCCCAGGTAGGAGAGCTCGTGGAAGAGCAGTCCTGCCCGCACTGCACGTTAGGAAATCACAGCAAAGGCTCTGGTCTCGTAGTGCCTTTCCTCAATGCTAAATGAATAATTTTTATTATTCTTTTACACCAAGGCTAGTCAGCGTCCCTGGGAAAAATGTGGCATTACTGCCCATCCTTTCTTTGTTCCAAACTGTTGAAAAACAGTCAGGCTGCATTGTGGAGGGAGGACAGATGGTTATCTCCCATCAGTGGCAAAATCTTTTTGGCTATATTAATGGCAGGAGGGCTGTCCTTCACAATCCATCATCCTCCTCCGACACAAGAGAGCCTGGGTAGATGTTAACGTCGAGTAACAACAGAATGGAAAAGGAGGGTGAGACTTGGATGTGGAAGAGGAAAGATTTTTCTAAAGCCTGTAAGCAGCAAATAGGAACCAGTTGCTGAGGCGAAGTCATGTCTGGCAGATCTTGGACTCCAAATGGTCACATCCCAGCTGAAGAAACTAATCAATGGATTCCTTCCATGCCTTCTGCGAACACTGAGCCATTGAGCGACTCAGCTGGAGTTCAGAGCCAGGGCTTTCATGTTGCAGGCTCTGAAGTGAACACAAATTAAGGTGGCTGCTAGGACTGAGTCGAGTTTGAAGGAGAGATTCAGCTGCCCTGGGAGGAAATCTCTGTCCGCAGCCTCTGTGTTCTTTTCCTCCACTTTGCGAATTTTTGCCCCAGTGCTACTTTTGGAAGTGTTTCTGGTTTCCCCGCACTTAGGGGCTGCTGCACCCTGTGTGAGCAAAGAAGTTTGGGGGAGCAGGGGCGTGGAGGAGCTCAAAGCTTCCCTGCAGCCGTGCTGCACCAAGATGTGGCTTAGTGTCATCAGCTTTGCTGGATCAGGGATGAGCTGGGATGCCAAGAGAGTGTGGATCTTTCCTAATAACAAACACATGAACTGTGAGAAAGAACTTTATTAGAGCCTTTGTACTGGCCCAGAAGCGAAGGAGCCCCATTACAGGTGCACTGGACTTCAGCCAGTCCTTAAGACCATAATGCTTGCAGGGAAAGCTGAGACAAATGCATCACCCCAGGGGAGCAAGGCTGGAGCACGGACACTGCAGGGGCAGTTGCTGCCTACTCTGGTGTTGCTTTTTAATCCCACTGGCAGCTCCATCCAGGACTATCTCTGCTCACGAGAGCCTTTTCCTCTGTGGTGTTGACAGCCCATCCCCATCAGCACCCGCTCGGCCGAGCCCCAGCAACCTCGCCTCGCACCTCCTCTTCGGTTTCAGCCTGGGGACTGTGGTTTGCTGCAGGAGGCTGCAATCGCTCCGAGCAGGGTGGATTATTGAGCACCGCCGAGCTGAGGTGGGGGAACGCTTGGGTCATTTCAATACGGTTGGGACTGCAGGTGCTTTGTGATGGCTTCATCGCTGTGGCTGAGAACCCGCAGCCAGCTGCATAAAGCAGTCCCAGCACACACACACGCACACACTCTCCCATAGCCTTGGAGTTTGCAGCGCACTGAGCAAAGTGTAGGAAGGGAAAGATTGTCAGGCTGCGATAACTGCATCAGGTTTCCCTTCCCAAGTCTGCTCTGGGAGGGATCAGGCAGAAAGGCAGCTGTTTCTCCTGAATCTCCTTTTGCTTTTCAACTGGAAACCTTCTGCTAAATCTCCTCTCTATACTTTTTTCCTTCAATCATTTCTATCCATCCCATATGGGGAAGAGAGGAAAGAAACCCAAAATAATAGGCAAGTGCAGCCACATTATACTGTGTGAGGGGAGACAACGGGGACCAGGTTGTACTCTTACAGCCTCCCTCTTTACTTTCAGATTTCCAGGCTCATTCCTGTGGTAGGGTCCAAGCTAAGGACCCAACACCTGAGTTTTCAAACCTTGTGCCCTGCCTGAGCACAGCTCAGTTTCTCCAAAGCACACAGGTATCAGTGGAGGGAGGTTATGCACTGATCACACAGCACACTGCTGCTGAACAGGTTGCCCATAACTGAGCTTACAAGTCAATGGGAAAGACGATTGCCTGTAAAATTGGAAATGTGAGTGCCTGTCAAAGACAGAGGTGTTTGAAAGATGAACTTTTGGATGATGCTAACTGCCTGCCCCACTTTGCTAGCTCTCAGACTTCCTGCTGGCTGCATCTTGAGCTCTGCCTGGGTGAAACCGGCTGCTCATATGAGCCAGAATCAGGCTTTCGATTTCTGGCCTCGGCACCTCACAGCTTCTTTTAGTTACAAAACTTTCCTTCTATAAATACACCTTAGGCGACTGAGAAAGGCACTGCTGAAGAAGCTAGCAGTGATCCTGAGCTGTAAAGTTTGCATCTGCAGTTGATCTTTTGGCATGTTTGAAGGTTTCAATGGTGTCTGCAAGCAGAACCCTGGTTTATCCTATGAGTGATGACCATGTAATGCCCGTTACAGGTGCTCATTTGAGCCCATCTTTGATCAGAGCAGCTCGTTCCCTGTAAGCCTGTTGGAGACTGTTAAGACTTTCAGAGTGAGAGAAACACAAGAGCTGGTTGCTAATGACTTTTTTTTAAAAAAACCACTTATACCGGTAAATTGACATCTGTGAGTCATAATCTCCCTCCTGCTCTGCTGTTTGTGGTCTGCAGTTGGTACTACCTAAATATAATAAAACATATTTCGTGTGAAAAGCCATGTTCTTCTGCTAAATTCATGCCATGCTGGCATGATACTCATTTTGCATCTTTAAGGTGCTTTTTATCCAGTGAGTTGCCAAACCTTTTTGGCTTTCCACCTGTATGAAGCACATCCTGAACAACCACCCCTGGCTGTCACCCATTGCCACAGGACTGAACATGCCTGTGCACACATGCTCTGCCCCAACCTTACCCGCACATTCGGATGTGCTTGCGGGTGGGAGCAGGTCAGGCTGCTCTGAGCGGGCAGCAGCACTGGTGATGGGAGTGTGCAGGGGTGCTGTGAGCATGAAAAGGTGATGAGAGCATGAAAAGCAGTGATTCGTGTTGAGGTAGGCAGGGTGAAGGCAACTGGCCTGGTTTCAAGAAATACGAGTTATCGGCAGGCCACTGTGGCTCCAGCTCAGGGCTGCACGCAGCCAGCAGCATTTTCCCCAGCTAAAACCACAAGTCTCTTTTTCCCTTTGCTTTTTGAGGCTTTGACACAAGTGGAGGCTGTGGCAGAGGTGCAGCAGCACCCAACTTTGTGCTGGACACGCTGAGACTCCCTTCCATCACGCTGCATCCTCCCACAACCTCATCCCCCCAAATTATCCATCACCCAATCCCCCTGCATCCCCCATCTCCCCCCATTCCCCCTCACCCTGCATCCTCCAACACCCTTAGCCCCCTGGATTCTCCATCACCCCTGTCCAGCCACACCCCCATCATCCTCATTCTCCCCATCCTCCCGCACCCCCATTCTTCACCACTGAATCACTCCCCATCACCTCCCATCTTCCCGTGCCCTTATGCCCCACCATTCCCCATCCCCCCACACCCCCATATCCCTGAACTGCCATCGCCCCACATTTCCCGTCACCCTGCATATTCCATCATCCCCTCTCCCCCCATCACCCTGCACGGCCTTTCACTGCGCATCCCCAGCATCCCCCTTCACTCCCACCCCACTATCTCCCCGCACTCCCAACCCTCATCACCCTTTTTCCCCCCTTCATAACCCCCACATCCTCATCCCCCCACATCCTCCATCCCCCCGCACTCCCCACCACCCCGCATTCCCTCCATCCTCATCCCCCCACATCCTCCATCCCCCTGCACTCCCCATCACCCCGCATCCCCTCCATCCTCATCCCCCCGCATCCCTCACCACCCCGCATCCCCCCACATCCTCATCCCCCCGCATCCTTCATCCCCCTGCACTCCCCACCACCCCGCATTCCCTCCATCCTCATCCCCCCACATCCTCCATCCCCCTGCACTCCCCACCACCCCGCATCCCCTCCATCCTCATCCCCCCGCATTCTCCATTCCCCCGCACTCCCCACCACCCCGCATCCCCCCACATCCTCATCCCCCCGAATTCTCCACCACCCCCGTCCCCCCATCATCCTCACCCCCATCCCCCCACATCCCCATCCCCCCTCACCCCAACAATCCTTCCCCCCAACTCCTCCCGCACCCTTAGCCCCCGCATCCCCTACCACCCCCCGCCCCCGGGTCCCCCCCAGCTCCTCTCCCCGCGGTGCCGGTCCCGCCCCGGGGGCGGGGGCAGGCGGGTCCCTCCCCGCGCTGCCACCGCCTGGGGCCGCCCCGCGCCCTCCCCTCGGCGGCGGGGAACGGCGGAGCGGAGCGGGAGGGAGACGAGAGGAGAAGGAGGAGAAGGAGCAAAACAGAAGCAGGAAAAAGGGGAGAAGGAGAGGGAGAAGGAGGAAAAGGAGGAGGAGGAGGAAAAGGAGGAGGAGGAAACGCAGAGGGAGAAGGAGGAAAAGGAGAAGGAGAAAGAGGAAAAAGAAGGAGAAGGAGGAGGAAGAAGGCAGCCCCGGGCGCCCCGCGGGGCTCAGCAGCCGCCCCCGGCCCCGGTCCCGGCGCTGCCCCACCATGAAGGCGGCGGTGGACCTGACCATCATCAAGACGGAGAAGGTGGACATGGAGCTCTTCCCGTCCCCCGGTGAGCGCCCTGTCCCGTGTGCGGCTCCGCAGCCCCGCTCCCCGGTCCCTTAGCGAGGGCGGTGGTGGGGAAGGACCCTCCCGCCCAGGGCTGGGGGTGTTTTGGGGAAGGGAGATGGAGAGCAGCCCCCGAGTGGCAGCGAGCGAACTTGCTTCCCGAGCACTTCCAACACTTCGCAGCCCTCTCCCTTCACACCCCCCACCCCCAAGCCCCCCCTCCCCTTCTCCTCAAATCCTCCCCAGCCTCCTCTTTCTCTCGGCCACACGGTGTGAATGTTGGGGTTGTCCCGTGCGCGCTCGGGAGCTGGGCTCGGTGATCCCGGTGTGTCGCTTCCAACTCAGCATTCTGTGGTTCTGTGATGGTTCCCACGCTCCCGGCAGCCTCTCAGGGATGCGGGCAGGGATGCTCTCGGGGTTACGAGCTCTCCAGAGCATCCCAACCCTTTCCCGAGGGATGAGCCAGCCCTGCACAAGCTCCCATCTGGGATCTGCGTTCCTCTCATCCCTCAGTAAAAGTGTCTTGGGTGGTCCTGGTATTTTATAGAATGGTTTAGTTGGAAGGGACCTTAAATATCCTTTATTTGGGGAGCAAAACTCAAGCGGTGCCTCCTCTGGATTTATTGCATTTAAACCAGGAAAGCCCGCTGCTTTGATTTTTTTTTCCTCCTATTTGGAGCTGGGGAAATGGGTGGAGGAAGGAGCTATCAGGGAGACAGAAACAAGTTACTGAAACGAGGCGAGGGTTGGTTTTTTTTTGTTGTAGCAGAAGTTCAGCTGCAGTTTTGCTGTGGTGTAAATGCTGCTGGCTATGGGTAACGCCAGGAGTTGAGCCTTTACCATCCCAAGGGCTGTTGTTCACCCCAGCCTCTCCGCTGCCTTCTGCCTTGCTCAGCCGAGGTTAAGGATGGGGCAAAACCTTCTCCTTCTGGGTGCAAGGGAATGCAACGAGTTCTGTTGCTTCACTTCCCCCCTCTATGATTTCCACTAAGTGGAGATTTGTTGGATTTTGCTGCAGAAAAATCAGATTAAAGGTGGAGTTGTGCATTTCTTCGCCGGTTAGCAAGTTTCTAGAGACCCAGAAAGGGGGCACGGCTTTTGCCAGACAATATGATTTTAGGTTGCATATGGGAAATAAAATGACAGCTGAGTGCTGGAGTGCACGAAGGGCTGGAGCAGCACAGGGGTTGGACTTGAAATAGATGCTTGTGTAGGATCGGCTTGTGTGCAGGGAGCTCCGCTAAGTCAGTACAATCCTGGGCTACACGGTGTTCGATGCAGGAAGTGTGTCTTTTGCATGATCCATCTTTCCACTTTACCTGCACACAGAGAGGACCTGCTTGCTGATTATAGCTGTTTTATTTTGGTGCCCTGTATCTCTGACAGCAAGGCTGAGCCTGGCTTTCAGGTGTGGGTTTGGAAGGACAGGGATTCAGTGCTCAATAGGGATGCTGAAGGTGATTGTCCAAAGCACTTATACAGGTTCAATGCAAGGGTCGTTGGAGTTGAGGACTTCTTTGTGCTTATTTCCTAAAGCTTTGGCTAAAAGAACATCTATCAGAGACTCATCCCTGCACTTCAGGTCATGCCAGCAGTCTGCTTGCTTGCCGGGGAAGAAAATGGGAATGGAGGAAGCACCTGGACCATTGAGGCAGGGCTGGGGGGATGTGGGGTTTGTTTTTCAGTTCAGACCGGAGTATCTGTTCAAGTTTACACACCCTGGCATGGGTGGGAGCACAGAGATGCCGGTGATGTTGAGGTGTTTGAGCACTGGAGCATTTAATTGCCTTGTGCCTGAAGTGAGGTCTCCTTTCCAAGGAAGCTCTTTTGCAGCTTGTGTCAGCAAGCAATTTTTAGGGTTGACACAAAGTTTAAACTTTGTCGGGAAGAGCACTGAGAAGCAAAGCCCAAAAAGGTAAAAAAGAGAGCCGACTTGTCGACCTCAGCTGCGGTTGCTTCTGTTTTGGTGTGTTACTGTCAGCCAAAAAGGTCACTGTTGTCAATTAGCTGGCTTAACCTCATTTCCCCTCGAAGTTCTTAGAGAATGCTGAAGCTTTCTTGGTCAGATTGATATTGAGAGAGGGAGTAAGGGTGCTGCTAGTTTATGTTTCTGGGATCCAGTGATGCCCTGTGTAGTGGACATAAATCTTCTGTACCCCTGCCTATTTTGGACCGTGTCTGAGGACTTCACTGCTCTCTGTTTCAGCCCTTGGTCTCCTGAAGGCCAGGTTGGATGGGCCTTTGAGCACCCTGACCAGTGGGAGGTGTCCCTGATCACGGCAGGGGGGGTGGGACTGGATGGGCTTTAAGGTCCCTTCCAACCCAAACCGTTCTGTGATTCTGAATGTGCCACCAAATGCGCCCATTGCCCTTCTGTTCAAAATAGACATCAGCCTCGCTGAGAACGAAAGGAGTCCTGCCCCTCTTTCCTTTAGGTGCCAGCAAGCAGCAAAGCTTCACGGACTCCACAGGGTTAACCTTACTCAGGGAGAGCCGTTACAGGCATAGGTTTTCAATTGTGCAAGATGTTTAATGTGCCAGGTGCTTGATGCCTCTGTAAAACTACAGAGATGCATTGGCCCTGCAGTACCTCCCCCTCTCACTCCCCTGAAATTAAACCCTGCTCCCACCCACGCATGAGGGCAGCCTCAGCCTCTGCGCATAAAAGTGAGGTGGGGTTTGTAGTGTGTCCAAAGGGTTTAAAAATAACCTGAAAGGGATGCGAAGTTGTACAAAGCTTCCAAAGCCAAGTTTCCCCCTGCTGTTGCCAGCAAGAATGTGTGAGTGAGGAGCCAAAAACCCGTGGTGGTTGGTGGGCTTCTCCTTTCAGACACAAGCTGTGCGTGCATGAGTTTTCGTTGTAAGGATTTGACAGAGTGGATGCAATCACTTGTGGTTGCACATCTATCACTGATCCACCAGTGGGTTGGTGGGACTTCATCTACCGGCATTTTTTTCAGACAGTAAAAACCCAAACCATGCGAAAATCAACCCTAATGGGAACTTAACCGTGCGACTGGCAAACGCTGCCCTCCGCAACTCAGTTTGTTTCCTCTCGTTCTGTTTGCTCTCTGTGGTCAGGTTGAAAGCAGCTCTGCAACCCTTGCTGGAAGCTGACAGTGGTTAATCAGGACTCCAAAATATGAAGAGATAATGGCATTTCTTGCTGGTGAAGCTGCTGCCTGGCTGCCCCAAGGTGTCCCACAAGGTACCACAGGAGCGCTGTCATGCCAGACGGTGACGCTGGGCACCATGGGTGATACTGTGCTTCCCATCCTCCTCCATCCACTCCCCCCCTTGATTCCTTTTTTCTGGAGTTATGGCACGGACGAAGGTGGTGTATTTGTTGCTGCCTGGCATAAAAATGGAATTTATTTGTGCACATGCAGGATAGAAATCCTGATTGCCAGGGGACAGAAGGACCCTGTGCATTTTGGTGCGTACCCTAAGGACAGGTGTGAGGTGGTGTTTCCATTGGCCTGTGCAAGGGTGGCATCCCAGGGGCAAAATTTTGATCTTTCAGGAGCCTTTCCCTCTGTTCAGGGTTTGGGACAATGTCGAGTCAGAGCTGAAGCAAGATTTCTCCTGCTGTGGTTGCTGCAGGGTACAGGGAAGCAGCCAGCTTCTCCACAGTGTGTGTTCAGATGTAGGACCTGCCTGAATCACGCCTCTTCCCCTTCCCCTAGCCGGGTCAATCTTTGCTTTTAGTCCTTTGCTTTCACTTTTAATGCAGGCAAATCATAGAATGGTTTGAGTTGGAAGTGGTCTTTTAATACGTGCACGGAGTGCGGTCACAGCAGGATGGACCTGTGCAAGGGGGTCCGTTTGCTGAGCTGGTTGGGGATGAGAGCGGCAGCACACAGGGACATCTCTTCCAAAAAGGAAGGTCTGATCTTGCATTACCCTCGCACAGCTCTCAGACTCCAGGATGGTCCCTACAGCTCTGTCAGCCCCTGTATGACTCAGTTTCCCTGCTGCTGCTAAGAGATCAGTCTTGGTGGTGGCTTGCATGGCCATGTTTTTTCGTGTTGGGTGAAACGCAGCAGCAGAACACCAGCATTTTATTCTGCTTCGAGATGTCCTCTGTCCCTTCCTCTGCATGAGTTGTACTGGAAGAGTTGTACCTGTCCTCACTGGACACACAAAATGCCTGCATGTTTGCCTGGGAGCCCAGCAAAGCCTGGGGAAAGGAAACAAGCTCTGAAAGGTGATTTCAGGGATGCAGAGCATTGCAGCAGGCATCTCTGTGAGTGCTTTTTCTCCTGCCTTAACAGCACAGGTGAGAGCTCTGCTTTGGCCTGGATTGTTCTGTGTGGGCATGAATCATCAGCCAACAAGGGCAAGAGTAATAAATGGAGAGCTTTGAGCTCCTCTGGCATTTTCGGTGCTGATTGCCTCTGAAGGAGGTGAGAATATGAACTGAAAAAGAGCAATTGTCTTTCTATGCCCTCACAAAATGCCCATTACTGCGGTATCCAGCTAGGATGGGGGAATGGTAGTGGGAGGGAGGGCACTGTCTGCACTGGGCTGCCACCAGCTCCAGCTCCTTCAGTGGCAACTCCTGTCTGCTTAAGGGACAACAAAGCTCTGAAAAGAGGTGGGAGGAGCAGCTTCATGGACCTTTCCCTCAGGGATCCAAGGACTAAAGCACATTTTTAACTTGGGTGTTGGGAGTGAGATTTCCAGGGAAAAGGAGCAAAGCCATCATGAACTTCCCAAAGCATGTCACAACTGTGTAATTACAGCGTTGTTACACGAAGTGGCCGCTAATTTGCCATGTAATTACAGCGTGCCACGCTTTGATGGGCCTTATAAAATGAAGGGATAACACAGCCTCATGCCGGAATGCTGCGCGTTCTCTCCAAAGATTGCTGACAGAGCACGTCGGACGCGATCCCGCTCTCCCAAATCCATAGCAGATTGCTGGCAGGCAGGCAGCAAGTAGCTGGGAGCGTGTGCTATCTCCAGTGGGACTGTGGCACACGGAGTTCTGCCAGGAGAGCCAGGTTTTGAGTGTGTGGCTGTGGAAAAGCAGGGTTTGCATCCATTTTTAGGATCCCTGCAGTGTGGCTGAGCTGGGGGATTGTGGGGATCAGGTTTAGGGTGCAAGAGTTGTCCTGTGGTTTGACCATGGGGTTCCGGTTTGATGCTGGAGGCGAAATGGAAGGTGGCTTAGTGTTCTTCACCAGCTGCTGTTTGCGTGAGAGCAGATGCATCTCAGGCACTCGGGGAACAGGTAGGGGTGGGTAAGACCACACTTCTGTCTGAATATGGTTTTGTGCAGCCCTGTCATCCCGAATGGCTGTTTTGAGCTGTGGTTCCAGTATCAGCTGGGGTTTGGGGGAAGAAAGGGACAAATCCAGGTGGATTTGTCATAGACAAGGAAAAAAGGTCTTTACCTTTTTTGCACTGTCAGCTGGTCTTTGCATGGGCACAAGGTGAGCAAATTACATGACTTAGGAGAGCAAATGTCTGGAAGGGATCCAAAACTGCTGGCATCTTCTAAGCTTACAAATTTTTCTGGGGAGGAGACCTGGGCTTGTTAGGATGGTGTCAATGGCCTGATTGAAGTCAACAAGGAGGAGATGATGTGCCTTAATTGAGCATTAAGATGTCCCCAGAGCCAGGGACTGACTTTTCATTGCACTGTGAGTTTGGGCATCCCCATGGGGACTCGGGGTTTCCTTTGGGCTGCAGGATTGTGCCTCCGCAGGCTGAGACCTGACTCCCCAGATCTTCTCAACTCTTGAGTTACGATCCGGTTTGCAGCTTGTCCAAATCAGCACAGCTCCACTGAGGCTGGGGATACACGCTCTGATCCAGCGTAAAGCCTCAGCGCTGCAGAAGCCAGTGGGACAAATCTGTAGCTGATATAAACTGCACAGCTGTCTCGCAGCCAAAAACTGGGCCTGTATCCCCCCTTTTTTTTAGCCCGTGACATAGTTATGCATCTCAGCTCTTTTATTCCTCTTCCGTGACTAAGCTGCTCACTGCCTGTGGTTTTTTCTTTTCCCTTCGTTGTGTAGTTTATAATCTTCCAACTAGATACAGAAAAAAATTTGTTTGCAATGCTGGCCAAGAGGCTCTGGTTTCGCTGGCGCGGGGCCATGCTTACATCTCCAGTCAAAATACTGCTGGTTAAACAATAAATATTTATTGATTCTCCTACAAGCTCCTACATTTTTCCCAGGTGCAGTGGAATTTGAGGGGGGAGCCACTTGAGTTCTGCCCATCTCTAAATTGTGCGATGGCTCCGGAGATAACGGCTCTGCAGTGGTCCCAGCTGGGAAGATGGCAAAGCTGGGTTGAGCCCTGCTCTTTGGCTCTGCACGCAGCCTGTGGATCAGCTCTCTGTGTCCATCCGGGCTTCCCCAGTTTGAGGATTTGTGTGGCTGCTGCAGGCTTTGGGGGTGATTACGTGAAAATGTGCAAATCCACAAGTGGCTTTGCCTGCCTGAAGAGCAGGGGAGGGACTGGCATCTGGAGGGAATACAGAGTTTGTTGGTCCAGAGAGGTGACAAAAAAACTCAGGTCAGGGTGGTTTCGGTTTGTAATTTGGTCAAAAGGCTCAGCCTTCATATCTAGACGTTAGAAACCTGACGGGATTGAGTGTGTGTGACCGTAACTGCCTGCAAATGTTTGCATGCAAAGCCTGAGCCTGAGCAGGGCTGCGTGTGTTGAGATGGAGGCAAAGCTCTTGACAGTTGCGTGCAGAAGTGCTTTGAGCTCTTCTGTTCCCTTCTGCATTGTGACGGGTGGCTCAAAGTAGCTTTGGGCTAATTTAGCCCTGGATGGGGGCAAACCCAGAGCTCTCCACCATTGCTCAGGTCTTTCTGAACTGTGAGATGAACCTGCACATTTTTATGTTGAGGTTTTTTTTTTTTTCACTCGGCTGGCAACAATCCAAGACCTGATTTGCTGTTCTGCCCCATGAACAGCATCAAGTCCTTGGGGCAGTGTCCGGATGCGCAGGACCAGGCAGCAGACATTTTTCCTCATCACCTCCCCATGTCCTGCTGACCACGCACAATTTTTTGGCGTGCCTGGAATTGCTATTGATGCTCCCTTGGTCCAGCGACCAGCTCTGCACGCCGTGCAGGTGGGCCTGTTGTTTGCAAGGAGCCAGGATGCCGTGCTGGTGCAGTCCTGCATCTGGTTCCTGTGGCCACACAGCCTGTGGATAACTTGCCCAAAAATATTACAAATGCAAGAAAGAAAGAGCAGCTTTCTTTCCCAGAAAGGAAAATCCCCTTGTTTTTGTGGTTCTCTCTGGTTCAGGAATGAAAGCTGGAGATCAGAGGTCATGGTGAGCCCTCAGCTATTTGCCAGGTGCTGGTGGCAGCCCTGGTTGTGGATTGGGATGTGTGAAGTTGCAGGGTTCTGTCTGGGCCTGAGCTGTTCAGGCTCAGGGCTTGCAAATCCCACCCCCATCATCTCATGGCTGGTGCTGGACACACTGCAGCAATCCTTGCTTTTTTTGTACCTATGAAGCCAGACCTGCACCTCTGGTGGCTGCTGCAGAAACCCCAGCGTTATCCTGACTGCAACAAGTGTCCGGTGGGCTGAACCGTGCGGGCTCAGCATCTCACAGCACCCATGGTGGGTTTTACCATGGATCGCTCTCCTGTAGGACATTGCTGTGCCCCACACAGGCACAGGAAACCTTGCCTGCTGAAGCTCCTGTTGCTGGGGTGGCTGTGGAGCTGTAGACCGGCTCCTAACCCCAGCTCAGCATTCAGAGCTCGTTAATGAACAAAATGCACTTTCTTACACGGAGGGGATTTTAAATTGGCTCCACATGGATTATGTATGTTGTCGCACTTTCCCGGAGGGTGATGGCATGAAGAGGAATGTGGGTTTGGTGAAAGAAGCCAGGCACTGAGTCAAAAGCCGAGTGTGCTCCCCTCCACATGCCCCTTCTCCCCCCATCTCATTTCAAATACTTGACGTGATTCCAAGGCATTCTTCAGATGGCTGGTGGGGAGCGAGGAGAAGCCAGCCAGTGGGACTTGGCTTTTTTATCATGCAGCGTGCTTTTGGGTCCTCTGACCCTAAAAGGTGTTGAAGATACGCTTGATGAGACTTGGTTTTAGGGGAAACGGAGGCACGATGTCCCCATTGCAGAGACGCTGGGGCATCCTCAGCCGTGCACTCCAGGTCTCCCTCTGCGTGTGCTCTTTAGGTTTTGTGATCTGTGTTCAGCTGTACTGCACCCCTCTGTCTCCTCCGCAGCACCAGGACCGATCTGCTCCCCAAGCTTTCCAGTCTGGGTGCACTGGTTGACTCTGATTTGGGATGGAGCTAGACTGGAGGGGAGAATGACTCAGTCCTGCATCCCTCCAGGAGCCAAGTGCCTTGGACAGCAGGACGAGGGTTGCGTGTTCTCGTGGTGGCTGAGGAGCCCTGGGCTGGGATTTCCACTGGGATGCTGCCTCTCTTGGGATGTGCTTGGATGTCTTCAGATGAAAACTGCTGACTAAGGGAAAGCTGCTGTTGCAGCCAGTGGACCCCAGGAACTGGAGCCCGACACTGGGAACTGCTTTGGGGTTTGTTTTCTGTTGATTCCCCTGCCGACCCCCATCCATCACAATAATAAAAATGTGGCTTTTTGACCCACATGAAGATTTTTTTTTTGTAGGTATCTGCATGTGTTTGTGCAAAACCACTTAATTTTGGTCAGTGTTCTGGAAGCAGCAAGGAGGGTTGTTGTTTTTTTTTTTAACCTTTATTTTTCACAATTTGTTTACTGAAACCTGAACCGTCAGAAGAAGCAACTTGCAAAAGCTGAGTACTCCTGGCTTTTTCCACTGGAAAATTAAAGAAAGATGTAGTGGGACACGTGAAATTTGGGTCTTTTTTTTTTATTTCTTTTACACATTATTGTTAGAAGCAGTTTTAAAAGACAATGCCAAGTGCTTTCTCTTTTAAAAAGCTCAAGGCATGTTATTCCACTGCTCAGCCTCTCCAAACCACTTTGTGAGGTCAGCAAACACAATTCCTCTTCTTTTGCAGCCAGAGGTGGGGAAAAACTCATTTATTTGGTCCCAAGCATCAGCTGCTGGCGGTGGATGAATCTGGCAGGTTGCTTGTGGCATTTCTGAGGGATCTGATTCAGTAGTGGACAGGTATGGTTGGACTTGATGATCTCAGAGGTCTTTTCCAACCAAACAATTCTATGGTTGTGGCTCCCGTGACCCCGTGGCATTTCCCAGACCTGTCCTTCATAAGGGATGCTGAGAAATTTGGGCTTGATGTCAGAGGGCTGTCCCTGGTTCTGGGAAGGCTGGTGCCACCACGATGCTGGGAAAGTTTTGCTTTCCAGCGTCAGCAGTGGGGTTTTGGAGCTGTCACGGTAGCCATGACCCAGCAGGGTGGTTCATCACTGGGGCTGCTTTCCATCCCTTTAAGCAGCTCCAGATTTGAAACTTAGAACTTGAAAGGCCCCGGCCGTGCGCCTGTTTTGCCTTCGAGCTGGATGACTCTTGTGCGTTCCTGCTTTCAAACGGCCAAGCCTGGAGCAACCGGGGCCATATGGATCCCAGGGAGTGACCTGGCTGCCTGTTGGACCAACATCACATTGAAAAGGCAAGGAGGGAAGGGAGTGGGGAGCTGTCCCTGCTCTGAGCTGCTCGCAGGCTAGACCAGCAACCCTCTCTTCTCTGCTAGCCCAAGCCATTTGACATCTTCAGGCTGTGACCAAGGGCTGCATCTTCCTTGGCTTCTCCGGGAGTTTGCTGGTCCCAAGCACGCATTGAAAGCAGAAGTTAGACCTTAAAAAAATTAAAATAAACTTTAGAAAAAGGCAGAAAGTAGGGGAAAAAAACCCTAGAGAAACAGAAGCAAAGGAAAGGGAAGGGATAATGTGCCTTTAAACAGCTGCGTGTAACTGCGCTCACTAATCTGGTGACTAACTCGCGCCTTGCGAAGCGGCAGCGATGCTGGCTGCCAAGGCGGCTGCATCCCTGGCCGAAGGCTGGAGGAGTCATCGGGTCCCCTCCCTCCTTTCATCCCACACCCCGCCTGGGCGCCATCCCCCCCCCTCTCAACCACCCCACCACTCCCCATGGCAATTTATTTACTCATCTGGAGGGCAGAGCCCCGGCGGTCTCTTGACTCAGCAGTCCGGGGCTGATGGGAGCCGCGGGAGCAAATTCCAGGCAAGAAATAATCTCATGACTTGTCTCGGAAAAGATTGCTCTGGAAAGATCCCCTTACGGTCATGGAGCGCTCTGTCCCGCCCCTCCAGCAGAGCCCTGACGAGGTTCCTGATTTCCCAACCTCAAGGAGCTGGGGCTGTGAGCCAAGGCAGCCCTGGGGGAGTCGTTGGACCTTTCTGCCTTGGAAAAAGAAGGATGGATTTGGAGACGGGGGCGGCACTGGGGGTGCCCAGAGCTGGTGCCCATCCCCACCCTGGCATGTGGGGAGCTGGAGCCAGCTTGGCCAGGGCAGAGAGTCCAGAGCTTGTGTCGATGTTTGGGTCATTCCTTTTTCTTCTTCAACTTCCCAGGGAGGGGTTTAAACCCTTGCTTTGCCCTCAGGCATGGTTGGTTCTTGGTCAGTGTTTTGCTCACCAGCACTACCTTCAGTGGGGCTGGCACCGTGGGTGACGTATAAATCCTATTGATGCCTGTTCTGCCTCTTGGCTTTTTTTCATCCTATGTGTCTCCTGCCCTGGCCTTTTTTCCCCACCTCCTCTCCATCCAGAGTCCCTTGAGTCCCATCCCCTTTTGAAGGCACTTTGGGAGGTCTAGTCTCATGCCCAGTGCCTTCCGATGGGCACATGGGATTGGTTTGGGATTAGACCAGGTGGGAATTGAGTGTCTTTGCAAACCTGTATGTTTCTGGCCCCATGGGCAAGGAGGGCTACTGAGCTGACACCTCCTTCTCCACCAGGATCAAGGCTTGGGAGCACACAGCTCCTGGGATTGTGACCACAGCGACCTGTAGGTTCTGCCTCCCTGGGCACCATCCACCACAGAGACCGTGCTGCCTTTTAGGATGAAGATGCCTGGGGAGAAGAGCCAGCCTGTGGATCCCACTCCCCCTATCCTTACGGTTTCATTGCTGCAGGAGCTTGGGGCTGAGCTGCCGATGGCAGTGGGAGGCTCACACCCCTGAGCCACCCATCCAGGACCCTGCTGAAGCTCCTCTGGGCTTGTTACAGTCGGTGGAGGATTCCCAGAGTTCTTGGCAAGGGTTCTCAGCTCCCGAGTCACCCACTGACACCCCCTCCACCCCCTCCTCCATTCAGTCTCCTCCTAATAGCCTCTTGGCCCGAGCAGCTGAATTCAATCAGCCCTTTCACCATCTGCTCCCAGGCACTTCTGCTGGGGAAGGCTCGGGGCCAGAGGCTGTAATTCCTTAATAGCTTCCGGATGCTGCGCTCGGGGTGGATACGAGGGCTGTGAGTGTCTCAGTCTCTCTCTCCCAAGCCTTTGCTCAGGTTTCCAAGCTCAGGCTTCCTCTGAGCAAATCTGAGCACCTCCAGCCTCTCTGATTTATCCCTGCTCGCCCTTAGCTCTCCGGGCTGAGGCCAATAGGTGACATAATCCCTGTCCTGGACAGTCCTTGGCTCTGGGATGGGGATGACTGATGCTAATGGGGCAACCCAGCTCGGTTTTGGCAGCCTTTCCCAGCTCACTCCCACCTTCTTCATCTTCCCAGGACTTTGTTTGGCCCAGCCTCTTACTGGTGGGAAGTTTCCTAGAAGTAAGAGCCGGGATGCCCCTTCCAGGGGTCAACTGGGACAGCCCTTGCTCTCATGCATGGAAGCATTTGATAACCTGGAGTTTGCACGCTGTAGCCTGAAAAGGGCAAAGCCCAGGGGCTCTGTGCTTGCCCTGGGAGAGCAGTGATGCTCCCCAACCCAAAGTCTGAAACACAACTGAGCAGAGAGGTGGAGGAGGATTAACCTTGGTGCTCTTTTTGTGCTTGGGAAAATCCTCTTGTTCTCTGCCTTCATTTCCTTAAAAATAAATAATACCAGGAGAATCATTCCTGGGATGTTGTGAAATGCAGTTGGTTTGGCACCAGTGAACCTGAGGCGCTCTCTGGCGTGGGCTGGAGGGTTTTGGTTCCCAGGTTTCTCCCTGGGCCCTTTGTGGCCTCTGTCACTGAAGGAGCTGAGCAGCTTGGTTCACTCCTGGGGGACGAGACAGGGAGGTGAAACAGTGGGGCAGCATCTAGGGGTGGCCTTGTCCCTTCTTCCCTCCTGGCCCCAAGGCCAGTGTGAAGCTGACCCTTGGTCCCTGTGGTCCATCTGTGTGCGTGGCTTTCAGCCCAGCCAGCAAAATCCTCCTTGGCTTGTGGCTGCTGGGGCCACCACTGCTGGGCAAGGCGCGCCTGGCTCGGGGCTGGTGGGTGGGAACATGCAGTGGGTGAGTGTAGAGCGCAGGTGGCTCTTGTCCATGGGCTGAGACGTGGATGGTGCTCGCAAAGGTGGCATTAGTGGAGTCACAACCATGCAGGGTGCCTGGGGAGCTGAAGAGGTGGGGCTGGCTTTGGTAGTGAAGTGAAGAGAGGAGGTCCTTTGCTTTGAGCATCTTTTACCGCATCTGTTCAGTTGGTTCTTTTTCCCCTCCTGTTCAGTGGTGCCGTGCTGGCATGGGGAGGGTGCTTGGAGTGTGCAGTGAATATAGCAAACTACTCTACTTTTGATTTGAGCTGCAGGGGGCTGTTGTGTGTATTTGTGAGCCATGGAGAAGGAGGGAGGATACCTTTAGAGAGGAAAGGTCAAGATACTTGCAAGTGCAAGTCTTTGATGGCAGTAAATTCAGTGATGCAAAGAAATAAATCCATATCTCGCAGAGGGGAATTAGAGGTATGTGGATCGTTACGCTACCTGCCATCTCTTGGCAGCTGCTAGCAGAGTTGACTATTTGCTCTAAAGAGTTATAAATAATTTTGTTGATTAAAATGATTGATTATCCCTGGTCTAATATTATTTAGTCAGAGCAAACAGGCTGAGATTTACCAGCCGCGCTCTGACCTCCCAACCCTGATCTGTTTGCAAAAGCCTGTGCAATTATTTGTTTGATTTCAAAGCTAAATACCCTGATCTCTCCTCTTCTCCTTTGGCAACTGCAAAGAGGGCTGGACAGCTCGACCTGATAAGGGAGAGTGGTCCCGGAGTCCTTGTGTGTGGTGGCAAGGTCCCTGGGCAGAAAGGGATGGAGTGGTGGGATGGGGACCTGATGGTCACTGGGTGAGGACAGGGTAGAGCTCTTGGGCTCCTTCTTCTCCTTCCTTTGCTCATCGAGTGCTGCCTGCGCTTCCCGGGCAGAGCTGAAGCACTCCCTGCTGTATGGAAAGTAGAAGATGCTATCAAAAGGTCAATGTTAGAAGCAGGGCTTTCTCTGGGTAAGGCGGCAGAGGCAATCCCTCTGCAATCCACGCGGGATGTGATACGCTGCGACTTGCACCCTTGCGTTGAGCAATCGGCCGCGGTTTATCGCCGGCTTGGCTGTACATCTGGCTGGCATTGCCCTGAAGGGAAGGGTTGGCTGGGGAGGCTGCGGAGGTGGGGGTGGGATGGGCGGCAGGAATCTGCAGCTGCAGAATGATGTGGCAAGCTTCGCCCCCGTGCCCTGCTGCCCTGGGGCAGCGTGTGTGCTTGGGAGGTGACCCAGAGCTGCCGAGCCTCCCTTTCTCATCATTGGGTCAAGCCCTTCTGCATCGCTGGCTTTGTGCTCTCTCCATCATGTGGAGATGTCCTGGGCTTGTGGAATGACTTAAGAATATCCATAGGTACTTTGCCCTCATGACCAACGGACACTTTTATGGTACGGACACCACCACCGTGTTCTCCACAGCAGGTCAGCCCTTCCAGCTCTAACAAACATTCTTGGTTTATGAATGAGAGAACTGGTGAGTAGAAGGAGATACTCTGCAGGTTGAACATCATCGGAGCTTGAGGGCCCTTCAGACTGTGTCCTGCCATGTGGTACCCCCGTGTCTGGTGTGATGTGGCATTGACTCAGCCTCGGGCAAGGCCAGGACACGGAGAGATCAGTTTATGCAGGATTTGGGCTGAAAATCAAATGAACGTTGGGGAATTCCTTGAAACAGAGAAATTGGAGGCTTTTGGCTAAGCATCTGCGTATCTAATCTCTTCCTGAGGCAAGGAGAACTGAGGTTCCTTTTTAGGACCAGTGGGCTCCCAGTAGCAGGGACATCTGCATCAGAATTGTGTGGTGTCATGGTGATGGGCAGCACAAATAGTTTTTTCATTCTAGACGTGGAGTCTTTTCATGTAGCTGTGAGTAAGCAATGACACCATCCCAAGCTGTGAGGTCATATGTAGCTGCTACCAAATATATTGGCACAGGGTGTTACTCAGGTGTGTTTGAGCCAACTTAGAGGGGTTGAGATCTCTTTGTGGGGATGAAAGAGCTTAGCATGACTGAAGGTTCCTTGGCCCTGGTCCCTGCTGCGAGGGGACAGCCCTGCCAAGAGCTCTCAGCCTTCCCTTTTCACACTTCCGATCCTGACAGCATCTTCCTCGCACAATGTACTGCTGATTAACCTCAACCCGACCTTGCAAAATCTCTGCTCTCCCTTTTCTGGGAGTCTATCACGCGTGGTTTGGCAGCCCTGTCCTTCTCCGGAACAAGCAGCTGGAGGCGTTGGAGCTGAATCCCCAGTAAATGCCTCTCTGTATCCCTGGGTGATGAAGGAGGAGGAGGTTTATTATCTGGAGGAGAGAGTGAGGGCTTGTTTGGATAGAGAAGTGCTCAATCCCAACTACTTGGGTGTGTAACACCTTGGTAACATCCCATGTGTGCTTTTGCACCCCAGGGTAAATCCATGTCAGGGTGCTGGGATGTATCTTTCTCTAGGGACAAATTCTCCAGTCACATCACTTCATTGAAGATGCCAGAAATGGCATCGTCAGCCAGAGACCGGAGGTGAGAGCAGCAGAAGTCCTGGTTTTAACCTGTCTGGAAAGAAATGGATGTTCCCACAAATGGTTGGAAATGGTGGATGTGGACAACCTGGACCACTCCTCCTTGGAGCACTGGAGCCTGTGGTTTGGTTTGGGACAGCTCAAGCCGTGTTCTGTGGCTGTGGAACCTCCCGGGCGGTGAAGCTGGCATGGATGGCCTTGCACGGCTCCAGCCCAGCCCAAAGAGAGCGAGGAATTTCAAGAGGCTTCTGATCCCAGGTGTGAGCCAGTTAGGCACCCTGACAAGAAGCAAATGAATATCTAGTTGTTTGTTCCATGGGGTTTTGTAGGTTTTATTTCTTGTTTTCTCATTGCTGTTGAGCAGTTTGAGCTTTGCTGCTGGGTCTCAGGGAGTGAGGAGCTGGGGTTTAGCTGCTTGTTTGCAGAGGAGCATCTCCCGGAGCTGGAGCACTGATGCGGGGCGGCTGACACGGGCATGACCTGGGCTCGCTATTTACACTTGACCTGCTTTCAGTCGGGGCTGGGTGTCCATTACAGGCTTTGCTGAGCCCACCCCACGCTCCCATTAGTGCGTGTGTGCCTCTGCATGGGGATTAGAGCTCTTTAGCAGCGTGGTTAGCGGGGATTAGAGCGGGGATTAGAGCGAATTATCACAGGGGAAGCACGTTTTGTAGGTTTATGTGAGGCAGGGAGGGTCCTCCCAACCCTACTGAGGAAGGATGGAAATTAAAGGAGCCTGAAAGTGAGATGCTAATCCTGTCTTCAGCGGGGATGTCCCAGCTCCTGTGATGGTCGATTGGGAAAATGGGAGGGTGGAGGGCGATAAGGGCCTGACTGCTGCAAGAATCATGGAATGGTTTGGGTTGGAAGGATCTTGAAGATCTTCCAGTCCCACCCTCCTGCCATGGGCAGAGACACCTTCCATTGTATCAGGGGGCTCAAAACCCCATCCAGCCTGGCCTTGAACACCTCCAGGGATGGGGCAACCACTTTGACTCCTGAGCAGGAGTGGTTTGGGCACGTAGAGGTTGTTCCTGGCTGCAGCCTCCTGGTCTGGCTCTCTCCAGAGCCCTGAACAGCGAGCTCAGCCTCCGCAGCGGTTTTGCATGGATTTAGGTAACCTGGACTCTGCTGTCAGGCCAGGGGGCTTGGAAAAGGCTTGAAGAAGCTTTTAGTGAAATCTAAGGTGATGGAAGGTGTTTTAAAACTTATTCAGGAGTGTTTCCCTTTGCAAGAGTGCTTGTGTTGGGTTAATGGTCCTACTGGAGCTGAACCCTGCTGGCCTCGTAGCACAGCCTCTGCCCTTGCTTCATCTTCACGGAAAACTCTTTTTGCTGCCCACTTTGCATAATTTTCATGAGTGCTGTTAAACCATGGCTATGTTCCCCAAGCTCAGAGGTGGCCACATCTTGCTGTGCTGCACTCCTTCCAGCAGCCGGCATGGGGAGGATGGAGAGAAGCAGTGGCTGCGGGAAGACGATCTGTAGGTCCCGTCCTTGTTTGCTGAGGCTGGGGAAACTTTCCTGAGCTTACAGCCAGCGTTGACTCAAGCTCTGTGGTTTTGCTTAGCTTCGGTCCAGGGGTTTCTCTAACACTTCTTTCCCTCCTCTCCCCCACAAAAGCTGGGGAGGACTGAGTGAGCTGCTGGTCCCCTGTGAGCTCCTGGGACTGCAGGGGATGCTGCTTTCCCAGGATCTCCATCCAACACTCACATTATAAAGCTGCGAGAGAGAGAGAGAGCAGGACTGGAAAGGAGCCTGAAGGAGGGCAGTGGGCAGGCTCAGAGGACCAAGTCTGTGACTTTGATAGTATCAGGGTGGTGGGTGAAGCATCCCTTCACCTGCTGGAGCTGCTGCCTGGTTCCTCACCAGCTGCAAGATACCCAGAGCCAAAACAAACCCTCTCTCACCTTTTGGTTGCTCTGTTTCCAGCTTTCCTTAAGGCCTGCCCTGAGCATCTTCTAGCAAGCTTACACCCATGCAAAGGTGTCTCTCTCTTACAGAGGGGTGAAGCAATTTACCCCCAAACCCAGTAGAGCATCCTTACATCTCACCCTCATCTTTGCATGCTGAAATCTCACCCTCATCTTTAACTTTTCCCTTTCCTTGCTCCCTGTGCTGAGAGTCCAAACTTGGAAGAAATGCCTTTATCTGCATTTAGGGAAGACAGTTTTCACCCCCATGACACACTGCATCTCCATAAGAAAGCTGCTGAGTGCCGGAAGAAAGGCAGCTTTGTTGTGCTTTCTGCAGCGCTAAGCAGTGTGGGCTTTCGGTTTCCTCTCTTATTTTTCTCTTGAAGCCCAGCTTTCATCTCCGAGTATTTATTTTTCACTGCTTGAAGGACAAAGAAAAGACTTATTTTTCTTTTTCCTTTTTTATTAAAAAAAATATATTTATTTTAAATTAAAATAGCAAATGCCTGTGCCTTTGTGCCATTCTTTGCAGAGAGAAGCAGGGCTGGTCTCTGGTGAGTTGCTGCTACGAGGGGACTCAAATCACCCTTCCAAGGCTGCCTGGTCCTCTGCCTCTCTCTGCCATCCCATCCCATCCCATCCCATCCCATCCCATCCCATCCCATCCCATCCCCAGGAAACGCCTCACCGTGTGCTCACCCATTTTTGCCACCCATCCTTGCTTCCCGATTTTCTCTCTGTTCCCTTTTTTCCAGCTCTCTGTCCTTGCTTTCCTTCCCCCTCCTGAATTTCACTGCCCTTTTGGTCCGAGGAGCCCTAATTGGAACAGGCCGGCTCCTCTCCTGCTTCCTGCGTGGGAGTGAGAGGCAACGCTTGTGAAAACAGTTCAAAAGTGCAGACAAATTTTTGCCTAATCCTGCCTAAATAACAGGGGGCTCAGCCAGGGTAATTTGCCTGGGTGTCCCTGCTCCAGAGCTGGGGGCACCTGGGAAAGGCAAAGCTGCCCCAGGGGGAGTCGAGGTGCCTGGTGGTGGTGGAAACCTGAGCTGGGGAGATGATGGCTCCATGGTGCCCGGGCTGATTCCCCGCGTCGGGGAGCGTGGGAAGGGTCTCAGCTCCCGGCCCCCCTCTCCCCAGCCTCCTCTTATCCTGAGAAAGGTTTCTCGGCTGCTGAACCCTGCTGGCTGGGGGATGTTGGGAAATATTCTGTGTTTCAGCTTCCCCCGTCACTAACTCTGGCCTGGTCTTGGTCCTGGAGATGGGATAGAGGGGGCCTGGAACAACGGGGGTGAAAGCTCGGGCAGTGCTAGGCTTGGAGATGGGGAATCTTGGAGCTTGGTGGGCACAGGCTGAGCGTGTCCTTCCTTGCAGAACCTCTGAGAAACTCCTGCTGCTCCATTGCAGACGTGCAGGGTGGGGGTGTCCTGGGCACCCTGCGGCGGGGCAGCGTGGGTGGCTGTGTGCACGGGCCCTCAGAGGGGGATCTCGGCGAGCTCAGGGCTCAAGGACTGAGGTCTTTTGACTGAGACAGGCACAAATCCACGCAGCCCTTGGATGCACAGTCCCAGAGAGATGATTTTTCTCGACTCTGGAAATAATCTTGTTTGAAACCAACACCAAACTTGTCCCCAGGCGTCTTTCAAGCCACCAAAGAGCCCCAAATCCCTGTGGTATCAGTGTGTGGTGAGGTTACTCTCAAGCCTGGGAAGGGGGTTGGGCAGGGAGCGGGCTTTTACCTGAGACAACAGCGCGTTGGGTTCCCGACCTTGGTGTCCATCCATCAGAGTGAGGGCAGGAGGAGGCCACTGGGTCAGCTGGCTCCTCTCTGACCAGCTGTACATCCATTGACACGCAGGCTACCGGGTAAGAGAGCGGGGATCGGACAAGGACACACAGGGGCTTTTGATGGGGAAAAAAGTGAGTGGCCGAGGGGAGCTTTAAAGAGGCACTGACCCCAAGTGGAAACTCGGATGAAAAATGACTTTGCTCCCATCCTCCTGCTCAGAACATCTTTTTATTTCCCTTTACTGCCATTTATTTTGCTTATGCAATCAGATGCTAATGCTTTGGCATGCAGTGGAGTCACTTGCATTTTAAGGTCAAAATCCCTAAAGTTTGTAAATCGTAGTCCTGTAAAAAGATCAGATGTGTGGAAATAGTTTATACATGCGGAGCCTGATGAGAGCAGAGTGGGAATTTGGCTGGGGAGTGAACTCAGTGATCTTCACCTCTCTGTCTGCTTGCTGCGGTTTTCTCCCAGACTCCACATCTCTTGGTGAAACACCTACCAGGAATGGGGTGGTGGGTTTTAAGCAGACCCCCCTTAGCATAAAAACCTTGGCAGTAGCAAGGTTGTTATTATAGAATCACAGAATGGGTTGGGTTGGAAGGGACCTCGAAGCCCATCCAGTGCCACCCCCTGCCATGGGCAGGGACACCTCCCACTGGATCAGGGGGCTCCAAGCCCCATCCAACCTGGCCTTGGGCACCTCCAGGGATGGGGCAGCCACCACTGCTCTGGGCAACCTGGGCCAGGGCCTCCCCACCCTCAGCGTGAAGAATTTCTTCCTAATGTCTAATCTAAACTTCTCCCCTTCCAATTTAAAGCCGTTCCTCCTCATCCTGTCACTCCATGCCCTTGTAAGAAGTCCCTCCCCAGCTTTCTTGTAGGCTCCCTTCAGGTTTTATCCTTTCATTTTTCTGAAGTCCCGTCCCCAGGGATGTCAGGGAGCTGGTCTGGTGTTGAGAAGCCTCTGGGCTCTCAAGCTGAGCCAACCAGATCCCTCCTTGCTTTGGAAAGCTGCAACCAGATGAATAGATGTCCCTCTCTGCCTTCCCACCGTGCAAGGCGCATTACTTATCTCTGCTCTACAGATGCTGGAGATGCCGGTGACAATTTTCCATAGTGACTACAGCTCCTGTTAGTACTTAAACCAAAGCACCCTGCTTGGTCTCCCAGGAGGAAAATCAAATGCAGTTCCCCGAGAGTACGGCAGCAGCAAGAGGAGAACATGGCATCTGGGCAGCAAACTGCACGTGGCAGCCCTGTCGATGAGGCTTTAATGGGCGTCATAAAAACGATGCAGCAAACCGAGTCTGGGCTGCAACGCCATGGTTGCCTGGCCCCTGCTTTGCATTAAACCCCTGTAGTTTCTAAACTGAGCTTAGGTGGAGCAGCTGGGCTTGGTGCTGGCTGATGCTCCTTCCCACACACTGCTCTCGAGCCCGTGCGTGTGCGCGCATGCAAGCGTGTGAGAGCTTTGTGGACAGCAGGGGGTACACAAAAGGGGACGTTTTATTTGTGCAAGATTTGATTAAAATCTTGGAAAGAGGTTTCAGATGGCAGTGAAAGCTGAAGCCGGGGAGAGCTAAGCCCAGGTTGCTTTTGTTACTGACATTCTGCTTGGCTCTGACTTTTAGGCATCTCAACTGAAGGCGAAGAACCTGTCTGTGGGTGCTGGAGGACATCACCAGGGCTTGATTCTCCTCCCTGGGAAGTGGCTCCCCTGCACCCAACAAAGTTGTATTCGGCAGAGCCAGATAAAGCCCATTGTGCTCCCCAGCCACTCAGAGATTAACAAAGAAAACGATATTCAAGTAAATTCAGTATCTCAAACCCAGCACAGGCAGAATTTAGATTAAAAACTGTCCATCCTTTCGGATCATGTGGCTCAGCCTTATCCACAAACATGTATGCAGAGCTTTACAAACACGTTCAGTTTAACACGTGTGAGCTTTTCTGTAGATGTGGGACGCTGCTGACTAAAACAAGGCTTCTGCAAGCATTAGCAGGCTTGGGGCTTTTGGGCTGTTTTCTCTTATGAAGAAATTTTAGGTGGTAGCTATGGTCTAACAGGAAAAAAAATAGATGATGTTTCAATCCTAAATGTGCTGAGTGCAAGGTATTTGTAAGGAGAAGCCTTGAAATGCACATTTTGGTTTATTTTGGTGTTTAAATAAAATCCTTCCTCTGACACTTTGCTTTTTAAAAGGTTTTTAAAGTTGAAAATAGACTGCTTGCTTCTCCGATGACCTCTCCCTGGGAATCACTTTTAAGTCTTTACTGTTTTGACATGTTGTTTGTGCAGAGCTCAGCGTTCACCTTACTAAACCCAAACCTTATCCCTGCTACTGAAAAATTGATTTGCTGGGTGTGTGCAACAACCAGCCCTGTGAATCCTGCAGGAGAAAACCAGGATCGGTGAGAGGCAGTTGCCGGTATGCAGAGATCGTGAGACCCCACCTGGAGCCCTGTGTCCAGTTCTGGAATCCTCAGCATAAGAAGGAGTTGGAACTGTTGGAGCGGGTCCAGAGGAGGCCACGGAGATGATCCGAGGGCTGGAGCACCTCCCGTACGAGGCCAGGCTGGGAGAGCTGGGGTTGTTCAGCCTGGAGAAGAGAAGGCTGTGGGGAGAACTTAGAGTAGTTTTCAGTTCCTGGGGAGGGGCTTTTCACAAGGACCTGGAGTGACAGGACAAGGGGGAACGGCTTTGAATTGGAAGGGGGAAGATTTACATTAGACATAGGAAGAAATTCTTCATGATAAGAATGGTGAGACACTGGTTTATGTTGCGCAGGAAAGCTGTGGCTGCCCCGTCCCTGGAGGTGTTCCAGGCCAGGTTGGACGGGGCTTGGAGCCCCCTGATCCAGTGGGAGGTGTCCCTGCCCCTGGCAGGGGGTGGAGCTGGATGGGCTTTGAGGTCCCTTCCAACCCGAACCACTCTGTGATTCTGTGATTAAAATATACCTTTGCATGCACCTCACCTTACCCTGCTGCTCTTGGTCGTTTACCTAAGGAGGTCATCTCCACACAGGTTTTCATGAGTGATTCAGTGTAAAAACTGGGGTTACAACTGTTTTCTTAGCCTAACTCTGACTCATCTTCCCATAACGCCCAGGAGTAGTGAACTGCCGTTTAACCAGCCGGCAGAGGGGAGCGGATTCCTGGGTGGTCCCTGTAACCACAGAGCACAGAAAGCCAAGCATTAAAATGTAACATGAGGATGAAGGGAAAGGGGCACTGAACCACTTTCTCTCAGTGTTATCTCAAAGCAGCAGATGGGGAACAGAGATAGCAAGGGTGGCTGCTCGGTTTTTTGTGCCCTCTTCAGCCAAATCCAGTAAATAATGAAGTGTAATTTGCCAAATAGCCTTTGAGTGTATTATTTGCTTTTGAAGGGCCTGATACTTCCACTGTGGCTGTCAATCCTTGATTTATGTGGTGGGGTTAGGGGGAGGAATTGAATCCTGTGAGGCTCGGTTTCAAGAATTTTAGTGGTCCTACCTGGGGAAAGGGTCGTGCAAATCATTCCTTGAGTGTCTTGGTGACCGGCGTTAGAGGGAGCCACTAACAGCAGGGGTGACTTTTTTATTTAGAGACAATAGGGGGAAGGTGCAAAGGCAGAGAACTAGTTCTGTTTGTTTTGATGGTGGAATTGCATTTGGTGTGTCCAGCTGATGGTTTAGGGATGCTTTGCAGGGTGGTCAGCCTCACTGTGTGCTGCAGAGCTCCACATGGATTGACTCAACTCCCAGATTCCCACTTGCAAAAAAACCCCAATATTGTCTTATTTGGACTTTATCACAGAATCATGGAATGGTTTGGGTTGGAAGGGACCTTAAACTACATCCAGTTCCAACACCCCTGCCATGGGCAGGGACACCTCCCACTGCATCAGGGGGCTCCAAGCCCCATCCAATCTGGCCTGGAACACCTCCAGGGATGGGGCAGCCACCACTGCTCTGGGCAACCTGGGCCAGGGCCTCCCCACCCTCACAGCAAAACATTTCTCCCCAAGATCTCATCTCAATCTCCCCTTTTTAAGCTCAAAACAGTTCCCCCTCATCCTGTCCCTGCACTCCCTCATCCAGAGCCCCTCCCCAGCTTTCCTGGAGCCCCTTTCAGTACTGGGAGCTGCTCTAAGGTCTCCCCAGAGCCTTCTCCTCTCCAGGCTGAACAACCCCAGCTCTCTCAGCCTGCTCTCATATGGATGGTGCTCCAGCCTTCTGATTATCAGTTTAAATGATACCTGTGAGTTTGACTGTGGAGGACTTGAGCAGAGCAGGAACCCCAGACTGGATAAGACTGAGAAGTAGCGTTGTTGCACTGGGCAGCCCATGCTCGGCAGCTGCAGCGCCGTCTCCAGCTCTGACTCACTGTTATGTTATGGATGTGCTCAACCCTGCTTGAAACATGCACTCACATTTTGCATGTAGAATGGCTTATTAGATCAGAGCTTTAATTAACTTAGAGTGATGGTGGGCTGAGGTGGCTGAGAGTTCCACAAAACAGAGAATTCTTTCATTTTTGATGTCTACATCCAGACGTTCATGAAAACATCAAAAAAAGCTGCTAATGTTGTCGTTTTTCCACTGAGAGCGGTTTTGATTGAACAATTTCCAATAGTGCTAAACCAGCTTTGGGTGGAAGCTTTACATATGACACCAATGAAGTTCAGCCGTTTGAGGTGGTGGTTGCATGACCCTTTCCTTCTGCACAAATGATGTTTTTCAGGAATGCTTCAAATATATGAAAAAGAGCCAAACCTTTATTCAGATTGAGGAGTCTGGGTTTTTCTTTAACAGTTGCTCGTGTTTATGAAACTCTTTGGCTACAAATATCCACCTCCTTCCAAGTAAATTAGAAATAGGGGGAAAAAAAGGAAAGGAAGAGCTTTGCTTCTCGTCAGGCCTTACTCCAAGAACTGGCTCTTGGCTTGGCCCTGTGCTGTCCCATGGGGTCGGCTGCGCATTGTTTGGTGACTCACCCTGAGTCGCGTCGCTCTGCGCTATGGGCTGCGCATGACGTAACTCCGGGCTAGCGTGGGATTTTCCAGCTTTTTTTTTCCCTGCCTCCCTCCTCAGATGGGTTTTCTGTTGGTTCTTCATCCTGCCTCAGCCTGATGTCAGCTTATTTTTTCCAGGAATGCCTGTAATTCTCTAAAATTGTTTTTTCTCCTTGCTTTTCTTTCACTGTCTGCGACTGCCTAAAAGGAGGTGGGTGCTGGACTATTGTCTGTGGGAGCCAGTGGCAGGTCAATGGGAAGTGGCCTCAAGATGCATCAGGAAAGATTTAGGGTGAATATTATGAGGAATTTCTTTACTGAAAGGGTTGTCAAACATTGGAAGAGGCTGCCTGGGGAGGTGATTGAGTCCCCATCCCTGGAGATGTTCAAAAGACAAGTTGATGTTGTACTTGGGGACATGGTCTAGTGGTGGAATTAGCAGGTCAGGACTGGTGGTTGGACTCAGTGATCTTAAAGGTCTTTCCCAACCAAAACCATTCTGTCATTCTGTGATTTGGCTGACTGGAGGTGGAGTGATAATTCAGAGATCTTTCCTCCCTGCTTTCTTGTTCACCCTGGTGTGGGACACTCCGCCTTCACTGGTGTCTGGAGCTGCTCAGCAATCCACCAGGCTCTAGATGCCACATGAAGTGGTGAAGCCCAGCACGCTGATGTCTGGAGAGGTCTTTGACAGCATCATCAATTCATTCATGGTTGTCTTCTTTGAGACCACGTGCACCTTGTAACTGACCTTACCAGACTTGCTGTGTCCATGCCCTTCAAGCACACCGATTTTTCTTGTATTTAAGAAGTCTGCATTGGGACTCGCAGGGTATAGATTTGTAGGTCTGGGTATGAAAATTTCAGAAGAAATGAATTGCTCTGTTTTTGTGACAATTCAACGTCCGCTGCATTACAAAAGTCTTCTGTCATCTTTCCCAGTCCCATGTCCTTATGGCCATTGTTCTCTCTCACTTCTTGCAGATATGGAGTGTGCGGATGTGCCTTTATTAACTCCCAGCAGCAAAGAAATGATGTCTCAGGCATTGAAAGCCACCTTCAGTGGCTTCGCCAAAGAGCAGCAGCGGCTGGGAATCCCCAAAGGTAAGACACGGTTGCCCAGTAAGAAACGTTGGTAGCCACAGAGATTGTGTCCTTCTGCCAAGCTGCCCTTCTCCACATCTGCTGTCTCTTTTGGTGATTCAGGCAGTATTGCTTTGTTTCTTGGGAGCTTCAGCTGGAAAAATCTGGACATACAGACAGAACCTTTCAGTATCCCTTGCAAACTCTACCTGTTGCACAGACTGTGCCTCTTGGTCCTGCTAAACTCTGCTGAGCTGTTACTCTAGTAGCTTTGGTGTCCTGCTGCTTTGGTGGCAGCTCCAGGACTTCTGTTTGCAAGTCATCTCCACTGTGGAGCGACGACCATTTACAAGAGGCTGATGGCAGGGAGAAACCAAGGAAAATGGAGAAATGTGTGGGAGAAAGCATCAGAAAACTGGTGGGATTTTTAAAAGTCCCAAACAAATCCAAAGCTCTTTCCTTGTTTGAAATTTGTCTGCATATGAGGTTGATCCAAACTGTGGGTGTGGTGTTCCCCCCCCACCTGTAAGGCAATCTCTGTGGGATGAGCCTGTGCAGGAGCAGCGCAGCTGCTGTTGGAACTGTGTCCTGTTATCCTGGGACAATGGCTTGTGGTTGCTCATTAACTGGTCTCTTCTACACCCCCTTCGCGCAGATCCCCAGGAGTGGACAGAGACGCACGTGCGGGACTGGGTGATGTGGGCAGTGAACGAGTTCAGCCTGAAGGGAGTGGATTTCCAGAAGTTTTGCATGAATGGAGCTGCGCTCTGTGCTCTGGGCAAGGAGTGCTTCCTGGAGCTAGCGCCAGACTTTGTGGGAGACATCCTCTGGGAACATCTGGAGATCCTGCAGAAAGGTGAGTCCTGGTGTCTCCAGAGTGAAAGGCTCATGCTGTCCTTCCTGGCCTGATTTTGGACCTTTCCAAAGAGCTTGGCTCACAGCCAATGAGGTGTTCACCTTGGGCTTTCATCCCAATAAAAGCAGCTTTCAAAACTCAGCTTTCCAGTAGGATTTCTAATGGTCTTCCTAACCCATAGTGGGCAATGCAGATCCTGGCCCTGCTTGAAAGGAGGAAGGGTGTTTGCATTGGCTGCTTGGCAGGAATCCACAGTGGGCAGAGACGCTCTGCCTGCCTGGAAACGACGGTGGGATTTTCCAAAGCATTCTTTCACGTCTCATTCAGTTTCCGATCTGAATTTTACTACTTCCTTTAGTGAAATGGGTACAACAATACCACCAAAATCCCACCCTAATTTCCCAGTTGTACTTGGAATCTGCTTTGCTTTCTTTCTTGTCCCAAAAGGTGTAATGGCATTTTGTTAAGAGTGGCTCGATCCCCAACAGAAGGCATTTCTGCCAGGTCCTGCATGACTGGGAGGTGATTCCCCCTCTCTGGGAGGGTATTCTATCCCTCTGCTCTGCTCTTGTGAGACCTCACCTGCAGCCCTGTGTTCAGTTCTGAAGTCCTCAGGGCAGGAAGGACATGGAGCAAATCCAGAGGAGGCCACAGAGATGCTCCAAGGGCTGGAGTGCCTCCTGTACAAGGCCAGGCTGAGAGAGTTGGGGTTGTTCAGCCTGGAGAGGAGAAAGCTCTGGGGAGACCTCAGAGCAGCTCCCAGTGCTGAAAGGGGCTCCAGGAAAGCTGGGGAGGGACTCTGGATCAGGGGGTGCAGGGATGGGATGAGGGGGAATAAGTTCCAGCTGCAAGAGGGGAGACTGAGATGAGATCTGAGGGAGAAATGTTTTGCTGTGGGGGTGGGGAGGCCCTGGCCCAGGGTGCCCAGAGCAGTGGTGGCTGCCCCATCCCTGGAGGTGTTCCAGGCCAGGTTGGATGGGGCTTGGAGCCCCCTGATCCAGTGGGAGGTGTCCCTGCCCATGGCAGGGGGTGGAGCTGGATGGGCTTTGAGGTCCCTTCCAACCCAAACCACTCCATGATTCTATGACAACATCTAAGGGCATTAATTTTATTAACTGGGTGTGCACACATTGGTTTTGGGTGTTGATTTTCATGGTGTGTGGATGCCCAAGCAACACTTAATCTGGGATGGTTTCTAAAGAGTGGGTGAAGAGCTGAACACCATTAACTGAGCCACGAGTTGAAGCAGCAGCAAATCTGTCTCGCTTGTTCTTGTGCAGAGCTGTTTGCTTTCCTGGAATATCCCTTGCGCTGTCATACCGACCCTGCGTGCCTGTCAGCGGGTCTGTGCTGATGGCAGGAAGGGCAGGGGGAGCAAAGTTATGCCTTCCAGGAAACCATTGACAAATGGATGTTAATTGCTGATTACTAATTTTGCTGCTACCTGTGGTTTGCCAAAGGTAAACAGAGCTCTTCCCAGGGGCTGCGGACGGCAGGCTGTTTTTCTGCTCTGTCTCTCTGTATGTGTTCTGTTCTTCTCGTTTTGCATAATTTTTATTGAGTACTTACATCAACAGCGAGCAGTTTAACCAAACAAAGCAAAATGTTGCGATCAGGGCAATTTCTCCTTGCTAGAAGCCGTCATTTTTAATGCAACTCTGCCTTTCTACAACCCTTCTCCGTTTGTTCGTGTTGTAACACACTGGAGATGGGAGCTGGACTCCGTGATCCTTGTGGGTCCCTTCCGACTCAGGTCATTCTGTGATTCTGAGAAGGGTGTGATGTGCTGCCGGTACCGAACGAGGGGTCCGAGCTGGGTTTGCAGCTCCTTCCTGCACCTTCCCCAAGGTATGGAGAGGAGCTTGGTGCTGTAGTTCCACAGTAAAGTAGAGATTGTGTTTCCTTATAGCTTTGACACACGAAGGTTTTCAGATGCTGCAGTTGTGAGGGTGCAAAAGGTCGGAGACAGAGATGGCCTTTTTACAAAGAAACTGGAAATCTTTGAACCATGGAATCATAGAATGTCGGGTTGGAAGAGACCCCAAGGTTGATCTGGTCCAACCTTTTAGGTGATCTATAGTTTAAATGAGATGGCCCAGCACCCTGTTGAGCTGAGCCTCGGAAGTGTCCAGTGTAAAGGAATCCACCACTTCTGCAGGGAGATTATTCCCATGTTTAGCTGTTCTCATGGGGGAAAATTTTCTTCTGGAATCCAATCAGAATCTGCCCAGCAGTGACTTATCCCCATTGCCCCTTGCTTTTTCCATGTGACTCCTTGTGAAAAGGGAGTCTCCATCCTCTTGGCTGACACCCTTTACGTACTGGTACCTGGCAATAAGGTCTCCTCTGAGTCTTCCCTCTCAAGGCTGAAAAAACTTTGTGCCTGTTTCAGCTTATCTTCCAAGAGGATGAAAAAGAGAAAAGGTGAATTTCTTTGTCTCACACTGTTGCTGCAGCTCTAGGAACCCAGACATCTCTGTTCTGTGTTCAGTTTTACTGGTGACTTTGTTCATAAGCTCTCTGAGATGTAGATTCCATGGTGGGTTCTCAACGCATTTCCCACAAGGGCAAAATCTCTGAAGTATTTAAAGAGCAACCAAGAGGAGCTTCCAAGAAATAACCAGCTTCACTCCAAGGACTAATTTCTATTCCCTATAAGTCATGGGACTCTTAGTGGTAGTGCGTCTCCAAACCTCTGATGAGATCTAGGTTCTGTTGTGCTGGTGCTGTGCAAACACAACATGTTAAAGTGTCCTGGCCACATCCCTCCCCATGCAAGAGGAGATGGTTGTCTCCGCCTCCCAGCTCGCGGTGTAAAGTGTGAAGAGATCAAGGTTTCCCCAGGCTCACTCGTGGACGCAGAGTCCAATTTGCCCATCATCATCTCTTCTATCTTCTGCAAACTCCCACCCTCGTCACTTGGCGGTGTTGATGCTGGGAGTGGTAGTTAACCCCAGAATGCTTGGCTTTACTTACAGTGGTGCGACCGCCGGCACCGGGTCATGCTGGGACAGGCTCTGACCTTGCTGTCCCTTCTGCTAACATGTCTCCCTTGTGAGCACTTTCTGAGTGTGACTCATGTACCACAGGCTACTCGGGGTTTAAAAAAGGCATCAGATGGGCGACTTTTCCCTGCATGGATTTGCTTATTTTCAGGCATATTTTCCCAAATTTCTTCCTAAAATAACTTCTTCGGTTTCCAGGAGCCAGCAATGCCCTCCGCTTGCCTATAAGCAAAGCTGAAGGTTGTTCTCTTTCTCTGTGGTCACCCACCCTGCCCCTTGGCAGACACCGTGTGGAGAGGAGAAGAGCCTTTCTCATTAGCTCTCTCTGTTTGCACAAACCCTCCTTTTGTTAGAGAATATTTTCCAGCCTGCAATCCCCAGGAGAAGGGGCCAAAATTAGGTTCCTCGCAAGCGAACGTGCTTTATCTTTGGTTCACTTCTCTTTAGCCTCAGCAGTAATAAACACAACCCCGAGTGGTCTGAGGTTTTTTTATATTTTGTTGCCCTCTGCAAAGAAAATAGAACCTCCCGTGCTGGTGTCTGCCCACATGCTGGGATGGGATGGGTAAGGTGTTAATGGAAAAACTGGTCAGGGTAGGAGCAATGTGGCTTTTACATGGGAAAGCAAACTCAGCGCCAATCCCAGGAGTGCCAAAGTGCTCGGAAAAAGCAGTGGAAAGCAGAGAGTTTATGCTTGGAGGTGATACATAATCTTTCTTGGTGGATTAGTCCAGAAAAGGACAATGAAGCTGGTGAAGGGTTTAAAGTACAAGCTTTATGAGGAGTGGCTCAGGGAGCTGGGATTGTTTAGTCTGGAGAAAAGGAGACTACAGGGAGACCTGATCGCTCTCTACACCTACCTAAAAGGAGGTTGTAGTGAGGTGGGTGCTGGTCTCCTCTCCCTGGTAGCCAGTGACAGGACAAGGGGAAATGGCCTCAGGATGCACCAGGGGAGATTTGGGTTGGATATTAGGAGGAATTTCTTTAGTGAAAAGGTTGTCAAGCATTGGAAGAGGCTGCCCAGGGAGGTGGCTGAGACACCATCCCTGGAGGTGTGTAAAAGATGAGTAGATGTCGTACTTGGGGACTTGATCTATGGGCAGGCGTAGCAGGGCTGGATCGATGGTTGGACTTGATGATCTTAAAAGTGTTTTCCAACTGAAACTATTCTATGACTCTGTGTTTCTATGATTCTATGAATTATGCCTATAGAAAGGCTAAGATTTTGCACGCTGCCCATACATAAACTGTGGAGTCTGTCCCAGGAGCTGGGTGATGAACAATGTGATAAAGCTTTTCTGAGCCTGTATCTTCTGCCTGCATCAGGTGTAAGGTCAAAGATGCTGTGCAGACTGTGAGTGAGCGTTAATTTGGGGTTGTGGGACATGGGTTTGGTGTGCAGCACCCACACACTCGCACACACCTACTGCTGAGCTAAAAATAGGGGCTTTTTCAGGAAAACAACTGTCCGGTGTGATGGGGGTTTTTTTGACGAGCTCATACCTGTAAGTGTGATAAACAATCCTCAGGAGAATGAAAAATGACAAAAAATAAGGTAAGCAAGGAAATTATGCAACCAGTATTTCAGAACCACCTGGAACCTCAGATTGAGAAAGTTGTTGCCGTTCTCTTCTATTCTGTTTGGTTTAAATGTAAGCACACTTGCAGTAAGGATTCCCAAAGGAGCTCAAGTGCATCAAGCACTCCTTTCAGTGGGATTTCAGCTCCTAACGCATTTCTTTTCCTTTGATCGTCTTAGTTTGACCCAGAGAGAAGTATTTTAGGAAGTTCAGACCTGTCTGTGTTACAGCGAGTCTTGCGAAGCACGATGTGCTGATGGACATGTGACATTTCCTTCCTTTTCTCTTTGCAGAAGAGGTGAAACCTTACCCGACAAATGCAGTGAACGCAACATATCCAGAATCCCGCTATACTTCAGACTACTTCATTAGTAAGTCTCAATTAGCAGCGTCATCAAGGTGCTTCCAGGCATGAAAGTGCCACCTATTAGAGATTCATCTGCTTCACACAAGGACGGCATCGTGCCATTGTTGCGCTGTCGTGGCAGAGCGCACAAAATGTGTGATTTCGTCTTCTTTTGGGTTTATTTAGATGTCGCTTGTATTTTTCAGTGACTGCTTTGAGATGCCACAATCTGACCTTGCAAACAATGTTTGTTTGAAGCTGTAGCTCAGCAGACCTGAAAAGTGACCCCAACAGTCCAGAACATTGGGAATCTAAAAAAAACTTAATGAAAAAGGGAAGGAATGGGGGAAGAAGGCTTAATTCTGGATTGCTAAGTGGGAACCTAGCAAGGAACAGGATGGGTCATCAACCTGGACTTAACCATTTTCCATGGTCTTTGGTTTGGAGAAATCCTTTAAGGATTTGAAATCTGTGATGCATTTAGTGAAACAGAAAAAATCCCAACTGCCCTGATTTTGGATTCCAGGCTCTGGCCAGTGAGGAGAGGTCTCTGTGGAAGTGACTCATCTATTCCAATCATCAATGGAACTTCTTTGCCTTGTATCTCCTTTGCTGACACTGCCTCTTTATGATACCCAACTTTTTCCCACTAGCAGCTTGCTTGAGAGGAGCTTGGTGTAATGCACAGTGACGGTGGTTGAGCTTGTCCTATTTCTTTAAATGGCTGCTATTATAGGACACCATCTCTCTGCAGCCTTTAGAAACCTTCCTCAAAATCACTGCCCAGTAGTGCCAGATGTTTTATATCTGAGAGCAATCTTGTCTTGCACTGCAGACCACAAATCTCACCTTACTCTGGGAGACTGGAGGGGAAGCAAGCAGCACACTGGTTTTTCTGAGCTGTTTGTGTCTGGGTTGCTTTCTGACGCTCCTGTTCTGCTGGCAGGTTATGGCATCGAGCATGCACAGTGCGTGCCTCCCTCCGAGTTTTCTGAGCCCAGCTTCATCACAGAGTCCTACCAGACCCTCCATCCCATCAGCTCGGAAGAACTCCTGTCCCTCAAGTACGAGAACGACTATCCCTCAGTCATCCTGCGTGACCCAGTCCAGACGGACTCCCTGCAGACAGACTACTTCACAATCAAGCAAGAAGTAGTAACGCCAGATAACATGTGCATGGGACGTGCCAGTCGAGGTAAAGATGGGAATCTCCCAGGGTTTGCTTGGGTTCTCGCCACCTCTACCCACATCAACATAGGTATTTGTATCAACATTGGGTGATAGGACCAAGGTAATGGTTCTAAGCTGAAAGAGGGGAGGTTGAGATGAGATCTTAAGGAGAAATATTTACTGTGAGGGTGGGGAGGCCCTGGCCCAGGTTGCCCAGAGCAGTGGTGGCTGCCCCATCCCCGAAGGTGTTGAAGGCCAGGTTGGATGAGGCTTGGAGCCCCCTGATCCCGTGGGAGGTGTCCCTGCCCATGACAGGGGTTGGAACTGGGTGATCTTTAGGGGTCCTTCCAACCCAAACCGTTCCATGATTCCATGAACATAAGCACTGCCTTCCCCGCTGTGGGCGAGGTACTTTGGGGAGGACCGAGGCCCTCAGGGCATCGTGCAAGAACAGTAACAAAGCCTTAGGAGGTGAACTCCTTTATGTACTCCCTGATGGCTTTGAGTATCCTCCCTGCCTTTGTGTCTGGGGAAAACATGAAGAAGATCTTTCTTTTCTCTACTCTGCTGGCTGTTTTTACAACATCTGCCAAAATGTAGCATTTCTGGCTTTGCACTTTGATGTCAAACATGAGTGAAGTTGAAATTGGCTTTAAGGTTATTAGGGAGGGCAGGCTGCTGTGTGGTTGTTTAAAGCCAATTTTCCTAGGAGAACCAGGCAAACCCCCACTAATCCTTCACAAGTTCTCATCAGAAATTACTGTCCAAGGCTCTGAAGGTTTTTACACTTGATGATGCAAAGTCTTTGTCCATTATATCCATTGATTTTGATGTCTGTTTGCTTGAACTGATAATCTGTTCGGATGAACCCAAGATCTGTGCTTTCTTAGGAGATGCAATTCAGTGGCAGGGCCAAAGGAGCCCTGAATCCTTGTGCTACAGCTATACATCATCAAAGACTTATAGGTACATGATTCCTGCTTGAGATGATGGGATTTAAACATCTAAATCCTTTTGAGCATCTGAGCCCAAATGCCTTTTCAATTAACATTATTGAATTCTGAACACACGGGGCCCAGGTGCCCGGCTGCTTTGGAATTACATCACTTAATGCAAGGCTGAGGATCTGGCTCATGGTGTGTATTCAAAGCAAAGATTTAATCCATAGAGTTTAAAGTCAGTTACAAAGGGGTGTCATTATCTCCTGGTTCCAGGTAGGGAACCTGAGGCACGGGAAAGAGATCTGACCTGAATAGAATCCAGGTGTCCCTGTGCCTAAAATTCATTATATTAATGTGTTGCTGGGAGCTGGGTTTGATGTTGAATGTTTAAACCTGTTCATCCTGCTGCGAGAGCTGAAGATGTGCTGGTTCCCTTTGAAAACTGCAGCCCCTGTGCGGGTCTGCATTGCGTGTGCATCGCTCGGTGGAGCTCGTTTGAAGTTTCTCATTCTTTTTCCAAGCTGGGAAGGGTAATGACAGGAAAATTATTGTTTGTATTATCACTTCTGCTTGTGCTGCTGGCTGAGTGTTAATAGGAGAGAGGTGAATTGGATGAGACAGTGAGGCAAAAGGGCACCAGTGTCAGGGTTTTAGGAAAGCTTCTCTTTTGGACGTTGTTTTTCTGGCTGTCTTTCATCAGAGTCTTTCCCTTTTCTTGACCTTTCCTTTAACACAGGTGATTTCATAATAATCCTCATTGAAATGCAACGATTCAGGCAAGCTTTTGCAATCGTACCTGTTCGCACTGGTAAGCCTAGAAAGGCTCCAGAGAAGGGAGGAAAGATCCCTTAACTCGGCGCTGGGGACCAAGGGCCCCTGGCGTTACTAAACACTTTAACATATGATTGCGATTGAAGAAACGCAACAGGCTACGGCTGTGCTTACACTAACACTACATTTCAGTCATGTAGAAGGGCCTTTGGGTGGCATAAATCCTCCCAGAGTGGTATAAAGAAGTCTTAATATAAAGCAGAGTCCAGTTACTTTATATTTATGTCGATCTCTACCTTCCGCTGCATTAAAAGCTTAGTCTGCACTTCAGCAGTGGGAAATTCAGGATGAGGCTTTCCCAGTCGGTCACATTTTGCCTTTCTTCGTGTGGACTTAAGGAGTTAATTTTGTGGTCTGACAGGAGTTGTTTCACTTTGCCTTATCGGTGACAGCACCTGGGTGGAGAGTGAGCTGTGAACCCTTAACAAGCTTTGCCTGAGTAGGTGCAAGGGGTGGTTGAAGGGGGAAGATTTAGATTTGATATTGGGAAGAAATTCTTCACAATGAGGGTGGGGAGGCCCTGGCCCAGGGTGCCCAGAGCAGTGGTGGCTGCCCCATCCCTGGAGGTGTTCAAGGCCAGATTGGATGGGGCTTGGAGCCCCCTGATCCAGTGGGAGGTGTCCCTGCCCATGGCAGGGGGCAGCACTGGATAGACTTTGAGGTCGCTTCCAACTCAAACCATTCCATGATTCCATGATTTGGGTCAAATTGAGGTGGATTTTCAGTGAAATGACCCAAGCCACATCGCTGACACTGAGCTGTTGATCTGGCAGATTTTTAATCTCTATTTTAAACAAGATTGTGCCGCAGGACTTCACAGGGCAGTGGTTCTGCCAATTCAGTATCATGCAGAAAGCGGTGTTAATTTTCCTCTTGCAGGATTCAGGAGGCTTATGCTGTGAAATCCTCCAAAAACTAAAAGAAAATACTAAAATGAGTTCAAAGCATGGATGTTACCAGCAGAATTGAGCCAATGGATCCAAACTGCAAACAATTCTAGGCGAGCAATCAGGGCAGAGCCCGTTGTAGCTGAGTCTTTCCACACCAAGTGCTCTTCAAACTACAACACAACAAATACTTGGAGGACCGTGCCAGCATCCTTCCACGTCCCTGTTCCCCTGTGATTTACGATCTGGGCCCAAGCTGCGGGTGGCTCTGCCAGTGGAAATTTCTCCAGGAGTTCTTGCACAATCCCAGCAGCTGTTTTTAGCCTGGTTTGGGAAATTAGTGAACTTGAATGATCCTGTTACACTCTTAGTTTGTCAGTAAAGATGTTGAGCAATCAGCAGCCTAGTGGAGATCAGAGAGAGCAATTTCAGTTTGTTCTTTGGATCCTTTTTTAGCTCTTGGTTTTAAGTACAGAGGGGATACTTACACTGTCCCTATTGGGTGTAAATCAGCACTGCACTGCTCAGAATCTGGCCTCCATGTTCTGGTCTTTACTAAAAATACCCTAGAGAGTAGCCTTGATACAACCCAGCTGTGCTCACCTTACCAGAACTTGAAGAATAGCTGTTTGAGCTCTTAGCCTTGTGCTTTCCATCGAATCTGCTGCTGTTTGGGGATTTGGCGGTGGAAGCTGGTTGCAATATATGGCAATAAAAGGCTGCTTGTATAGTTTTGCAGGAAACATCAGAAGTAAAGGAGCTGTGTCTCCAATGCCCTTGAATATGCTTGAGCAGCATTTATATTATTGGATGTTTTGGAGATCCATATTTTTCAGCAGCAAGAGGTCCTGGCACCTGAACTGAGCCTTGAATGTCTGTTTAAAATGGATTATTTCTCTGCCATTGCCTTTTTGAAACAGAACAATTCCCATTTAGTCCCAGACATCTGTCTTGGGTATGGAGGCAGGACTTTGGGTTCTTCCCCTGGTTCTCTATGTCTTGCTCTGCTGTCTGAACATCTCCGGGGCTCAGATTTATGAATATAACAGAACTATCCTAGCTTCAGGCTGTATTTTTGAGTTTGTTTGGAGATGAAATATAGTGGAACAGCATCTTTTGCCTGGTTGCCTCCTGCCTGTGCAGGGAGTAGGTGAAGCATCCTTCTGGACATGGCAAGGCAGAGCAACCCCACTCATGTGCCTTTCCTCCTCGCCAGGTAAACTGGGCGGCCAGGACTCCTTCGAGAGCATAGAGAGCTACGACAGCTGCGACCGGCTGACGCAGTCCTGGAGCAGCCAGTCCTCCTTCCAGAGCCTGCAGCGCGTCCCCTCCTACGACAGCTTTGACTCGGAGGACTACCCCGCTGCCCTGCCCAACCACAAGCCCAAGGGCACCTTCAAGGACTATGTTCGAGATCGGGCCGATATGAACAAGGACAAGCCTGTCATTCCTGCTGCTGCCCTTGCTGGTTACACAGGTAGGGTCATGCTCCTCAGGAAACGCCTCCGCTGAACGCCTTGGGCAGAGCCTCTCCATCAGTGGAGGGCAAAGCCTCCAGGGTCTCTGGGGTGCCTGGTATTGGTGTGGCTGGTTCCACAGTCTGTGAGAGAAGGGTTTTGGGGTGCCCCAGGGTCAACCCCACGCAGGCAGGCATATCTGGGAGCATACAGCTCCTCACGGATGCGTATGCTTCAAGAGTGGCCCCTCAGAACCTCATGAAGGATGTAAGACCTGCGAGTGCAGGCCTTTTGATGCCTTGTGTTTCATTTACACCTCAATGCCTCCTGCTTGGGTCTGGTAGAAACTGGTGTCTGCTGTGAGATGCTGAGAACACAAGGTAGTAGAGAACCCCTGTTGCTCCCTCCAACACTTTTATGCAACATTCTGGCCACTTGCTTGTGGTTTCCCACCTCGAGCACGAGTGGCTGCACTTGCAGCATTGCTGTGTGTGATGTGAAATGATCTTCTCCCCTTTTGGCATAAAGGAGCACAAGGATGGTATGGTGCCAAAGCAGACCCAGACATTTTCCATTCTCTGCACTGGGAGAGATGAGAAGGTGATAGGACATGGAAACTCTGCCTTTTTCTATGACAGCCCTCCAGCAATCTGGCATCTCCCTGGAGAGAAACCTGGTGGGATGGGACTTCCAGCTAAAACTGAGATAATCCTTTCCAGTCCTTCTGTGCTGTATCTTTTCCCCGTGCTATAAGTAAAATTGGCAGGGGAGCCTCCTGCCAGTTCCCCTTTCCCTTGTACGTAGGGATCTCTTGCCCCAGCCCAGAGCAGCTGTGGCACGGAGGAGCTAAGCAGTGGAAATTGTTTCTACAGATAAAGATCATCTAAAGGTTCAGAGCAGATCCTGAGGTGCGACTGTCCCTGAAATCCCCTCCCACGCACGGCTCATCTTAGGGCTGATATCTAGTTTTTTGTAAGGGTGGGAGAGAGGCATAGGGGAGGAGAGGTGGAGAGATAATTTTAGGAGCTATGTGTAAAAAAGGAAGTGGTTTGTTGCCATAGCTTTAGTTAGAAAAAAAGCTCTGCCCTGCCTGCTGAATGAGCCTCTTTCGACCAAGCCTAAGCAAAAGAAAAGTGTGCTCTGCTATTCCTGAATGGTTTCAGCTGGGGGATGTGGTGAGGAGAGGCATGGGTGGTAGGAGGGGCTGTGCCCTGGGGCATGGTCCTCCACCGTACCATGGATGTCAATGCTTCTGAGAAAAGAGACTCGTGAGCCCAGCTTGGAATTTTTATCCCACTTTTCTCCTGGCAACACCTTTTGCTATGGGTCGTGGAGTTGCTTTGAGTACCTGGGCAGGAGCATTGGTTGCATTTTAATAGTTGGGGAAACTGAGGCACAGAGGCACTGGCAGCACCTGGAACTTTATTTTTCAAGCTGGATATTTCCCTCCGTGTTTGCTGTAGCTCATGGAAAAGAGAGACGGCGTTCCCAGCTCCCTCCTCCAGTGAGGAGCCGAAGTCAGTGGCCAGATCTGGTGTTTTGCCAGGCAGTATTCACACCCCAAAAAGTGTGCTTGGACTCTTGCCACCAGGAAGGGGAGACCTGGATTAATGCAATGCCAGAGCACACTTCCAAGCACTTTGCGCTGCACAACATTTTCCCTTGCTTCATTCCAAACCCTGTTTTGAGCCGGGAATGTAATCCCTTGGCCCAGGCGTTTTGCTGGGATCAATAAGTGGCAGCCTCTGATTTTCTTTTGCATTGCTTCACTTGAGAAACTTTAAATGCGGAGAGGAAAATCAGACGTTTCCAGAAGCAGCAGGCCCTTGGAAACCCTTGAGCTGGAGGACTGCTTGCTCAGGAGGCTGCTAAGCAATGATTTAGTACTCAAACTGACACAGCCTGCGTTTGCCATTGGGAAGGATCTTGGGACAGATTAACTCTGCAGGCACGTGACTCCAGAAATGTCCTCTGTCCCTTTTGAAACCCTACTGACTCATCAGCACCTTGAGTTTTCCGTGCGAAGGGAGCCAAGCATGGGCGCAAAGCGGAGCCAGGGTGCTGTGAAAGCAGGTCACAGCGAGAGCAAGTGAGGACTTGTTGCATTACAAACCATAGGAGAACCGTGCCCTCTCAAAATCCCTTTGTATTTGCTCATTTCTGCAAAACGCCAAGAAATCCAGGCTGACCGCGGAGAAGTGCTGGACCTCGCTCTCGGGCCAGCTGAGCGAGGAGCACGGGGACTCAGGCAGAACTCGCAGGTCCTTTTTTTGCTTTGCTTTACATTACTTTTACTTCACTCGGGGGAGGAAGTGCTGTCTGGCAGCTGGAGCAGAGGAACTTGAAGTCTGAGCTTGGTTTGCAGCCCTGGTGAGGAGGTGGAGCCTCCACGCGAGCAGAGCAGGACATCACCAGGTCCCAGAGCACTGGGACCCCTTTCTCCCTCAGAGATGCCTCGAGCACATGGCCAACACCCGTCACCCCAAAACACATGCGATGGCGTGCACCTTCTGGGGCTGGAAGGGTGAAGCCTGGGCCATCATGTCCTTCATCTCCAGTGCTCTGGGTTGAGCTGAAGAACTTGACAATATTGTTCAGATTTTGTTACCAAGGGCCTGTTTTGTTGGTTGCCCAGGGAGGTGGCACGGTGCTTCATCGCAGCCGCGGCAGATCTCTGATGGTATCGGCCTTGGGAGGCGCAGGCTTTGGTGAGAAGGTGCATTTCGGCGGAAGCTCCGTTTGCGTTTGATGTGTTCTTCACGCAGGTCGCAAGCAGCTTTTCAAAGCTACATTATCTGCCCCCACATCTTGACCTAATTTAGGTCATGGTTGCTCAGATAGAGGTTGATGCAATTTTCTTATCTTTTCTTGAAGGAGAAACGTAACTGCTCAGGAGTTGGTGAGCTTCAGTTTCCATAGCTGCAGGGAGGGCTGTCTCTGGACGCCTCTGGTGTTGGGGCCAGCTCTCTCAAAGCTTGGCAGCTCGAGTCTTAGATTAAGCCAGGTTTTATTTTTTCTGATGTGACCTAGGAAACGGAGACAGAATGCATCTATTAAATTTAGGCAAGCGATGTGTTAAGATGTGTCTTTTCTACAGACAGATGTGCTGGACTTTCACGTTGGCTTTGCTGAGCTCAGTCTAAGCTCCCTCCTTCACGCAGCAGCGCGGTGCTTGCTGTGGGCGGGCGGCTTGTGCTGGCTGCACGCTGGCACATGGGCACAGATCCATCTGCACCTGAGCCCAGCTGGGCTACATCGACCTCAGCTTTGCCTCCATGCCACCTGCAGCCCTGCCTGCGGCTGTGCCGTAGCTAGATCCTGCAAGCCACTCCCTGTGATGGGTGCCATGGCCACCCGCATCCTTTGTGACACCCAACATCGCGTGCATAAACACGGCCCTTCTGCAGCAGAGAAGCGTGCAGCCCATGCAGAGGGCAGGTGGTGTGGGTCTGACCGCATTGCTCTTTGGCCTTTCTGCCCTATATTCATTTTTCCACTACGCTGACCTACTTGTGCTGCTGCCCTCTGGTCCAGCAGAGGTTCAGACCCTTCCTCTGTCCTTGTGGTTGGCAGTAGCTACCCAGGGCTGAATTGTTTGGGGCTTCTCTTGGGTCTCCCATAGGACCTGTGTGGGTTTATAGCCAAGTTGTGTTGCTTTTTTGCTTTGTGGCACGTAGGACCTCAGCCTCGTCTGTGCAGGCCGGGGCTTTCCATCTCTCGGTGCTGTCTGCATTGTCACACCACCAGAGCTGTGATGTGCAGAGCAGCTGCTCCACACAGCTGAACAGACAGAGCAGAGCAATTCCCCTCGTGTTTGAAAGGCAAAAGGAGGAAAGAGGGACAGGAATGGTGAAGTGAGCAGACGCTGAACCTTGATCCTTCATCCGCAAGGCTGGTTTTGCATTTGTGATTCCATCCTTTCTTATCATAGAGTGGTTTGGGTTGGAAGGGACCTTACAGCCCATCCATGATCTTACAGCCGTGGGCCGGGACACCTCTCACTAGACCAGGCTCCTCAAGACCCCATACAACCTGGCCTTGAATGCTTCCAGGGATGGGCCAGCCACCACTGCTCTGGGCAACCTGGGCCAGGGCCTCCCCACCCTCATCGTGAAGAATTTCTTTCTAATGTCCAATCGGAATCTTCCCCATATGGACCTGGATAGGAAGTTGCTTATGCCCTTATAGATGATCTTAGCACCTAAAGAGTTAATGCCCCCTACCTGGCTAATATCACACATGACCTCTGTGTCTGTTCTAGCAACAGATTGGTGCCATCTCCCTTATCGTGCTGCTCTTAAAGAAGACAGAAGGAAGCAGTGCAGGGAGTAGCCACCTCAGCAGATCCTATCTCACCTGAGCACCCAGGAGCTCTGCTGTCTACCAAACGTTTGCCCAGGCCCGATGCAGCCCTGATCCTCACTACCAGCATTCGCAGCACCATGTCGATAGGGCTTTAATTTGCCTGCTAAACCCATCTGCTGTGTCCGAATCGTCGGCAGTGCAGCGCCCAAAGCTTTCCACAAGCCTCCCTTTCTGAGCGATGCTTATCGGTGATGCAGAAGTGAAAGCAGGCAGCTGCTGTTTTGCAAGAAAGTCAAGTCAGCGCCAAAGAAAGTGGGTCTCTTTCAAGAGACCTTGTGTGCTGCTTCCCCTCTTCTTGTTGCCTGTGCTGCTGGCCTGAAGCTTCCACCTGTGAGCTCCCCAGATTAGACATTAGGAAGAAATTCTTCGCAATGAGGGTGGGGAGGCCCTGGCCCAGGGTGCCCAGAGCAGTGGTGGCTGCCCCATCCCTGGAGGTGTTCCAGGCCAGGTTGGATGGGGCTTGGAGCCCCCTGATGCAGTGGGAGGTGTCCCTGCCCATGGCAAGGGGGAATGGAACTGCATGGGCTTTAAGGTCCCTTCAAATCCAATCCATTCCATGGTTCTATGTGCTCTGGTCCTCCAGCAGTTGCCTTCCCAGCCCCTCTGCCGCCATGGCCCAGTGCTCTGGCTGTCCTTGACACTCGGAGTGTGCGCAGTGGCTTTCCTAGAAACATCAGTATCCTTCCTGCCTGCTTGCCTGCACTTCTGGAGAAGCCTGCCTGTATGGGCACCCGCTTGGGATCAGGGGAATCTGGAGATGCTGTCATCTGCCCCAGCAATGAGAAGCAGCACAACAGCACCTCCGTCCCCTGGGCAATGCAGGGGATGCTGTTAGCTCGCTCATTCTAGGTCATACCCTTTACCTGCCCTTGCAGGGTGACTTCAGGTGGGAGCAGCCAGCAGTTCCTGCTGGCTTTTTACCTCCAATGCGGACCCTGCATTGGCCCAGCAGCTTTTTTTGCCTCTGCAAGATGGGAAGCTTGAGGGTGAGGCTCGGGGCTGGTTCAGTGACTCTTGCCCCACCTGCCAGACATGTGCAAATGGCAGTGAAATCAGCCCTTTGCAACGCTGCCCAACCGTGACGGCAGCTCAGCTCTCACCAGAGCTGCCGCGGCCACCGGCAGCTGCTTCTCAGCAGCCTGGAGACAATGCCAGAGCAGCAACTGTGGCTTAGTCCCTCCTTCAAGCAACGAGCTGGAGCATTGCATGGCAGCTCTTGGCCTGCAGGACCACCTTCAGCAGGAGATGTGAAGCTCACAAAACTTCTTGTGCTTTGCCAGGTACCTCAGGTGTGAGACCAGTCCTCCCAGCACATTCTTCCTCAACGCAGGAGATGCATCAGGAAAGCAGAGCTGGTCTAGGGTGGCCCATCTGGCCACTCTCCTGCCACTCCTGTCCAAAACCATGTGGCTCCCCAAGGAAGGTGCTTCTGGGTCCTTCCCTGAGTTCTTCATGCTTGCTCTTTGGAGATGCTTCCATCTGAGCTCCCCTGCTGCCCTCCCAGCCATGCAAAGCCTGCACTTTGCGGTGGTGTGACTGCCTGCACCAGTCTGGGCAAGATCTGGGGAGGAGGCTTTGAGCCTTGGTCTAACAGGGGAGCGATTGGGACAAGCTTTGTCGTCCCAACCCCAGTGCAGCGGGGGTCGTTGGGGACCTCCAGCACCACAGGGTCATCCAGGGGGACTTGGGGGGTGGTCACGTGAGTGAGGCGAAAGCTGTTTTGGAGATGTTGCTATGCCCAATTGTTTTGTTGGGTTGGAACCACAAACCACAGAGCAAAAAGCATAGGTGCACCCATTTTTTTTTTCAGTAGCTTTTTTTTTTTCTTCTTCTTCTTGTTTGAAAGAAGGAAAACAAAACAGAGGCCGTTGAGAGGGGTGGGTGTGTGAAACCGTCTCAGAGTGGAGATGACGTGTTTTGGGCTGTGCCTGTCTGCCCCAGCCGGGTGGTACCATCATCACCACACCAGTGAAAGCGGCTGTCGTGCGTGTTTTGGTTTCAAACCCCTCCAGGGTAGGAAGGTGGTAGGGCACCTCCAATCCTGACCAAGGGAGGGTGGTGTGGGGATCATGGAGTCATAGAAATGCTTGATTGCAAAAGACCTTTGAGATCATCAAGCCCAACTGTACCTGTCCACTACTGAACCAGATCCCTGAGCATCCAACTCTTTGCTCAGGGGACACCCATGGATGCTGGTGAGGGACTGGTGCTGAGAAGACATCGCTCAGCCAGCGGTTCCTGCTGGAGCAGCTGGCCATCATCCGGCTTAAGAGGCATACTTTCCCCCTGACGTGGGCGAATTCCTGCGCTGTGACTCTCCCTGCTGAAGGACCCCGTTCAGAGCCACCGAGGCCAGACAGGGCCCTCATTGTGACCCTGTTGGGCAGGCAAGCCCCTCCGGCGGGCGCTATTCTTAGCAGCCTCCGTGGGTGCCAGAGGTCATGGCTGGGTGGGAGGACATCCCACCACTCTTTGAGTCCTTGCCTTGTCCTTTGGGGAGCGGGGGCTTCCCCCATTCTCCAGCCAGGACTGGGCTTGCTCTGGGAAGCCCCTGAATGTGTGCGGTAGGACTGGTGCCATAAAAGGTGGCTTTTGTCCCTCCACCTCATGCTTGGGGCTGTGTCCAAGAAAAGATTGCAAGGACACTCCAGTGGTGATTGGTTTGGGGATGTCGTGTGGTGGGATGCACCCACCGAGCTCGATGCGGCTGTGCATGCTTGTTCCATGGAGTGATCTGGACCAAGCGTTGTTGCAGTGGGGATTTCCAGCCCCAGCTGGGGATGAGCAGAGGGATTGACGCTGAAGAGATGGAAAATGGGCGCTGCTCCCAGCTCCTGCGGGGGTGGAGGTCTGGGGTGCGGAAACAAGCCCAGCAGCTTCATGCTTGCCTCAGTAGCTTTGGGGATGCAATATGTGTTTGGATGGGCATCTCTGTGCAAGCCAAGGGTCACCTTGAAAACCTTGTAGGCACTGGGAAAAATAGCTCCTTGCTGGTATGCAGAGCAGGCAAAAGAAGAGAATTTCTGAAGATACTCCTCGTAATGCCAATTACAGCTGTTCCAGCCCACCAGGTGATGCATGGACCTCCTGTACCCCTCCCTTGATTTTTTCGCCTTCCTACTCTGCACTCTCCACAGAGGTTTTTTGAGGCATGCAGGCTCAGGCATGTGCCCGGGGTTGGTTCCTGCCACCTCGCCCATCGCCTGCCTCGCTGACATCTCGGAGTTGCGCCCCAGCAGCAGTGGCACATCTGCCTCCCCCTCTGCAGGGCGTGCGTCTGTAGGAGCTGAGACATGCCTCTGAGTCCCACAGTAAACACATTCTTCACATAATTGCTTGTCCAACACGGCGGAATTTGGGGTTTTACACACGTCCCACAGGCAGCTCGGAATAAATAGACCTTGGGAATCCCTGCTCCAGGGATGATACCGCTTCCTTCAAAATCCTAAACTACTCAACAGAGCGGCACCCGATGCAGGGCTGCAGCCCTGCCTTGGTCGCTGGACAGAGGGCAAGAAATTGCTGGGTTTCCCAACACCTCTTCGTGCCAGCTGGCAGCCACGCCATGAGCACCAAATGTGAACTGGTGCTGGCTGCTTGACTCAGGGTTAATGACGCTTGAACCTTGAAAGGCTCCTGCAGAGCCAGGGTGGCCCAGGGGTATTCTGAGGGCAATTGCTTCCCCAAAATCCTGGTGCCCAGGTCATGGGTTTCCATCCATTTTATTCTGGGAAAGGAATAAAAAAATATCCTTGTTCTTTGGTTGGGCAGGAGGGAAATCAGTGCAAGGCGATGAACCTGGCCTTCCTTCGACCTTGTCACCTAGGGCTGTTTCTCTGTTAGCCCAGTTTGGGCTGCTCTCCGTATGCATGTCGGGAATTGGTGTAAGGCTGGATGGGACAAGAGAAGCTGTCTCCATGTGGAGGCCCTCAGCCACCTGAGATCACGCTTCTGCCCGATGTTTTCTCTGTATTTAAAGCTTACTGCTATAAATAGGCCTAAGCTTTGAAGTGCAGTGGCATTTCAGGCCAGGGTTTGGGCTCTTCCCTTTTGGATGAGAGGCAAAGGCATCATCTGAATTTCCCCTCTCTTTTTGGCATAGATAATCCAGCTCCTTCCTTACCAGAGAGCACGGTTGCAGAGTCAATGTCTTGGCAAGCTCCTGCTGAGGACGACAGGCTGGAGCCTTTCCCCACCAAGTGCCTTCTCCTCCACAAACAGAGAGCTGCCGTCAGCCTCTGCGTTGTCCCGTGGCTGTGTGATAACGCCTGGGCTTGACGGAGAACCTGGTGCCTGCAAAACCCTGGGATGGTTCCTTAGGGATAACGAGAAGGAAACAATTTGGGGAGGGCTGGAGTCACACAGCGATTTCCCTGTAACAGAGCCAACTCTCTCATTTCCTTCTCCCCAGCAGCTTGTCTGCTTTTGAGTCATTTCAAACCTTGTAGAAAAGGGGGAGCAGCCTTCCCTTCCATCTGCGGGTTGTCCCGCAGCCACAGCTCTGACAGCCTTCATTGTCATTTGTGGAAATAGGCTGTTCTCCATCCCCTCTTCTCTTTTTTCCCTGCTTGAAGCTTGTGCTCATTGCTGTCAGCAGTTGGGTTCGCCCCAGCCTGACGTCCTCATCCAGCCTGTGCAATTCTTTTGGTGATAAATCATTTCCTCTAACCTCTGGCTGTTTATTATTTATTTGTCATTCATTAATGATGTATTCTAAGCTGTGTTTAAAACATGGCAAAACCTCTCCCAAAACATTTTGCCCAGAGCTAAGTGCAATATTCGGGGTGCGGCCGTGTTTGGAAGTTGCTCATCAAAGAGGTTTTGGCTTGAGGGCTTCTCCTCTACCTTTGATTGGGGCACGAGCACAAAGAAAAGAGGAGTATTTCGAAATCCCTCCACATACACCACTAACCTGGCCAAAACCAGGCTGTGAAGCCGCAGGCTCTCAGTGGGATGCACTGGGCACCCCAGGTTGGATGGCTCAGGCTCAGGATCTCATGGCAAATTGCTGTTGTCCAAAATTAGCACCCAGAGGAAAGACAGAGACCACAGTGCTGGAAGGAGAGGCTGAAAGTTAGTGGCATGGGATGTTGTGTGCTGCCTTGTGCCTCTCCAGCTGGATTAGCGGAACCAGCAACTGCAGGGAGGTTTGTTTATGGCTTGCTAAGAGCACTTTTTACAAGGGCAAGTAGTGATAGGATGAGGGGGAACGGCTTTAAATTGGAAGGAGGAAGATTTAGATTAGACAATAGGAAGAAATTCTTCCGGATGAGGGTGGGGAGGCCCTGGCCCAGGGTGCCCAGAGCAGCGGTGGCTGCCCCATCCCTGGGGGTGTTCAAGGCCAGGTTGGATGGGGCTTGGAGCCCCCTGATCCAGTGGGAGGTGTCCCTGCCCATGGCAGGGGGTGGCACTGGATGGGCTTTGAGGTCCCATCCAACCGAAATCATTCCATGATTCTATGATGGTGAGATCCTGCCTTTCCTGTGCTGAGCTCTGCGAGCCGGTGTTCCTGCAGCAACACGCCTTGGAAAACAGCCAAATAATTTTCATACCTGGCTTCCCCCTTATCTTGGTAAACAGCGACGGAGAAAAGAGTCAAGGTCGGGAAGCAAGAGTCTGCCGGAGTTCATGCAATGGCCAGGAGCTTTTTGGCACAGAGGAATCAGTGGTGCTCTTGTGCCAAGACAATGACTCCTCGCTGTTTGGATGCCAGAAAAATAATCCTATTTATGTAACTCCAAGTGAAGCATTCCAGTGCATGAATATTCAGCTCTTACTGCAAATAGGAAGCTCTTTTACCTGCAGGATTTAACTCTCAAGCTGTCATCTCAGCCCACATCTTGCTCTGTGGCTGCTGATGGGGTTTTTTTGATAGTAGAAGATTTTATTTATTACAGTGAGCACCGTTTGCACGTGATTTCCAGCCCTACTCCCCCAGGATGGAAGGAGCCATGCTTTTCCTGGCATTAACATCTCCTTTTTCCTTTGTCTTTCCAGGCAGTGGACCCATCCAACTGTGGCAATTCCTGCTGGAGCTGCTCACTGACAAGTCCTGTCAGTCCTTCATCAGCTGGACGGGCGATGGCTGGGAATTCAAGCTTTCCGACCCAGATGAGGTAGAGTGCCCTGAAAATAAGCACAGCCCAAATGCAGCTGAAATATTGGTGTGGACACCCTTGCCCTCCTCCCTTCAGGGCTGAGATTTGGGCAGTCATGGTGTTCTTGCCTTGAGTATGTGTAGGGGAAAACGTTGAATTGGAGTGCAGGTGAAAACTTATAAACTCATTAAGATTGGAAAAGACCTCTTAAGATCATCCAGTTCAACCCCACTGTGCCTACTAAACCATGTCCCAAAGTCACATCTACACATTTTTTGAACCCCTCCAGAGACTGGGGCTCCACCGCTGTCCTGGGCAGCCTCTGCCAGTGCTTCACAACTCTCTCAGTAAAGAAATTTTTCCTAATATCCAAACTAAACCTCCCCTGGCACAACTTGAGGCCATTTCCTCTCATCCTATCACTCATTACTTGGTTGAAGAGCCCAGCCCACCACCCTCTGATTTTGGGGACCAGATGGGAATACCATTCCCTTCCTGACTTAGGTATCCTCAAAGTTCTACCATCACATGGAGACTGGTTTTCCCAAACTTTAAAACTTGTGACCCATCTTAAAGAAAGTCCTCTCCCTTCCCTCATGTCCAGCACTGCTGCTCGCTGCTGGCTGCCCAGCCAAGCCAGACTGATTTTTCCTTCCCTCCTCCGCCATGTGCACCCCCCCTTGACTCTCCTCACCCCTCTCCCAGGTGGCCAGGCGATGGGGTAAGAGGAAAAACAAACCCAAGATGAACTACGAGAAGCTGAGCCGCGGCTTGCGCTACTACTACGACAAGAACATCATCCACAAGACGGCTGGGAAACGCTACGTCTACCGTTTCGTCTGCGACCTGCAGAGCCTGCTGGGCTACACGCCCGAGGAGCTCCACGCCATGCTGGACGTCAAGCCGGATGCTGATGAGTGAAGACAGCCAACTGGGGCGGAGGATCACCCCGTATCATTTTGGAGTGTCGAAGAGTCGATGGGACTTTTTCTGTTGGTTCTTTTTTATTTTTGCTGTTATTTTGATTGTTTGTTATTTTGTTTTGTTTTTTAAAGAGCAACTCAGATTTGATGCTTGGAAGATGTTGGGAGAGAGGGTGGTGGAAGGGGCCAACTTTTGGCAGAAGCCTAAAAAGTTTGGTTAAGAGAAGGATGAGCCTTTTTATGTTTCCTGAAAGCTCCAAGACAGGCTTTTTTGGGGTGAAATTCTGAGTTTTAAGAAAGCCAGAAAAATGTAGCTCACTTAAAAACCAAACCCCTCCCCATCCCTTGCTGTTTAGAAAAAGTCTTATTAAATGGATCCCTTCAGGTTTTGTGTTATTCACACACAAACATGTTCAGGAAATGACAATATTCCCAAGGATTTGAGGATATAAACCTTTTTGGGGGGAGGAAAAGCCAAAGTGGGTGAATATTCCTGCTTTGGGGAGGGGCAATATAGGAAAAAATCAAGAACTCTTTGTCGTTCTTGTTACATCACCTTGCTGTCGGTTGTCTTCTGTTCTACAAAAAACAGAATTTTTGGGATCAAGAAGGAAGGATCCAGACTTTTTGTTGTATTTTTAAAATTTGTTAAAGTTCTATTTTATTAAATTTTGTGCCAGTATTTTTTTTTTTAAATAGTCTTAAGCTCTAAGGTGGTCTCAGTATTGCAATACTGTGTGTGTTTGTTTCTGTTATGCCAGCAGAAAGTTTTATACAGTGAGGAAAAAGGAAAAAACCCAACAGAGGAGTTTATGTAGACCCTGCTGGAGAAGCGTAGCAGTACGACTCGGCATCTCCGACTCGTATGTGAAGGAAAATCAACTCCAAACTGGCTCCTAGTGATTCTGGCTGGTTGTGCCTCTCTTCCTTACAGTCCCACGTGCTTCGCTCCGCTGTTTGCTGATAAAGCTGGTTGAAATGTCTGCTTTTTTATATTGTTAAAAAAGGGGCCTTTTTGTGTGGCTGCATTTTGTGCACAAAACCTGTCATGATTTGCAGGGAAAACATATTTTTGCATTTTCTAAATCACTTCTTTTGCTCAAAGGATGCTTTGAGAAAATTGGGTTGGTTTATTTTCTGAGGGGAAAAGGAAGAAGTTCCTGTGTTTGAATCTGATAAATGGAAAATGCCTACTTTTTTTTTTTTTCACAGGGAGAAAATCAGGAAAACGTTAAAAAACCCAAGGGGAAACCTTTTTTCCTTATTATTTCGACCAGCTCTGTCTATATTGCTGTATGTCTTAACCAGCCTGGGCACACGCAGAAAGGAAATTGTCCTTGCCAATGGGTTCTTCCCTGCTCGTTGGATGCCTGATCCTGCAAAGCCCATCAGGGTGTGATTAACATGGAGCACACGACGGGGTAAACGAGAGGTTTGGTGTGTTTACCCAAGGCGGATGCAGGATCAGTCCTGGAGGGAGGTGCTCTGTGTGTCCTTGCAGCAAGAGTTGCATTTGGAGGGGTAAATCCTGCTGCTCTGAATCCTTCCTGGGATGCTCCGGGCAGGCTGGAGCTGATGGGCTCGTGTGAGTTAGAGGTTCGGGCGCTGTTTCTGCATCCCTGCAGCTGGATCCATGCGGATCCGATTGCCAAAATGGGGCTTTTTGCCTCCGAGAGCCACTGGGCATTTTCTTTTTAAAGGCAGTATTATGCGTGTGAACCAAAAGTACCTTCTTTTTGTGTTGTTTGTCTGTCCGTCTGTGTGTTGTAGGTAGTTGTGTTCATTCCAGAGGCGCTGTGAGACAGCAGTGGGGGTGAGGTTGGGACGGGCTGCCCAGAGATGCTCGCTGGGTGATGCCTGCTTGGTAGAGGTTGATAGATTGGGTCAGCAGGACCAGGCTCTGCATGTGAAGAGCTGAAATATTCAGGCACAAAACCCATCTTGAGCAGGGGCAAAGTCAGATGGGGGAGCTCAACCTCAGGGCAAGGTGATGCTCAGAGATGCTGGGCTGTCCCCAGCATCCTCTAGAGCTGTGGGACCCAGCACTTCTGTATCCCAGTGGGTCATTTTGGGGTGAGTCAGCCCCAAACCTGCTGTGTGCTTAAAGAAAGGCAATGGTGGAGGGGAAATGAGCAGGAAAAGAGGAAGCTCCAGCCAAGGGGGATGGAAGCAGATGGTGGTTTAAATAAGGGAGGGTATTAGTTATGCTGTTGGCTCGTGGGGCTGGGGCTGCGCATCATCCCGCTGAGCACACGGAAAGAAAAGAGTGGGATGGATGGAAAGGAGGGAAAAAGGGACAGAAGGGAAGTGAAAGGACCAGGCCCCAAGGAAGAAAGGGATGCTGCCCACTGGGAAGCTGAACTTCAGCTCATCTCCTCAGGCAGGCTGGCTAGATGGGAGAAACCAGCTTGGAGAGAGGAAAGGAAAACTTGGATATTGTGGATGAGGTCCCCCCCCCCAACGAGGCACCAGGACAGAGCTCTGCTGCAGAGCCAAGGCTGGCAAGATGGTTGAGCAAGGTATGGCAGCACAGAAATGTACTGGGGAGGAGTAATTAAAGAGCATCCCAATAAGACACTTCCTCTGAGTAGGATTTTCATCACTTGGTGGGTTTTTTTAAGGTGTTCAAGGTTGCTATTTTGCACGTAGTGCCTGTAGCTCACCCTTCCTGGGCCACTTCTAGCCGTGCTTTGAAAAATCCCCCTTACACCCTTGTAAAAGGTGCTGCCAAGAGCCTAGGTGCCCATCTCCTGCCCTTGGCGTCGTACTGTGCCCCAGAACATGGCTCCTGCTTTTATTGGATGCTCCTCTGCAGCCAAAGTGCCTTTATCAGGCAGAAAACAGAGATAGAATTTCCCTCTGGCAGGAGGAACCTCAGGATCGGGTACCAGCCCCCTCATCCGCTCTGCCGTGCTTGTTTTTTCCAGATTGCCGAGCCAAGCCTGTGCATACCCAGTGGGTTTGGGAGGATGAGTTAAAGGTTAGAAAGGGCGAGTCATGGAAAGCAGCTCTGGTTTTTGGAAGTAGCCCCTGGCTGGACCTTCTCCGTTGCTTCTCCTGGCCGTTGGCCTTGCCAGCTCACCGCAGCAGAAGGGCAGTTGAGTCCCAGGGACATCAGGTTCATAATTTTGTGTGTTCCTCTGTTGTTTATTCCCCATGTAGAGCCCATCCCGGACAGGGCTGTGTGCTGTTTATACACTGGAAATTTGCAAATCTGGGGGGTTTTATCTTTCTCTTTCTGCTTTTTAATTGCCTGTTGACTTATGGTGAGGGATGTGCTGGAATCCAAACCCTCTGACCCCTTATTTTTTGAGGCCATGACAGGTTAGTTAACACCCCCCCTCCCCCCCCAAATGTTGGACCAGAAGGATTGGTTTGAGAGGTTTTTAGGATGGAGATCTGTTGGGGATGGAGCTCACTCCTGTGCTGGTGTCTTTGCATGGGGGCTTAAACCTCAGCAGGTACCTCAGCCTCAGCTTCAACCTCAGCAGGCACATGCGGCTTTTGGGAATTGGGTCATTTTTGGAATGTCTCAGGTGTGTTTGGTGATTTTTTTGGGATATTTAGTATGTTCTCCTTGTGATCTGCTGATCTCCACGTGGGGACGTGTCCCCTCAACCCCACCGGCAGAGCCTGAGCCCTACTGTGGGAGCATGGTGCTTCCCAAGAGCTTTCCAGGGTCTTGGCAGTCGATATCTGGGATCTCATTAAAGGACAAAACCTTATGAGAAATGCAAGCACTTTTCCTGCTGCCTGTCTCTCTCCTTGACCATAAACCATGGACACACGCGTGTGTGCAAATGTAGACCCATTTATTTCCACACTACCACCATCCTGCTCCAGGCAGGTTCTCTCAGGCGGAGAAACAGCCAAACGGGGAGAGAAATAGAAGATATTGTAAGATTTAACCTTCTCATGTCTTTCCAAAGCAACATCTTCTCCATAAAAATGGTCCTGTAAGCACTGATAAATTCTGATGCTGTGGGAAACGTATCCATCTTCTGCCTCTTGCTCTTCTGGAGGGGTTTCTGCAAGGCTTTAGGGCTTGGGTTCTCATTCTTTATTGACATCGCAATGGATGCCTTGGCTTGCTTTGCTCTCTGGTAGGGTCTAAATAACATCCCTGAGCTGTTGTCTACATTCCAAAGAGGTTTAAATAAATGATAAATCTATGTATACATATATGTTATAATGGAATTTCTCCAGGAATCCACTGCCTCAGTAAAAAAAGGAAAAAAAAAAAATTCTTTTTTAGTTTGGTTTTGTTTTTACACATGGGATTTTTTTTTTTTTTTAAGCTGATAAACATAGAAGAAGAAGAAAAAAAAGAGATTGTTATATTGTGCTGTTTTACTATTTTCCAACTTGTATTTTCATATAATTTATATTTTTTAAAAGTGGAAAAAAATTTTAAAAGCGAGATTTAAAAAAAAGGAAAAAGCAGGTGCTTTTTACAAAAACTGAGCTGAGGTAGCTTAGAGATGTAGCGATGTGTGTGTGTGTCTGTGTGTGGTGTTTTGTTTCTTGTTGTTTTGTTTTGTTTTTTAAAGGATACAAAAAAAAGTCCCTTCTGTCTTGAATTCTTAAAGAAGGGGGGGATTGGTTTTGTTTCAATTGCTGATGCTGGCACATCATTTTGCTGGAGAGTTTTTTATATACTGTAGCCTTATTTCATATCATATTTTAAACCATGTGAAATTAAAAAGAAGAATAATTCATAACCCTTGGTGTCAGTGTGCTTCTTCATTGCCTTTACTCTTGAAATCTGGGGAGCAAAGTGGAGAAACAATGATTCCAGTACTGAAAGGGGCTCCAGGAAAGCTGGGGAGGGGCTCTGGATCAGGGAGTGCAGGGACAGGACGAGGGGGGATGGTTTTAAGCTGCAAGAGGGGAGACTGAGATGAGATCTTGGGAAGAAATGTTTTGCTGTGAGGGTGGGAAGGCCCTGGCCCAGGGTGCCCAGAGCAGTGGTGGCTGCCCCATCCCTGGGCAACGGTTCGGGTTGGAAGGGAACTCAAATCCCATCCAGTGCCACCCCCTGCCGTGGGCAGGGACACCTCCCACTGGATCAGGGGGCTCCAAGCCGCATCCAACCTGGCCTGGAACACCTCCAAGGGATGGGGTATCCCATCCATTGTGCTTCAGACCTTTGAAAAATACATTTTTGTACATTACTTGAGTTTTATACCAGCTCAGGTGTTCCCTTGTCCTCATCAAGCCTGGAGGAAATCCGTGTTGTGCCTCATCGGGCAGGGGTTTGGTTGGAGCCCATTGGTCCATAGGTCTGGAAGTGCTGATTAGCAAGGTCAACATCTCAGAGAGGTTCACGGTCCAGGAGCCGACGCTTATTTGAAGAGCTGGTGAGTTTGTGTGATGGGAAATTCCCAGAGGACAATGTCGTTGACACCTGTTTGCTTGAATCGGCATGAAATGGGTGAAAGTGTTCAGAAAGGCGCCGTTCAGGTTTGCCGAATGCCAAGAAGAGCGGACCAGTCGTTGGCGTAAGGAGGATGTGACAGATGAATCCAGAATAAGGAGGATTTGTAATAACTCCATTTATAGGAACTCAGCTTGCAGCCAGGTGGAAAGCGAGAAGTCCTGGAGAAGGACTAAGGATGAGGTGTGGAGAGCTGTGATGGACTTCTCTGCAGCCATAGCGTGGTCCTGGGATACCTACAGGCCACCCCTGTGTTTTGAAACCCAAGGTCAATAACACCAGGGTCTGGCACAGGCTGGGCGAGCCCCTGAAATGGGGACAGCCTGGGGGCATCGGCCAGCTGATCCCCCAGCCCGCTCCATCCTCAGCTTGGAGACACGGAGCTCCAAGCAGGAGCAGAGCCCGCCTTCACTGCTGGCCAAACCACCGTGGGACCTTGATCTTGTCGTAGCTCTTTTCATCACAGCTGGAGCTGCGGGGCCAGGCGCTGTGGCCCGTGCTCGGCAGAGCCCGGGAGCCCTGGGTAAACAAACAGTGATCGCAGCTCCTTTCCCATCCGCTGCTTTCAAGTCTCTGTGCAGCTGCTCCACACCGGCTTCATCATCTAAAACTTCTCACACAAAACTCAAAGGGGTGACCATTCCCTGGCTCTTCGAGCGGGTTCTACCCCCTCGCAGAAGCGCTGTGCAAGCAGGGAGCCTGCACCCTTCTCCAAACCAGAGGATGCTGCTGGTCCTTGCAAACCAGAGGGAAGGAGAATAATTAAGAACTGAGCCCTGGGCAGCCAGCATCCCTCACCCCCCCACCCCAACTCCAGTGACTGCAGCTGAGTGCTTTAACGCCTGCACTGAAAATACCACCCAGCACCTGACAGGGGGAAGCCCCCACGCACCTGGGGTACCCACTGGGGAAATGATGGGCAGCAGTTAACGGCCCCAGCAGCCGAGCACCCCACCTCCCTGCTTCCCCAAAGGGAGCTCCACAAGTGGTGGATGAAGAGACTGCTCCCTCCTGGGTAACTCCCTGCCCTCTCCCCAGTCTCCTCTCCTCATGCTGAGGGTCTTTGTGCCAGCACCAGGTGCAAGAACCTGCTTAGGAAATCAGGGTTGAGGGAGGGAGCCAGAAAAGCATCACGGCTGCAGCTCTGCAACCCCAGCAGCAGCCCCTAGCAGTGCATCCTGAAAACAAGCTCTTAATTAAAGAGCATGAAATTTATCTTAAGAGGAATGGCTTTGCTGGGAGGTGAGAGCTCCCCAGCTGGAAAAAAACTGCCCATGCTGGGAATTGTACCTTTAGGAGGAATTTTTTCTATGCCCAGAGCAGCGGTGGCTGCCCCATCCCTGGAGGTGTTCCAGGCCAGGTTGCATGGGGCTTGGAGCCCGCTGATCCGGTGGGAGGTGTCCCTGCCCATGGCAGTGGGTGGCACTGGATGGACTTGGAGGTCCCTTCCAAGCCAAACCACTCTGTGATTCTATGATTTTGCACGGTTTCTTGGCCCCAGGCGCTGCTCAGGGGCAGCTTGGGTGCACAATTTAAACAAAGCCAGAGCTCAGGGTGTTTCCAGATGCTATCACAGAAGCGACCAGGGATGGACACATCCAGGAGGTAGAGAATCCCCTGTGGAGTGGAGGAGGCTTTGCACGCTCAAAACAAACACACGCACCAAGAGCTGCAGCTCTAAAGAGAAGCTGGAGAGCAAACGAGTCTTTTTCAGGTCAGTGTCTTGAAATGAGACGTCTAAACGGGCACTTGGGGGAAATAAAGAGAGCCTGAAACCAGAAGTGAAATTACTGACGACTGAACTAAGGGAAGGGCTCTCTAGAAATCTCTGAGATAGAGCAAGAGAGATGAAGGAGGCTGTGAAAGAGGAGAAAGGTGACTACAGGGGAAGGCAGCGAAGGACGGAGAGGGAGAGATGTGAGGAGCTGAACTGGGGGGCTGCAGCTTTGCTCCTTCCCTTGGTGGTGTGGGACACGTAGACGCATGCAGATGCAAGCAGACACACACGCACCCCCCTCTCACACGTGCTGTTCATGGCCAAGTGTTTGTTGCCCTCAGCAAGGACCTTGCACCAGAATAGCTGGAGATTTACAGAATCACAGAACGTCCTGAGCTGGGAGGGACCCACAAGGACCATCGAGTCCAGCTCCCATCCCTGCACAGGACACCCCAACATTCACACCGTGGGGCTGAGGGCCTTGGCCAAAGGCTGCTGGAATATTGTCAGGCTGTGACTGCTTCCCTGGGAGCTGTTCCAGTGCTCCGACACCCTCTGGGGGAAGAACCTTTTCCCAATGTCCAACCCAACCCTCCCCTGGCATCTTCCTGCCATTCGTTTAGGGTTGCTGGAAGGTATTTGGATGCTTGGGCTCTCTTGACCATCACGGGGCTCGCTGTGCCCGGGTGCTGCTGCAGGTGGTGCTGGGGGTGCCAGGGCTGCCTTTTGGAGTCAGCACTTTCCACTCCATGTGCTGTTTGCTTTCCATGGCCAGCTCCCTCCTGCTGCGCTGAGGCCTCTGAACACCATCCAACAGCAACTTTCCGGCTCCTCCAGCGGCCTTTCCCCTGCTCCGCTGATCCCTGGCCTCGCTTGAAAGCTGGCCCCACAAAGAGCTATTGTGCCAGGCTGCTGTGGAGGGGGGGCAGCAACCGGGGCCAAAACCTGGCTGCCTGCCAGCCCCCAGCTGTCTCGGGGGAGCCCAGAGCCAGGGATGCTCCCGAAGATGCTGCATCCCTGGGGTGGGGATGCTCTACAAAATGATGAATCCCTTGAGAGAGAATCCTCCCCAAGATGCTGCATCCTTGGAGTAGGGATGCTTTCCAAAATGCAGCATCCCTGGGGCAGGGATGTTCCCCAGAAAGTTTCATCCTTGGGTTAGGATGCTCTACAAATATAAACACCCTTTGAGCAAGGATGCTCCCCAAAATGCCACATCCTTGGGGTAGGGATGCTCCCAGAGACACTGCATTCCCCTCTTGCCTGCAGCATCCTCTTGGGGTTTGAGGTGGGAGCAGGATACCCACAGCCCTGGCCAAGCTAACCTGAGTTTGTGTCTTCCTTAAGACTGCTCTGCCTTCACAAGGAGTGAAATTAGGATGTCCTAGCACCCCCCAGCTTAAATTGCTCCTTATGGACTTGGAGTGAGGAGACCTGTTCCCTCCCACTCTGCACCCCCAGCCCACCTCTACATTATTTCTTAGCTGCCTTCTTCCCTCTCCTCCCCACCCCCTTTTCTCTCCTCAAACCCTCCATCTCCCACTACCGTGCCTGCTTGGCATCATCTCTGCACCCCTTCCTCCCATCTCTTCCAGCCCCAGCACCATGGAAGAGGCATGGCAGGAACAGTGCCACGTATTCCCAGCTTCGATTAATGACATTTACCAGCTGGAAACAACAAGGCAAAGGCAGAGCCAAGGCAGCCCCTTGGCTTGGTGCAGACCACCAGCGTGCCCGCCGCAGGCCACCGGTGAGCCCAGGGCCCCAAGCCCAAACCCAACCTGCTCTGGGGCTCAAGGGGAGCTGGATGCAGGCAACTATGTGGGCTGGGAAGGATGGAGGGGAGAGAAAAGTGCTGCTGAGCTCAAACCCCAGCAGAGGAAGGAGTTTATTTTGGAGGGGGGAAATCATCCTCTCAGAGACGAGGCATGCCAAGGAAAACTAAAAATAAAATGCCCTGCAATGAACAGCAAGGTTTTTCTTTGGGTTTTTTATGTTTCTCCCTTCTACATCCCAGCTGCTCCTGCAAAAACCCCCGTCATGGCTTTGTGCCAGTGATGGCATCGTTGCCCTCGTGCCAGGGGTTCTACTGGAAGGGGGTCCAGAGTGAGCTCAAGGAAACAGGCAGGGGGATTTGGCAGTGGGGAATGATTTGCTGCAAGTCTGAAGGGACAAGAGGGGCTGGCATGTGTCCCACAGGGTGGGTTTAGGAGGCAGAAGCCATGACCTGTGGAGCTGTCAGGATCCAGCCTCTTTCACCCTCCCTGCCCCTGTTTCCCCAAGGGAAAACCTGTTTCCAAAGCATTTCTTGTCTGTCTTAAAAGGACCACACAGGTGCCAGAGGGTCCCTGTTTGGCAGTGGCACTCATTGCTCTGCAGGAGGGCTTGTGGCTCCAAGGGGCTGCCTTGGGCACTAACACAAGGGAAGGTCTCAGATGGTGTGAGACCTTGGGCAACGCAGGGGAAAACCCCTTTGCTGGTGCAAAGAAAAGGAGTCTCACTGATTTATATCTTTAAGTGTAAAGCAAAATCCACATCCCCTTTCCAGTTGGATCTGGAGATCTCTGTCACTGCTGTCCTATTTAAAGGCACTGCCAAGGTGTTGGCTGGGATGTGCCAAGGGGTTTTGATCCCACGGTGTCAAATGTGTTCTGGTTTCTCTGGGATGCCAGCAGCTCCTGTGGTGATTTCAGTTGCCCAGCACCAGCCCACGCCCCCTGGGCCTGGCAGCACCCATGGGTGCCGTTGCCAAGGGCATCTGTGGGTGCTCATCTGTGCTGGTTCCTCAAAGTGGCTTCAGCACCCAAGGAAGGGCAACCCAGCTGACGGGCTCAGATAACCTATTGCAAAATTTTGTTCATGGCTTTGCTGTACAAGATTTTTCTTGGTGCTGCCATGGGGTTTGGGGGGTAAGATCTGTCCTCAATTTTAGCATCCATGCATCCTTATCCTCTGCTAAGATAAAGATAACAGCAAAGACGAGTGCCTACTCTAATGGCTCTACCAATATATGAACTGATTTGGGGGTGAATATTTAGGTGTAGATGAACTTGGAGCAGCAAGGAACACCAAGGCCATGTGACAGCTTTTGGACTCCAGTAGCACTAATATTTAAAGCCAGAGTGGGGGAGATGTGAAATTGGCCTCAATTCAGGGCAGAGCAAGGAAAATGATTGGAATGAGGCTCTGGGAGCTTCATTTCTCTCCCTATGGGGAGGAAAGGGCTTATCCAGCTCGCAGGCTCCTTCACTCCTCAGGGAAGAGAAATTTGGCTGGAGACTGCTCAGAGATCTGGAGGCAAAACCTGAGCAGTGAACGAATTGAAAGAGGAAATGAGGAAGGTGTATTTGGCGGTGAGGTTGGGTCACCACTGGAAGGGCTGGTTCGTGACTACCATGGCTTAAATGGAGCCTGGGAGGCTCTGGTTTTGCTTTTGCCCAACTGGAATATTTGCTCTAGCCCAAAGAAATGAATTGAAGCCTTGCAGCAGACGGCACAGAAGCTCATGGAGATGCCATCAAGCTGCTGAGGTAGAGGTGTTGACAACAAGCCTGGGATTTCTGCATGACTTTTAGGAGAGTTTTTTGCAGCTGAACCTCATTTTGAGTTGGAAATGTAGACTCATAGAATAGAACCATAGAATGGTTTGGGCTGGAAGGGATCTTAAAGTCCCTCCAGCTCCAACCCCCCTGCCATGGGCAGGGACACCTCCCACTGGATCAGGGGGCTCCAAGCCCCATCCAACCTGGCCTGGAACACCTCCAGGGATGGGGCAGCCACCGCTGCTCTGGGCACCCTGGGCCAGGGCCTCCCCACCCTCACAGCAAAACATTTCTCCCTAAGATCTCATCTCAGTCTCCTCTCGTGCTGCTCAAACCATTCCTCCTCATCCCATCCCTGCCTTCCCTGATCCAGAGCCCCTTCCCAGCTTTCCTGGAGCCCTTTTCAGTACTGGAGGCTGCTCTAAGGTCTCCCCAGAGCCTTCTCCTCTCCAGGCTGAACAACTCCAGCTCTCCCAGCCTGGCCTCGTACAGGAGGTGCTCCAGCCCTTGGATCATCTCCTTGGCCTCTTCTGGACTCGCTCCAACTCCTCATCCTTCCTGTGCTGAGGACTTTCTTGTACCTTGGTGCCGTTGGGAAGCTCATCCCTCTCTAATCCCAACATTACAATGTCATAGCAGCAACAAAATGTGATTTTCGCATTTTTTCCTTCCCACCCACCTAGGGCTGCACCAACCCAGCCCGACACTGGGCCAGCCCCAAAGCCTCACAACCTGAACCTAAAATGGGGGCTGTGACAATACAGGCAGGGAAAAAGCCAGAACGATGCGGCTGCATTTGCCTGGTCGGGGTGAGTCATCGGGAACCTCAAGCCCAGCAAGACCGTGCCAACTGCTTGCTCACCCAGCAGCAAAGGGAAAAGAAACTCATTGCAAGCCCAAAAACTCACCAAAAAACCAGTTGTAAGTCTTCTCAGGAAGAGCCACTGGTGCACACACGATGTGCTGGCAGGAAAACACAGTGCATTTTCCATAGGAGAATTCCTGATGGCAACCTGGGGATCTGTGCAATCCTTCTCCGTTAAAATTAGCAGCAAAGAATGTGCAATTCCTACCAGGATGGCTTATGGAAATGATCAACAGAAACAGAATAAATAAAGTTTTATGTGTGGATTTAGAAATCTCAGCAGCTGGAGCATTTGATTCCCCCACCGTGAGCTTGTAGAGGAGAGGGAAAAACACAGAGCAGAGGCTGCTTCCAGAAGTCACACATTTTAGCTAAATTAGTTTAATAAACAATTTGGTTTATGATGCAAACTTGCTTAACCACACAAGCATAGCTGATACAAATCAGTCGTAGGCTGGTATGCGCTCGACAGGCGCGTTTGCACGAAGCTGCAAGCTGGTCCTCACTCCCTGTGTGCACTCGTGGAGATGATCCATCACAGATAAGGGTTGGATTAGATCGAGAAAGTGAATAGAAGCAGGATTTGAAGAATGTAACCCCAAATCTTTCCTTGACCATGACCGAAATGAGGTGGAGGTGGCACAGGAGGAGCACCAGCACAGTGTTGAGGATGGCCCTCCAGCTCCGCGTTGTGTGAGGACCTCCATCCATTTCTCGTTGCCGAGAACATCCCTGGTGTACCCAGATGGTCTTCCAGCCTCATGAATTTTCACAGACATTCTTTTTAAGCCATAGAGATCTTCATTTTGGGTTGCCTTAACTACAGAAACAAACACAGAAGTTTCTGGTGGTGGATAAAAATGACTTGTGGTTTTTGACCGACCAACTTCTGTGCACTCAGCTTCCAGATGCTGCAAGGAGGATGGCTTTTCAGAGAGCGCTGGGGATGCTGCCTGGGAAAAGTGAGGCTCTTTCAACATGAGGACCCAAAATTTAGAGTGTGGAATAGGAGCTGGTGGAGCTACACAGAGAGGGTTTAAGATTAGAGATGTGCATGAAGGTGCAATGGGAAAAAATGCTCGGTGGTATTTCACGTGCACTTCTTATGAATGATGAAGGTGGTCTGCAAGGGTTGATTTGCAGTAGGTAAGATTCACATCCTAGCATATTTTAGAAGTGCTGACAAATGGGAACTCAGGTCTTACTTTCAGTGTTTCCTTTCTAAAGCACTGGGAGTCATTGCAGAAGTACCCAGGCTCAGTTGCCCATTTGCTTTTCTAGTCATGCTCTGGTGGCATGAAGAGGCCCAAAGTATGCATGTCCCCGTTTCTGCTGGACAAACCCTCTCTGTGAGCTTCATCTTACTCTACTGCAGACACCAACATCACTGCCACTGTTCCTGACTTGGTCTTGAAGCCCCAACGCAGGGACGCGATGGATGGTAAGAGCAGTCTTGGGGAGCTCCAGCCCTGCATGTCCAGGTGAGGAGTCCTGTGATGTTCTCCTTTGGATGAAATCCCAGCCACTAGAAGATTCAATTTTGGGAGCATCCCTTGGAAAATGAGCCAGGGACAAGGCCAACACATCTCCTTTGGGATAAACAAAGCCTGTAACAGAAAAGCTGATGGTAAATGAATGAAAGTCCAGCAAAGGAACTGGGAGCTGTGAAGTTCTCAGCCTGCCAGCAGCGCTGCCTAACCGAAACCAGATTTTTGTAGGAAATAACTCTAGGACATTTCCACCACAAACTATGCTCTGCTGCTGCTTGGATAAGTCCATACACCATCATCCAGTCTATTTTTTCCCCATCTTCCCTTCCAAGCATTGTTCCAAGGCTGAAGACACTGCCACAGCTGGCGGGGTGCCCTGGGAAATAACTTTCCCACCACTTTCTCTCTCCCCATGAAGGACACGGGAGGAAGCAGACAAGAGGTCTCGCCGAAGTCAGCGGGAAGGACGCAGTTGCGTATGTGTGTTTTCACTTAGGAGCATGGTTGGGAGGAGGCAAGGCAAGCTCTTCATCCCCATTACCAGCAGAGCGAAGCTGGGGTTGGGTTGGTTGTTCAGGCTCCGTGCAGGGAAGCGTGGGGCAGGCTGGGAAGAGAGAAGCCTGGCTTGAAAGTCAGGATGGAGAAGACAATATCCATCTGCTTTCCAGGAATGGAGCATGAACATGGGAGACCATGACCTCAAGTAGAGTTGAACAGACCAAAGCAACCCCAGCTTGCTCTCCTCTTCCATGCGGGATGCTCGGAGGCTCAGGACACGTCTGCCCTGCAGCCCCACGGCCCTGCCAGCTTCTAGGCTGCTTGAATTGCTGAATGAAAGAAAAGCCTGAAAAGGGCATAATTTGCATTCCTGGGAAAGACAATTCCTCAAGACAAGGTTCTAGGTGAAGAATAGGATTTCTCATAAATTGGTCAGTATTTTTAAAAGCTGTCTGCTTTCCATAGAAGTTCTGGGACTGACATTACAAAAGAGGGGCAGGAATCAACACCGGCTTACACAGAAATGCTCCCTGTGTGGGACCAACTGGGTAGAGTTTGACTTTTAGCTGAAAACCGACAGCCTTCTGGGGATTGAGAGGAACCAAATTAAAACACGTTTAGACCAGCTGTTCAAAAAATCACAAGATCTTTCTCTCCCAAAGGCTCCCAGGTGCTGGAGTCTGTAACCCAAACAGAAAAAACCATGGTCAGTGGGGTTCCTAAAGGGTTTGCAATCCAATGCAGCGGCTGCCGGGGTCAGCACTGATGGCTGGAGTTTTTGGTGGTCAACCAAGGCTTTGGAGGCAACCAAGAGGGATGAATATTTCCAACTGCCTGGGTGGAGAGAGGTCACCTAACCAACCTGCTGAGGTCTAACGGTGCATGGCGATACCACAGAGGTAGCCCAAATAATTCATGAGCTTCCAAGGCCACTTTGTTTTCCTGGGCAGGAAAAGTTGCTTCCAGGAGCTGGAAATGGGGCAATTCCATGAGGTTTCAAAACATTCTGGGATTTTCCCCCTATGGGTCCGGGCTGGCTGCTGCGAGGGCAGTAAGAATTAACTCTCTGAGCATCTCTCTCCCTCTCAACATCAGCTGCATTGGCCCAAAGCCAAAGAAAGGATTTATACTGTCAAGAGCAAAAGGATAAACTTCACCACGGCATTGCTGACAGCTAAAGCTACCTTGAAGAGGAAACTTCACTTTTTAATGTGGCATTATTCGAACATCTGCTAAAGAAATGAGTTTAGGGAGTCTGGGCATTTCTTCCTGGGGCTAATCCAATTAATCCAGCATGAGGAAAGCTTTACAAGCACGCCTGGGATTGCTGTGGTCCCTCTGGGAGAGGGGAACGTGGTCTTTAACCCTCCCAGGGGAGGTGTGGCTTTGCCTCTAAAGTCTAACCAAGAAGCACAGGGGGTCCTAACCCTGAGCTTGGTTTCCGTGGACTGGACAGTGTTGCTCTCATTCTATGACCTTGAAGATCTTCTCAGATTTCCTGATTCCTCCTAATATTCTCCCATCCTCTAGGAACTGGGAGTAGGCAGCTCCGGTCATTGCACCAAGTAAAGCAAATAAAACTATAAGGAATAAAGTAAAACTGAATTTAGTGATCCTTTCAGTGGGGAAGGGATTGAAGTTAGCTGTGAGTTGCTGGGGGTGAGGAAGATGCTGATCCTCGAGGTTGACTTCTGGGTGTCCCTAGGACTTTATCAGCAGCCAGTGGGACAAGCAAAGAGGAATTCTACTCTGATCTGCTTTGTTTTGCGATTGCCATTGCAAACCTCTCACTGCTGCTCTCTCCCATTTCTCCCTGAATTACTCCATTGCATTTCCCATGGAAGAAACTGGAACCTGAGCATGAAGAAAACCTCTGCAGAGAGCAGGGAAAGTGGGGGGATACCCTGGCAACTGCAGGGACTCAGGGTGTCCTGCCCTGCTGCCCTGCTCCCACCCTCCTGGGGAGCCGACTTTGGAACGCCGGCCGGTAACGTGAACCCGACTGCCCCGTAGGAATGAAGGCTTTTACCAGAGCTGGTACCAAGAATTCCCTGAGTCCCTGAACAACGCGTAAGCCCTGGGAGTCTAAACATGCTCCCTGGCATTAATCACTGGTAATAGAAACCAGAGCTGGCTCTTGGCCCCGCTGAGTCAATGCAACCCTTGACAACGCGTTGGGAAATACGCACGCAGGCTGAGAGCGGGGCATGAAAGAAATTCCAGGCAGGGCTTTTTTTTCTTTTCTTGAAAGTGGAATTTCGAAATTGGAAAAACATAAAAGGGATAAAAATAGAAACCACAACAGCAGAAAATTCAGCGATCTGCTGGCCCTGGACATCCCTCCTCTTCCTCCCTTTTCTACCTCCCTGACCATCTCTTCCCATCCCCCACCCAAGGTTAAGCTGGGCTGGGGGACCAGGTTGGACCTTGGGGCAGAGAAAAGTCTCGTGATCCACTTGGTGATTGGTTTAATGGAACCCTAGAGCAAAGGGAGTCAAGGTGGCAACAGAGCTGCACCATGACCTCCATGGTCCCACTGCGGTTTCAGGTGCCACCTCTTGGTGTTAGAACAGCTCATCCAACCTTTTTTTGCCATGAGAAGCAAGAAATGAGTCTAAATCGTTGCTCAAGGCCCTTCTCCATCACTGGGCATCTCATGTTTGGATCATTCCCCTTTCTCCAACTGTATTGTAAGGATGAGCTCAGCAAAAGATCACTGTGGGACTAATTGCCATCGCGGCAATCGTACCAGCACTTAGGGGAGATGTGCTCTGGAAACGCTTAATGAGGTTTCACTGAAATGGCAGCTAAATGATTTCCTCTCCCCACTCTTTAGGAGCTGATCAATAGAGGCTCCTGGTGTGGAGATAAATCTCTCCACAACTTTATTGGATGGTGTCAGAAAGCAAAAGGATCAGTTTCGAGCTGGTGTCCATAAGCATCTGGAGTCAATGGGGTGTTTTGGAGCATCAGAGCTTGATGCCCATGCAAAGAAAACAGCAATCAGGACAAAGCCCACCCCAGACTCCCTGAACATTCTTCCTTGCTCCAGATTTTCCCACCAGATTAAAACTTGGAGGTTTTATAAAAATGTTAAAAATGTGATGACAACCCCAGCCCCTGCTGCAGCCTCTTGCTGTTCCTTGGGGGATGCTGAACTCCACACATCTTGAAACCCCCTTGGTCCATTGTTTCACAGGAGTTATCCCTCTAGCAGAGGTTTTGGTGCAGAGTGGGAACGTCCTCTCTTTAATTTTATGCTGGTTTGATGCTTGTCCAGTGCAGGGAACATTATGCCTGGGGAAGGCACATGGTAATGTTACTGTAAACACTGAGTTTTTGTTAAAGGTCACCTAGGTGTGACGTTTGAGCATCTCCTTAAGATAAGCAGGGAAACTGAGGCACGCACCCAGGTGCAGGAGTTGGCAGCAAGTACAAAAGGAAAGCTGAGATGGTTTTCTGCTTTTTATCTTCACCATCCTTTTCCTAAAAACATGAAAAAAGAGAATGAAAATCAGCTATTTGGTAAAAACCCTCTTTCTTCAAGGCTCCGTTGAAAGCACTGTAGCAATAACGCGGTGTGTTTGCACTATTGCAGCATCTGAGAGCCTCTCCGAGGGAAGAGGTCATGTTTATCTGCGCTCTGTGAGAAAAAACGGGGCAAAGCCCTCTGCTCCCTGCCCACGCACCGCGGTGCTGAACGAGCCGTGCTGTCCCAGATGGATGCAATTAGGGGGAAGGCAGCAAGAAAAACTATTACGCAGGTGCTGTGGGACATTTCTGGAAGCTTCACACACTGCTTTTCCCAATGCTTGAAATCCCTCTCTTATTTACTGAATTATTGCAGTTTTCCTGCATGCGCAGCCTGCTCTGGGAGGCTTAAGAAATGCTTGGATGGTGCTGGGGGATATTTTATCTTCTTTCCTGTTGCCTTTTGCTGTTTTTCCCAATTCTGTGCCCAACACCATCCCAAAAACGTGATTCTTGCAGTCTCGTTATCTGCAATGACATTGGAAGGGCTGGCTCTTGGCACAGGTTGCTCTGCTGTGGGACTTGTGGCTTTGAAATAAGCCCCTTTTTTGATTCAATTATCCCTCTCGGATGAAAACCCCCAAGTTTTTCCAATGAAAGCACCGCGGGGAGGCTCCTCGCTGCCGGTCGGTCGCAGCCGGCCGTGAGAACTTGGGCTTTTGGGAGGGATTTTGGTGACTTGATTTGTTTGATTTATTTATTTTTCCTACAGCAGAGGGAAAGGGGATGCAAATGGATCTGGGCAGCGCAGCGGCGGGTGGCACTGCTCCTGGTGGAGAGCATCACAGTGCCCGTGGGGAACAGGGCAGCAGCTTTTATTCTCATGGAATCATGGGATGGTTTGGGTTGGAAGCGACCTCAAAGCCCATCCAGTGCCACCCCCTGCCATGGGCAGGGACACCTCCCACTGCATCAGGGGGCTCCAAGCCCCATCCAACCTGGCCTTGAACACCTCCAGGGATGGGGCAGCCACCACTGCTCTGGGCACCCTGGGCCAGGACCTCCTCACCCTCACAGCAAAACATTTCTTTCTAGGACCTCATCTCAATTTCCCCCTTTTCAGCTTAAAAGGTAAAAGAAACCAGGATGATCTCCACCAAAGTCTTCTTGGGTTTGGTAGCAGCTTGCTTTGTACAAGGATTTTGGTCAGGATTGCATGAAAGCTTGAATGAAATGTCCTGTCTCGTCTCCAGGATATGAAGGGGAGGGCAAACCCAACTCTACTCTGTGCCTCAGTTTCTCTGTCTTAAAAAATATATAGAAAAGCCTTTTCTAATGTTTTTTTTGGCAGAAGGGATCTCCAGGCTCTGCATTTTAGGTCCAGGCAATGGAAATGATGAAGGAATGGGGGAAAATAATACAAAGCTAGGGGAAAATCTTCCTTCTGTTGCCGTGCAAACACCACATCGAATTCCTGATGGCACCAATTTTTCCAGGACAGGAGGAGCCAGTTTTTCTGCCTCCTGGTATTTTTAGCAGCTGTTGCTATGGGGTAGCTCATCCCAATCAGTTTGCTGCCAGCTCCTGTTTAGAAATTTCGGTGAGAATGCATCTTACGCAGGGTCACTTCCTCCAGGGCAGGATCTTGCCAGCCACAGCAACACTGCCAGCTTCTGTTTAACATCTGGTCCTTCTTCTCCCGTGGCCTTTTGGGTCACTGGCTCTGCCCAGCGTATCTCCCCTTTCACCCTGGCTTGCTTGGCAGGAGTGGGGAAAAGAGGCATCATTCCCTCCCCGTCTCCCGCCATCGCTGCCTCCAACACCCCCACAATGAGTTTTGGAGTCTGGATGTGTTCCTCACCCCGTGCGAGGTCAGCCATGTGGGTCACATTTGGTGGCACTGGCCTTTGACCCGTTGCTCCCAAAGAAAGCAGCTTTCCCCATCAGATAACGCTGTCCATGTGCGTGGGGCACCTTCACCGAAGCACAGTGCAGGGCTTCACTCAGCCTGATGTTGGATGAACATGCTGCCTGCTTGGAAACCACAATTTCACCCACAACGTTGTGTCCAGCAACCAAATTTATCATGAGTGTAAGAAGTTCTGGGCTGCAAGAGCACGCTGAACCTCTTATTAGACATTAGAGAATCTCTAGTGCAGCTTCCATGAGAGTGTTGGAAACTGTGGTTCTTGCTTGGTCAAATGAAGGGTTTGGCTCCCCACTGAAGCAATCAGCTTTCTGCTTTCCAATAAAATGGCTTTAGCAGTGACACAAAGGAACACGGTCCTCAAAAGAGCTGTGGAGATGGAGGTTCAGCTGCAAAGTTTATGGTCCTGGAGCTTTGGGATTTTACATGAAACCCCACCAAAACATCAGTAACATTTCATCCCCCTTAGTTTTACAGGACAGCATCTCACCTGGGTGGAACAGCACCCTCACCAGTGCACAGGCTTTGCCTCCTGACTTATTCAAATACCACCAGGTCGGGTCCCCTGGGCCACCTCCATCCCTGGGCAGGAGGATGGGACACCCCTGGGGAGCCAAGCACATGGTTTTAATTTTCCTCTCAATCCATAGAGAAAAGGGAAGCAAGATTTACTGCCTCCCTTCTCCTCCTCCAGGTTTATAAATAGCCTTTCTCAGGTGCTGGGCACATGGTGGTTTTTGGGGAATGGTAAAGAGGGATCAAAAGCATTGGTTGGTCCTTCCTCCTCTCCCCTTTCAACACATCTAATCTCTGCTCCCATCTATAAATGGCTGCATTAACCTCTCCAGTTCAAACTGGAAGTTCACTTGAGGGTGTTTGGCCTCTTAAAACCCTTGAAACCAGCACCTGGCTTCTGTGCACCAGCCTTGGCTCCCCTCGGCTCTGCTGTTTGCCCTGGGAAGCTCAGGTTGTCGCACTGATGCAGCAGAGAGGGAAAGGCTCCAGGGGTCCCAGTTGAGGGGACCACTCTTCTGTGGGTGCTTCATAGTGCTCACACCATTAAAAGGGTCCTTGGGGTGAAGGAAGGCAGTTTGGGAAAGAGAAAAATAACCAAAAAAATAAAACCTAGGAGGATGGCTGCAAGTTGTCATCGCACACGAAGTGGGTCAATAAGTGGAATGTCCATAACTTTGGGGTTTACCATTATTTTTCACTTAAGGCAATGATTTCTATTTTTTCCTGTGCCATTTTCCTTGAATGGGGTTTCTTTTTAAGATTGAAAATCTTTACTTCTAAAATTCAAATTTGAAAATGAAAAGGTGAATTACGCTCATAACCAACCACTCAATGGAAGGAAAAGAAACAGATGAAAAAGGCAGAGGTGGCAGAGAGGGGAAAGAGGCTTCAAAAAAAAAAGACAGGAAAAGAATTGCTATGTTTTTTCCTCTTTTGCCTGAATGTCACAGAATCATGGAATCACGGAATGGTTTGAGTTGGAAGGGACCCCCAAAACCCCTTCCAGTGCCACCCCCTGCCATGCGCAGGGACACCTCCCACTGCATCAGGGGGCTCCAAGCCCCATCCAACCTGGCCTGGAACACCTCCAGGGATGGGGCAGCCACCACTGCTCTGGGCACCCTGGGCCAGGGCCTCCCCACCCTCACAGCAAAACATTTCTCCCTAAGATCTCATCTCAGTCTCCCCTCTTTTGGCTCAAAACCATTCCCACCCATCCCATCTCTGTCCTCCCTGATCAAGAGCCCCTCCCCAGCTTTCCTGGAGCCCCTTTCAGTACTGGGAGCTGCTCTAAGGTCTCCCCAGAGCCTTCTCTTCTCCAGGCTGAACAACCCCAGCTCTCAGCCTGTCCTTGTGTAGGAGATGCTCCAGCCCTTGGATGATTTTTGAGGCCTCCTCTGCAGTTTCTGCAGGCATGAGCTTAACGCCGGCAGCCAGGCTGCTCGGGATGCTGGAAGGGCAACACTTTACCAAAGAGCTATTAATCTGAATCACCCGTAAAGGGAAAAGCAGGTTTTTGATGTCATGACTTAAGAGCCTCTAAGGATACTGTATGGAATGAAAACAGAAGCTTTAAAACCTGCAGAGCTCGGTTTCTAAATCACCTTTCTAGCCTGAGCTTCAGCTTTGAAACAACACCGCGTTTCATCCGCAGCACTCAGGGTCACTCGGGCAAACCCCGTGGAGATGCCAGCGTTTGCTGAAGCCATCACTGCAAACCATGTCATGGCTCCTTGAAACTGCAACCCCAAGATGAGAAGAAAGCACACCAAAATCCTCTCTGGGAGAAGTCATGGGCTGACCTTGGAAGGTGTCGTGGAGGAAAAATGCCCAATGATGGTTTTCCATCAACTTTTTCAAAGCTTTCTGGGAAAAGGGAGCTTTTCCCCAAGTGGTGTTGGTGCATCTGGAGCTGTACAAGGGATGGCACAGAAACCACTGCGGGTATCTCAGAGGCAATTATTACCCGATCGTTACCTCCCCCCATTAAAAGGAGTTAAAAGGTGCACACTCAGCTCAGGGACTGATCCTCACCCCTTCCTGGAGCAGACCACCCAGGGGCACCCCAACACAATCACAGATAATGAACTCAACCAGAGATAATGTGAGGGATACGGCTTCCAGAAGGGCTAATGGCAAAGCTGTGCCAGGATTATCCTTTTCAGACCCCTCTCAGATTTTGGAAAGTGCTTGATTATTTGATATTTTTTTTTGGCGATGTCAGGCCCAGGAACAAATAGATGAGCTAAGTTTTCCAGTCTTCGATCATTCAAATCTCCTTCCCCTTCCACTTACAAAGAGTTTTGGTTTTTCTTTTTTTGCAGATGCTTTTACTGATTTCTGCACAGCTTTGAATTAGAGGAGCTGTAAATGGAGGATTAAAGATCTGCAATAAACAATGCTGCTCAACGCACATTTGGAGCAGCTTTCCAGGTGATATAACTCCATGAACGTCAGCAGGAATGGACATGAGGTTGGAAAATCATTGTCAACAGAATTACAAAACGACCAGCTGCTGGCTTAAAGCCTCTCTCTTCAAGTAAAATGATGAAACCATGGCATTTTAACTGATTACTGTGTTTTAAGGGTGTTCTTTAAGGGTTTTTTTGCCCAGTTGCTGGATTCCCATTTCCGACCCATCTTGGCAAACCTCACTTGTGTGCCTGTGCCCCGTGCTCTTGGCTGACATACAGCGTTGATTTTGATGGACATGAGGCACCTTTTGGGCTCACAAATAACTGAATCACAGATGTTGCCCTGCTGCTGTTTGCCCAGGGAAAACAGGTTTCATACACACATCAAGAAGTGGGACTTTCCAGGCCGTCTCACAAGTGATCTTCTGGCCAGCTGGAAAGAAGGGATTTGCAGATTCTCCCCGAGTCCCATGGCCTTCGCATCTGCAGTTTTGCACAGTGTCTTTTGTATTTAGTTTAGATGTTTTCCAGACTACATTATCCCCTGGGGCTGGCCATTCCCACCACTATGGGTGCCCCTGTCCAGCCAGGGCAGCTCTGTGTTCCTGGCCGTGAAAGCAGTAGCTGAACTCTGCTACCAAACCCATCCATCCAGGGCACGGGGGAAGATCTCAGCCATGTGTTTGACATCACCTCAGCGGTCAATGTAAGCCAGCAGATGCCAAATAAAACCTCCAGTGAGCAGTTTCTATCCTGTCCAGCCATCCAAGAGGTCCAAGGCATCCTCGTCAACAGCTTTGGGCTGTGCAATCTCATGCCATCGCCCCCAACAAGCTCCTTTGAACTCCAACCCAGTGGGCCACGGCAGCCACGAGCAAGCAGTGTCTGAACATGGTTTTAATCTGGTTGGATATATTTAACACACCGACATGTCTTAAACTGGAGGAGATCTAAGCCCTGCATGGCAGGTGTGATGGAAAGCAGATGCTGTCTTTGTTGGCTCTCTGGCTTCAGAGGTCCTGGAGGGAAAAGTATGATCAGAAGCACTTGCCCAGACGTTGTGTGGTGTGCGAGCATCCGCAAAAGCTGGCTTAAGTGGGGGGGAGGTAAAGAACACAGAAAGTGGAAAGGAAGAGAAGAGAAGGAAAAAGAGAAGGAAAAAGAGAAGGAAAAAGAGAAGGAAAAAGAGAAGGAAAAAGAGAAGGAAAAAGAGAAGGAAAAAGAGAAGGAAAAAGAGAAGGAAAAAGAGAAGGAAAAAGAGAAGGAAAAAGAGAAGGAAAAAGAGAAGGAAAAAGAGAAGGAAAAAGAGAAGGAAAAAGAGAAGGAAAAAGAAAAAGGAAAAGAAAAAGGAAAAGAAAAAGGAAAAGAAAAAGGAAAAGAAAAAGGAAAAGAAAAAGAAAAAGAAAAAGGAAAAAGAAAAAGAAAAAGAAAAAGAAAAGAAAAGGAGCAAAGAAAAGCAAAGAAAAAAGAAAAAAGAAAAAAGAAAAAAGAAAAAAGAAAAAAGAAAAAAGAAAAAAGAAAAAAGAAAAAAGAAAAAAGAAAAAAGAAAAAAGAAAAAAGAAAAAAGAAAAAAGAAAAGGAAAAGAAAACCAAGATGATGGGGACAAGAGACCAGAAGAAGGCACCAGCTTCTCAACAGAAGTTGAGGGTAGTGGAACCAGCATTTCTCTGCTGACTTCTTGTTGAGAGCAAATATTTGCAGAAGAAATGGGTATTCTTGCTCTTCTCTCTTTCTCTTAAAAAAATGACTTGTTTCCAGTAAAATCCAAACCCCCTTTCCCACGCAGTGGGTACCATAAACAGTGCAATTCTAAGAATAATTCTTATTTAACCTGAGCATCTTGGGTTTTTTAAATCAAAAAGCAATCTTAGAAAAATGCGGTTTAGATAAACAGAAAGCATCATGGAAAGGGTTGCGTATTCCACGCAATTAGTTGCCAGTTTCTGTCAACTTTTAGGACAGACTACAGTGACAGGGAGCTCCTGCCCATTTCTACCTCCTGGCTCTCTCCAGACCCAATGAATTAGTGCTTATTTATCCCGGCAGGAGCCCCGGGTTGTGGCCTGGAAATGGGGGAAGGAGCAAGCCTGGCCCCTGCAAAGGTGAGCAAGGAAAATCTCGGCTCCTTTTTGTGGCACTCCCACAGCTGCCGTTGTCTCTGCACAAAGTCTGTGTGATCTATTAAACATCTCAAATAAGGATTTAATTTAGTTTTAATAAGACAGTTTGGGAGATGTTAATTAAATTGAGTTATTAAAAACACATGGGCTGGACTTGGCTAATACATTTCCTCTTTTATTAAGTTCATTAAAAAATAAGGGAAGATACAAGGAGGGGGGAAAGCAGAAACTCATTCAAAAGGTTTCTTTCTTCTCTGCTAAATTAAACGTGGCTCAAGCATACGGGGAGAAGAACAATACCAGAAAAAAACAACCAGGTGAACTTGAATACTCCCAGGCTCATCAAGACTTTGCTTCGAGGATGAAGCCAAAATGATGAATCCCTTTGAACCAAAGTGTCCTGCATGCTCAAACCCAGAATTTCCTCCATGCCCACTGCTGCACTGGATTATCGGTGGGAGCAATGCTGGAGCGATGCAGCCGTGCGCCGTTTCCATTCATTTGCATTAGGCTCCAGCTGGGAAAACTACAGGAATGCAGCTTTTTATCATCTCTCCTAATCAGATTTTTCCTACCTCTGGCAAAAATACTGCTGGGAATCTCTTTGGTTCAAGGGCTTGTCAGGGTGATTTGGTTAAGCTGAAGAAAAACTCCCACGTGCTTTAAAAATGACAAATATTTTATTAGCTGGAAGTGTAACCAGCCGTAATTAGCTTAGCAGTCCTGAGTTAATAGATTTATAAGCTTTAGAGGATACAATGCACTGGTGAGACAATCTGAACTGACCTGTGGAGGAAATTTATCCTGTAGTTCTCAAATTAACCTATTCTTTATGTCTGGACTGTGTAAATAAAGCTCCTGGACAGGCTCATGGTCCTGCTACAGGGGCTGAGGAGGATGGAGAACCCACCAAGGCTTTGTCTCAGCTCTCTCCGACCCGTGGGGTAATTCAGGGCATTGCATTATATTGCTTTATTCCTGAATTTCTCTGGAATGTCTGCTTTTTTTCAAAGCACCTTTTGTTGTTATTGATGAGGTATTGATATCAGCAGGTCATGTCTCCCAGCTGCAGATCAGGCTTACCAGGTACACAGCCATTCTACACCCTATTCTGCTCAGTACATTGATGCAATGGGATTAACACCATAGGGGAAAAAAATCTTAGGGACCTGATTATATTTACCAAAGCTTTCACGTGCACTGGAAAATAAAATAAAACACTGGAACATAAATCAAAACAATCACAGAATTGTGAAGGTTGGAAAAGACCACTAAGCTCATCCAACCCAATCATCAGCCCAACACCACTGTGTCTGCTAAACCACGTACAAAGTGCCATGACCACACATTGCCTTCAGGGATGGAGACTCCACTACTGCCCTGGGCAGCCTCTGCCAGTGCTTCACCACTCTTTAAGTAAACAATTATTCATAATATCCAGTCTGAACCTCCCTTGGCACAACTTGAGGCCGTTTCCTCTCATCCCATCACTTGTTACTTGGGAGAAGAGACCAACACCCACCTGGCTCCAACCTCCTTTCCAGGAGCTGCAGAGAGTGATGAGGTTTCCCCTCAGCCTCCTTTTCTCCAGGCTAAACAGCCCCAGGGCCCTCAGCTGCTCCTCATAAAACTTGTGTCCCAGACCATTCCCCAGCCTTGCTGCTATTCTCCAGACACAATCATCGCTTCATCCTTGTCTTCCCTCAAAGTGCTTTGCAATGGATTTCTAAAGGCTTGTGGTTCAGACGTGCTGTCTGCTGGCTCTGTTGTTATGAAGATTAAGATGTTAAATGCCTGAATAGCATTAAAAAAGTGTATTTATTATGTGTAACCTTTGTGCCATGCAGGTGTTGACTGAGCTGGTGTGAAGAAGTTCATAAATCTCAACTGATTTGCTGGGGAAACTGAGGCAGGAATGTGGCAAGCTTGTCCATGCCTGGTGGTAGTGCAGTGATGCTGGTGTGAAGACTCTGATGAGTATTTTTAAATGTGTCTCTGAGGAAGCAGGATTTAAGCTAAACTTCCCCCGAGCCAGATTTTGAAAGGGCTGTTGGATTTCCATGGTCTTAAGCTGGACTTTTGCTGACCTGCCCAGAAGTACAGACCAAGGGTCCCATCCTGATATCCCTGTGCCCCATGCATGCATGTGGTGGGGAGATGTCCCTGCACCATGCACATATCCTCACAGCGCTGTTTATTCTCTTCTGCTTCTCCTGATCCCTCATAGCCTGGAGGATCCTGGAGGAAACAAAGGAGCAAGGGATCAGGGCTTGAGAAGTTTTCTGGAAGGGCTGGTGGGGAAATGACTTCTCCTGGTGTGAGGAGAGGGATGTGTTGACACAAATAGATGCAAAAGGTTTTGGTGAGTCTGAGGAGAGGCAGGGATCTGGTTTTCATTGAAAGCTCATAAATTTCCAGGGGATTTATTTCCTTCCCTACCAGAACTAATGGTTGATTAAGAAGAAAAAAAACAAAAAGTGGTTTTCAGCTTTTGAGCCAAAATGTAAATTTCTTCCAAAAATTCCCCCATTGCAGGGCTGAATGGCTCCGTAAACCCTCCCCATCCTATGCCAGCCAGCATCAATGGAATGTTTTCCTCCCTCTAACATTCTTTGCACTTCTTTCCCCCATCCTGGGCACTGGGAGCCAGAGCCACCTCCACTTCAGAGTGGGGAAAAAGAAAGGAGTGGGTGTTTGTGGGATTTGGCACATCCACTGATTTTCCAGCTCCTAAAGGTCCTCAAATGTTCCCACAAATCCTTGTTGTTGGCTTCTTCCCATCCCTTCCTTTAAGATCTCCTGTTTGTCCTCACCCACGTGCCCAGAGCTCTTCTGCTCCTCTAAAATCCCTTTTCCCATCGAATTCTTGCAATGTTCCTCTTTGTCCTAGAGCTTCATCCCAGCTTGAAGGGCAGCAGAGCTGCCCTCAGCCTCTGTTTGTAGGATGGAAACCCCATCCTATAAACGTGTCACTTCCTCTGCCGTGGGGGAAGTAAATCACCTGCCAGATAACATGCAATTGCCATGGGGGAGCTGATCCTGGAAATGTTCCATGGAGACATCCCAAAGCATCTGCCACAGGTTCTCCAGGTGTGGAATTCCTTCAGGTGTTCCTATCCATACCCATGTTGAAGCCATCCCTGGAGAAGAAATCCACCCTTGCGAGCGCTGCAGCGTTATCCTAAACATCTGTGATGTTGTATTAATATTAAATATGGGATCTCATGTAGCAGAAATTGCAGGGCCAAGTCTGGGGGAGGATGGGGATGGATAGTCGTGCCTCACAAAGCCTTTGCACTCTGCTGCGCCGCGGTGAAGACCACAGAGCCAGCAGCATCTCAGCAGTGTGAATGAGAGCACTGTGTGGTTAGGCATGAGCCAAATTGCTTTGAAAACCTACCTGTAATGGGAAAAACCACACCCAACCAGCTGGTCTCTGGCTGGAGCAGATACACAGAACTAAGGTGGCTTTCTAAAATAGATTCGGAAGGTTAGACATATTTTTCAGACCATGGAGTCTTATGATATCCCTGGTAGGACTTTGCTTCAGTTTCCCCATCTGTAAAACGTGTGGGTTTATGTGGGCAGCATCTCATTCTGCAGACTCATGAATCCAGTTGTGGCTTGGACACATCCTTTAGGTGTCACGCCATCTCCTGCTGGCACAACAGAGCAGCCTGTGGCCTTTCCCTCCACCCTGCGCTGGGACCCGGGCTCTGAGAAACACTGCTGAGTTTACAAACAGGGAGGCTCTGGTTTCCCAAGTCCCTGCAGGCAAGAGGAGCGCGGCAGGCTACGATGCGGCTTTGTGCAGACGCCACCTTGGGATGTGCAGTGAGATGGACCTGGGAGATGTGGCAGCACCAAGGCCTCCTGGTGATCCAAAAGGAATTTGGATGAATTTGGGTTTGATGGCCATAGAGTTGAGAATGTTGTCTTCTTTGTCTCAGGAAACGCGGGGGAGAAATGAAACCTGCATCCCCAGGAGATTTCTCCCCAGGTAGCCCAAACCCTGCCTCCTCAGTGTGGGGAGGGTGTGGCACGTGGGGCCACCTCCACTCAACAGGCTCTGTGGCTGCAAAGCAGTTTGAAATTACTCCAACTGTGGCAGGGCAGTAATTCTGGAGCCGTGGATCCGCGCCCCCATGGGATCCCCGGTGTTTGCCCTGCAGAGATGACTCAACACATTGACCTGCACCAACCAGGCTGGATTCCACCCTTAGCAAACAAGCAGAAGTGAGCGCCTCACCGAGCGCTTGTCCACCCTTTCATCTAGATGACCAGGAGATGAAGAAACCCACAGCTCTGAGTGTTTCTTTCTAATGACTTGAGTATAAACAGAGGGAAATTCCACTTCCCGTAGCTGCCACCAACCAGGCAGTAGAAGAGCTTTTCCTTTCCAATCCCGTTATTTCGGACCTTTTTAGATGTTCAGTACAAACCCAGCTGGACCTGATGTCCCGTGGTGCATGAAGGCTTTGGAAAGTCTCTTCTGGACATGGATAACTGTGGGAGGTTTTCACATTCACCATCAATGTGTGACCCTGTTTTCTCTCTCTGCTTCTTACTAATCAGAAATGGAGTTTCTCCCTCCTTCACGTCTAGACATGTGCTATATTTTTCCTCAAAATGAAGGAAAGAGCAGAAAGTGATAAGCCATCTCCAGAGGCTTCACAAACAACACCAGGAATATTGGTGCATCTGAGGATTTAAGTAGGGACTCAAACAGAAAAGTCCGTTAATGCAAGAAGAAAATACTTGATGTAAACTCATGGCAGGATCTCACAGCTCTTTCAGGATCATCCCGGTTACTATGTGGAAGGAAGGTGATTCTCCAACCAGGATTTCATTCAGCAGCTCCAGCTTAGAGATGGTGACATCCAGATGTGGACTTTCCATGGAAAACCCATACACTATTTTACTTCACAATTAAAATAAAATTCAAAATTTAAGTCTATTTTTAAATTTTTTCTCTTAAGATTTGGTTTTCCAGAACCAACACACTGAAAATTTTAGATGAGATCTTAGGGAGAAATGTTTTGCTGTGAGGGTGAGGAGGCCCTGGCCCAGGTTGCCCAGAGCCGTGGTGGCTGCCCCATCCCTGGAGGTGTTCCAGGCCAGGCTGGATGGGGCTGGGAGCCCCCTGATCCGGTGGGAGGGGTCCCTGCCCATGGTTGGAACTGGATGGGCTTTGAGGTCCCTCTCAACCCAAACCATTTGACAATTCTATAATTCTAAAATCATTCTGGGATCTGCTTTGGTCCCTTTCCTACAAGAGATTGGAGAAACTATGCAAAGTTTTAGCCGGGTTTTCATCGTGTTTTCATCCTCAGTAATTGTAATTCAGTTTCCCTGCTTGGGTGAGCTCTGATGAACACTATTGTGATGTGATTCCATTTCTACTCCCTCCTTTCCAGGGGATTATTCCTATTAGACATCCCTCTGCCCTGCCTCAAACCCCACAGATACTGCTATCAATGACCTAACAAGTAAGAAAGCACATGAGATTTTATTCTGATATTAAATATTGATTAATAGGAGCTTTATGTGATATTTTTTTGCCTTTTTTATTTTTTTGTGGAAAAAAAAGATCAATGTTCGCAGGTGTCTGCTCTCTCCCATAGATGAGCCCACCACCAGCCCGGCTGAGTACAACTACCTAAAAGCAGCTTGTGGTGAGGTGGGTGCTGGTCTCTTCAACCAAGTGACAAGCAATAAGTTGAGAGGAAATGGCTTGAAGTTGCACCCAGATGGGTTTAGATTGGATATTGGGAAAAACTTCTTTACTGACAGAGTGGTGAAGCCCTGGCAGAGGCTGCCCAGGGCACTGGGGGAGTCGCCGTCCCTGGAGGGGCACTTGGAGACATGGGTAGTAGGCACAGTGGGGTTGGACTTGATGAGCTTAGAGGTCTTTTCCAACCTTAACAATTTTAGGATTCTATTCTGCGAGTGGGCAGCCGAGCGCCAAAAACCTCAAAAACCTTGGGCTGGCCTCGGGAGTAGGAAACATCTGGAAATACATTTGCCTTGCCTGTTATAACCAGATAAAGAATAAGTGTTAAGTGACGGCCGTGGGCTCTGCACATCTACCAGCCCAGCCGGGGCTCCAGGTGGGATTTGAGGGGGGAATTATCCATCGGCTGGTCAGGACCAGGAAAAAACCACAAACATTGGAGCTTCAAGAGCCACAGCGGTGGGACCGGGGCTGACGCAAGGCTATTGTTTGCACACTGCTGTTTGCATGTCGGAGGGGGGAAAAAAAACGACTCGTGTTCCTCCAGTGATGAGTAGATGTGGGGATTGACATCCCCACCTGGACCCAGAGGTTGAGGGCTGGGGAACCGGCAGCAAAGATAATTATTTATACAGCTTATTGACTAATGAATGGCTTTGAGTTGGAGTTTCCTGGAGCGCTTGCTCCACCCAGCTTTTGCAAGGTTTAGATTAACATTGGGAGGGTCCGTGTTTGGCTTTGTTTAATTCCTGCTGCTGGGGCTGCACCAGGGTGGCTGGGCGCTGGGACGAGACCATGGTAGTGTGGATGTTGGATGGAGGATGGAGTCCGGCCTTGCGGGTAACCTTTGCAAACTGTGGGGTTAGAAACTGTTAGGTCAAAAAAATGTGGAAAAAATCTAGATCAATCAACCCCCTGCACAGCACAGAGAGGACAACAGTGGGAACGGGCCAGCCTGCTACCCAACCTGCTCATCATAACCTACTTGGAGCAAACCCAAGGCTTACTTTTCCTACTTTTTACAATTTTACGTTCTTTCTCCATGAGCAAAATGCCTTTCCCCTCTGCCAGGACAGTACCACGGTGATGGGCGGGGACCCATCCACCCACCCAAGCAGAGGCAACCCAAACTGGGGTCAAGTGCTCATATTTTCTTGAGGCACTTTTTCTCATTAAGCATCAATTTAGTTTTTTTCAGCCTGAAATACATCTCTTCAGCAAAGGGAAGCCCAAACCCCACCCTTGTTTGGCTCAGCTCTGTCACAGAGGTCACCGGTGGGGGGCGGGGGTGTGGAAATGCCTGCGAGCTCTGGGCAACACCCACGCCCCAGCGAAGGTCCTTTGTCAGCACTGTTAATTTACCTCCCCGAACAATAAAAGGTATTTGGGCAAAAGGTCTCTTTTGCTGTAATAAACTGTTTTGCACATGATATCAGGGCAGAGCACAGTGGGTTTTTCCTTTCTGAGCACACAAGAGCTGCCTGTATCAAGGAATGGCCATGGAGCACCGGGCTACAACCCTCTACCTGCTCTAGGAGAGAGAAAAAGATGATTTGGGCCCAAATCTGAGCCTAGATGTTGTTTTGGGATTATGCAGCATTGCAGGGATGTAAAAGGCCTTGGTAAAGCCCAGATCTTATTGTTTGGTGCAGAACACACCTGCTTTGGAGGAAGCAATGAGGGGGTTTGATCTGACAAATGAACATGTGGGAGCCACTCTCCCACTGATCGCACTCATTCTCCCTTTGCAACGGGTGACCGGTTTCAGGACAAACCCATCAGGGTTTGCAAGCTGGTGGTGTGCACGACCCATTTGCGATAGAGATGTGATGTCTTACAGCACATCCCGGCTCAGTCCATCTTTTCTCAAATTCTGGAGGCCTCATGGATTAACTGAACCCACCCCAAGCCATCATCCCTCTGTCTCCTAGAAGGATAAATAGGTTTTTACGGAGCTCTCCAAGGAGTGGCCAGGGACGGCTCCTCCGGAGTCTCATAAACAGGAAAGCGAGGAAGTGAGGAGTCGAGCCTCGGCTCATCCAGGACACGGGGTGCGCGCTGGGGCTGCCAGCACACAATGCTGTGCCGGAAAGGGGGGTTATAAATACCCGAGGTCAGGGCCAGGCTCCAGTGAACAATAGGGAGTGGGAGGATGGAAGCGGCCAGTAAGGATGAGCTGCGCGCACTGCATGGCCAAGGCCACAGTGAGCTAATGCAGCGATGCAGCCTGGCTCCTCAAGGTTTGAGGGGTGCAGTCGGCCTCTGAATTGTAGAGGTTATTGTGGGGTGTTGGGGGGTCTTCCCTGAGCACCTTGGTGACTCCCATCAGCAGAGCTGTGCTGGTATCTTTGCAGGGTTGGGTAGTTTGGTATGGGCTGGATTCTGGCATTTGCAGTTTGGCAAATGGAGCTCCCCATGGCCGACTCTTGGATTTGCATTCCCCAAAAAGCAGTGCATGCACCTCTGTGGGTACTGGTTCACCATGGTGGGAGTGGCAGGGGGCACAGCACCTCGTTGGGGCTGGGGGGGTCATTTATGGTACTACTTTGGTTTCACGGTGAGCATCCCGACAGCCTGGATAGGAGAGGTCGCACCTCCTGCTCCACTGCAAGGTTAGGGTTTGCTGTGTAAAGGCACCCTGAATCTAGCCAGGAGCTCACATCAATGCCATTCCAAATAGAGGTGTTTTGTAGTAGGGGAATTGCTCATGGTTCATTGAATCATGGAATGGTCTGTGTTGGAAGGGACCTTAAATCCCATCCAGTTCCAACACCTCCCACTGGATCAGGGGGCTCCAAGGCCCACCCAACCTGGCCTTGAGCACCTCCAGGAATGGGTTACCCACAGGTTCTCTGAGCAACCTGAACTAGCGCTGTCTTAGGTTTTATTTTCCGCAGCTGGCTGGAGGCAGGCAGGTTTTCCATCCTACTCCAGCATCTCATGAGATGATCTGTGCACATTGCCATCGTTCCTGAGGACACAGGAGGCTGCAATGCTCCCCAGCTGTATAATGCACCCACAAAGCTACCTCTGCTCCATGCTAACCTAAAGATGTCAAAGGAAGCAAGAGCTCTGGACAAATAAATCAGGGTAAAGGGGGATGCTGCAGCCCAGCTTGTCTTTAGCGGGGAAGGTCAGTGATAACTGCCTGCTGTGGGTGAAGAGCATCAAGACTTTGCTTGATAACGAAAGCCAGGTCAGGGCCAGCAAGAATTGCAGGAAACATCTTGGCTGCACGTGACTGTTGGCGAGAGCATCATGATGGTGCTGGAGGGGAGCCCAGCCTCTTCCTGTGCCCCAGACACGGTGTGGTCCCCTGGCACGGGGATGCTCAGGAAGCTGCTGTGCTGAGAGCTGTCTCCAGGACAGCGGCCCGTGGTCCAAACACCTTTGCACACATTGATTTTCCATTCTGACCCTTTGGAGAGACACAATGGGCATCAATATGTCCCTTGGAGGACATTGTACACCTGCCTGAATCATAGAATCATAGAATCGTAGATTGGTTTGGGTTGTAAGGGACCCTGAGGACCATGCAGTGCCACCCCCTGCCATGGGCAGGGACACCTCCCACTGGATGAGGGGGCTCCAAGCCCCATCCAACCTGGCCTGGAACACCTCCAGGAAGGGGACACCCTCAGTTTCCCTGGGAGACCTGTGTCCATGTTAATTGCTGATTGTGAAAGTGCTTGATCATCACAGAGTTTGGCCCTGGAAATCTTCTAATTTAGGTCAAAACTGGACTGGGGTGATTGCTCCGGTCTCCAGATTTGCACCTTCAGCTCACCTGGAAGAGCAGGGGCTGAGTATGGCGAGACTGTGTTCCCCAATACAGAGAAATCCTTCTTCACCCCCCCACTGCCTGCCAGCCCTCCCCTCATCACTGCCCCTATTAAAGATCACTTTTCCCATCTCTCCTCCTTAATGGTGTCCCTGAGGAGACACAGCTTGCTCTTAATGCCTCTGCCCCCCGGGAATCGGCTAAGCGACAGAGTTAATTCAGGAGGGGCAGAGGATGCTGGAGGAGCAGATATCAATTAACGATGACAGCTTGGAAATAGCTGAGGGTAACATCTCCCGACATCCCCGCCTGCTTCAGAAGCTTCCTTCCCTGTCTCTATGGTAGGAGCCCAGATACCCTCAGCTGCGCTGCTGTAGGGTCTTTACTTCTGTATTTTATAAGTTGAAAACCAAAAATCACAACGGAAGAATGCCAGGAAAAGCAATTGCCTTGTTTGCTTCGTCAAGGAATGTGGAGATACAGTTAAAAACCCCAGGAGATGTAATTACCAATTCTCAGCATCAGCTGTCTGGAGCCAGAGGGGTCCCACAGCCCACAGCATTACCCATGGCAGGAGGGTCAGTGTGGGGTTGTTCCAGCCCAGGAGCTGAAATCACCCTTGAGAAGGAGAATTAAATTTGTAGAATGAATCTCAGATTCATGGAATGGTTTGAGTTGGAAGGGACCTCAGAGCCCATCCAGTGCCACCCCCTGCCATGGGTAGGGACACCTCCCACTGGATCAGGGGGCTCCAAGCCCCATCCAGCCTGGCCTGGAACACCTCCAGGGATGGGGCAGCCACCACTGCTCTGGGCACCCTGGGCCAGGGCCTCCCCACCCTCACAGCAAAACATTTCTGCCTAAGATCTCATCTCAATCTCCCTCATCATCTCTGTGTCCTCCTCTGCACTCGCTCCAACAGCTCCATCTCTTTCCTGTGCTGAGGGTTCCAGAACTGGACCCAGGGCTCCAGGTGGGGTCTCCCCAGAGCGGAGCCGAGGGGCAGAATCCCCTCCCTGCCCTGCTGCTCCCACTGCTCTGGGTGCAGCCCAGGACTCGGGTGGTTTCTGGACTAGAAACGCACATTGGTCGTTCGTGCCGAGATTCTAATCCACCACTGATATGAAACAGCTTTATACAGGTACAAATATACCCAAAATACAGATTTTAAATACATATAAATGTATTGGCAATTGCAAACAAGTCCAAAATGCCTGAGAGATGCCATTGCAAGAGACTTGGAGGAGTCTCTGTAGCAAAATCCTTCCAAATAGCACCTTTTTAATTTCAGCTCTTTTAGCTTTTTAAGCTTTTTCTTTTTTTTTCTAGAGGGTTTAGGGATCCAGAAGCAGACCTGCTACTTTTAAGGCAGTGGCTATGGAAAGCACAGCACCACTTGAAACACTCTTTGGGCCCTCTAGTGGTGCTGGCTGTGCTGAGGGTCAGCCTGCTTCCAAAAGAACCACCAAAAAAGCACAAAATTTTAATATTTTGCCTATTATTTTTCCTTAAATGGGAGAAAAAGCCCCATTCCTTGCAATTTTTTAAATTTTCTTAAATCACACTTACAGCAAGATCTGTGCATCCAAGTGGCTGAGACATTTCTGCACTTTTTGAACCAACCAACAGTGTGTGAACACTCATTTCAAAACTGAAAAAGCACCCTTTCGAAAAGCTAAAGGAGGAGAGATGCAGCGCGAGGAGAGACAGGGTGATGTGGAGAGCATGCTCTTTTTCTAACCTTTACATTCCCCCCTTTCTATTTCAAAAGAAAATGAGGTTACAGGGGTCCTTGGGAGCTTGTGGTGATTGTAGATTTATGAAGAGCTTACGTGATTCTTCCCAAGTCGTGTTTCTAAAATAAACAGATGTTTATTTTGGTTGCAAAGGGAAAAAATACTTGAATTTTATTTCCTGGCTGGACGTTGCAAACATTTTAACAAAGGAGAGAATAGAAAAACTTGAAAAGCTACTTGAAAAGTAACTTAAAAAGCATCCTCCTTGTATATTTGGGAGTTGTTTATTAAATAAGCCACCAATAATCAAATAAGTCCCAAAGACACGCTGTCCACCACATCCTATCCCAGTTTTTCATAGCAAACATGCAGCTTTTTGTGCTGCCCATACATTAGGTACAGCCCATCAGTATTTATTATTGATATAGATTGTTCAGCCTGGAGAAGAGAAGGCTGCGGGGAGACCCTAGAGCAGCTTCCAGTGCTGAAAGGGGCTCCAGGAAAGCGGGGGAGGGGCTTTTTCCAAGGACACAGAGTGACAGAATGAGGGAACGGCTTTAAAGGAGGAAGGAGGAAGATTTAGATTGGACAATAGGAAGAAATTCTTCACGCTGAGGGTGGGGAGGCCCTGGCCCAGGGTGCCCAGAGCAGTGGTGGCTGCCCCATCCCTGGAGGTGTTCCAGGCCAGGTTGGATGGGGCTTGGAGCCCCCTGACCCAGTGGGAGGTGTCCCTGCCCGTGGCAGGGGGTGGCACTGGGTGGGCTTTGAGGTCCCTTCCAATCCAAACCATTCCACAATTCTATGATTTATACCACTGTAATTTGATGATTAGGAGTGTGAGTTCTGGCCAGAAACAGCTGTTTCTGGGGGCTGCAGCAGGCGCAGACAGAGGCAGCGTTTGTAACCTGGGCTGCGAAAGGTTTTGGGGTGGATTTCTGCCACCTGCTCCCCAAACATCCACTCTTCTGGCATCTGTGCAGGCAGACGGGCTTGCCCAGGAGGTAAAACAGGAGGATACAGGGGGCATTTTGATGGATATCCAGGGGAAATAACTCTCATGGAGCCCCAAAGCCCGTGCTCAGAGCGGCTTTTAAAAAAATCTCCCATACCATAATGAATTGTCAGCCTAAAAATGACTCTCCCATCTCTTTCTGGTCCCGTCTCATGTGAAGGGGCTGGGGGCTGCATGACACGAGGTGTGTCAGTCCCCAGCAGCCCAGCAGCTTCTGGGAGTGTTTTCCTGATACTGCAACCCACACTTTTCCCCTGTGCATGGGTTGCAGAGGGCTGGAGGCATCACTTCACACCTGTTGGGGCTGGGGCACAGATTCACAGAGAGAAGCTCAGGCCATGGGGAGGGTGGGAGGTGCAGAGGACAGGGCTGGGATGGAGTGGTACCTCCAGGCTGGTGAAGCTTTCCAAAAGTCAAGGTTCTCCTCGGGTTGCTTTGAGGAGGTGTCTAAGCTGCAGAATTGACTGATTTGGATGGGATTGGGTTAAAAAATGTATTTTTCTGGTACAGTTCAGTGTGCACCCACTGGTGGAGTGGCCCAAGGGACTCTGCCTTAAAGACCCAAAATTCAACATCCTTCAACTCCTCCTCCCCAAGCTCCAACCTGCCCTTTTTACCCCTTTGCAGGTGCACCCTGGTCCAATAGCCCTGCTCTGACAGCCGCGGGGGGTTTCATGCCCACAGCCGTAAGGAATTCACAAGGTTTAGGTGCTGGAGGCTGATTTAAGCCCATACAGAGAATAACAGAGCAAGGTTAAAATATGTGAGGATGGAGAGATGCCCTCTTCTCCTTAATTGCATTATGGGTGATTAAAACACCGGTACGAATGATCACTATGAATGAATGCGGAGGTGGTGGGGCATCATGCAGACCAGAGGATGAGTGATCACCTCCAGGAGAGAAAGACAGCAAGAGCTGAAGGGTGCGGTGATGCCAAAGGGCACATTTCTTTTTATAGGTTTTTCTCTTTTCTAGAGCAGAGGGCAGGTGGGTGGGGAGGCAGCGCTGAGCCCTAGATGAACAAAATGGAAAGAGAAGATAAGGTAGACGGGATGCAGCAAAGGATGACCTCGAGGGGTGGAATGGATTCGCCAACACACCCACCTCTTTTGGAGGAAAAGCGTTTTTTGCTTCACTCGGGGCTGGCATCGCGGGCTGAGTCAGTGCTCCAGAGATGAGTGTGCGGGTGGACCTGGTAACCTGCAGCTCCTTCACAACAGGGTTTGTGGTGAACCCTCAGTGGGACCTCCTGCCTGCACGGACACCAGGGTACCTAGTGGGCTCTGAGACACAGCAAAATACTTCATGAAAGCTGACAAAAAATTAGAAAAAGTGCTATTTTTAAATGTATATAATCCACCTCATACTCAGGTGCAGCAGTGTTTCATGGGATTCGCCACTATCAGGTGAATTATCAGCATCTGCCCACACATCTGGACATGGCTCAGGCTCTGTGGTGTTGGGCACAGGGTGGAATAAAAGAATCACAGAATCACAGAATCATACAATGCTGTGGGTTGAAATATGTACTTATTTACTTAAAGAAACCCTCAGTTATTAAAAAAGGAAGCGGGTGAGGATGGAAACATTTTAAATCAGCTTTAACCCCACAGAGATCTGAACATGGGATTGTAGAAAAGAATCATGGAATGGTTTGGGCTGGGAGGGACCTCAAAGCCCACCCAGTTCCACCCCCTGCCATGGGCAGGGACACCTCCCACTGGGTCAGGGGGCTCCAAGCCCCATCCAACCTGGCCTGGAACACCTCCAGGGATGGGGCAGCCACCGCTGCTCTGGGCACCCTGTTGCAAAACAAACAAGAGCTTGTGGGTTTTTTTCTTCTTTCTTTTTCACAAGCAAAGCGCTGCCCAGCTGGGGTTCTCTCTCTGCAGTGCTGTGCATCTGGCCCAGCATCTCCCTTGAGGAATAATTTTTGGGGGAATAACCCAGACCCAGCTATTGCCAAGCCCCCTGACCCAGTGGGAGGTGTCCCTGCCCATGGCAGGGGGTGGCACTGGATGGGCTTTGAGGTCCCTCCCAACCCAAACCATCCCATGATTCTTTCCTATGACTCTATGATCAGATCTCCATGGGGTTTAAGCTGGTTTAAGCTGTTCCCAGCCTCACATTCTTCCTTTTTTAATAACTGAGGGCTTCTTTAAGCATGTAACATGCAGACACAGTGCCCTTGGGATAAATATAAACGTTTATATATAGAAATCTTACTCTTCAATGTGTTCTGCGCCACAGGATGGGTGTTTCAGTGCAGGGTTTTACCACCGACCTCCATTTCTCCATCTCTCCGGCCGCGCTGTTGTTTTTGGATTGCATTACATGTCTCCCCAGATGGAAAACCTCACTCCACAGGGGGCTATGAAATGGATTAAAAAGAAAAAAAAAAAGAAAGGTCCTGACCCCATCAGTAAAATAGTAACTGCGTTTCTCAGGGAAAATCCTTTCACGAGGTGGGGAAGAGGAAATTTGGGGCTGGAGCCAGAGGGAAAATGGGGATCAAACACACCAACCCCATCCATTCAGAGGCTGCTGAAGATTACAGCAGCACGAGGAGGGGATGTGATCACACCAGGCGGTGATCGTGAACTGCTTTTAAATGTGAAGATGGGCAAAGAGTGGATGAAGGCAAAGTCCTTGGACACCAGGATGGTCAAGTCCTTCACTGCTTGGCAAAACAGGCTGAGAAACCTGGGGGCTCTTTGCTTTCTCATTGATATTTGAGTTGAATCGAACCCAAATGATTCTTTTCTTCTGAGGGCTTTAAAATATTTTCTCAGGGGGAGGAAGACTTTGTGGCTGATCAAAAAAAATCCATTTACCGTAGAAAATCAAGGTTTTACTGAGTTGTCTTTGAATTTGAGTGCTTTCTTTCCAACTTTCCTGCTAAAACAAAGCCAGAAGATTTGGGTATTTCTGATCAAGGAGGTTTTGGGTTTCTAAGGAAAAGCCTGTTTGGTGAAGAAAAGTGAATGGAGAGGTTGGGGAGAGTTTACGTTCATCTGGAGGTGTTGATGCTCCTGGGCAGATCTCTCCATTTGGCTGAGGGCCAGACAGGGACTCACTGAGGATGCCAATACGTGGTCCTTATTGAACGTATCCTTTGTTATTTGTTAATCCAGCCTTTATTTCAATACTCAAACAGGCAGAGTAGCTTCTCTTTTTAACCAACATAATACATCTTTATTGTAGAATCATAGAATCATGGAATGGCTTGGGTTGGAAAGGATCTTAAACCCCACCCAGGGCCACCCCCTGCCATGGGCAGGGACACCTCCCACTGCATCAGGGGGCTCCAAGCCCCATCCAACCTGGCCTGGAACACCTCCAGGGATGGGGCAGCCACCCCTGCTCTGGGCACCCTGGGCCAGGGCCTCCCCACCCTCACAGCAAAACATTTCTCCCCAAGATCTCACCCCAATCTCCCCTCTTGCAGCTGAAAATCCTTCCCCCTCATCCTGTCCCTGCCCTCCCTGATCCAGAGCCCCTCCCCAGCTTTCCTGGAGCCCCTTTCAGCACTGGGAGCTGCTCTGAGGTCTCCCCAGAGCCTTCTCCTCTCCAGGCTGAACAACCCCAACTCTCTCAGCCTGGCCTTGTACAGGAGGTGCTCCAGCCCTTGGATCATTTTTGTGGCCTTTTTTACATGGAAAAATATCAACTGTCTTAAAAAAAGAGGGGGATTTTGTCACAACAGACAATGGTTTGCATGTTTGGAGATGCACTTGACCTTTTCAGCACAGTTTCCTACCCTGACTCATTGTCAGTCAAAGTTTCCCTGGACACATGACTATTTTCTTACTGATTTATTACCAAACCCTGATTTACTCCACCAAAACTCTAACAGCATGTTCCAAAATCCTCGAAGAAGCGTGAAATACCACAGTTGGCTGTGATTTATCCCATCCATGCAAACAAGACATGTCCTGCTGTGCCTCAGTTTCCCTATTTCTACAAAAGGGGGTGGGGGGAGTGGGGGCGCGTGTTCCCCCTTGCAAAACACATCATGACGTTCTTGTCACTTCCTTGTGAAAAATGATGCAATTAAAGGCTTTGATCTGCAAATGGTTTAAGTTCTCCTGAAATAAAGCATATTGCAGCATCTGGGCCAGGGGCTCCTGTGCTTCCGTCTCCAACCACGACGCCTCTTTTCATATTTGCATCAATCTGCAAGGCTTTACAAGGAAGATGCTCCATCTCTCTTTGCACGTATAACTTTGTGGAAGGACTTGAAGCCCATAAAGCCGTCCTCTACTCCAACTCAATCATCCCCCAGGTTTCTCCTCCACAGAACTGCTCACAAGTTGGAGCAGGAGCACCAACCCAACCACCACCCTGGCACTGACTCTTGCGGTTCCACACTCTCTGCACATATTTAGTTTGGTTTGCCTGTCTCAGGGCCCGTTGTTGCTTTATCTTGGTTGTCAGTGCTTCACTTGGCTTCTCGGCAAAGCATCAGCAAAACAAACCAAAACATAAATATGTAATATACCACCCCTCTAGTCTTTAAAAAAGAAGCTGTTACCAACCCAACCTGCAAGCAGAAATGAGAGGGGGAGCTCTTTTCACAGCTGCTTGAAACCGATATCACCCATAGCTCTGAGTCACTGTGCTGTTTGCCTCGGTTGTTTTGGGTGCGCATGGTAACACTCAGGATCTCAGCGCGAAAGGACTCGTAGAAATCTCTTTGCTGCATCTCCAGAGTTTGCTTTTCAGAAAGATACAACACAAAAGAGATGTTTGAAACAACCAACAGGTCTTGTTGCACGGAGAGCATCCTACCCAAAGGCTTCCTGTAGTGCTGAGCATCGCTGAAAACATGACCCCACGGATAAGAAATTTGGGTCCTTATTGAGATACTGAGATGTAGATTTATGAGCCAAGCGTGCGCTCTGCCTTTCTGAAATATTTCAGTTTGTAATAGCAGAAACTTTGGTTTTAACCAGATTCTGACTATTGCTCCTGTGCTGGACCTAAGAGCAATCCCAGGTGCTCCACCACCAGCTCGAGCTGAGTAGCTTCACCCAGCCATGTCCTGCTTTTTCTTTCTTTTCTTTTTTTTTCCCCTCTGTTTTTTTCCCTTTTTTTCTCTGTTTTTCTTTTTTTTTTTTTTTCCCCTTGGTAGTGACCTACCTGCAAGGTGGTTTCGCAGTAGTTGAGCCCAAGTGCATGACTCAGGCACAGGAGGACCGTCTTTCAGTCCGTGGGCAGCAAACTGCTCTTTGGGCACGGGGTTTTCAGAGGCATCACCGAAAGTTGGACTTGGGCAACGAACCACTGCTTCCACCCCTGCAGCCCTGCTACGGTGGCTGTGGGTGGGTTTTTTTCTAAAAACATCGTTGCTTGTGGAGCACAGGTTCACTCAACGTGATCTGAGTGAGGTTCAAGCTCCTAAATCACCCAGAAATCTAAATGCCTTGAACAATGTGGTCTTCAGAATATCTACGATTTTCTGCCAGGTTTTATTTCTGTGGTGGATAATTCCCCCCCTTTTTTTATTTATCCTCCCCTTCTTCTGCAAATATCTACCCAGGACTGTCATCCCAAACCATGGGAGAACTGAAGGTGCTGGAGAAGATTGAGGGAAAGGGGGATGCAAACAGGAAAGCTTGAATTTTGGCCCTCGCTTGGGTGACTTTTGCCTTTCCCCACCCTGTGCAGTAAAATAAATCCACACATTAATAAGAAACATCTTCAATTAATACGAAACTTCCTCAGTGGAAGGAGGAAGAGGGTGAGAAGAGGTTATGATGCTCCTGATACCTGCCCAATGGCAATAAGAACCAATGGGATCTTCTCCTTCAGGATCTTGGGTTAACCCTTTCCCTGCCACTGCTCAGGATCCCAAACGCTGTGACAGATTTGGAGCCTGGATCCCATCAGGATGGTCTGCAAACCCTTGTTGCACCCACAGAGGTTGAAAAGCCTTTGTGAAGTCACCCTATGCTGTGCGTAACAAACCATCCCAGAGCATCATCCTTCAGTTTTCATCCCCATATGATTTTATTTTAAGACATTTTTTCATCCCTACATGCCCTACAAACACCAAGCTGTGCAGGGAATCTGCATTGGAAAATGATACTTGGCTGACGGTTGCCACCGGGCAACAACATGAGCCAAACACAAAAATTAATTATAGGAGGAAAAACAATACCTGCTCATACCTATTTCTAAAAGCCTTGCCTCTACAGAGTGGTTAATTATCAATCGAGATGTAAGGGGTCATAAGCAAAGCTGGCCACACTGCACCGCTGCTGTGCTGGGTTTCCAAGGGGATTTATGTGTCCTGGCTGGCTGGGAATGGGTGATGATCATCTCAGGGCCAGGATCTGGAGGACCAAGCCTGCAAACAAGCAGGTAAATCCTGTCTGCATCGCTCCAGCCGCTGCGGGGAGGCCACGGTGGGGCTGGGGGTCCTGTTTATTGGCAGGGTCCTGACCTCCCTCCCCGTTTATGACCCCCGTGGGACCTCCGCATGGAAAGGAGATTTGTAACGTAACACTAACAATAACACAGCACAGACAGCCGTGACAGGGTCGTTTTCTCCTACACGCTGCAGCTGGCTGCCCGGGATGGAGACGTGCGGGCAAAGGGGTGAGGAGGAAGATGCTCGGCACACAGCTTATTAATAGAGGGGGTTTTCTCCCTAGGTTCTTGACTCCAAGTGTGATCTGCTCCTTTTTAATTCAATTTTAAAAGCAGAAAAAGTCCTGGTCACCAAGGATGGGGATGTGGTGGCACCACCGAGCCATGGCGCTCAGACACATCCGAACATGAGTGACAAGAAAGAGCTTCCCTGCAGGGTTCTGCCTTGGCTTCGCAAGCAACTTCAAACAATTTCTTCTCTGGAAACACGATGCTTTTCTCTCTTGTTGGTTGAAGGATAAAGGAGGAAAAAGATGAGAATAAACTATGAATTTCTGGAAATGCCATGGATGGAGAATCCAGCCCAGCACTGCTTTCACATCCATTTTCCAGCTCGAATGATATAGAATGAAGAAACCGAACCCCAGGACTTTTGGAAGAGAAGGAGAAGGGTGAAAGAGGACTTGGGGACATATGCCCACACCAAGTTTTCGGCTGCCTCAACTGACTGCAGGCAAGTTCTGAGTCATGCATGTGCTGAAGGTGATTTTTCTTGCCTATTAGGAGGAAAAAACGTGAGTAAAGAGTACTCAGTGCATTTACATCCAGCTATCAGCTGTGCTGCAGATTTCCACTACAGCCAAATCCTTCCATGCCTCAGTTTCCCCAGGAAACATCATGTGTGGTGGTGCGGATCCCATCTCCTCATCTCCATGCACACCATGGTGTTATTTGTCGATCTTCATTACTGCACAGGAGACGCTGAACCATGGGGAACCCCTGGGAAACTCAACAGTTCTGCCTTTTCCTGCACTTTTGGGGGCTCTTTTCCCACTCCAGTTTAAAACCAAAGCCTTTCAATATGCAATGAGTTCATCCCTTCTGACCCAGCTGGCTGCTATAAAGCTCCTCTCGTGGCAAATCAGTACTGAAAGGCGATGGCATGGTGAGCCCTCCATTCTCACCCCTGGCATGGAGACGACCTCGAAGTTCATGACCTCATTTTGTACATCCTCTGGGAATGGGCAAGGGTTTTCTGAGCCTCTGAGGTGCCCCAAGGTCATGTTTTTGAGACAGAGTCAAGTCTAGAAACCTCCTCAACTGAAAAGAAAGCTGAGGTTCATCTGTGGTGATGGATTTCTGGGAACTGGGGCTTTTAGGAGAAATACAGAGAGTGTGCAACACAAAATCAGCTCAGGTGACCTGGCATGGGTGGGCAAATTCAGCAGGCTGGCAGATGCAGAGAAAATTTACTTGGCTCTTAAAGTTGATTCATGCGTCAAGCTTTCATGAAAATGAAGCCAAATGAGATTTGCTTTTGATCTGGAAATGCAACTGAGAGATGTTCCCCAAGCCCTTCCAGGCCTTTTGCACCCTGAATTTGCAAGGAGGTCGTAATATCTGCAGATCCACCCGGTGCACCAACATCTCCCTCACACGAGCAATATTTCCATCCACGCTTTCTCCTGCAGCAGGAGCTTACAAGGGTACTATCAGGCCCAATCTCATGGTCCAATCTCCCTGCCAAACTCAGGCCCAACCCACAGCCACGTCTCTGGTTCTTAGTTCAGTCTAATTTATGTAACGTGTAGTGATGTGGCTGCCCTTTATCAGGCTCCTCTGAAATATCCCCAGAGACATTTCATATGTCCCATATGAGAACAGGCTGGGAGAGCTGGGCTTGTTCAGCCTGGAGAAAAGAAGGCTCTGGGGAGACCTCAGAGCAGCTTCCAGTACGGAAAGGGGCTCCAGGAAAGCTGGGGAGGGGCTGGATCAGGGAGGGCAGGGACAGGATGAGAGGGAAGGATTTTCATCTGCAAGAGGGGAGATAGAGATGAGATCTTAGGGAGAAATGTTTTGCTGCGAGGGTGGGGAGGCCCTGGCCCAGGGTGCCCAGAGCAGTGGTGGCTGCCCCATCCCTGGAGGTGTTCCAGGCCAGGTTGGATGGGGCTTGGAGCCCCCTGATGCAGTGGGAGGTGCAGTGGGTGGCACTGGGTGGGCTTTGAGGTCCCTTCCAACTCAAACCAGTCTGTGATTCTGTGACTGGGTTTCTGCAGAAGTTGGGCTTCAGTTATGAGTATGGACAAGACAAACATCAAGAAATGACACTTAGTAATGGAGCAACAACTGCAAGAGTCAGGAGCTGATTTCAGTGTAGCTGTGGATTTTTCACCAGTAGGTCACAGGTAAAATAAAAAGGGGTAGACAGCAGGAACTGCAAGAAGGACAGGGCAGGCTGTCGAACCAGTGGCTGCAAGGGAGGAATAAAGGAGAAGCTAAAACTGGTTGGCTTCAAAAGCAAAGGGATCTGCAAGTGAGAGATCGGCTGATGACACTGTATGATCCACCCGAGTCTTTTAGGTTTCTAAATTATGTGTCAGTGGGAATGGCAAGTTCAGAGCCCGTAGGTGGCTGTGGGGCGGGTGGTTACTCTGTTGGGTGCCCAGCCAGCAGGGGCAAAGGCTCCTGCAGTGCAAGGAGCCCTTCATTTCCTTGGGCATCTCCATAGATCAGTGAGCTGCAACCCATAGTCACGAGTTTCCATCAAGATGGGAGGGAAATCTCCTTTCCATGCATCACATCTTCGCTGATTGAGGAAACCAGGGACATCTGATGGGGACAGAGACAGGGAGAGTGCACACAGCACCCCTGATGCCAGCACAACCACACCAAGTGCAATCAGCCTGCAAATCCAGTATAGACTCGTAAAGGATTTTCCCACTACACCTGCATCACCCGACACAGCAGATGGATAGGTCCCCTCCTCTACAGCCAGGGTGAACCCTGCAGACTCCTTGTGGTCACAGTCTGGAAGGTCTTCAGCTTCAAACTGTCTGTTTTTCGATGCAAGTGCTGGCTTGACGTTTTGCAGTTGGTCTGTTGAGACTCAGATTTGGCCACGGTGCTCAACATCCCCCATCCCCAGACGATTTTTAGTGGCCTAGGTACCCCCTATTCCTTCCTCCCACCTTGTTTGTCCCACACTCTTTCTCTTGGCACCATCTAGTGGTTATAGGGATGGAGATATCTCCTCTGCTTTGGGTTGGGGTGAAGCCACCTCCTCCTCCCTCCAGGCCAGTTTCATTCCTGAGCAACTTGCCTTTGGGATGGTGGAAACATGAAACCCAGACCCTAAAAGATGAAGGGTCTTAGGGAAAAACCCCACTCTTTGGGAATCATTTCTAGGTGACCCAAGCGGTTAAAAGTCAAGGCTGGTCAACACTTATTCCTTGGGAAGCATCTCTTTTCCTGTCCCTCTCTTCTCCTCTCCACCCATTCGTGAATAAGTTCTTACTGATTTCTGTAGAAATAAAGATTCCACTTGGATAACCATTTACAATTATGGGTGGCTGCATTTTCTCACTACAGATGGGACTCTGGGAGTTTATGTCCAGATCAGTGCCTACTTTCTTCTGTGTCCGTATGGTTCATCACAGCCCTTGTGGGCTGGTTTTAGGGCTTCTTAAGCAGCAGTAAAAGCTCTTACCTCCATCCAGTACTGAATTCCATCCTTCCAGGGGTATTTTCTATTAAATTAAAGGAAAAACACCCACCTTGTCATAAAAGATGTGTTTGTTGGATCCGGTGTTTGGAAATTATGTTGATTTAGGGCCCTTAGGAATAAGGCTGCAGATCTTAGAAGAGTTCACATGGAAGGATGCTCCTTGCTGTCCATGTGGGAGTTTTTTCTTTTCCTTTTTTAATGAAATCTTTAAAACCTTTTCAGCAAAAAAACCCTCCTGAAAAATAAAGAACTGAAGACCTGAATTATGATTTTTCAAGCCATCACTATGGGTTTCTGTGCTCCTCTCAGGAAATTCCAGATGAAGGAACATATTTCATTCAGGAAAGAAAAAGCCAAACGTGAAAGGAGAAAGCTACTAGCAAATTTTCACTCAGCTCAAGGGCTTTGCAACTCCCTCTGTCTCTATTTCTCATAATCCTAGCAAAGGACTTCCACTTATCCCCGAACCAGAAGCACTGCCAGAAAGGTCTAGAGATGCAATTCCATTTGCCGTGACATCCTCCAGACACAGAGCATCTTTGCTTTGCTGCTCATGTTCAGTGTAAGCAGTAGCTCTGTAGAACCCAAAATCTCTCAAAGAGCGTAAAATAGTGATGGGTGGTGGGAATGTTTGCAAGAAAAGGAATTTTTTAAAGCACCAAATGGGATTTCTGCTGACTCTGAGGGAGAGCAGGGCTGGCTCAGGGGGAGGAAGGAGGATTTAGCTCTGTGTCTGTAAGGCATCAGGAAGATGCAGGCAGAGAGGGTTCCTGCAAGTGATGGATTGTCTACAGGTGCTGAAGCCAGGTGATGGATGGAGGTGACCAAGGGTGTCTGCAGGCAGGCTGTGAGAGCTTCACGGGTGTTTTCATCCAAATCCTTGCACTCTACCTAACCCAAAAATGAGCTCCTGTTCCCCCTCCAGACAGAGAGATTCAGGCAGGGAAGCATCTGGGTGAGGGGAGCTGGGAGCTGCAACCCCTCTGCGCTAACGTAGTGGAGAAGAACCATCTTTTAGGTCCCAAAACAAGGTAGCACAACAGATCCAACTGACCATCATCTCACCAGACCTTCTTCCCCTCTCGTCCAGGCTAATTTAATCGGTCACTAAAGTGTGGCAGAAAACTCAATTCCATCATTTCCTATTAGTCAAAAATAAAAAACAAATGTTGGACCGTATGGTCCAGGGTTCACATCAGGGGAAAATCCACAAATCTCTTGGCCGTCTGGGATCTTTTGTTTATCGCTGCACTTAATCCCATTTTTGGGTCTCCCAGGCTCAGACTCGAAAGGAAGATAAATGAGGTGTGTCAGAAAATCACCTGATTAACTTGGTTAATTCAATGATTTTCTTCTTTTCCAATGCTGGTTTGGAAAGGGAGCAGGAGGTATTTGTTCATCCGGAGTCCCAGCCCCATGAAGGCAAGGGCAAAGGACTTTTTTTTTGTCTAGGACGGCCTGCAGGGAGGATGTCAGCAAAAAACTTCAACAAAACTCTGGATAAAGATCGGTTTTTCACTGCACTTCAGTTTCGGCTGGAATCAACACATTGTGCTTCCATCCCCTGCACTGTGCAGTGCTGCAAAAATTGCAGCTGCTTCCACAGATCCCCATGAAATCTGTGTTGGAGATGGAGATCAACCATTCCAGTGACACGCATCCACCCTATTGCCTCTGATTTTTTTCTGAACTAAATTGTATAAATAAGTAATTTCACTGCACTTTTTGAGGGGCTCTTTCTGTGAGAAACAGGCAGCATCTTGCACAGTGACACAGAGAAACCGTGGCTGCCCCATCCCTGGAGGTGTTCCAGGCCAGGTTGGATGGGGCTTGGAGCCCCCTGACCCAGTGGGAGGTGTCCCTGCCCATGGCAGGGGGTGGCACTGGATGGGCTTTGAGGTCCCTTCCAACCCAACCCATTCTATAATTCTACAACACGGCACCCCTGCCCACCCCAAAATCCTCTTCGGGGTGTCCAAGCAGAGGTGTGGAGTTCACGTAGGCACTGTCTCCCACCACTGCCAAAATGACCCCCAAATTTTTCCCAGGACTCAGGGAATCAGGACTTCTCCTTGGTTTTCTCCCCCCTCCAATGTGAAATCCAAGCCCTGCAGTGGGCAGGGAGGAGGATGCTGCTTGCACTTCTCACTCCCGCTGCAGGATCTGGGTGAGAGATGGAGAGAAAACATGAAGGCAAACCTGAGGACTGTCAAACCCGCCATGAGCTGGGTCTTAGAAAGGAAAACAGATCAACTTTTGTTCTCAGTATGGAAACCCCCCTTCCACCCAGCTTGGCAAACCTGCACAATTTTAGGAACCCCTGCAAGAGCATCCCCACAAGGGAAATGCAGACACCCCCCCCCATTGCTGGAAGCTTTATCCCAAATGTTATCCCCCACCTCTGGGGCACCTCAACTCTCTCTCTCTGGCAGATGATTTATTTTAATCACTCCAGCTCTCTGGGTCCCAATTCCCTCCCTCCTCCCCCCCCCCCCCCCCCATCTCCTCCCATCTGGCTTAGGTTAGGAGTCCGTCTGCCGAGTGCATTGCCAGGGGGATGCGAATTCAGACCCCTTTGAGCGATGGGAGCGTGGGGTTGCTGATGGGGGCTCGGCCCCAGCCGCTCTCACCCCTCTGCATGCCCCGTCCACCCCCGTGCAACAAACTGCTGCCTCCAGCATCTGCTTCCAATCGCTTCTTCATCTGACCAGCACTGGGAAAAGCCAAGCTTTCGCTGCGATTTGGGGTTTTAAAGGCACCGTGTGCCGACTAATCCCACCTCTTGAACCTGCTCCAAAGTCACAGAGCCTAAAAAACCCCACTCCAGCAGCTTCTCCCCTTATTTAATAGCAAAACAGGGTCTTTCAGTCCAGTAAGCAAGACAGATTTGAGATTTCCTGAAAAAATCAGCATTTGTCTGGGTGTGCATCAGCGTGTGCCATGGATGCTGGTACCTGGGCTTTGTGGTGGAGGAGGGTTGCACGTGTCCATGTAGGATGCCAGCCTTTACAATTCCTTAGGGACAGATCTTTGAGCTACCTTTGATCCTTGCCTGATATCATGACAGCTCCTTCAGGCTCAGTCCATCCTCAGCGTGGAGCTGAGACCTGACATGCCAGAGCAGCGTCCCAGCTCCTCGCAGCAAACTGGCTGGAAACCCTTTCCAGGCCAGTCACAAGAGGGAGACAAAAAGCCAACAGCAGCTGTAGATTTGGGTTGGAGACCTGAATTTAGGGGGAAAAAAAGGAAAATGCTGCATTTCTGAGATAAGAAGTACAATGTTTCAGGTCTTCTTGTATTAGAGGTTGAAAAGGGGAATGGTGTAGATCCAAACGGCCTCTAGAATTCAGTATTCATTTTCCACTGATGGACTGAACTGGATTTTTTTCTTTTGGTGAATTAAATCCTTTGTCCAAGCAACTTATGACCCTGACTCAGCTGCTAGAACTGCAAGGATAGAGAGAGAAGCCATTTTTTTCTATGCAAAACATACACTTGCCCTCTCTTAAAGTGAATTTACGTGGCTCTGTAAAAAAGCAGACGACTGCATCAGGGTTGCAATCCTGTCAGGTTCATCCTCTCCTGCACCCAATGATGCTCAGCAACACCCATCCTCTCCTACTCTGGTGAGCAAATTGGTTCCCAGCACGGACCCTGTTTCACAGTGCAACCTCGGTGCATCCAAAACTGCTGTGGCCCCATCTCCCTTGAGCATTAAACCTGGAGAGAGCATAAAAGAGCTGTCTTTTCAAGATGTACTCAAAGTGTGTCTGCAATGAGCTGTGAAACCTCAGGGCAGTGCCAGGACTGGGAAAAGAAAGGGAAAATCTCTTCCAGAGGTTCAGAGAGCCCAAAACTTGCATTTTCGTGGCAAAGGAAAAGAGTAGAGAGTGATTCCACAGCAGAAAATCACTTCCTTCCACTCACCTTGAGCGGGATTGAGTCCTAGAGAAATCTTCTGGTGGGACCGGTTGCTAAAATTAACCCAGAGAAAGCTTGGAAAATGAGAGAGTGAGAAAGCATCTTTGCTGCTGGAAAAGGCTGAGCTCCACGTGCATGGTGGTAGAGGGGCTCAAACCATTTGGGTTGGCAAATTTTACTTTATTTGCCCCAAAACTGAAACACTGGTCCTACCTGCTGCCTGCTTGGAGATCCAGCAGGGAGAATTACCTTTGATATTAATAGCTGTCCTTGATTTCAACTTGCTGACACCGTGAAGATGGTTTTAATTAAAACTCGTTAGCAGTAACCTGTTTCTGAAAATGAGCGTAGCAAACCCAATTATGGAGCTGGTTCCTTGATGTTCCTTCTCTTCCCAGAAAACCATCCTGGGCATGTGTGTAGATCTTCACCCCTCTCCTATTCCCAGTGCTACAGGGGGTGGAAATCCTGAAAGCAAAGCTGAAAATCTGCGGTGCTATGAGTCTCGGGGTGCTGGAGTGCAGGGATGGATGATGCCGTTGCATCCAGAGGACAACCATCCCCACGGGACCAGTCCTCCTTGGAGACCTGTGGTCTGTGCAGAGCGGTGATTTGAGCTCTGTGGTCAATCTGGGGAGTGGAAAGGCTTTTTTTGGGTAAGGATTGGAGCTTATTTCCTGGGCATGACCTTGAGCCTGGGCTGGGAAGCTCATTTCTGGTGCTCAATGGGGCTCCTCTGAGCAGAAGCAAGGGGATGCTGTCAGGAACCAGTATCAGAGCTGACACCTACTCAGGGAGATGAGAAACCTCATCAGGCTGGAAAAACTGACCCCAGCACGTATCAGCTGCATCCACAGGTGAGCAGGTCCCAAAAGCCATCTCCAGGGGATCCGAGAACCCTCAACATCCCCACCGCTGGGCTTTTTGGGTGCCCCCTCTCCATCCCTACCTCACACTGGAGGTTTGGGCAAGGAGCAAAAATTATGAATGGCTTCTTCTGCCTCCCCACCAGCCCCTTTCACTTCTGCTTCGCCATCCCCCACGAGCAGCTGTTTTCTGTTACCATAAAAGCTGACAAGGTGCAGGGCTGGAGCGGAGCCTCCTCTGGCAGGTAATTTTGACAAGAGGCAGAGGGCCGGGGCCGGGTGTCTCTGATGGGTTTCCGGGGCTGTTATCAGCACAGCACAACCCCCTCCTGTCTGTGGACCCACTCGCTGTGATGCAGAGGGAACCGTGGTGTCTCAGCAGCTCTGGCTCTTTCCTTGCTTGTGAATTGGGATGGGACATCCCCAATGAGCATCTCAATCCGGTGGGACATCTCTAAACACCACTGCTTTTTGATTCAGTCACCACTGGTGAGAGTTTCACCTGTCTTCAGGAAATAGATCACTGGCACACCCAGCTCAGATGCGTTTACAACATTTTATCTCCCAGCAGCAGAAATAACACAGCTGTGTGTTGGAGATGGACAACCTGCTCAGACCTTCAGCCACCCTGGTATTTCTTGCCACCCCAAGAATTTGGCACGCTGCCCTTTCCCCTTGGCCATGCACAGCATCCCCACCTATGTGGAGGGATGCAGGGATTGAGAGCATCCTTGTGGAGAAGGACTTCAGGGTGCTGATTGCTAAGAAGCTCGACACGAGCCAGCAACGTGCGCTCACAGCCCAGAAACCACCCGTGTCCTGGGCTGCACCCAGAGCAGCCGCTCTGGGGAGGCCCCACCTGGAGCCCCGGGCCTAGTTCTGGAGTCCTGAGCACAGGAAGGACAGGGAGCTGTTGGAGCGAGTGCAGAGGAGGCTGCGAAGATGATCCAAGGGCTGGAGCACCTCCTGTACAAGGACAGCCTGAGAGAGCTGGGGTTGTTCAGCCTGGAGAGGAGAAGGCTCTGGGGAGACCTTAGAGCAGCTCCCAGGGCTGAAAGGGGCCACAAGAAAGCTGGGGAGGGACTTTTCTACAAGGACCTATAGTGATAGAATGAGGGGAATGGCTTTAAATTGGAAGGGAGAAGATTTAGATCAGACATTAGGAAGAAATTCATCACACTGAGGGTGGGGAGGCCCTGGCCCAGGGTGCCCAGAGCAGTGGTGGCTGCCCCATCCCTGGAGGTGTTCCAGGCCAGGTTGGATGGGGCTTGGAGCCCCCTGATCCAGTGGGAGGTGTCCCTGCCCATGGCAAGGGGGAATGGAACTGCATGGGCTTTAAGGTCCCTTCAAATCCAATCCATTCCATGATTCTATGATCCTCACCCGTGGGGCTGGGATGCAAGCGAGCAGGCGCTGCTACGGTTTGGGTGGAATGCGCAGCCCAGCCGGCTTTCTGGCTTTTCCCTGACAGAGCATCTATTCATGCAGGAGGCCAGCTTAGTCTGTAAGGCCAGTGAAGGCTTAAAGATTAACTATATGTATTAAATAAATCAAATTAATAGATAGTTCGTCTTATGGGTGCATGTTGATTCGCTTCCACAGTCCTGGATGAAAGCAGCCCCATCACTTCCAACACGACCAGTACCCTCGTGCCCCCAGACAAATTAATAACCTTCTTCCCAGTCAGACACATTAAACATAATTTTGTAGCTGTGCCCAGGGACTTGGAAACATGATTGAAGTCACAGTGGCTGGAAAATGCACTGTGCCTTGGGGGAGAAGGACTCTCTGGTGGGGTACGGGGCAGCAAATGCGATTTGTTTTCACCTTTGGAGGCTACAAACAGTTGATGCCTTGTGTTAACGGATTTGGGGTGTAAGAGCAACGTATGCACATGCAGTCACGGCAAATGGCTATGATTTGGTTCAAAGTTGGGGTTCCTGAGCCAGGAAAGACATTGTCCTCCCCGGGCTGGCTTGGCAGGGGTCTGCACCCTCTCTTTCTCCTCCTCAGCCACTGCTTCAGCTGAGCTCATGACGATTTGTTCTCCCTTAGAAACTCCGTGCTCAGCCTCATTTGTTTTTTCCAAGCACGGCTTATCCATTTCAATTGTCCTTCATTAGCCTGTAATCAAGTAATTGCCTTCCCTTTAACTTCAGCCCAGGCTGTGCAGGCAGCTCCTCCATGTGCTGCGCATTCCCCATCTACAGCATCATTAGCGGAGAGACATCGTCCTTCTCTAACAGACTTCCCAGCTCCAACCACCCTGTTTGGACTCTACCCCGCCTTCCAACACCCAGCCAGCAAAGTCCAGGTTGGGCAGTGCTGGATTTGAGGTTGCAGAGGGGTTGACCAGCTCAGCAAGGCAGGCATTCACTTTCTTTTCCCCAAGGACATCTCCCCGAAGCACTCGTGCCCTGCTCCCCCAGCCACACATGCTCACGTCTCAGCTGCAATCCTGCTTGCCTTTTGCTAATAAAACCTGCCCGTCTCCATCCTGCTTAAGCCCAGAGAGAGCCCATTTCCATGAGTCTGACAGCTTCCAGGGCAGGGCAATACCTGGGGGAGGAGGGAGAGTTCCCACAGTGAGCCCTGGGCTCAGTGTTTTCCAGATTTGCTTATTTTTTTCCTGGCAATTCTGCCTCAAATTACAAGGATGCATCTCCAGACCCTGCCTGGAAACACAACGCTCCAGAGCATCTCCCTTCATCACCAGCACAAACTGGACCCAAAAAGCATCTTCTCTCACCTCTCACCCCCCCGGCAAATACATGCCTGCAGCCCAGCACCAAGAAGAATGAGGAGTTTGGGGCCAATCACCTCTTTGTGGTGATTTTAAGGAAAACAGCAGATTAAAATCTCACCAAGCTGGAAGGATCAAGTCCAAGTGCAACATTTGAATGGGGCCTTTTGCACTGAACCCTCTTTGTGTGGCTGCTGTGACCCGGACACAGCGCTGGAGGTTTTTCATACCAACGTTTGCCGAATGTCGGGTTTAATTATGGGGACGGGGTTTTTTTTTATCTATGACTTTATCTTTTCAATGAACAGTGTCACAGGAAGATCTAAAATCTGCAAAAACAGAGAGAGCTTCTCCATCTCAGAAAAAAGTTTAATTGCTTGGGGTTCTGGCCAAGAGCAGAAAGATGGAAAAACCCAAACAAGCCCAAGGTGGATTTGTCTTTGGGAGGTGCCAAGCGAGATGCTGTGCTGGCCTTTCCCTGTCCCTGCATCCTTGTCGTGGGGTATGTCAGTGGCTCAGGACCTCTTTTTGAGATAAAACTGCTCCTGAAGCCTGGAAAACATCCCTCTGTCTGGACCCAAAATGCATCTACATATAGAATGGTGTAGGAATCAGCCCTAGGATGCTGGTTGTCCCTACCAGCTGATGCTCCAGTAGAGCATCACAGAGCCAAGTCCAGTGTCCTCTGTAATTTGTACGTACATTAACGTATTTTTTTCCAAAAGCAGGACCCCTTTGCTGCTCTCCCCATCCTGTTCACTGTAGCATCGTCCTAACTGCCTCCCCATGGATGTGCAATGTGGTGAGTTCTCACTGATTCCAGGATACACTGGTGTCCCAGGACGATGTGGGATTTGGTCCTTAGGGAAAAACTCCGCTGTCCCACAAGGAGTTTGACTTCACTGGTGGCCTCAGGTTTGAGAAGCACTTCAGGATGAAAGGACTGATAGAAGTGTCAAATACTAAGCTAAATATCTCTGGAGAACTCCTGGATGTTTTAGGAGCGCTGCCAGGCAGCAAAGCTGAATAAAGCCAAACTCTTCCAGCATATTTATTTTTTGAAGACTTAATGTTGTTTAAACAGTAAGGTCAGAGCAGATAACAAGGCTGGGAGCACAAGTGCCCCGTTTGCATCCTCTGCACATAGGTCAATGCTCTGCATGGAGCCGTGCAAAGCTGGTACCCCCAGAAGCAGCAAAATAGCATAAAACTTGGTGTCTATCCAGCATGTTTCTGTGCTATCCATGATGCACAGCACGTCCTGGGCTGCAGCCCCACAGTTCTGAGATGTTCCTGTGTTCCCTGGGTGTCCCAGCCTGCTCCTGCCACCTTGGGCCACCTCGGGCCACCTCGGGCCACCTCATCTACTGACGGCAAGGTACAGAGATGCAGCTTGGGGCACCCAGAGAACACGGAAGCAGCTGAGCCAGGCTGAGGTCGTGCTTGCAAAGCTCCCTTCTGTCATTTACTGATCCTAATCAGGCCTGCAATAAAACCTGTGATTGCACATCTCATAAGCGAGATCACAGGAAGAACAGGAAATGAGCTAAGTTAATCAAATTAGATGAAAGACAAGGAAAAAGGAGTCTGAAAATCCCATCTGGGGAACAATTTTATTAGTGTTTTGCACTCCTGTAGAACATTTTTGATGGGGAGCGCTGGAGCATTAATTCATCCAAACAGTGCCACTCGGCAGCTGCGCTGTCTGAGGCAAGTGGAGGAAGGTGAATGTCATTCTTCCCACCAAAGTCCTGCTACTTTGGACTGTGTGAGAGAGAAACCAAGACGTAGTTCAGGTCACAATATTCTTGCTTTGCTAAAATTCAAATAAACCTCTACTTCTGTTCCTTGCAGATCAAGGAGTTTCTTGTCTCTCCCATCAGAGCCCTCATCTTGCTTTTGCTCTTTGCTTGTCCTGCTGTGTTCAGCATGATGGTGAGGACTCAGAACTCTCTTGTCCCTGTTCTGGGTTACAGAAATGTAAATTACTCGACCAGGACACATCTTCCTGTCTTGATCTCACATTTGGTTCCTTCTTCCTGCCTTTCTCTGAATTTCCTTAACAGAAGGAATGAATATTTATTACATTCCTTCTGACATTAACTTCTTTTGCAAGCCACCACAAAAGCCTGGCAAAGATAGAGGAGATGAATGCAAAGGATTGTGTGTGCATCATATTAATCCCATAACTTTCAGACCACCCAACTATACAGAAAAAAGACTTAACACTCAATGATAGTTTTACTTCTCCCACTCTTATCTGTTTTGGGGTCCTGCTGCCCCCATACAGCCATATAGAGGAGGCACCGGAGCACCTCTTGTACAAGGACAGGCTGGGAGAGTTGGGGTTGTTCAGCCTGGAGAGGAGAAGGCTCTGGGGAGACCTTAGAGCAGCTCCCAGTGCTGAAAGGGGCTCCAGGAAAGCTGGGGAGGGGCTCTGGATCAGGGAGTGCAAGGATGGGACAAGGGGGAAGGGTTTTCAGCTGCAAGAGGGGAGATTGAGGTGAGATCTTAGGGAGAAATGTTTTGCTGTGAGGGTGGGGAGGCCCTGGCCCAGGTTGCCCAGAGCAGCGGTGGCTGCCCCATCCCTGGAGGTGTTCCAGGCCAGGCTGGATGGGGCTTGGAGCCCCCTGATCCAGTGGGAGGTGTCCCTGCCCTTGGCAGGGGGTGGGACTGGGTGGGCTTTGTGGTCTCTTCCAACCCAAACCAGCCTATGATTCTACGATTTGTGGTCTGTGGGTGACACAGAGCTTTGACAGAGCTGGGATCTCATGGGGTTTTCCCATACCTTTGCAGATGCAATGCCCAGGGCATATTTAGCTGCCTCTGAAAGAGACAAGTCAACCAAGCATTTGCTCTTCTGTCATTTAGAAAACTGGCTGCTCATCCCCCCAAGAAATCAAGATGGTGATAATTTGAAGTCAGACTCAGGTCTCTTGGGTCCATCTCTAAGAAAACAGAAGACTAATGTCTTGGAATACCTGTACCTGTGCCTAAACCAGGTTATTTTTCCCATCCCTGTATTGCAAGGGAGTCAGAGTCAAGTTAAGACAGGAGGAGACTTCTTTGGAAAGACTTCCCATCTGCAGCTTCATTAAGGCATCCAGGGCAGAGCTCCAAAGTCTCCATTCAGCCTTTTGACATTATCATTTGTAGTGACGGGACTTGGGTTCCATCCTATTGCAGCCCCGTCTAGAGCTCAGATGAAGCACACTGGCAGGGCAAAGGAAGAGGACCCAGTGCTGCTCCCAGGCTTCCCGTCCCAGGAGATCAGTGTAGAATCCAGCTCAACAAACATCGCAAAGTGACCAAGGTTTAAGGAAGCCTTGACTGCCTTCCAGCCCCAAAACAAGAGCTTCTATGCTTTAGCCCACCACAAACACACCTCAACCACTCTTTTAGCCCTCTTGACCTGCCTTCGCCCCATTTCTCTCTGTGTGCAAAGAAGGGGAAAGGATTTGACTTGCAAATGTTGTTTCGGTTCCTCATTGAGAACTGAGCGTTTTGAGCATCACCGTGTTGCACCAGGGTTTCTCCACCATCCAATGCCACCTCCATTCCCTCTTGAATCATGTTTTCACCTAAAAAGGTGACACCTGCCTAGATTTGGGGATGCAGTGGGAGTGTCTGGTTTGCAATAAATCTCGTGGACACATTCGCTTCGTGACTTCCTATGACCTTGGTCTCCAAATATCCATCCAAAGATCCCTGTCACGGTACTTAGAATCATGGAATCATTTGGTTGGAAAAGACCTTTGAGATCATCGAGTCTGACCCTGACTCGAGTCCACTACTGAACCAGATCCCTGAGAAACTCATCCACCCATCTTTTAAACCCCTCCAGGGATGGAGACTCAACTGCCTCCCTGGGCAGCTGTGCCTGGGCCTGAGAACATAATCAATAAAGCAATTTTTTCCTTATATTTAATCTACACCTGCCCTGGCACAACTTGAGACCATTTCCTCTGATCCCATCACCTGTTACCTGGCAGAGGAGACCAGCATCCACCTCACCACACCCTTCTTACCAGGAGCTGCAGAGAGCGAGGAGATCTCCCCTCAACCTTCTCCAGACTAAACCCCCCCAGGGCCCTCAGCCGCTCCCACAACCCCTGTTCTCCAGCCCCTTCCCCAGCTCCGCTCCCTTCTCCGGACGCGCTCCAGCCCCTCAAGGTCCTTCTTGGAGTGAGGGGCTCAAACCTGACCCCAGGATTCGAGGTGCAACCTCAGCAGCTCCGAGTAGAGGACAAGGATGACTTTCCTCATCCCTCAATCTTGACATATTACCTATTTCTGGGCTTTTTCAGGGGCAGAAATCCACACCCACCTTCAGTACCAAGTAACCCAGCAGAGGGCTTGTTAATCTTTTTTTGCACGTGGCATCTTTTTCTTTTGAAAAAAACCCCAAAAGTTTGTCAGAAAGTGCTGGTTTTGTCAAAAGTGAAACTGTTTGCAGGAAAGGGCTTTCAAATGAGCTTCCTGTTTCAAAAAGAGAAAAAAAAATGCTTTTAGAATGTCCTGAAATTGTCAAAAACATCCTGTTTTGACATGGAAAGCAAATTCGTCTTTTGGTTGGCAACGTTTGTTAAAAAATAATGATTTTCAGAACGAGTAGTAAAAAACCAAACCCCACCACTCCACCTCAAACTAAAGTATGCTTCAAAGGACTGGGTGAGCCCAATTCCGAGCTTGGGCTTTGTGATTTATGGGTGTTGAAATGAAACCTGCTCACTTTAGGAAGCAACAAGGTGTTTGCTGTCACAATACGCGGAAAAAAATCCCATTGCGGTTGGGTCACGTGTGTGGTTGCCTCATCCGATACTGCTGGGATCCAGCTTTATGGAGGGAAAAAATCCAAGAATAACAGCATAGATTACCCAAGGGTCCTGGTTAGCAATGGGACATTCCTTTATCCTTGGAACCACACACACTCCTGCTTTTTAGGAAATGGAAGAGATTTGGGAGAAGTAGGGGTTTAGGAGCTTAAATACCACAGCACCATGGACTGTCCTGAGCTGGGAGGGACCCACAAGGACCATCGAGTCCATCTCCTGTCCCTGCACAGGACACCCCAACATTCACACCGTGGGGCTGAGGGCCTTGGCCAAAGGCTGCTGGAATATTGTCAGGCTGTGACTGCTTCCCTGGGAGCTGTTCCAGTGCTCCAACACCCGCTGGGGGAGGAACCTTTTCCCAACGTCCAACCCAACCCTCCCCTGGCATCTTCCTGCCATGCCCTGGGGTCCAGAGAGAAGAGCTCAGCACCTGCTCCTCCTCCTCCCCGTGTGAGGAAGGGGCAGAGCGCGATGAGGTCTCCCCTCAGTCTCCTCCTCTCCAGGCTGAGCAGACCCAGTGACTTCAGCCGCTCCTCACACCATTTCCCCTCCAGACCCTTCCCCAACCCCATGGCCTCCTCTGGACGCTCTCCAGGAGCTTTAGATCCTTTTTAGCCTGCGGAGCCCAGAACTGCCCCCAGTGCTCAAGGTGGGGCCGCAACAGTGTGAAACAAAACGGGACGAATGCCGCTGGCACTTTTACTCCTGGAACCCACCCACTTGTCACTCTGAAAGCATCTCTGGGATGTTCTGACAGTGCTTGTGGTTCGGTGTGAATTTGCCAAGTCTCTACACCCACCACAAATCTGGACGCTCATGACACCCATCTCAGAGCCGGGATCTCAGAGACGCGGTCCCGAGGCTGCTGAGCCCAAGGCATTTGCAGCCAACCATGAGAGCTGGACCAAACCACAGGAGGGAAATCATCAGCACAGATCCAAGTTCAGGTCAGGTCAAAGCAAACAGAATTGATGTTCTATGCCAAATTAATCTTTTTTTCTGAAGTTAGTAAATGGTTCTTCTCACTTTCAAGAGAAGTTTTTTGGTAAAGGAGCAAACCCTGCTGTGCTGGCTCCATTTTCAAGCCCAAAATATCCCTGAAAAGTGAAAAAACCCCTAACACTCAAGCATACTTGTAGAAAATCACAGAATCACAGTATTGTTTGATTGGAAAAGACCTTTGAGATCATTAAGTCCAACTGTACCTGTCCACTGTTAAACCAGATCCCTGAGCACCTCGCCCACCTGTCTTTTAAATCTCTCCAGGGATGAGAACTCCACCGCTGCCCCGCGCAGCCTCTGCCAGTGCCTTTCGGTAAAGACATTTTTCCTGATATCCAATCTAAACCTCCCCTGGCATAACTTGAGGGCATTTCCTCTCACCCCATCACCTGTTACCTGGCAGAAGAGCCCAGCACCCACCTCACCACAACCTCTTTTCTGGGATTTCAGGTAGTTTTAGACAGTGATGAGGTCTCCCCTCAGCCTCCAGACTAAACAGCTCCAGGACCCCTGGGTTCCAGTCCCTTCCCCAGCTCCATTCCCGCTCCAGACCCTCAAGGTCCTTCTTGGAGTGGGGAACAAGATGGGGAATGACTTGTCCAGACTATTCTTGCTGAATTTTACCAAACTCTAAGTTCAGTCTTTGCTGTTGAAGTTTCTTTCCTGCACCCCACCAGCCTCTTCAAAATCTGCAGTATTTTAGCAAATTGGAGCACCTTAAAAACACAGCAGAGCTTTAAATGAGAGATCATTCCCTACAGCACCGTCCCTGCTAGGCTTTAAATGCCTTTATGGCACTTTGAGATTGTTGGTGGTAAAATGGGCTGCTAACAGTTAATAAATTTAACAATTTATAAGCCCTGACACATTAAATTCATTAAGAAACAGTGGACAAAATGCAAATACAGAGCTAGGGAAGAAAAGCGTGTTGCTAACCAGATTTCAGATGATGAATATCTTAGCTCACATGTGATGAAAAAGCAAAGCTATGAAAGGTGTCTGCAGTTACAAAACAAAGTCTATTAAGCTAGTTCTTCTGGATAGCATCGAATAAAGCTCGGGAGAAAAATGGGATAAAATAAATGCTTTTGATTTTGTAACGGGTGTTGAGCTAAGGCCAAGGGCTCAGATGGTTTTCCTAAGAATTACACTTGGTTGTTTGCAGGGAAATAGCTCTTTACAGTCTCTGGAGCTGGTGAAATGTGTCCCAGCTGTGGGCTGTTGAATTCAGATGTCACTTTGGTCTGAGCAAAACGTTCCTCCTTCACAGATGCAAATGGGTTTAATCTTCAGAGTGCTTAATATTTAGCAACAACCTTAGAAATGCGTGGGTTTGGTGCTGCAGAAAGCCATAAGTCCTCTCTGTCTTAGCGACGCTGCAATAACTCGTTGGGGCTGTGTGACCTGTGGGCTGTGTCTGTGCGGTGGGAGCGACGGGAGGGGAGCGGGAGGATGCTGCGAAGCAACCCTGCAGCACAAGAGCAAAGATGCTGTTGGAAATGAGGCAAAACCTGCTGGTTTCAGCTGTCCTGGGGACATGAGCGTAGATGTCTGTGCCCTTTAGGAGGGTCGGCTTCGACGCAGTGGGCTCGGTGACATTGCACCCCTCCAGGTGGCCCCAAGCCTCATCTCTTCCTCATTCTCCTTTTGAAGCTTTGCTCTTTCCTCTCCTTTCTTCAAGTTTTTTTTTCCTTTTCATGGGCCAAACCCTTTTGCCAACAAGTTTCCTGCTTTCAGAATGAGAGCAAAAAGGGGATTTGGGGGAGAAGAGTGATCATATGGACATTTCTGGGCCTCTGATAAAGGAATGAGGGTGCTGGCAGCTCTGTCAAGCTGTGGCTGATGGTTTTGTGATGTGGGCTGTGCAATGTCCCATCTGGGAGCGAGCAGAGTCCAAACTCACCCACTCACATATTTTCCAGAAATGTGTTACTGCACATATGTTCAGAGGACAGGAGAAACCCGTTAAAGAGATAACCTCATCACATCCTAACGCCATCCTCCTCCGAGGTCTGCTCCACTCACAGCATCCTTATGCTGCTCTCAGCCCTGCGGCCAGGGAGACGGACAAGCCTTGCCAGAAAACAAGAAGGGAAAGTGCTTGCTGGCATTTGGCCTGTATTAGACTGTGTTGAAGATCTGAAGCTGCTCGAGATCAGCTGTGTAGGGAGAGAAGTGGGGTGACATGAGGGCTCCATGCTGAATGCAGCAAGCGGATCCCTGCAGCAGGTTGGGAAGTGGGTGGCAATGCCATCCAGTGGCTCATTGTGTGCTGGTTCTTGGCACCAAGGGCTGGATCCTGCCCTCTTGTAGAGGTGGCATCTGTAGCTTTTATATCCGTATCCTTAAGAAAATGACATATGGAAAAGCAGAAAGGCTGTAGAGTAGTAAAGGGCTGATGGCAATTCACCACATCGCTTTGCTTGGGGAAACAGTCTATCGATCACTTAGTGCCATGAGGCCGAATAATAAACAGACTATCAATTATCTGTTGGAGTAGCAACTCTCGGGTCTGAACTAAAACCTCTTTGTCATAAATGCTATCTGAGCAGAGCAAGAAACAAGAGGTATTCCTCAAAAGACTTGGGAAAACCCTCCATTTTTTTCAGATCCTCAGCTGAGATAGATAAACCCAAATTTACAGCAGCCTTTTGCCTCTACATGCCTCCAGTTTGGCACCATAGCAACTACCCCAGGACATGATAATGGCCTGAAAATATTTAAGGGATGCAAACAAGAGGGAAAGAACTGGACCATTGCTAAGAGCAAGCTCTCTGTGTGTAGAGCGGACTGGAGGACCCCCATGGGATGGATGGGCATGGTAGGACTGACGTCTCAGATTATTGTGCTGAAAAGCTACCATGGATATTTTCTCCCTTGGGTTTGTACGGTTGTCTGCAGCCCTTTGATTACCCAGATGGTCTCCTCTGTCACACACTTTATAAGTTTTACGAGTTTAGGAGCTTTAGGAGCTTTTGGTTCAGAGCTAAAACTTTCAGTAGACTCAAAATTCCCCTTTCAGAAAAGCTGAGTGTTCTCCAAGGCAGGAACGAGGCAGTGAGTGCTTCAGCGTGTGGATCGCATGTGGCGCTTTAACCTGCTCCCGTCCCAGGGTGTGAGTAGCCAAGGCAGTGGCACCTGCCTTGGTCCTCTTCCAGAGGTGTCACCCAGCGTGTCCTCGATGCAGTACATGGGAATGGTTTGGAAACGGTCCTTGCATGGCCCTGTGGGGATGCAAGTGCTTGCTGCTGCAAAGTCCAGATGGAGCCGGGAAACAAGGGCTTGGCAAGCAATTTTATCACCTCTACTCATCCCAAGGGCCGGCTGCCAGACTGCTCAAGGGTCAGGGAATTCGAGATGGATGTTCGAGGAGTAGAGTTTGTATCTCTTACTCTGTTATTATGGAAAAAATGTTCGTGTTCATCCATTTCATTTTACACCAGGGTAATGCCTGGCTAGGCTGCAGTTGGCAGTGACCTCTTCTTGAAGCGCCAAGGCTCTTCTGCACACGTGCAATAAAATAAATCACTTGAGCTTGTTGCATTGCAACTTCTTCTCCCTCCCACCTCAGCACCAAGAGGCTGGAGCCAAAAAGCCGTCAGGATGGGATACTCAACCTGTGAGCCACCAGCCGTGCATGGGCTTGGTGCCTTCAAGCTGAGTGATTTTAAAGTCTCCCTGCTACAAACAACTAAAAGTCCCCTTGTGCTCTTTCCTTGCTCTTAATTGACATTAAATCATCCTGAACTGATCTTTACAAACAGAGAATCTGTGCAAGGTGTGGGTAACGTGAAAAGCAGAAGGTTGCTCAGGCAGAAGGCTTGGATAAGGGAAAGGAGCGAGTCCCAGGCCACTGGCCTCAAGGATGTATTTGCCCTTCTGGCCAGGCTTAAAGAGGATGATATCAGGCACACACCAAGCCTCAGCTTGTCCTCCCTGCAATGAGCATCCATCAGGGAGTTGTCCCAAAGCACTTGATTAATATTTGCTGGTGGGAATAGAGATAGGAGGTTTTGCAGGGTTAAAAAAGCCAGAGTTTGATGCTGGGGATGAGCAGAGAGGTTTTCCAAGTGACCCTGGTGCTGGGTGGTACTCGCTCCAGCCAGGGTCCTGCAGGGTCAGGACAGAGGCTTTCAGCCAGCACAGCCGGTCTCTTTCCAAAGTTAGTTTGGATCTCGCAGGTGTATGTGTTCACATTTATTACTCAGTGCATTGGAAAGCACTCACAGCAGTGGTTTTGCTGTTTGCCTGCTCTGCTGTTGGGCTGAGAGCTCCACCTTGCAGCCTGTCCAGCTACCCCGTGATGCTTGAGGGTGCCTAGGGAAGGACCGGGGCTCCACAGACCCAGCTCAGTGGGTTAACTGTGCCCATCACCAGTGGCAGATCCTATCTATCCTCAGCAGATGCTGTTAATGACTTCAATCAATGAGCAGAGAAGCAAATTCCTGGTGGGTGCTGACCGCACACCAGGACCCACCGGGGCTCACAGGCACTGGGATGCTCTGGTGTTACGTGGATGCAATAGAAATAACGCCTAGTTTTCCTGAAATCATTTCTTCTGATCACAATTGCTAAAAGGATACAATACAGAACAGGAGGTGAGGTGCTGGGGCACTGAGTCTCATCTTTGCTATCGTGGGCAAATCCAACACATAATAAACCTTCCGCGATCCACACTGGGTTTTTCCGTAACAGCCAGGACTTACAGCTCGTTATTTCCTCTACCAGGGCCAGATTTTTCCATGATAACACATTCGAGCTGCTGCGGGAATAACTGTCCCTCCACATATCACTCATAAGCTCTCTGACCCACCTGCGCATCATCACAGCTCATCAGTGGCTGAGCACCATCCCACGCCCCTCTGCACCAGCATCCAGAAGGCCAACATCTCAAATAACTCTTTGTCTTGCTCTGCAAATCCATCAGTCCTTACTTTTTGGAGCACTGTTTAAAACCTCCAGCCTCAAATATTCCAGGCTTTCTGGAAGAGGAGCAACAACATCCATGGATTAAATGTTTTCGATGCTTTTTTGACATCAATACGAGTTAGCAGAACGTTTTCACATCTTGTTCTGCAGAGAGAGGGGCCTTTCTGCAGAGGAAGGCAGTGTCCTTGGATGTGCAGATGTTCTGGGGCTCTCTGCTATGCTAATACTGCATGAAAGCAGCTTATTAGCATGCAGTGAGTAACTGCAAATCTGGGATTTGTTCACTTAGTCACCTCTCAATACACAGATACGTGGGCTGTGAGTTTGCATTAAGCATTCTTTGCATGCATCTCCAAAAGTGCAGAAATGTGCTCATGCGTGCTTTGATGTCTGTAATATTTAACATCATCTGTTTTCCAACCAGCTCGCCTTCTGAGCTACAGGTTTCATTCTGGGATACTTCTTCTACCTGATACCTACATTTCTTCTGACTTTGTGCAACATCTGGGGCGTTTAACACATGCTCAGTAGGGCAGCCAGCTATTAATTGGACATTAAGTGGTGGGCCATGTCTGAGGCCATTGCACATTGTATTAATTACTGAATGGCTAATAACAACCTTCTGCCCCTGCTATTTATAGAATAATAAAATCTGTCCATGACACTGGCCTCACATCTGGCGAAACTGGCAAACACATTTTCATTTATGTCCTTCTCTCGAGCGTGCTAATAGCTTTCAGATTTCCAAAGGGACAACTGGAGATCTTGGAATATTAAGGACACATTGCTAATGGCTCCGGAGTGAAGGGTGAGCTGAGATTTGCACTTCAAACAGGACCAAACCCCTCTGTTCCTCTCCTTGCCCAACGTGGAGAGGTGGCTCTGGGATAAAATCTGGGAGCTTGCTGTGCACCCCTGGATGAGCCATTTACGAACACTGCAGCTCTTGGTTTTGAGACTTTTTCCTCTGTTGTTCCAGAAAACAAAAGCATCCCTGTAACCATCAGTATTTATAAGACCCAGGTGGGGGATGCTGAACACCACCTCTGCAGGTGCTGGGAATGGGCAGCCTGAGTCTGTACAAGGGAGATATCGCCCTTTGACTCTGTAAGGAAGATCTGGGATGAGAAATGCTTTCAGGGAGGGCTAAAAGAAGAGGCTGTGCTCTTTAGGAGAGACCTTCTTGCTTTAGGAAAAGCTATACAGGGTTCTGCCTTGCAAGGGAATCTGCTCTGACCCATGAAGGCTGAGAATTAGGAGTGACCGCAGGTCACTGCAAGGCTCTGATCTCCAGGGCAGGCTCTCAGGTAGGGGCTGAAGGATGCTGCCCGGCAAGAGATGGGGAGCAAGGCCAAGACAGGCTGCTGAGCTTGGGCATCGTGTCTGCTCCAAAAGAGAAACTGGAGAAGGACCTGTAGTGGGGAAACACAGTCTGACCCACTACGTTGCTGGAGCAACGTAGAAACTCCACTTAGAGCAACTACCGAGGCACTTCTCCCACATCCAGCTCTCCTCCTGTGTTGTTTTTTTGAAGGCTCGTAGCAAATCCCAGAGAAGTGGGCATTCCTGTTCTAGTGGCAGGCTGGGGAAAATCACCCCAGGGATGCTTCAGTGGTGTTTTTAACCTAAATGAGTAGGGACCTCTTATGGGAAGGTGTTTTCAGGTCAAATATTAGACACTGTCTCAACCAGTTTTGTCCTTAGGTTAATGTTATCATGCAGAATCACAGAATCACGGAATGGTTTGGGTTGGAAGGGACCTCAAAGCCCATCCAGTCCCACCCCCTGCCAGGGGCAGGGACACCTCCCACTGGGTCAGGGGGCTCCAAGTCCCATCCAACCTGGCCTGGAACACCTCCAGGGATGGGGCAGCCACCACTGCTCTGGGCACCCTGGGCCAGGGTCTCCCCACCCTCACAGCAAAATATTTCTTCCTGAGATCTCATCTCAGTCTCCCCTCTTGCAGTCGAAAACTGTTCCCCCTCGTCCTCTCCCTGCACTCCCTGATCAAGACCCCTTCCCCAGCTTTCCTGGAGCCCCTTTCCATAGGAGGCTGCTCTAAGGTCTCCCCAGAGCCTTCTCATCTCCAGGCTGAGGAACTCCAGCTCCCTTAGAATGTCCAGGAGGCGCTCAAGCCCTTCATGGCCCTCCTCAGAAACCCCAGGGAAATGAAATACCGTGAGGTAGGACATAGGTTGCTGGACATTCCTGTTATAGTTGCATTCCTCCAGAGCAGTGTTGCTGGTTTAGAGAGCCTGAATTTCTGTTCTCCAGGCTCAGGCTCCCAAATAACCTGGAAGCAATGGGTTTGGTGGATGGTGCTACAATTACTGGATATTCACTTATTCCTCTTCAAGGACTTGGTTGGCCAAAGGGGTGCTCTTGTCTAAAGCTGTTGGGGAAAACCTACTGTGTGATTTGCTTTTGGACTTGTAGGGGCTGCAAGAAATAGCTTAAGGATGGGGAGTTTATAAACTCACAGCAAAACCCCTCATTTCCCAAGAGGTTCCCAATAACGTCTGATCTGTCCAAGCTGCTCCACACACAAAGCTGAGAGGATGCATCCTACGTCTTCCCCCGTCTCCTCCTTCAAACAACTGCTGTTCTCCAAGATAGAGACCCAGTCTGTCTCTGTTTCAGCCCCAAGCCTTACTTGCCTGGAGGAAGTTATATCACCCTCCAGGAATTGCTCGGCGAATGCGACGCGCTGAAGGTATGCGCCGCTCACAGTCATCGCTGGCAGTGGGTCAGAGTTCCCTCCTCCACACTATCAAAGAGTCTCTGTCTTATCGCTGGTCGGGAGGGCATGATGTCACTCAGACACCAAAGCAGGAGCCACGGCAAAATCAAGTGTTTCTCTAATCCCCTCGTCTCTTAGTCGAAATCCGGCTGTTCCTAGCAAAAGGCTTCCCATGGCCATTCATAGGATCTTATTATTAGAGAAGTGGCTGGAAACAGCCTCCCTTTTTCTGCTTGGGAGCCTGAAGGTCACTGAGATGGGGTGAGCTCACGCACCAGGGAAGAGAAGCAGTGAAAGCCTCCAGCTTCCCAGCTTTCGTAGAATGGTTTGGTTAGGAAAGAACTTCAGGATCAACGAGTCTAACCATACCTTACATTGCAATGGAAAGTGTCCAAATTAAGTAAACATCCCAAACTTCTGTAAATGTAGCACATCCCATGATGCCAGAAGGCTGCATGATGACACTCCTCCTTTGTATCTTGGCCTGAAAAGAACTTTGGTTTGGGTTGTAGGTAGCTCATCAACTTGAAGCACACTCAGGAAACCAAAGTACACTGTAGAAGGCAGCCAGCTTCTTCTTGATCACTGGAATTATGGCTTTTTGGGGAAAGTGAAATATCTTCTGGCTACCTCCAAGCATCTTTGCCCAGACATCCCTTTGCCCAGGAAAGCGATGGGGTCATCATCCTGGAGGGGTTCGAAAAATCTATAGAAGTAGCACTTGGGAACATGGTTTAGGAGGCATGGTGGTGTTGAGTTTATGGTTGGACTGGATGATCTTAGGGCTCTTTACCAACCATAAGGACTCTATGATTCTATCTATCTCCCTCTTTTGCATCCCATACCCTGGTGAGCAGCAGGATGAGGTTCATGTTGGGCATCAGGGAGCACTTTACATCAACTTTGGTCCTTTGAGGCTTCCTGTCTAAAATCCCCTTTCATCTATTCCCCTCCCTGATGCTTTTCCCCCCCACACACTTGTCACCACTTCTTCTTCCAGCTCTGGAGACATCTGCTCTGCCCATGTCCTCTAGAAATGCTGAGGGGAGGGCGAGCTTGTTGAGAGAAATGTCATAGTTCTTGCTGCCTTTAAACAATAACTTTTGAAAACATCTGAAACAGACATAATTCTCCTTTTCAAGAGCCCTATCTGAACAGCTCCCCAAATGCTTGGCTCTGGCTTCAAAGTTGGTGTTCAGCTATAAATAAATAGCATTTCATTAAAAAAATAAAGGAGAGAAATTAGACAAAAAAACTTATACAAGCAGAAGCTTAACCAGTGCCAGATAATGGGGCAATATGGATTTTTATTTTTATCCACATGGATCCGTGTGCTCTTTATCTCCCACTGTAATTTATCCTTATAAATTAGGTTCATGATATTAAAATAACATTATAGCCTTTACCTACCACAGAGAAAGGCAGTGGAGTTTCATCAAGTGTTTTGAGAGCCTTAGATGAAAGGGACAAGGACCTTCACCAAACAGCCTATTGCTAATAGTTAAATGCATGCACACACGTTGCTGAGTAGAGAGAATGTATTTAAAGATGAACCTTAATTGGTCTTTAATTGGCAGATTAGTGTCCATTAGGCTGATGCTGGGTAAGGAGAGCCTACAGTTACTGCTGACATCTGTCCTGAAGCTGAGTTTTAGTCTCCCTTCCAGAATAACTGTATGGTCAATCTTAGCATCTAATGGTCAAAGAATCATAGAATCACAGGATGTCTTGAGTTGGAAGAGACTCACAAGGATCATCGAGTTCAACTCCTGTCCCTGCACAGGACACCCCAACATTCACACCGTGGGGCTGAGGGTGTTGGCCAAAGGTTTCTGGAACATGGTCAGGCTGTGACTGCTTCCCTGGGAGCTGTTCCAGTGCTTATTCCCACCCCAAAGGCTCACAAGGGATGTATAAGCTGTATAAAACTTTCTACGCGTTCTCTTGTACCACCTCTTCTCTTGGGTTGTTTAAATCATGCCCACCCATGATCTGAAATCACCATGGTATTATCGACAATCTAATTTAAGCTACAGACCATCCCCAAAGGATCGGCCCAGCTCTGTGGCTGCGAATGGTCCTTCCCGCCTACCTGAGGCAACCCTCGTGCACAAGTGGGTCTCTTTGTCCAGTGGGAACTCCCACGCTTTTCCAGTAAAAGTCTCTTGGAGTTGGGCCAGGATACACAAAAGCCAACACTGCCGAGTCAGAAAGAATCACAAGGGTTGCAAAGTCAAACCCTCAGAGCTGCACATGGCCACCAAGACTGACTCTGCCACTTTGAATTTCCCCTAATCTATTTTGGGAGTCTGGAGCTGCATTTGCCTCCTGTTTAAAAGGGTTTCTTGATTTGCTCTCTGCTTTTGGGAGCGTGGTAGCAGCAACAATTGTTTTTTCTACTCCATACATAATCTGAATTAACGTCTGCTTTCTCCAAGCTTTTTAAATTTCCTCTAGTTTTAACATTCCACAAGATATTTGATGCAAAAGTACTTGTTTCTGACTATTTGCAACACAGAAACGTTAGTTTGGGATTTTCCCTTCTCATTCATCTTTCTGATGTCTTTGTCTCAGATGTATCTTTGACTCTTAACTTTTTCCCATGAACAGTGAGAATTCAGGCTCAAATTCAGGGTCACAAGGATGATCCCAGGGCTGGAGCACGTCTGCCGTGAGGACAGGCTGAGACAGCTGGGGTTGTTCAGCCTGAAGAAGAGAAAGGTGTGGGGAGAAATTAGAGCAGCTCCCAGTATGGAAAGGGGCTCCAGGAAAGCTGGGGAGGGACTCTGGATCAGGGAGGGCAGGGACAGGATGAGGGGGAACAATTTGAATCTGCAAGAGGGGAGACTGAGATGAGGTCTTGGGAGGAAATGTTTTGCTGTGAGGGTGGGGAGGCCCTGGCCCAGGGTGCCCAGAGCAGTGGTGGCTGCCCCATCCCTGGAGGTGTTCCAGGCCAGGTTGGATGGGGCTTGGAGCCCCTTGATCCAGTGGGAGGTGTCCCTTCCCATGGCAGAGGGGTTGAAACTGGATGGGTTTGAGGTTCCTTCCAACCCAACCCATTCCTTCATTTCTATGGTGAAATGGATGTTTCATTGATAGATTTACTCTGCTTGACCCTATTTTCTGACCCTGGTGTTTGGCTGCATTGATTTCACCAGGGGAGCTGCACACCTTTTGTTAGAAACCCTCATACCATGGGGCAGCTGTGGTTTTCCGTGACGTTGCACAACCCAAGGAGGCAGGGAACCCCACACTTGACCCTTCCCATCTGGAGACAGACAGCTTCTTGCTGCATGGTGCCACATGAGCCTTCTGTTTCCAGGCCTGCTTCTCATCTCTTTGAAATGTGGGGAAGCCCCGGGGATTTCAATCCTGTCCAGATGCCTGCATGAAGTACATCCACCACTTTCTCCCATGTTTGCTCCCAAGGAAAGATGTAAGTAGCTCCCAACTGCAAACACAGCTTGGGCAATTCATATCCAAACTCATAAAGAGGTGATGTTCTTTAGAAGGTGGGCTCTTTGCAAACCTGCCCATCAGCAGTAAATGCACTTGCTGCCTAAAATAGGTGCCCTCTTTACCTTCCTTTCTCTTATTCCCCAAGCTTCAGTGCGCTGCGGTACCGGAAAGACCAAGTATGGACTGCGCGAAGTGACACTCAAAGCAGCATCAAATGGTGTTTGAAAGAAGAGCCCCAGAGGAAGAGCATCGCTAGACAGAGGGGATTTCCAGTGACTCATATCTTGTACCAGAAATGCTTTAAGATGTTGAGGAAAGGGAGCCAAAGTGCACAGGGCTGGTTTTTACCTGCAGCCATCTGCTTATCAGAAATGCCTAGGGTAGATGTTTGGTTTTTCTCTGTAAAAGAGTGCTTTTTCTTCGAGAGCACTGCAGATGTGGCTGTGAAACCCCCAGGAGCTGCGTAACATGTCTGGCCAGGAGCAGCTCCTGATGTCAAAAGCTTTCTCAGAGCTTTGCCCCTCCTGCAGTGCCCCAAAGGAGAAAAAAAATGGTCAAGATGGGCAAAAAACCAGTCTGCATTCTCTCCTCTGCTCAGCAAGCATTTTTCAGCTTCTCCTGAGCAACCCATTCAACAAAGTAATTGTGTTTCCTTTACCAGAAATACACATTTAATTTAATTAGAGCTGCCTTTGACCATGGCCTTCACACCTGGAAGTCGAGTGTCACAGGCCGAGTGTTGCTCCTAACCCCAGCAGCTCCCCTGCCTCCTCAGGGACTCCGTGCAGGACAGCTATGAGATTAGTGCCTGAGAATGCCTCGTCCAGCCTGAGAGCACGGAGATAAGAGATAAAAATACATCTGCCTTGGGTATGCGCCTGCTTTTCGTTGTGGGAGCTAATGCTCTGATTTTTGCTGGATGGCAGTCTGTCAGCGCCACCTCTTGGTCCATGGCCTGCTTACTGGGCTCTTCCCACCGCCTTGGGCATCTCCATCTCACTGCCATGGGCATCTCCATGGCAGCACGGGGGGAACCCCATCCCATTGCCGTGGACATGTCCATCACACCGTTTTGAGCATATCCATCACAGTGCTGTGGGCATCTCCATCCTACTCCCATGGGCATCTCCATTGAACCACCATGGACGTCTCCATCCCACTGCCATGGACGTCTCCATCCCATCGCTGTGCACATCTCCATCATGGGCATCTTTATTGCACCACAGTGGGCATCTCCATCCCACTTCCAAGGGCATATCCATTCCACCACCACTGACATCCCAATCCCACTGCCTTGAGCATCCCACCACCACACAGATGCTTCCCACCTCCCTCCTCAATGTGGTTTCCCTGGAGGGTTCAGGCTCAGGGTATGATAATATACCTGAGGTCTGCAAAGCATTAAAGCGAGGATATTGTCAGATATATGAGCTCATCGGGGAAGCAGGCCAGACACATTTGTTACTGGGAGAGAAACTACTTCTTGCCCTGACCCACTTCTAACTTGCTTTGTCTTTATTGTTATCTATCAACACCTTCCTTACTCATTTGGAATAGTTTCTAAATTCCCATCCTTGACCACCTTCTTCCCTGCGTCCTCAGCAGCTGCTGTAGGACCTGCACGTCAGGGAGAAAAGGGATTGTTTTCTGAGCAGAGTCTCTAAATTCTACAACATTAAGAAATAACAGCTATTTCCAGGCAAACGAGTTCGCCTCGTCATCGGTGGAGATTTTGGCAAAAACTGGAGATCTCTCTGGTTTTCCTCGTTTCTTTGAAAGAAAAAAACCCCTATGTAAATCAAGGTCAGGCTGCTGTGGGAAACCAGAAAGGACTCGGTGCAGTGAGGCTTCGCCTGACATCGCTGCTGTATGTGCTGAGTGGTCCTGGAAGGACTGAGCGAAGCTGCTTTGGTGCAGAGACTTCTAAAGACACACAATTTGATTTTTTGCTGACTTGCAACCAGCAGGACGAGGGAGGGCATTCTGCCTCTGCACTCGGCAGGCTGGGAGAGCTGGGGGTGTTCAGCGTGGAGAGGAGAAGGCTCTGGGGAGACCTTAGAGCAGCTCCCAGGAATGAAAGGGGCTCTAGGAAAGCTGGGAAAGGGCTCTGGATCAGGGAGTGCAGGGACAGGATAAAGGGGAACAATTTGAATCTGCAAGAGGGGAGATTGAGATGAGATCTTAGGGAGAAATGTTTTGCTGTGAGGGTGGGGAGGCCCTGGCCCAGGGTGCCCAGAGCAGTGGTGGCTGCCCCATCCCTGGAGGTGTTCCAGGCCAGGTTGGATGGGGCTTGGAGCCCCCTGACCCAGTGGGAGGTGTCCCTGCCCATGGCAAGGGTGTTGGAACTGGATGTAGTTTAAGGTCCCTTCCAACCCAAACCATTCCATGATATGATTCTACCATCTAAACCGTGAGCTTATGAAGCTTCTCCTCCCACCAGGTTGTTCCTCCCAGTGGATGCTCTGTTGTCTCTCCATAGACTTTGGGAGATGAATAAAGCTTTGGTTCCCCCAAGACGTTTGAAAAGTAAAGGATAATCTTTCAGCCCTTGCACTGTAGTGATGCCCAGAGGTGGGGGAAGGATGCGAACCACTTTGAAGTGGAGTTTGATGCCTCTGCAGCTATGGAGAAAAATAAAGAAAATGCAAAAATATGGAAAAAAATTGATGAGCTGTCCTGAAACACAGAAACTTCTCAATTTTTCCCCAAATGTGTTATTGCCTTGAGCAAAGTAGGAACCTCCCCAAGTCTGGGGGCCACAACTAATGGAAAGAAGCACTGTTTTCATCCATGAAATCGAGGAAGTGTATTCAGACAATAACAAACATCAGCAAGGGTTCAGCAATATACAAATACCACAAAGCCGGCTATGGGAATGGGTTAATTGCTCAGAATTTAAGTCACCTCTGTCTTCTTTGAGATTTAATTTCTTCTTTACTCTTTCCCCTTCCCTTTTTTCCTGCCTTTTGCATTTTCTTTTCTAATTTGAAGAGGAACTGAGCACAGCAAAGGGAGGAAAGGGGCAAGGGCAAAAAGCTAGTGGGGGTGCGGAGGTTAATTTTCTAATGAGTTTGGCTAATGGGAAAGACACCTTGGAGGAGATCGCTCGATGGCAATTTAAAGGCAATTTCAAAAGCCAATTAAAGCATTTTCAAACTCTTTCACCCATGAAACTTTTAAATGCTTTTCTGAACTCTGCTTGCTGGAGTTTGGCTTTCATGGCAGGAAAATAGACTAAAACCAGAGAAAGCCTCAGGAACGCAAAACTGTGCTCACTGGTCCGACTTATATTTGGGCATCATTTTTTTCAACAACTCATCCCCCACCTTGCCAAAATGACCAAATAAATACAAATTACAGAAAATAGCAATAAAGAACAAAGGGGATGATGTCTCTTGCTTCATACCAATCTCTTCCCTTCCTTGGTGAGACCCAAGGGATGGGATTATCTCATTCCAGTAGAACTGGAGGTGTTGGCATGTCCTGGAGGATGCACAAGGAGAGGAAGAAGAATTCAACTGGCTTGTGGCTCTTCAGCTTCTCTAACCTGCTCCTGAATTAACTTCCAACCATACCTGGGGACCTCGTAGAGCACACGGAGTGATGTGGTGTAAAAGCTTTCTCTGCATGCATTTGGGATTAGTAACTGAGCCTTGGGTGGTTTCACCTCCGCGGGGACAGTTATGGCTCCACCTGCTTGTGCAAAGCTTCACCCACTTCACGTCCTGGTTAGAAAAGTCACCGAACTCTGGAAACTGGGATTCTGATGATTCAAATCCCCCAAATACCTGCTGAATTGAGGTTTTAGGACTTATACTTTAGTCTTTGGGCTAGGAGGGCTGGGAAATGAGCCATAAAACACAGGCATGTGTGTGCACACCATGAATTCATTAAGTAATAGATATAGATAGATAGATAGATCACATCTGTGTGTGCGATTCCTGCTTCCTGGGGTTACAGCTGCACCTGAAGAGAGATGCTACTTACCACCATCTTCAAAAATAGACCACCTCTTTGCACGGCTGAGAAAACAAGGGAGAAAAGGGCTCACAGATGGATGCCGGAGCCATCTGCCTGCAGCCTGTGATGGTGCAGCAGCAAAGCAAGGGTAGATCCGAACAAAGCTGGCAATCAAAGCTGCTGCCTGACATCCTAAATGGGTCCAACTGGCGCTGAAAATCCACCTGTGCAGGCAAAGTCCTGCCTGTCCTGCGTTGTTCCCCTGAGCAACCTTGCACAGCACCCTGAGCATCACTGTGGGCTGTGCAAATGCCCTGTCTCTGGGCTGGCCAGGTGGCTCAGAGATTTCAAAGGAAGGCTATAGCTTTACATGACCATCTTTGGTTTGACACGCATCTGACCTGAGGAGAGGAATCAGCTTGTTCTGCAACAGAAAAAAATACAGTTTGCTTGGGATTTCAACTCTTTTTTTTTTTTTTTTAGAAACAAAAGTACTTGCCCAAACGATTCTCCGGCAGACAGCAAACCCCTGCTCAAAGCACGTGTTTGGTGCTGAAGTATTTTTGACAAATCAGGGTGCATTCGAAAGCCCGTGCACTGCTTCACTCTTACCTCTTGGAAAGAGGAACAGGTCCAAACCCAAGCAGCTGAGCAGCTGCCTTTAGCAGTTCTGACAGTTAATGTTTTTGACAAGGCAAAGCCATCTGGGTCAAAGAATACAGAGAACCCGCAGACAGAAATGAAGGGGAAAGGTTCGGAGTAGAGACCTGGGCTTGCATGAAGCAACACCTGATGTCAGTGCTGAGATCCTGCAGGGCTGAAATGGTCTGGGCCAGCTCCCAGGAGACGTTAACACGAAACATGAAAAGCATGAGAAAATCAACAATGTGCAGAAGGCTGGGGAGCACCCAGTGAGGAATAAAGCTGCCAGGGTGCAAAGGTTAAAAGCTAAAAGTGAGGGTTCGTTTCAGGAGGTTCATAAAACAATATGTTGTATTTTGCATTCCCAGTCCTGCAGGATTTTGCAAGCCAGGACCTGGAAATATCATGCTTTTTGATGGTTCTGTGTTACTCCGTTCTGGAGCTCTAGGCTTGAGCCCAGGATCTGTCTCTGGACGGCATCTTACAATTTGCTGAGCTGAGACATAGAGCTCTCTGCTTTCTCCTGATCTCAAGTAGTTCATAACTTGAATATAGACCAGAAAAAAATGTAATTAATTGGAATATAAATAAATGAGTTGTTTTCAATCAGCTGGAGACACAGCCCCTTGTGTTACATAGTCAGCACTTTCTCCCAAACTTCTACTTTAGGCTATTTTTAATTTGCAAAGGCAGATACCATTGCTTTTATTTTCGTCAGGGTCACAAAGACAATGTGTGTGGAAGGAGTCAGGTTCAAAAAGTGAGTAAGAGACCGTGGAAGGGAAAAAACCCCAAGGAGAGGGAAGGACTCAGCACTGACCTGGAGCACGTAGCTAACCCTTTCTTTGCTTAATTTAGATCAAGCGTAGGTGTGTTCCGGGGGAGTATTTGGATCCCTAATTGTGAGTAATGATGTAAAAGGAAGTGCAAGCATAGTGAAAATGGATCAGAAAAGAATTAATTGACTAATACAAGTGTTCAGAGCGCAGACTTTAAGCTACTTCTTCTTCTTCTTGGGCTGGACTGAAGCCAGGGGAACTTAATGGGCTGTGCATGGGGCAGGGACCAGATGGCCTCATTGCATGGCATGCACCCCCAGTGCCAAAACCGCTAGGCTGGTCTCATTCCCAGGTCATATTTTCCATGCAAATTCAGTTCAACCTCTAGTTCCTCACACCCTCCAGCAAGCACTGGGAGGAAAAAATGAACTTCCTATAGAAGAACATGACTTTGTCCTCAAAAAGGGTGGAAAGTCCAAGCGTGAGGCAATTCAGCAGCCACGAGTTGGGGTACATCAACAGAGTGCCACGCAGGAATAAATACAAGAGAATCACTGCTTCTAAAGTGATCCTTTATTTATTGGTTGCTTGATCCAAGGGCTGACCTCAGAGCACTAATAATCCTGAAGGGCTCTGGAGGTTTTTCAGCATGTGCATTTTAATGCAATAAGCTTTGGCATCTAAAATGTTTTTTCCCCTTTTGGTTTCTCCTTTGGGCTGGAAAACAACAGGGTCAGATCAGTCTTTGAGCAAAGGGATGAAGACAACTCTCATTTTAGTGTGCAGAATTATATCATCAGTGGCCAGAGGTCACATCCTGCTGTCTTCTCAAAGATAACTTCAGCCCCCTCTCTGTTTCCCTGGTCCTTTATAAACCTGGCTCGACCCATACCCCATAGTGGCAAGACTACACAGCGCAACATCTTGGATTAGTTATGAGCTTTTCAGATGAGCTCCAACTCATATTTCATATCATTCCTCCTCAGCCATAAGATTTGAGTTTGTCACATTTACTGGAGACTAAAGTACAAACATGTTTTATTCATTATCTGTCTTCTTCTCCGCAACAAACACCTGCAAAACATTTCGGCTCTAGACCGGATCCACGAGGCTTCATTACGCATGACACTTTCTCCCTGGCTTGGATGATGAAGCTGCACTTTGTCCCTGGACTTCCAGGCTGTAAAATTGCCTGGAGATCATCACCTTGGAAGAAGGCAGACTCCCAAGACCTCATGACTGAGGGATTGAGGTAATTACGCAGCCCAGATCATTGCGAGCTGAGCTGAGTTATTTTAGCCTTGTAGCATCCAGAAGAAATCATAGTCCTGGTTTCTCAACAGGGGAACGGAGCACAGCTTTTGCAGTCTCGTACAAGGAGTTTGCAAGTTATTGGGAGCAGGGAGCCTCTATTGTTATCTTTATGTCAACCTGTAGTCATATTGGTGCAGTGGTTCAAGGCTCCTTACCCGCTGTACCTTGAGCCTTTCCTTCTTTCTGATTCTTCTCTCCTGGCCAATGAATATTTATCACGTGCAAACCAGAAAACTTCACCGGGAGAGACAGAGAAGCTGTCAGCAGCTCGAGGTAAGCCTTGGAAATCAGGGTGCAATAAGTCCCTCAAATCAGGCACAGTTGAGGTTTAGGTGCTGTTTGTCAAACTCAAATAATTAAAAGTATTTGTGAATCATGTCCAGTTCCACCAAGTGTCTTGGTCTGGGTGTGCTCCTTGGACCACAAGCAGCACATCTCTGCCCTTCACCTATTTTCTTGGCCAATATTTAGCTTGTCCAGACCCCACATTCATCCCTGCCAGCCTTTCCTGGGACCTGAATAGCTGCCAGCAACTCAGTTCCCAAAGGCTCCCAATTCGAGGAGTTTTATTCGTTTACACGGCTCACATTCAACACTGCACTGCTCTGCTTGCTGCCCTGAGCATCTGCACTCCAGGAGTCTTTGTTACATCGCTTTCCTTTTAATTACCTTCATAAACCTACAGTTTTTTGCGCCTTGCCTTCCCTCTTTCATTTCCTAAGTCTTTAATCACTTGTTTTCCTTCCATCTCTCCTTGAGTTTTCTGATGTGCAATAAAGATGCCAGTAAAATATTCATGAAGACCCCCCCACCCACGATCACTGAGAACGCACCAATGCGATGCCTATTGCTGCGTAATTAGATACTGCCAATAAAACGAGATATTGTGACAAGCTAATGATCTACCACTATTTGGGAGATGAGGAAGATGCAAAATCTGATTTCCTAAGCTATTTATGTTTCATGTTACAACACTTACGGGTTAAAGCAATCAAAAAAACCCAGTAGGTAAAGAAATCCACGTCAGCTGGTGCAAAGCAGTGGCCTATATTTATTCAGTGCTAAATACGGAAACAAGCTCTGAAATATCAACCTTTCACTTTTTGGCGGTAAAAGCATGAAATAATCCACCAAATCGCTACACTTCACAGCAGAAGTTTAGCCTTTACTGAGGATGCAAAGGCCAGGCTGCACTCACTCCTTTGGCATCTACAGCCGCCCCATCCCAAGGGCTTCCACAGCTTCTTTAAGAAGGAATATTTTTTTTTTCTCCATTTTTAGCCCTCTGCTTGGCAGGTTTTTTTCAAGTGGTTCCTGATCCTTGCAGTGGTGAAGGCAGGAATTAAAGGGGAGAAAACTGTTGAATAATCTCTTTGAAAAATACCGCAAGATTTGTCACATCAATTATTCAGCATCCGAGCGCAACTGTCTCTGGATGCAAGATGCTGCCAAATGAAAACACCCTTTTCTGTGCAGCTTCAGAGCAGGAAAGGGTCATTCCAGGGCAAAATCCCAACACTTTGGCATTGTCCAAAAGTGCTTTTATGTTTGTCCTAAGCCTGCCAGGAAAAAAATTGTTGATCAGATCCTGGCTGAGGAAAGAGGGGCAGAGACTTATGCACACAGCAGCAGAGAGGGAGGACACAGCACCCCCAAAAGCTCTTCCCCTCCCCACTGGGCAACCACCACCCCATCTGATGGGCAGGGAGGACCACGGCAGGAGCTGGACCCGTCCCTTTTCACCACGCTGGTGGGGCACAGCTTGCAGTTTGCTGGAAATAGGCGGATTTTCAAGGCTTCAAGGAGAAGAAACAGCCTTTCGTCCTTCCCCTACCTCACACATTACTAACCCCCCTGCACACAACTGGCTTTTTCATTGTGTGGCTTGGAGTGGTGTTTTGCCAGGTTAAATATCAGCCCTGCAGCCAGAGCCCTGATTAGATGTGTCCCTGGGGATATCACTGGATTTTTCTTTTAACCCCTCGTTACTCCCTGCCCTTCCCTCCGCATCCCCTGGTGCAGCCTCCCTACCCTTTCCTGTTATTGTCCTGCCTGCTTTGATAAGATTAAATACGTGCCCTTCAGAAAAAAGACCTTTTTTTTCCTTCCCCTTACCTTATTGTTCTTCAAAGAGATGGGGAAGACAAGATCCCACTCCTAACTCCCGCTAAGAAAAGCCCGTGATCTATGAGGCTGAATAAATAACCCCGAGTCCCTGCGGTGCATGAGAGCAGCGCTCACCTCCGTAATTGAAACACGTTAACGGAGAGACCTCGGGGTTTGCTTTCCTAATTCGATTTCTATTTTTCTTTCTATTTTTTACTTTCCATTCCTATTTTTTTTCTATTATTTTTCTCTTTAATTTTCTTTCTAATTTTTCTGCTTAATTTTTTTTTTCTTTTTTTTTTTTTTTTTAGTATTTGCTTCCCTTCCTATTTTTTCCCTTTCTATTTTTTCCCTTCTATTTTTCCCCTGCTATGAAAAGTGAACCTACACTCGGCACGCCACCTGTGAACTATTTGCCCTGAGAAGCCCTTTGATTCTGACGATGCCGAAGGTTTATGATGACTCGGGGTGGGGATGGAGGTTATATATGCATTATGCCTTTTGCTTGGAGCTGTGTCTGGAAAACTCATACCTCCAGCAAAAATATGGAGATGCTTTGCATTTTCACTAAAACATCCCTGACAGGGCTGGCTGGCAGAGAAGGGAGAAAAAAAAACCCTCAAATGAGCCCCAGGTGACCCAAAAGGATAAGAACTCACTTTGGTTTAATATAAGGTCGATGGAGAAACACAGTTTTGTTTGCCAGGGCTGTGGGATTGCTGAAGGGAAAAGGACAACTTGGGCGGAGGTACGAGTTTATTTATAGGGCTGTTTCCTATGGGCTTTGGTTGAGATGATGGTACGGCTGTGCCAAGTAAAGGAAGCAAATTTACAGAGAGAGATATATTAAAAAAATAAGGTTTTCAGCCTGAAAAAAAGAGACAGGTGTGTATTGGGGTCTGGTAAATGTTATTTTCCCCATTCTGTGGTGGAAAAGCCCAAAGCATGGTGAGCTTTGGGTCAGCGCTGGATCTCTTGCATCCTCCTGAAATCCTGGGAGCTGGGTCTCTCCTCCAAGAGATCATAGCAAACAGTCCTCAAATTTAATCCTGGCAAATCACAGGACCTCTTACACTCGTTTTACAGGCATTTTTCATTTTTGCGATACCCTCCGAGCAGGCAGGGAGTGGTGCTGGAAACTTTTGGGCTGTGGCCATTCCCAAAGCCCAGAGCCAGGGCATGGAGGGGAAAAGCATCCCGATGCCAAGGGTTTGGCGTGCCAAGGGCTGGATCTGCCCGCGGTGTCAGTTGGCACCATCAGCACCAGAAGGGCTTTGAGGGAAAGGGTCAAGGTCCATCCCTGCTGTTCCCCCCTAAATTGTTCCCCTAAAATACCTGGGCTCCCCATGGATAGCAATGGAAGCAGTTTCCTTCTTAGCTTGAACAACTCAAATTAGAGTCAAAAAATAATCCTCTGTTACATTACCAGTGAGCTGATGAGCTAGAAGACTCCTTTTCTTTCCCATTTTTTGCCTCACCATTGCCTCCAACAGTCTGATAGAGGGCAAAGCATCTTTGGCCTGTCCTTCCTCTCCATTTCATTCCAAATTCCTCAGTTGAAGCTCGATCGCACTTGCAGCCTCTGATGGGTCCTGTTGGTCTCCACAGGGAGCTTGGAGCATCCCCACTTCTTTTGCCCTTGGATGGCAGGTAATAATTCACCCCTAAATATTGCCTTGCAGAATAAATCTGAACACACCTCTCTCTGAAGAAGCAGCCCAGCTATAAACCAGAGTGGAAATCACAATTACCTGCTCCATAGGACAGGCCAGCATTTATTACAGCCCTGCATCGAGGAAGAGGGAAAAGACCAAAACCAGCAAAGCTGCATTTTATGGAGAAAAATGTAAATTTTTCTTTAAAATCACCACACTGTTTCAAACGACAACAATATTTATGGCTGCTCTTACTGTGCGTAGCATCTTATAAGCAGAGGTGCCATATGGAAAGCATCTCCCTGGAGGCATCGCATCTGCTACCCTCCAAATCTTCCTTTTCCCCTTTCCCAAGACTGGAAAACTTTTGCCTTTCCCAATACCTGCCCAAATCACCATGAATTTTGTAACAAGAGAAGTTTCCTTTCTCGTATGACCAAAGGGTACAACCTTTCCTTTTTACCACTGCGTTAAAATACCCCCCTTCCCCAATTAAATACCACCTTCCCTGATTAACCCATCTTTCTCCCAGCCCATAGGTAGAAACCCAACATCCAATACTCCCCAGAGCGTGCCCATGGCTTGACAGCCTTCAATAGGTTAATTTTTCAAAGTGGTAAGCTGATATTTCTGCATAAAATGCACATCTGCAGGGTAAACGCTATTAAGTGTCGGTGAATTATGGTCCCAGTGTACCGATCACTTGAGCCCTAATGCTACAAGCACCTTAACGTTTTTTTGAATGAAGTTGCTGCTAATTGCTTCCATATGATTTCTTTGTATTTCTTTTTTTATCCTTAAGTTTTTTGTCCTGCCATGTACGATGTTACAAATTAGAAGCAGGGAAGTTACAGTTTATTTAAGTCAGGATTAATGCCCACTCGTGGGTGAGTTTTTGCATGGGGTGTTTAGCATGGAGTTATCCCCATAAGGGAAGGGGTTGCTTTTTGCCCTAAGCCAAAATAGAGTGAAATATGGAAAATTCAGGAGCTTTTCCCCACGAATCAAGGGATTGAAGTCCCACCTTGATGCCCTGCACTGTTCCTTACACAGAAGGCTGTCTTAAGCCTGTTTCAGTGCCTTCTAGCTCAGCTTTTTTCAATATAGGACTCAAAGATGGCTTTTTTTCCCAAGGTAATTCCGTGTTCTCCATCCTCATCTGCAGCCCCATCTGGGTTGCTTCTTCCTCCAAGCGTATCGTGTGTAGTTGAGGCTACTGGAAACAGGAGCAAAACCTCCTCTGTGAGAAAATAGGAGTAAAAAGGGATTTGGGGGAGCAAAACTTCTGAATCTGCTGTAGGAAAGGGGGATACAGATCCTTGGAGGATTTTTAGCTGTTTCTGGTCCACAAAGGTGTCTCCAGACCCACAAGAATGGCTGTACAGGTGATGGTAGGAGCAGGGTGCCGAGCGTTTCCCCTCTCATCATTGGGATTCAACCACTTGCTGCATCAGATCTCATCTAAACCACGCTTGGACGTCTCAGCTTGCACTTTGGAGGCCCTAAAGCCGTTTGAACACCAGCCCGAGTCCAACCAAAGAGATGATTTTGCATCCAGTTTTTCATACATGCAGTGATGCACATCTTAGGAGAGCCTCGATCCCAGTACTCTGCCTTTTCAAACAGCATAAAATGAACCAACCCCCCCCTCCAAACTCTTTTCAAACGGCTTTTTCATTCCTGGGCGAGCAGGAGATGGGAGCAGTGCAAGCGCGAACACGGAGATAAGGTCTGCACTGGGGGCTGCTCTGAGAAATCCATGCTCTGCCCTCTTGGAGTCAGTTTCAACATGGGGAGATTGCCATTCGAAAGGACGTTTTAGGGAAACCATGGCTTGTTAATGTTTCTGGAGCTAAGGAGGGCTGAGTTCAAACACTGACAGCTCCAGTGGGAAGGCAGGAGGGCAACACGATGCAAAGCAGGGCTTTGAAGTAAGGCAGGAGGTGCTGGGTGCTGGGAATTCTGATTTACAGCCTCTATGTTTTATGGCCAGGTCTCAGGGGCTTACAGTAAAGCCCCAAAGCTGCAAAATTAATTAGCATAACGAAAAGCCCACGGGCTGCTGGAGGCTGTTGCTATGCATCACCCCTTAATTAAAGCTTCAATCCCTTATTCTGGTCATGCATAGGTGCACCTCTGCCGTTGGAAATATAATTAACGTCTATCCTAGTGTAAGAGAGAACAAAATACGGCCCAAAGGATGTGGATAAGGAGATTTTTAGCTCCTGCTGGAGTTCAGTTCAGGTCGGGCTGTTGGTGGGAACTGTGCTGACTCTAATATTTACTCTCCTTCAAGGGAAGCCAGAATAGGTAAAGGCATTTTACCCTGGTCATGAAGGAGACACCAGAGGTCGGGATCATCAGGCATCTGTGATGCTGCAGGGACTGGAAAGAAACCTGGGTGTTGTTGCAGAAAGGGGAGAACGATCCCAAACCAGATAAAATCTGGATTAAAACCTTTTGCAGAGTGGGAGGGTAATGGTGCATCCCATGGAAATGCTGACTCTGGGAGTTTGGGGGATGGAAAATGTCAGAGGAATGAGAAATGCAAAAGGCACTTGCAAAGCGAAGCCACGGAATTTGTGGTGGCTTAATAGAAAACAAGCTCTTTCAGTCATGAAATGTGTATTGCTGCCAGGACTGGTTCTTTCATCCACCTGCCCTTATGTCACTTCGAATGCAGTTCTCTTCCCAGGAGTGACACTGCAGAAGTGTATACATGTACCACAGAATCATGGAATCGTTATGGTTGGAAAAGGCCTCTAAGCTCATCCAGTGCAACTGTCAGCCCAACGCCACCGTGCCAAATGAATCATGTCCTCAAGTGCCACATCTACGTGGTTTTGAACCCATCCAGGAATGGAGACTCCACCGCTGCCCTGGGCAGCCTCTGCCAATGCTTCACCACTCTTTCAGTGAAGAAAAGTTTCCTAATATCCCATCTAAACCTCCCCTGGCACAACTTGAGGCCATTTCCTCTTGTCCTATCACTCGTTACTTGGTTGAAGAGCCCAGCACCCACCTCACCACAACCTCCTTCCTGGGATTTCAGGTAGTTTTAGACAGCGATGAGGTCTCCCCTCGGCCTCCTCTTCTCCAGACTAAACAGCCCCGGTTCCTTCAGCTGGTCCTCCTAAGACTTGATCTCCAGACTCTTCACCACCTTTGTTCTCCTATGGACACGCTCTGTGCCGCGTGTGTGTGTGTGGCTGAGAGTGCATGGCTATATAGATTATTACATATTTGTTTCTTAACTGGGATGCAACACACTTGAGGAAAAACCTGTGTGAATGGTTAAAACAGAGAACTTAATTTGAAGTAAGGGAAGGAGTTAATTGAAAGCAGGATTGCTCTCCTTGATGAACTCCCCACATGGATGTTCCACATCTGAACCAGGAGTGCTGGTTTCACACCGTGAATGGATCGGGACCTTGGTGGAGGCTGACGAGAGCAGCTTTAGTTTAGGCCAGGCTTATTTGCTGGAATAAACACAGTCACATAGAAGGCTGCATTGCATGAATTAATTTGACTTCAGTAATTAGCCAGAAGGAAGTTTACCCCAACCAGTAAACCTTAGCGGAGAGGGAATTGATTAAACAGCTCGGTTTTGCCAAGCACAGAGATGATTTTGCAAGTCAAAGAAGATTTTATTTTTTAATTCTATTTTCTTTAGTGGTTTTGCCAAGAAAAAAGTCCGTGAACGTCATTTCCAAGCTCCATCAGCTGAATGCAACAGAAACAGGCGTTTGTCTTCCCTAGATTTCACTTCTTGTCTTTTAATTCAGGAGATTTATTGACTCACGTGTGATACAACGACTTTCAAAACAAGGAGTGGGGAACTTGAGGCAGATGGTGAACGTTGCTCACCACCGGGATTGCGCAAAGAAAGGCAGAACCCTCTGCTTTTAAAGCACAGAGCAGAAAGTGTTACATAAGGGAGGTTTTTTTGGCTTTCTCCTAGTCTTTCACATAGTTTTCAGATCCTTTTTTGCGCAAGGCATGGCCAGGTGAGAAGCTCTCCAGCTGCTTGGGGCCAGCTGGCTGGAAGACCCAAGCTTTCATTTCCCAGTGTAAACCAGTGGCATTCTCAGTGCTGGTTGCTTGCCTGCTCTCCACCTTTATCCCAAACCATGTACCAGGAGCTGGCTTCCTTCGCAATCACGTACCTGAGGAGGTGGCTTCTTTCCAAACCACGTACCTGCAGATGGGCTGATTCCACCTTCTTTTGCCTCTGTAACATCCTGGCAATTCCCAGCCATATTTCATGGATCACTATAGCAGATGGATAAAGCAAACCCCTCCATCTTCATCCTTGCACAGTGAGCGAGGACAGCTGAGGGGCTGCAGGCACTGATGTGCTGCCAAGGGATTGCCTCGCCTCAAGGACTGATGTGTGTGACAGCAAACTGAACGGCTGCACCTACGGGGCTGTATCTGCCTCCTCTTCTGCAGCAATCTTCTCTGGCCAGGAGCTGCTGGCAGTCCAGCATCTTAGAAATGCTGATGGCAACCAGATGACCTCAAAGCATCGGCGCATTCTTGACTGATGGAGTTTGACCGACATTCAGCTGTCAGGTTCAACAACTGGGTTTGTACAGCTTTCAGAGAGAACAGGATGCCACCTTTCTCTCTTGGCTACTCCAGTAGCTGCTGCTTTGTGCTTCCAATAGCAGCTCCAAGAATGAGCCCAAGTAGAGACTGGAGAATATTTATTTAAGTTTCCTTTCCTTCCCTTTTTTTTTACATTTCTTCTTCTCCTGGCCAGCTCCAAAGCCTGATTCTGGTGGTGGCTTCCTCAGAGGTTGTTTTTCCAGGGAGCAAAGGGAATCTGCAACTGGTGGACAGGCATTGCCTTTGTTGCCTCCACACATCTCAGCCAACAGAAGATAAAATCCAATCCTTGGCAGCAAATGATATGAACTGAAACCTGATCCTCCTCAGGAAGCCCTCACTGCTTATTCGCAAGCTCTCATGGACCACAACGTGTGGAGAGGAGGGAAGAACTTGGGGTATTTGCAGGCTTAGCATGAGGATCAGTCCCCACATCCCAACCTCCAGGAAGCTGGTGGTCTGACATTGGTGGAGGAGCCGTTTTCCACCACTCCTCCATCTCTTTTGACAAATCCTGGGGTCGAGGATGAATAATATGTTGCTTGACGGGAGGTCGAAACAGGTCACTCTCCGGGACCTTTATGGATGTGTTTGCCTGGGCAGCTCCAGCTGAAGTCCAGCCAAAGGCAACAGCAGGACCCCATCCCATGCCCAGAGTATTGTTTCCCCAAGGGCACACAATGTCGAGGCACGCACATTGTTCATATGAGCTCAAGATCACACCAGTAGACTTACACATCCAGGGCCCAAAAAACCCCTGTGGTGCTCGTCCCTCAGCCCTAGTTATTGATGCAGAAGAAGGAGTCCTCTATGGGTTATGAACCTTGTCTTTGTGGTCATCACTTCATCTAAAGCTGAACAATTTCTCTCTTCCCCAGTACCAATGGGAGGAGATTTGTGTGTTTTTAATGGAAAAGGCAAAATACAAGACGGAAACGGTGTTCCCGGAGAGAAACTCTGCTGAGTATTCCCACGTTGTTGTATTTTCACATGAGGTGGCACAAGGTGTCATTCCTGAAAGGAGCTGCAGGCAGGCTGTGACTGGGAGCACTAAAGCTCTGCTGCATCAGACTGGTAAAGGAGTGTGAACAAAGCCTCTCCACCAATGCCAGCAGCAAAAAAGACAACATTTTCTCAACCATTTCCCCCTCTGCATTTATTTTTTTATGGGAAAAAAAGATGCACTAGTGTGCAGAGCAAGCCCAGAGCCTCCAGCCCTGGAGCAGAGAGCACTCATCCCTCCCCTAAGCAGTTCCAAATGGGATTTTTTAAATAATGGTTTTATAATTTTAGCTGTTATCCTTGCAAGCAATCTGAGCTGAGGATTCAGCGTGCCTCTGCATGCAATTATCACTTTAACTATAATTACCAAGCCTTGTTTTCCAGGTGGGGAAACTGAGGCACAGAGTTCAAGCTATTTCAAGGTCAATACGGAGGTCTGGATGCATCACCGAGCACCTGGTCTGATGGAGTTTGTTGTGTTTTACTGATGATTGTGTACGTTATTTTAGGAATTTAGAGTTTTAGGATTATGGGTTACTTTGCCTGGATGGCAAATGCTCCTCTTTCGCTGTCCCAGCCGATCTGGGAAACCCATCACAGGTCTCAATATCTGTGTCCTGTGGGCTTTGCTACCCTATGGCTCTGGGAATGCTGTCCTGGGAGGAAACAACCCCCGTGTGCTCATAAGCTCTCTGGAAAAATCTCCATTTTAAAATCCGGAAAGAAAATAATGATTGCAAATTACGCCCTGGAGAACATGAATGCTCATCTCACTTTGGGACAAAAACAGGTGAGATCAAAACCGTGCCTTTATTTGATGGGCTTAGAACGTGTCCCTTTGGACAGGGATGCACAAACGTAAACCTTGGACAGTTAAAGCCTACTGCCCGCGTGCTCCTGCACCTCAGGGCTTTCCAAAGAGAATGAGGTGGGGGTTCAGATGTGCTTTTAAAATCTGGGGACTCAGAAAAAAAATAAATCAAACTTTGCCCCAGGGAAATGAAAAAAGATCAACAAACAAACAAAAAGCCTTGGCTGAGGATTAAAAAAAAATTTACATTAAATCATTTGCTGAGCATAGTTGTGTTGTACAAGATCCAAAAGGTATTTTTTGGCATTAAGGGCTTTCCCATGGCAATTTGTACAGATATTTTGTAACTCTTAGTTGGGATGGGTTCTTGACTTCCTCAGGGCTGTTGTAGGGGTTGGTGTCACCAGGTCTAAGGACCTTTTAGCAGCTCAACCCCTCAAACCGAGCTCATTTGCCCAAATCCGATACTTTCTTTGAAGGCGTAAATGAAAACCGGCAATCCAGAAAAGTTCTCATTTTGAGAGCTACAAAAGATGCGAGGAAAAAACGTGGGAGGGAAACAAGGGTTTGACCGTCGGGGCTTGATCCTGGCACCTCCCAGGACATGGAGGTGTTGGAGGGGCTTCATCTGAAGGGCTGCAGTGCCACCTCCAGGTCTGCCTGCGCAGCTCGAGAGACGCAGCTCCCAGCCCAAACATCAGCCTCTGTAAAATCTGCAGCGGCTTCGAGTAGAAAAGCATGAAAATATTTTTGTTGCACAAGGTTTGTAATTAAAATCCACCCCGTCTTCTTTTCCCGTAAGGATTTATCATTGGAAGTGAAGTCCAGCCTGGGCGTTTCTCTTCAGCACGTGTACGGTTTGGATGCTCTCAGAGGCAGTGGCATGCAGTGATGTGCCAGCAGACAGCTCCCATCCCTTTCTGGGCCCCCCAGATGTTGGGAGAAATCAACCATTTCCATGAGAATTGCAATTTTTGTGATTTTTTTTTTTTTTTTTCCCCCTTTTTTTCCTGGGAGCGGAAAGTCCCAGCGTGCTTTTCCTCCCCTGGTGCCACCTCCCTCAATTAGAGGTGTCCCCCACCCCTGCTCTGCTCCAGATAGGCACTCCTGCTGCGAGAGGGTCTGGATGCAGCCTGAAAGCATCCTTCCATCCACCCATCCGTCCGTCCATCCACCCATCTGTCCGTCCATCCACCCACCCACCCTCCCACGCAGCGTGCAGGGCTGCACATCCCAGCGTACCCATGAGATGGCACTGGAGCCCCAGCGTTGGTGCCAGCCTCGGGCAGATGCTCGAGCCTGGATTTGGGGGGGATTCTCTCTTTTTTTAGCGCCACCCCTCCCGCCTCCCCTTCAGTTTAGGTGTTAGGTCCACAAAATTTCTCACGCTTGCTTTTCTGACACAGGACTGGGATTTCTTTCCTTTGGGGGGGACCAAGTGAGATGTGGGGCAGCTCACAAGGAAGGAAGACGTTGGAAATCAAACAAATTGAGACGTGGGCCACGCAGCGAGCCAAGGCAAGCTGGGAAGCACTTTGCACTGTCTCTGCCTGCCTCCAGCCCCTGCTTTTATACCCTGTGGCCAAGGAGCTGATGCAGCAGCTGCCAGGCTGAGCCTTCCCATGCTCTGCTGAGCTACAGAACCTCAATCCAGACAAAACAAAAGGGCTGAGCACTCAGGGAAGGTGCTGGTGTGGGGTGCAGGGTGGTTTGAGCTGTGCATCAGTACAAATCGGGGCACATATTCCTGTATGAATTAGTGTACAAGCACTGAGTCACACAGAGCAGCCCACCACGTCTCTCGCTTTGTAATCTCATTTTGTTTCAGCGCCTGTCTCTTCCCATCAGGTGTCTAAGCATTTATTTCTGCCTGGTTATACTCACAAACCTCCTGCAGGCCTTTTCCTGCTGTGGAGTCATGTTGAGATGTGCCCACAGATGTCCCAAAACAATGAGCTTCCCTGCTGGGCACCTCCAAAATCTCCTGAGCCTTTTGGCTTGGCTGGAGTGATTTCTGCTGCTGGGACAAGAACTGAAAGGATGTCATGGCTCCACTGCCTCATGGTGGGGAGCATCTTGTCCCTTGGGCTAGTTTTAGGTGGTTCCCTTGTATGAGTCAGGCTCCACTCAAAAGCAGATCCTTCAAGATGAAGCAAGCAGCTCATCTCATCTGACATCAGGTGAGCTCAGGCAGCAGCAATGCTGCCAGGTGCTGCCATGCTCTGCCCATGTTTTGGGTAGAAGTGATGGGTAGGTCAGGATGGACACCTTGCAGAGGGGGTCTTTTGCATATCTGGGCTTGTTGTTTCTCAAAATACCCAAAACCTCCACCAAAGATATCTTTTAAAGTCCTCATATGCTTCCAAATCACAGGCTGGTGCTGAAGGCCGTGGTGAGGTGTTTAAGTATAGAAACACAGAATCATGGAATGGTTTGGGTCAGAAGGGACCTCAAAGCCCATCCAGCGCCACCCCCTGCCATGGACAGGGACACCTCCCACTGGATCAGGGGGCTCCAAGCCCCATCCAACCTGGCCTGGAACACCTCCAGGGATGGGGCAGCCACCACTGCTCTGGGCAACCTGGGCCAGGGCCTCCCCACCCTCACAGCAAAACATTTCTTCCCAAGATCTCATCTCAATCTCCCCTCTTGCAGCTGAAAACCCTTCCCCCTTGTCCTGTCCCTGCACTCCCTGATCCAGAGCCTCTCCCCAGCTTTCCTGCAGCCCCTTTCAGCACTGGAAGTACGTCGTGTTAAGCTGTGCCCCACAGATGCATCTGTGCTTCTTGCATCCATGGGGTTATTATTTCCTCTCAAAACACGACGCAGGGTCTTGGCTTTCTGTTAGAGATCTGATACCTATGAGGCAACAGAAATAAGTTCACAAGGCCTGGGATCCAACCCAACACACATTTTCATGTTGCATCAGCTCCTCCTCTCTAAGATGAAGATCGCCTCTCCTGGGTGATGGTGGGTTCTGGCCATTGAGGTCCGGAAGAGGCTTTCTTGGGTGTTGAGGAGCACTTGGCACGCCATGGAAAAGCCTCCATCTACCCCATCAGCACAAGCCAAAGGCATCCCTGTATCCTCACCATTTCCCTGCTCTTCACTTCTGCAGACGCTCAGATATCCTTGCACTTGACCAGTAATGAGATTTAAAAGTCATTTTCGCACTGGGCCTAAACAAATAAATACCCCCCCCTCAGGCTGGCACTGAAGCACACATATTAATACCAAAGCCACTGGAAAATATCAGCAGGGGAAACCTGACAAATGAAAACCCACATCAGGAAATCACCTCCTGGGACAAATGATGTCAGATGCTGCCTGCTCAGAGCTCTGCTCACCGTTCAGTAGCTCCGAGGTTCACCACACGCTGCCATGCGCCCACGGGAAAACTGATGTAATTCTGTGCAAGCAACTCCTCTGTCCCCTCTCTGCATCTCAATGCGAAGCAGGTGAAACAAAGCTGCTAAATGCAAGCAATATGCACGGATTCTTTTTTTAATCCAAATCCTCTTTTCAACTTTGTATTTGATTCCTTGAATTTTTCTGGGCTGCCAGGTCAGACTGGGGCAACAAGGGCCATAAATACATCTCAGTTTCCATTGCTTAACAGTACAGGTGTATTTACTGGTGTATATATTGGTGTGTATGGGTATTGTTGGTGAAGGTTTTGGAGGGGAAGCCGTATGAGGAGCAGCTGAAGTCCCTGGGTCTGCTCAGCCTGGAGAGAAGGAGACTGAGGGGAGACCTCATCGCGCTCTGCCCCTTCCTCACACGGGGAGGAGGAGGAGCAGGTGCTGAGCTCTTCTCTCTGGACTCCAGGCCATGGCAGGAAGATGCCACCTGAGGGTGTTGGAGCACTGGAACAGCTCCCAGGGAAGCAGTCACAGCCTGACAAGATTCCAGCAGCCTTTGGCCAAGGCCCTCAGCCCCACGGTGTGAATGTTGGGGTGTCCTGTGCAGGGACAGGAGCTGGACTCATTGATCCCAAGTGACAGGTGATAGGATGAGAGGAACCAGGTAGATGAGGTGCTCTTGGATGGTTCAGTACTGGACAGGTATGGTTGGACTTGATGATCTCAAAGGCCTTCTGCAGCCAAATGATTCTATGAGTCTATGATCTTTGTGGGTCCCTTCCAACTCAGAACATTCTATGATTCCATCTATGATATCCACACATTCTCACATCCAGGATGCTCTGCACATGGAAAATCAGGAAGCTATATCTTGCAGATAATTATTTGTATTATTATTATTGTTTATCAATCTCATGGAAAACAATTAAAACTTTCTTTGGAAAAAAAATCCTGCAAGAAATCAGAGCCCACATTTAATCTGCAGTCTTCAAAAGTTTCTTGGAAAGCTTAATTAAATGGTAATTCATCTGTGCATTGGCTCTGTCTTGTAAAGCCTGATAATGCTGGAGTCTTAATTAAAAAAAAACTAATGCAGCTTTTAGTTTTTATTCTGCCAGTTCAAGGGGAAAAATCACCAGGCAGCACTGTCGATAGAGCTGAAAGATGCCTCGGCACTGCATTGATTTTATTCCCTTTAAATTCCTAGTGTCAGTTCAGGTAATCATATTAAAAGTTATTTGAGTTTTATTTATTTATTTGCTCTTATAGGCAAGATGAAAGCTCATCAGAGGAATTTCAGCACCTGTAAATACCTCACCCGGAAGCTGCTGGGCTGAGCACCTCCCATAGCGAAGGGTATTTTCTCCATGTACACCTCAGATCATTTTGGTGCCTTTGGATGGAGTTTCCCAATAAGCTCTACAAACCACTTTGGGATGGAGTTCAGCTCCTTGCCCTTTAAATGAGAATTGGGTTATTTTTGCAGAAAACTGGAGAATTAGGTCCACCTGGCCCATTTTCCCTGTCCCTGTTGAGCTGAAAGTGGATTTTCCCATTGCCCCCTCATCAGCATCATTTGCCATCACTTCTGACATCCTCAGATTTTCTCAGCACCAGTGAAACCCTGGCAGCCTCAAACATCACCCCGGGACTTCCCACCCCATCCCTCTCCAAAACCTCTGGCTTAGTCTTTTCTAATCCATTTTGGGGGCATTTTGTCTTTTTTTCAGCAACACTAGGCAGGCTGGAATGAAAAACCACCTGAAGTCAAAGCAGCTCCTTTCAAGGAGATCACCTGGAGGAAAGAGAAGGGCTGGTGGGTGATGTCATGGTCAGAGGCTGCCTGGGATGCAGTGACCGTGAGATAATCGAGTTCTCCGTAAACAATGAAACAAGGAAGGGCATAAACAGGACATCCACACTGGATTTTCAGCGGGCTGATTTCGGTTTATTTAAGGAACTAGTCAGGAGAGTACCCTGGGAAACAGTTCTTAAAAGCAAGGGGGTCCAGGAAGGCTGGGGGTACTTCAAGAAGGAAATCTTGAAGACGCAGGAGCAGGCTGTCCCGATGAGCCCTAAGACGAGCCGCAGGGGCAGACGGCCGGCCTGGATGAGTGAGGAGCTTCTGAAGGAGCCAAGTGAGATGAAGAGGGCGTATCGCCTTTGGAAAGAAGGTCAGGTAAGTCAGGTTGTGTTCAAAAATATCGTTAAGTCATGTAGGAAGAAAATTAGGGAGGCAAAAGTCCAACTGGAACTCAAATTGACCACTTGTGTTAAGTGTTTTTACAAATATATTAATGGCAGAAAGAAGGGCAGCAATGACCTCAACTCCTTAGGGGATGTGGAGGGAAATAGAGTAACTAAAGACGAGGAAAAGGTTGAGTTGCTTAATGCCTTCTTTACCTCCGTTTTCAATGCTAAGGCAGATTGTTCACTGGACAACTGGTCTTCTGAAGTGGTGGATGGGGTCAGGGTGCAATATAGCCCCCCTGTCATCCAGGAGGAAGAAGTTAGAGACCTGCTGAGGGGAGGTTTAGCCTTGATATTAGGAAAAAATTCTTCACTGAAAGGGTGATTGGCCATTGGAATGCGCTGTCTGGGGAGGTGGTGGAGTCACCGTCCCTGGAGGGGTTTAGAAGGAGATTGGATGAGGTTCTTAGTGCCGTGGTTTAGATGACGAGTAGGTGTTGGTGTTGGATCATAGATTGGACTCGATCTCAAAGGTCTTTTCCAGCCTTGTGATACTGTAAAGAGACCTTGTGGTAATAGTTTTGCTGCCAAAAAATGCCAAAAAAAGGCTGATCTTGCTAAAGACCTTACTGCTGCTCCGGCCTCGGAGGAAGTTACGGAGAGTCTTAAGTGGATTTACCAGCTTCCGTGGGTTTAGGTAACATCGTGCTAACAACATCAGGGCTTCAGTGTCTTTAATCACTTAAAGGGAAGAAAAATGTTGGCAGGCAGAAAGAAAACCACCTCCCAGAGATATTTTCCACCTGCAAATATCCATTGGGATAATGTGTTGCTGCATTGCTGCTGGGAAATGGCTTTTTTGGGGGAAAAAGCCGCATCTGGATGTTTTTCTTCCGCCCTTGTGCCCTGCTCTGATAGGGAATACGGAAAAGTTTCTCTGACTTTGTTGCCGGATTCGGTCTCCTTGCAGCTACAGACAGTGATATAAGGACCTCTTTAATGCTAATTAATGCAATGACACAATGAATTAATACTGTATTAGGCAAAGCTGTTAATTATACCCAAATAAAACAAAAGAAAAAAGGGAATCAAAGCGGAGAGAAGTGACAACCGGTACTTGGCTTCCCTCTCAGCATCCTTCCCATCACCCTGTTCTGGCACAGCTTAGGGGAAAACCAACCTCAAGAGCATCTTCCCGGCAACCCCAAGGGGTACAGGTTTAATTTGGAAGGAGAAAGGAGTCTTCTCTGCCCTCCAAAAGAGCTCGAGGTTCATGGTCAAGGATAAGCAGCTCCATCCTCCTTTTATAGATTGGGAAAATCGAGGCAGCGGGGCTTTCCTGGGGGGATTTATCTTCTCCCAAGGAGGAGGTGGGATTTGAGTTCAGATCAGCAAACCCATCATCAGGAAACACAACCACAAAGCCCTAATGGATAGTTTACAGGCTCAAAATTCCCATTGCTTTGAAAATTGGATGATCAAAAGACAGTCCATCAAAGAGGAACACAAAACCCAGTCTATTCCCTCTCTGTGCCTCAGTTTCCCCATATGATGCAGTGTCATCATATCCCTGTGCCACTTCTTTAGCTTCCCAAAATGCCCATTAAAGAAGGGGCTGTGTCTTGCTTTCTCCTGGCATGAGCTCTGTCAGTGATGTCTCTTCCAGAAGGCTGGTGATTTGCTTTAGAAAGGCGAAGTCTTGTCTTTTTTTTCCCAAACTCTGCTCAATTCTTTATTTCCAGGCTTGTTGTTAATTCAGAAATAACTGGAAAATGGAAAAGTTAAAGGTGATTTTTTTTGCTCCCCCTCCCCTCTTTTTTATTGCTTTTATTGCTAAACTGAACTGGGATAAAACGTATTCACTTTTCAGGGTGTTTGGGTCTTGATGAGGCTGTTGGAGGGATTTGTGGATGTGGGAGAGAGTGCAGGGTTTGCACTGGGGTGTCTGTGCACAGTCTCATTGTCTTGTCAAGGCAAGTGTTACCCCAAAACTGATGTCGAGGTGGGGGTATCACTAACTGAGCCCATGATGCAGAGTTTCTCTTCAACACAGCATTTTACAATTTGCAGCTCTCCCTCTCCACAGATCAACTTCACCCAGGTTTTCTCATCCTTCTCCTACCCCAAGAGAAGAGCTAAGTGAGCATTTCCCTCTCCAAACACAGGGATGAATGGATGGCTGCACCACCAGCATTCTTGAAATGACTCCTTGCAAGGCAGGATGAGCAACCGAGGGCAATCAGAGGAGCTGCAGCATCCTCCTGCCAGGCTGGATGTACCCGACTTCTGCCTTGACTCCCCAGATCTGCCTCCAAATAGTTGAGAGCAAAGCAAAGGGTGAGCAAAAGTGCTCATGGTCAGCCCAAAGCATCCAGGCTTGCCAAAACCACCAACAATTTTGGGCTGTGCCTCTCCCTTGCTTTACCAGATGCTAAAAGGTGGCAAAGCATGCTCTGCACCTTCGGCATTGCTGCATTGGAGTGAGTTTTTAAGCAAAACTGGGTAATAACCCTGCCTAGAAAGTGCAGAGCACTCCTTGGGCTCATCATACCTCCCTATAGCCCAAATTAACACATCCAGATGGATTTTTTTAGGGTTTAACTAACAGACGAGGAACAGATTGTTGCCCTTTCCATCCGTATCCTGGACCTTAACAGGAGACAGGGGAGCACCACCAGCCTAAACCGAATAAATAAGTAGGAATGGGCCAGTTTAATGCTGTCGGTGGAGATGCTGTGGTCTGCCAGGGCAGCTGAGTTCAGCCAGCAGCAGCTTAACCTCTCCATCCCATGTAAAAACTTGTTAATAGGAGGGATGCAAGGGGCTTGTAGCAGGTCAGCTCAAAGCATAAGCTTCTCCAGGCTATTTTTCCCTCCTCTACCCTCCTTCCCAGTGTCTATCATTGGAGATTATAGCCCTTTAATAGTGTCCTTCCCCCAAGTATTTACTGCAGGAGCTGGGATGAGTCTCACTCTCTCTTTTTTCCTTTTCAATGTCATTAAGTACATCCCTCACTGGCTTTTCTTGCGTAAAGGGACTTGGTGCTTTGGAGAAACCATCTCGATGGCTTATTTCTCTTAATTCATTTTTGCTTCCCCTCTGTCTGCCTCCCGCCCCACGAGGCTGGCTGGTAAATGAAATCCTGCTGCGGCAGCTGCTTCGCTGTCAGGGAGGAAATTTGGGGGGTTTTGGGTTGCTTCAAGCCTAAGCTGGCGGCTGCTGAGGTCAAGAGGATTTGGGTGCAGAGCAGAAATGGGCTCTGGTCTCTCGGTTTGGATAAGCAGCTTTTGTGTATCTTAGAGGAGGTTAAATGAAATGGGCACAAGTTCTCAGACCAGGTATTACGGAGGGGTTAGCAGGGGGATGAAAGCAGGGGGAAAGATAATATGCCTAATTCTCACTGGATGTGGATAAGGGCATAAATAATACCCCTTTTGGTAAAAACATGCAATGCAATTATATAGAACACATCAGCAAGTAGCTGGACAGCACAACTCAAAGCTTACACCATCGGTTTGTGCCCCCTCTCCTTCCTACATCTCATCAAAACTCCCTGAAAACCGAACAGCCTTGAAAGGGTTAAAGAGCACAGTTGCCAAATTGGAATTAAACTGTGCTAATATCGGCTAAGTGACTGCTCAGGGTAATAGCAGGAGAGAAAAATGATGTGGCATGTATTTATAAATAATAAAGTATAATTTATTAATAATCTGGAATTGAACAAAGAGTCTATGAAGCTTAATTAATTATTACTTGTAAAGTGCTTTTGAGATTATTGGATAAAAGCTGCTACAGAAGTGAAAGGTATTGCAAGAAAAACGTATCAGCATCCTACAGGAGCCTTCCCACACCATCACAGCCCCAAGACCTGGCAGGACAGACCAGAGTGGTACTTAAAACCCCAGGGACAATGGTTTTTTGCTGTGGAGCTAAAAGGATATTTCTGTGCAGCATCACACACAGTGCTTGGGGTAGTGGGTCAATGCTGTCACCCCATCCCTTGGACAAGCTGCTGGGTGGGTGGGAGCCCTCTCGGTGGGACAGTGTAGGGTCCAGGGCCTGATCCTGCAGGCAAAGGGATGGGATTTTATGTTCACACTTCAGCATTAAAGCTCCTATGAAATGGCCACAGCTCTAAAATTAATCATCTTTTCAGTGAAATGAGGCAAAATTGAAAAATGAGCAGTTCCCAGCACCTCTCCTTCCTGCTCCCCATTTTTAATTGCTCTTAACAGGAAAACAGAGGGAGAGAAATCCTGTCTGAAGACTCACAACCTGGGGAGTTTCTGAGGTGAGGAACAAGTAATTACTCCCATTTTCTCTGTGAAACAACCTACCCAGTGCTGCTCTCTCCCCGTCTGGGGCTGAATCCTGGTGAAAACCATCTCTGACAGCACAAAATTTTCACCCTGTTCCAATTAGCTCATTCTTATGGCTCTAATTTGCTTTCTCCCTGGAAGAAAACACAATACTGGACAATTAAAAACGCATTAAACGCAGTTCAGCAGGCTCTGAGTGAGTTTATCTCACTAAATGCCCCTTGCACAGAAGCTCATGCGTGATACCCAGCCAGGCATCCCCTACCTGACCAAAGGCCTGTGAGAGTTTGGACATCCTTCATCACCCACTTAGAGGCTTTGGTTAAGCCACAGTCTCTGTGTTATCCCAGAATGGAAACGGTGCCCCAGGAGCACCTCATTCCCCTGCACCTACAGCTCCTAAAGATGCTGCTTGCAATCAAGTTGTCTGCTTTGAAAATGCTTTTTGAGTTTTATTTAGAATCGCAGAATGAGTTGGAAGGGACCCACAAGGGTCAGGCTGTGACTGCTTCCCTGGGAGCTGTTCCAGTGCTCCAACACCCTCTGGGGGAAGAACCTTTTCCCAATGCCCCACCTAACCCTCCCCTGGCATCTTCCTGCCATGCCCTGGGGTCCAGAGAGAAGAGCTCAGCGCCTGCTCCTCCTCCTCCCCGTGTGAGGAAGGGGCAGAGCGCGATGAGGTCTCCCCTCAGTCTCCTCCTCTCCAGGCTGAGCAGACCCAGGGACTTCAGCCTCTCCTCACACAGCTTCCCCTCTAAACCCTTCACCAATTTTGTGGCCCTGTTAAGCCCACGGCTTTGAGGATGCTCCAGTTGCTGGGGTGCTGCTGTTGATTGCTGGGAGACAGCTTATTGGACCCTGTTTGATGGAATTCTGGGCTGCAGGGGAACCAAGTTGCAGAGCAAAAACTTAAGTTATCCCAAAGTGAACCAGTGGATCACCTCTGGCTGGTGAGGGGAAGCAGAAATCAAGGGGAAAACCAGGCTGGGGGATGGTTTCTACCTCGAATCCCTTCCCGTGCGGGGTCACGTGTGGGCAGGTCACTCCTGCCCCAGGAGATCAGTGCAGTGCACTGGTTGTGAGCTCTGCCTCTCCAGTACCACCCCAGCATCACCAAATAGCTTCCAAATACAGGGGGCAGAGGTCATTGACTCATCTCCCCTGCTCTAATCCCAACCAGCATCTTCCAGGAGGTGATGTTTTTCCCCTCCCAAGCACCACCATCCAACTCGAGGATGACCACTCACCTATTACTAGTGTTTCTGCCCACTGGGTCTGTGCTCGCTCACCGTGCTCCCTCCTGCTCTAAACGAGCCTTGCTACAGATCCTTCGTTTTGTTTCTATTTTTATTAAAAATTTAACGCGTTGCCAATTTGCCCTCTCGCCAGCACTGACTGCAGCAGCAGCCACCGTACGTATCCTCCAGAGAAATAAAAGGAGGCATCAATGAATGATGTACAAGCAACAATTATTATCTGGGTTATGTCTTTTAAAGTATATATAACTCAAAAGGGAGGGCTTGGTGGAGCTGGGAGGGAGGAGAGAGAGCTCTGCTTAGTGGGAAAAGCTTTGATTTATGCCAGGGAAGATTTCTTTAAGCCTCTTGCTGCTCTAAGCAAGAGGGAATAGAGGAGAAGCTTTGAAACCTCCTGAAACTTAAGGTTCTTTGCCTAAATAAGCTCCTGGCTCATGGTCATCGACCAAAACATTGGGCTTTTTACACCAGAAATACCCAGTCTGAGCTACATAGGCAAAGAAGGTGTCCTTGCCAGTGGCAGGGGGATTGGAACTGGATGATCTTTAAGGTCCCTTCCAACCCAACCACTCTATGATTCTAAGAAAGGCTGGATGTTGATCACCGTCTCTAATCCAGGCTGGGTTTGTGTTCTCACTATTTGATGGAGAAAGAGTCATTGATGGGACATATCTTCTCATTAACCTTGATTTCTAGAGGAAAATGTATTTTACAATAATCATAGTTCTAAAAACCAAGCAAATCTGTCTGAGCTAATGAAGACCGCCCGATCAGCCTGCTGGCATAAATCTTATTACTTTGTAAAAGACATTGACAAATGACCCCCAAAAGTGTCAAAGGGAGGAAAACAAACACCACCAGAAATAAAAAATCTGGCAAATGCATCAAATTCCTATCTCATATCGTTATGGTTACCCTGGATAATGGGTCAGATTAAGTGAAAAAAAGCAAGTCACTGCTGGAAAAGAGGCATTTGCAACTGGTTTAATGCCAACATCAAACTGAAATATGAAATATTTGAGTTGGAATTTTTCTGTCTTTAAAAGATGCTGTTTAAACTCATGGATGCGGATGCTCCTTGCATTTCCCCATCTCCTCAGCACACATCGATGGCTCCGTGACTATTTCTTCAGCTGAACTATCCTGAAATGCCTTTCTGTATTATCAAGAAACACGATGGTCTTTGGGTCTTTTTTTTTTTTTCCTTTTAAATGCTTTTTAAAGCGCCACTGTGTTCTTTTGGAGTCATATTAACCATGCAATAAATTTGCATAATGTGGATCCATAATGTTTAATCAAAGCCTCTCTGGAAAGCTGTTATTGTCCATGAGCTCTCATAAATTCTCACTATCACCTCCATGTTAAATACTAAAGCTGCCCGGGGTATATTGTGCGCTAATCACCTGCAACATTGAGTTTGAAAGAAATGATCCTTTTTCTTTCCCTTCCCTTTCCACTTGAGCAGCCTAAACCTCCAAAAGCCCCATGCGGAGGCATAAAGGCTGCTTGAGGGGAACCGCTCACCCCCAGATTTTAAAGTATTTTGGGGTCCATCTGCATCACGCTGGGCTCCCTTTAAATTTCTTGACCAGTATCCAAATAATGGGGTATCTGTCCCCATCACAGTCAGTGAGAGAGGATGAGTGCTCCTGTGTCTGCACACAGAAAGAGATGAAAAGCCAAGTGTCAAAATCGTTTGTACTCAGAAAATTCTAAGTCTCAATTAACTCCTGGGTTCCTTTTTTTTTTTTCAGTTTTTAATTTCCTTTAAATAAGTTAGGCAATAAGGCGTGACGAGGGGGAGGCTGGAAAGCTGCGGTGTACATGCACTATGAGCCTTAAGATCTAAACCAAATCCTTCCCAAAGCGACGTGTCCATAAAACCCCCTCCCCGGGGGACAAGATCAGGCAATAGATGAGTGGAAAGGGGAATTACCCTGCTGACCCTGTTTGCCTCAAAGCACGATGTCCTCCTGCCCTTGTTCTAGGCAGCTGGACAAGATGGTCATCGTAGTCCCTTCTGACTGAAATATTCTCTCCTCTCTCCTCTCCTCTCCTCTCCTCTCCTCTCCTCTCCTCTCCTCTCCTCTCCTCTCCTCTCCTCTCCTCTCCTCTCCTCTCCTCTCCTCTCCTCTCCTCTCCTCTCCTCTCCTCTCCTCTCCTCTCCTCTCCTCTCCTCTCCTCTCCTCGCTGTTGGAACAGGTCCAGAGGAGACCCATGAAAATGATCCAAGGGCTGGAGGACTTCTGGTAGGAAGACACGTGGAGAGAGTTGGGGTTGTTTAGCCTGGAGAAGAGAAGGCTCTGGGGAGACCTTAGAGCAGCTCCCAGAACTGAAAGTGGCTCCAGGAAAGCTGGGGGCAGATTTTTAGCAAGGTCTGTTGTGACAGGACAATGAGGAATGATTTTAAATTAAGAGAAGGGAGATTTAGACTGGATACAAGGAAAACATTTTTTTCAGTGAGGGTGGTTAGGCGTTGGCCCAGGTTGCCCAGGGACATGGTAGATGCCCCATCCCTGGAAATATTCAAGGTGAGGTTGAACCAGGCTTTGAGCAACCTGATAGAATTAGAGATATCCCTGCTTCTGCAGGGGTGTTGGACTAAATGACCTGTGAAGACCTCCTCCAACCCAAAGCTTTCTGTAATTCTATGACTCAATCCAATTCTATTGTGTTCTGTTCCACTCTACGCTACTCTACTTTATTGTCACCAGTACGTTTAGCTGCAAATGCTGTCGTCAGCCACCAGATTACCCTGGGCACATCCATTATCTCCACACTGTTGTCTCTTTGGAGACCCCTCTGCTTTGGTGAGCATCCTCAAGCTGGAACAGAATCAGGAGCATCCCCACTGACACAGGGGGAAAGGACACAAAGCAGTGGAGAGGGAAGCAGATTAAATTGGGAAATGCTTTTTTGATGCTTACAAAAATGAAACTGGAATGAGATGGAAAGGAAACCTGATGTGGAGAAGACTTTTTTCATATCTTTCAATGATTTGAAAAGTTAGGCCTGAAAGACAAGAAGAAAGAGGACAAGAAAATGCAACCCATATGGTTTCCTAATGTCTGTAGGTTACCCAATGATGAGATGATCCGGCCAGTCCTTGTGGGTGTATTCCATGAAAAAAGGGCTACAGATGATAGCAACTTACAGGAGGTGACATCTCCAAGCCTCTTAGGAGGCTAATTCTATAACAACATTAATTCAACGTAATGCGTTCATGAATAGAGATCGAGCTAATGCAGGTTTTGAAAGTTAGTCGGCTTATTCTTGCCGATCTTAATTTAGCTAAGTGCCTAGTCTTGAAAGGCATCGTGGTTCCAGCATATTTCAGCACTTTCCTTGGAAAAAAAAAGAAAAACATCTCTTTTTTTGGTGCTTTCTCCCCTCTTGATGACAGGGTTTGTTCCCCAGCTTAAGCAACCCAACTTTTTATTCCTAGACTTTAGGCTCAAACCTAGATTCATCATTCGATGCATTATCTTGTGTGTTCGCTTCCTAAGGAACGACCACACTCTTAGTGCCAAAACCAACAAGCTTGGAGAACTTCCGCTAGGAGCAAACCCAGGGCACTGCCTGTGAATTTGAGAGGCTCCTGCTTGTGAGAATTTGGAAAGGAACAGATTTTAATCTTTTTGCAGAAAAAAAAATTATAGAAAAGACAATAGCCCAGGTTGCCCACAGCAGCAATACCAGTTGAGCTTGAAGGGGGCCATGCAGTAAATCAGCCCCAAAATCAGATGATCCTGAGGCTACTGCATCTCCAGACACCAAAACCAGCTCATCTGGGGTCATGATTTGGTGAAACCAGCTCTCCTATCTGTGCAAAGCCTTTTTATTTCAAGGGAATGTGATGTGATGTGATCACCCCATCTTTCTCCTTTGGTGCCAACCAGCCTTGGAAGAAACCATGGGCAACATGATGGGTTGACACATCACATGAGTTCATTAGCAATCAGCACCTCTTTGGGAGAGTTGCAGCTGCCAAAATCCTTCCCCTATTTCCATCCCCCTGCTTGGGAATCCCTAGGAAACCATCTCAGCTGAGGAGCCATCGCCAGCAGAGAGGGATAAAAAGACCTTAAAATGGGACTAAATTAGAAAATGAAGCTGATTATGCTGTCCCTCCTCTCCCTTCTAGTGTTTAGGAGATTCCCTGTTGATTTGAAAAAGAATAAATAACTAAATCAAAATAAATTCTATAGGCTGAATATGATAATGCTCTAAATGTATATGCGCTCTTTTGCTTTCAATTTTCAGAGACTGGAAACATTTCTCTTTTCACCGCCCACCCGCTGGAGGCACATCTGGGCTGTGAGTCCGTCAGGCTGCGGGCGGCAACAAAACCTGGGAGATGAAACAAATACATTTAAAAAAAAGTGCCTAACCCATGGTGGAAACTTTTCTTTCTTGTGAGAAGACAAGAACATCTTCTTCCACCCTGATCGAAAGGTTTTGTTTTGCTTGGCCCCTTCCCTTTAATTCGCCTTCTAATTATTTCTGCTTAAATCGCCTTTGGATACACAGGTTCTCAAACTGTTCTTTTGGAAACCTGAAGTGAAACACTCCAGGATGCCAACCCAGGTTTTGTTCCCCCTTATAAACTCTTAGCCACCTGCCAGTCAGGTCAGTGGGTAACGCCAGCCAAAACAAGATCAGGCATCCGTTCAACTGCAAAATCCTGCTCTACCCACCTGGGGATTCACTCTTCAAAGATGCTTTCCTCCACCAATGGGAAGAGACCCCACTTTTCATCTTCCGGTTTCTGCTGTAAGATTGAAAATCACTTTTTTTCTCTGCAATTACCCTCAAGCTGTTGGCTTTAATCTCCCATTAATGTGCATTTTGACCCCGAGGCCATCTGGATCCTTGGATCAATCAAACCTCACGGTGTCCGCATGGAGACAGAGGTGGGACAACCCCTTAAAGCAGATTTCAGTGCCCTTCATGGCAGCTGGAGGTATTCCAAGGTTGTCTTGGTGTGAGCACAAATATGTTTTAGCACATAGTTTCTAGGCGACCGATGACGCTGGCTTAATTACAAAAATGGGGAAATAATTCTGACTTCAGAGCCAGGAGCAGGAGGAGATGAACAAGCAGTGATAAGGCCCTACCTCAAACACAGATAACTTAAAAGATTAGCCAGGCAGCCAGGCCTGGTGCTCACCGCTGAATTGAAGTCAAACAGATGGCTTAATGCCGGCATTGAATTAAAAAAAATGTTATTTAAGGATTTAAATCTCGAACGACCGCATTTCCCAGCCGGTCTCCTAATGGCATTCATGTTAGTTTGGGGACCAGATCCTGCAGGCAGCAAAACGCATCCGTCACAAGAGCATTAATATAAAGCTGCCGTGGTGCATCAAGAGCCTCTGTATAATGTGCCTGGGATGGAATAATCAAGAGCAGGGCCAATTTCTTTTTATATACAGAAGCGTTTTAGAAGATGGAAAGTAAAGGTCTCTCCCATCACCCTCATGGTTCTTTTGCTTTTTCTTCTTGTCCGTTTTCTACTGAACATCACTGTTCCAAATACCCATTAGCAACCCCAGGACCTGGGTCCACTTCTCTGGAAGGCGCTGCATTCCATTTTTTTCTTTAAAAAATTTTTTAGTAGGTTTTTGGTAATTCTTTTCCTTAAGGCTTGGGAACCACCAGGTCAACAGAGGTGATTCTGCCTCTCTGCTCTGCTCTCATGAGACTTCACCTGGAGCTCTGCATCCAGCTCTGGAACCCTCAGCACAGGAAGGACCTGGATCTGTTGAAGCGAGTCTAGAGGAGGTCACAAAGATGATCCCAGGACTGGAGCACCTCCCGTACAAGGCCAGGCTGAGAGAGTTGGGGTTGTTCAGCCTGGAGAAGAGAAGGCTCCAGGGAGACCTTAGAGCAGCTTCCAGTGCTGAAAGGGGCTCCAGGAAAGCTGGGGACGGGCTCTGGATCAGGGAGTGCAGGGATAGGATGAGGGGAAGGGTTTTCATCTGCAAGAGGGAAGACTGAGATGAGATCTTAGGGAGAAATATTCGGCTGTAAGGGTGGGGAGGCCCTGGCCCAGGGTGCCCAGAGCAGTGGTGGCTGCCCCATCCCTGGAGGTGTTCCAGGCCAGGTTGGATGGGGCTTGGAGCCCCCTGGTAGGTGGTGGAACTGGATGGGCTTTAAGGTCTTCTTCAATCCAAACCACTCTCTAATTTTATGATTCTATGATGTGTCTTCTGCCCTCCCACATGGCTCTTCCAGGTGAGAGTCCAAAAACCTCCCATGTTTTTGGGCATGGGGAGATCTCTGGAAATTTTCTGCATCTTGATCTTGAGAGAAACAGATTATTTTTCTTTTCTAAATTTGCTTAAAAAAACATAGTTTCTGGAAGCAGGCTTTTGAAACTCATCCGAAATCTGACCATCCCCTGTGCCTCTGGCCTGTCCCTGATTACAAGGCAATGATTCAATTTAATAATATCTAATTTTTGTTGCAATATCAATAAGGAAAACTGCCAGTCAGCTGAGCAGTTCAGGGTGGATTAGCACATTAGCCTCCTCCAAGCGAGAACATCCTTAATGCTTGGTGATGGAAAAGCAATTGGGTGCTAACAGCATTGGCTTTGACATCGTGTTAGAGCAGAGCCCACAGCCAGCGCTGGGTGGGGGGAGCTCAGCTGGGGACATCAAAAATGTTTCTGAGGTGTAATTAAGGGATATTTAAGCAAACTTAACTCAAAAATACCTCGATGTGAAGGTAAATGTCAACCTGTATTTCTGAGCTGCCACACAGGGTTCTATAACTGGCGTTTCTCCAGACTCATAAGTTTTGAGTGAAGACCTGATCTTCATCCTCAGCTTTCTCCTTGATCCAGCTCAGCATCCCTCTGCTTCGAAATCTGAGCTGGGGGTTCTTGGCCAAGTTTAGGGGAAAGATTATTTGGAGGGAGGCATCAACTTTCTCTTATTAACCAGATCCCCCCCAACAAGAGAGTGATGGATCTCCAACAGCTGGAACTTAAGTAAGGTTTCCTCCATACCTTATCCAGCATCCCAGAGTGATTTAAAGGTTTTAAAGGTACCCGAGATATGACAGATGAATGGGCTTGGATGAAGAGACCCTCTTCATCTCAAGCATAAGAAATCGTATATTCCTGGAGGGAAGAGGCTTTCTGAGCTTGATGGATCTAGTTGGATCTGGTGGAGCAAATCCCAGGAGCCTAAAGGTTTAAATGCCTTAAAAGTTTAAATATTAAAAAGCACAGATTTATTACACAGAGTGACCTTTAAAACTTGTCTCATTAAACTACATCTTCTGGCCCTTCTGGGCCTTGGTGCCTCTGAAGACGAGACTGGGAAGTTCAAAACAATGAGCAAAAATGGTTAAAAATGTCACCATTTTATAGACTTTTCTGTAAAACTGAAACTTGAAAAAAGAAAAACACAAAGTGTGTTAACATCCCCATGGGCTTCCCCACCCACTGCAATAATTCTCTGTTTCTGTTATTGTTTTTATTTTGAGGAACACCCTCAACAAGGAGAAAATGCATCTGACCCTGATGCACCAGTGTGAGACACGACTTGTTCCATGCCACACAAAAGGTATCGATTATTACCTACTGCCCACATTCCCTGGAGAAGAGCAGCCCCAGAAAGATTTGTGGGCACAAGGGAATAGATCATCCCTCAAAGGTCTGTCTAAATCATAGAGTGACAGAATGGTTTGGGTTGGAAGGGACCTCAAAGCCCATCCAGTGCCACCCCCTGCCATGGGCAGGGACACCTCCCACTGGATCAGGGGGCTCCAAGCCCCATCCAACCTGGCCTGGAACACCTCCAGGGATGGGGCAGCCACCGCTGCTCTGGGCACCCTGGGCCAGGGCCTCCCCACCCTCACAGTAAAACATTTCTCCCTAAGATCTCATCTCAATCTCCCCTCTTGCAGCTCCAAACTGTTCCCATTCCTCCTGTCCCCACACTCCCTGATCAAAAACCCCTTCCTGACTTTCCTATAGGCCCCCTAAAAAATCCCTGCCCACCATTGTGTTAATGAGAAAAAGAACCTCCAGACACATTATAATGCTTAAATTCCTTCCATGCCCGGGTGCAGAGTCACCCGCTCACTATGGAGGACAAATTACCAATCTCCCGGGCATCACGTGTGCATCCCTAATGCAAAGCGAAGGGTGGGATGGAATTAGGGGCAAGAGGAGAGACAAGGTTGCATCAGTCACGTGGAGGGATGCGGAGGACTGGATTGATCCTATCCCTTTCTACCACATCCCTCCCCAAATGCAGCTGAATTACACATGCTGTCTGCTCAGATTAACCCTATGTTAACGACCCTAAGTGAGGGGATTTGGAGGAGGAGAGCAGCCCCAGTGATGTGGAACGGCAGGAGCGAGCTGTGAGAAGAGCCTTGGGAGACAAAATGTCCCAAATAATTTTCAGAGAGTGCTTTGTAGCATGTCTCACTTTCCCTACTGAGTTCCCAAATCCCTCAACTCTTAAAAAGCACTTTTACAATGCAGGGTGTTTATCCAAGGTTCCTGTCAGCCCGTGCTCCAAAGCCCCATCCAACCTGGCCTGGAACACCTCCAGGGATGGGGCAGCCACCGCTGCTCTGGGCACCCTGGGCCAGGGCCTCCCCACCCTCACAGCAAAACATTTCTTCCTGAGATCTCATCTCAGTCTCCCCTCTTGCAGCTGAAAACCCTTCCCCTCATCCCATCCCTGCACTCCCTGATCCAGAGCCCCTCCCCAGCTTTCTTGGAGCCCCTTTCAGCACTGGGAGCTGCTCTAAGGTCTCCCCAGAGCCTTCTCCTCTCCAGGCTGAACAACCCCAACTCTCCCAGCCTGTCCTCATACGGGAGGTGCTCCAGCCCTGGGATCATCTCCATGGCCTCCTCTGGACCCACTCTGACAATGCATTTGGGTATTTTGCGAATGAGTGATGACTTTAACTTTTTTATTCTGCTCTGATAACATCCAACCCCCCCCAAATTTTAGCAGCCTTCAGATGTTCCATTAACTGCAGGATTGAGTTACGCCATTAGATATTAATACACATTTTTAACACCCCGTGTCATGTCACTGCATGTTTCTAAATTGAAGTTTTTGGAGTTTTGCAAATCCCCAATTTCACTCTTTTCCATTCTGATTCAAGTGAAAAAAACAGTTTGAGAAGCTGGAATTTTCAGCACTACAGACGATCTTTTTTACAGCTAATTTTAAATAATAGTTTGCAATGCAGATTGAATAGAAATTGGAAGGGGGAGGTTGTTTACTTGCTCAGTCCCAGGTATGGCTGTCACTCTGAATAATTAATCTACAATTAAAAAAATAGTTGGCACCGAGTCTGCATCTTCATTTTTATTTTCTCACCTGCACCAAAAAGAAAAAAATCAGGAGTGTAATAAAATAATGTGATAACTTCCCCAAATGCAATTTGCTGCTCTTCCCCGTAAAATCAGTCTAATTACAGACACACATATTAAATGAATGTCACAATCACTGCAGAGGCACCTGAGCCTCAGTATTTAAGAGCAGACACAACAAGAAGGGAATCGTTTTTGCAAGCTGGACTAGAGATCAGTCTCAGCCTGCTTTCGTGATGTGGACTTTTGTGTCCCTTGAGTCCTACAGAAATGAGGTTTAAGCTTTGACCAAGGGACTTGAGTTCAGAGTACGTTGAGATGAATTCACCTTGGTATATTGAGCAAAAAAATCACGTCTGGGAAGTTTCAGTCCTTTTTGCTGTGGGACTTGCAACTGCAAAGCAGAATTTGATGAGTTTGGAAGAAAAGATGGAGAAAGGGAAATTAAGACAAGCCCCAAACCCCCAACCGAGGAGGGTGAAGGTGTCAATAGATTATTGAAAGGAAATCATGCTCTGCGAATGCTGTTTGGTTAAACTGATGCAGAATTGTTTTCAGCATTGCGCCAAGCAGCTCCTTGGGTGATTGTGTATTGAAAAATCTCAGCGTGGATCGCACCGTGTCAAAACCTTATTTTCTAAATAACTCCCATTAATACTGTGGGCTGTACTGACAGCGATATTGTGTTTCCTGGTGGCCCGTGGCATTTGTATTAATCAGAGCTGAGTCAGCGTCTCCTCCGTGTGTCCAGGAGCGAAACCGTCAGGGATGCCTGGGTGTCACCCGATGAGAAATTCCCCATGATTCCCACCCCTGGAGAAAAGATACAACTCAAACCGCTTCATGCTCACCTTTCCCTGCCCCTGGGCTTTCCTTAGGAGATATGAAGGGAAAAATTAAATCCTTGTCTCCCCTGGCCACCTTTCCATGTGAGGTTGGTGGGGTTGTACGGGCAGGAAGGCTGTAACTGACTGCAAAGGAGGGGAGAGCAGGGTAGGAAAAGGCAAGGGAGGTGGGGAGATATAACCATGTACGGGGTAAAAAGGGCTGTAAATCATTTTCCAGCCCATTGCTGACACTTTAAGACACAGGTTTGCCATGTAGACTCCAGCGCGTTGTTGGCTGCCAGCTTGGAGAGGAGCACAGGGGTTGCCCAGGGAGACTGTGCTGCTGCCCCAAAACCCATCAACAAGCTTTAAAGACCTGAATTATCCACCCTAGGCCCTTTCTGCCATGGATGGGCACCTTGCAGTGTCCCATACATCACGTGTGGATTCTCTGGTGTCTGTTAAGGGTGGAGCTCACATTAAAACTGCCTTTCTGCCGAGCTATTAAATCAGCATTTTCCCTGCAATGAGTAGCACTTTTTGGACAAATGTGGAAAAACTTGGATTTAGAACCAACACTGCACAGGAACAACTCTAGAAATGTGGGTTTCACAGGAAACTCAGCTCCCACTCCCCACAGATCAGCCCCTGCTGAAACCCTCCCTCTTGCAGTGATATTAGACAGGCTCTTTGCTCAACCTGATTTTCTTTTTTATTTTCTTGAGGTATAAGACACACAGTTCTGTTGGATCTGGACGGAGATGTGTAACCTGCTGTTGATTTTCAGGAGGTATTCATTCAGCCACCCACACTAAATATTTTCAACAGGTTTATCTGGAGGGAGCAGTGAGAACCTCAAGACACCTGTAGGAAATTAGTGAGGGTTTCAGCCAGCTCCCTGGTGAAAAATAAAGACGAGTGTGGCTGGGCTGAATGCCAGACCAACGCTTTTGGGGGGGGGGGGTGTTTAATTTTTGTCACTCCACACCAATTTGTCAAAACCCACACAGAAGGCTCTGACCAAAAATATTTAGGAGATTACAGGAAAGCTGGTTATGAAAGTTGTCTCGTTCTTTGCCAACTTGTGTGTCTGGTCTTTTTTTGTAGAATCATGGACTGGTTTGGGTTGGAAGGGACCTCAAACCCATCCAGTTCCACCCCCTGCCAGGGGCAGGGACACTTCCCACTGGATCAGGGGGCTCCAAGCCCCATCCAGCCTGGCCTGGAACACCTCCAGGGATGGGGCAGCCACCACTGCTCTGGGCAACCTGGGCCAGGGCCTCCCCACCCTCACGGCAAAACATTTCTTCCCAAGATCTCATCTCAGTCTCCCCTTTTGCAGCTCAAAACCTTTCCCCTCATCCCATCCCTGCAGTCCCTGATCCAGAGCCCCTCCCCAGCTTTCCTGGACCCCCTTTCATTACTGGGAACTGCTCTAAGGTCTCCCCAGAGCCTTCTCCTCTCCAGGCTGAACAACCCCAGCTCTCCCAGCCTGGCCTCGTACGGGAGGTGCTCCAGCCCTCAGATCATCTCTGTGGCCTCCTCTGGACCCTCTCCAGCAGTTCCATCTCCTTCTTATGTTGGGGATTCCAGAACTGGACCCAGGGCTCCAGGTGGGGTCTCCCCAGAGCGGAGCCGAGGGGCAGAATCCCCTCCCTGCCCTGCTGCTCCCACTGCTCTGGGTGCAGCCCAGGACACAGTTTGGCTTTCTGGGCTGCGAGCACACTTTGTCAGCTCATGTGAATCTTCTCATCCACAAACAACCAAAGTCCTTCTCCTCAGGGTTGCTCCCAAATCCATTCTCTTCCCAGCCTATATTTGTGCTTAGGATTGCCCCTATCCAAGTGTAGGACCTTGCACTTGTTGAACTTCACGGGGTTCGCACAGCTCCACCGCTCAAGCCTGTCCAGGTCCCTCTGGATGACAAGCCATTCAACCTTCTTGCTGCTCACAGTGGGGATTTTTCCTGCAGAGCCTCTCATCCCAACATAAGCAGAGCCTGTTGGGTTTACTCTAAATTATTTTGGCGTCTTTCTGTGGCTCGGATACAAAGAAAACCCTTCTCTGTTTGTGGAAAGAGTTACATGAGGGATGCTCAGACCTGGATTTTATTTGAACTGCCTTTCGGATTTTGCTAAGCAAATGAATTGCAGGAGCACAAAGAGAGGAAAAGGAAGTTAATTAGATGGCATGGCTGCCGGTAAGGACACAAGTGCTGCCATGTACCTGCTCTGAAGAAGACCTTGACATCTGCAAAATAGGGTGATTTATGAACCCTATGAAACGATCTCTGCATGTAATAAACCTCATTCAACCCCAACTTGAACTTTAGTTTGCTCTATTTTAACAACTCACTGGCATTCAGAGCAGTGCAGAGCTTCTAATTTGCTGGGTAAGGATTTGTGGGAGTCAGTCCTTCAACTTTCCCTATTTTCTAGGATAAGTCATACCAGGGCTCATTTTTCCAGGTTGAATTCCTCCTAAAAAGTCACTCTGTGGAGGTTGTGGACCAATGGTGAAGATCTGTAGCAGCCTAAATGCCATCCATCACCCTTACAGTGCCTTCTACCCAACCTGCTGGGGGTTTTCTCAGCGTCTGAGAGCAGGCAGCCACGATGATCCGGTCCTGATGGAGAGGTGCAACAGGTCTAGTGTAAGCAGGTCAGGCATAAACCACAAGACCTTGTCTGCAGGTTCTGCATTCATGCCTGTTTCTTCAAATACCCGCCTCCTCTCCTAGAGAAAATCTCAGCATGCCTCTCTGCAGTACCTTTGGCCGTGTCTGGACACACTATTTTTCCCCTTTCTCTTCCCAAGACAGTGCCACGGGCAGGGACACCTCCCACTGGATCAGGGGGCTCCAAGCCCCATCCAACCTGGCCTGGAACCCCTCCAGGGATGGGGCAGCCACCACTGCTCTGGGCACCCTGGGCCAGGGCCTCCCCACCCTCACAGCAAAACATTTCTCCCCAAGATCTCATCTCCATCTCCTCTCTTTCAGATTAAATGATGACAGAAACCAGAATGTTTTTCACCCAAGTCTTCCTGATTTTGGCTGTAGTTTGATTTCTGCAAGGATTGGGGCACATTTTTACTGGTTTGGGGACTTTCTCAGCCTGAAAAATTGATGCACTTCAACAAATACTCACTGAGAGATCAATTAACCCCCAGGAACAGCTCACTTTGCCTTGATGGAGATGGTGGGCCTCTCCACCTCAGCTCCTCCAGCTGACATTTCCACCTATCTGCTCTTGCACAAAAGCTCCTCCCAAGTCTTAGCTCCATCCTTCTATTTTTCCCCAATCTAACCTCCACCAGCCACTCCAGTCTGCAGCTGCTTGTTTGATTTTTAATTATTCTTCATTATATTTAAGGCAATTTTGCGAGGGGGGGAAAAAAAAGAGAAAAGTCTACGGCAATTTACTGTGCTTTGTAATTAGAGCCGGTGATTAGAAAATCTTTTGCTTCATGATGGAGTTTTCCTTTAAAGAGAAAAAAAAAAAATCAGAAAAGAGGACTAGAAAAAGGCCGCCAAAAGAGCTCAAAGACTAGAATTAAACAGATTATATCTCATTACTTCCAAATGGAAAGGAAAGTTACAGCTTATTAGAGCAGTTGCATCTGCAGCTGGGCAGGAAGGGAAGCAAATTCCCCCCGTGGTGGCAGGCTCGGGCACAACATGGGATGCAATTGGCTTTGGGAGCCTGATATTTTTCCAAGTGTTCTACTCTTGGGAGGAAATAGATGACTTCTTTTATCGGTTTATGTTTCTTTCGTTCTGCTGGGCTGACTTTGCAGATAAATGCCACCTTGGCTTCAGCCCATTGAAAGGCCAAAGTTAATTAAATAACGCAGCCTACCACCAGCGTGGCTCCCCTCCCTGGTGTCGTTTCCAGATGCTGTTCGTGCCCGGTGCTCAGGGAGGGGGGATCCTGATAGGGGAAAGGAAATAAGATGTGCACTCACATCCCAGAAAGCCAACCATATCCTGGGATATAGCCAAAGCGGTGGGACCAGCAGGGGAATAGAGGAGATTGTCCCCCTTTACTCTGCTCTTGTGAGACCCCAAGTGGAGCCCTGCATCCAGATCTGGAATCTACATCATGAGAAGGAGATGGAACTGTTGGAACGGGTCCAGAGGAAGCGATGGAGATGATCCGAGGGCTGGAGTCCCTCTGCTATGAGGACAGGCTGGGAGAGCTGGGGTTGTTCAGCCTGGAGAGGAGAAGGCTCTGGGAAGACCTTAGAGCAGTTTTCAGGTCCTGGGGAGGGGCTTTTCACAAGGACCTGGAGTGACAGGATGAGGGGGAACGGCTTTAAATTGGAAGGTAGAAGATTTAGATTGGACATTAGGAAGAAATTCTTCACAACAAGGGTGGTGAGGCCCTGGCACAGGTTACCTAGAGAAGTTGTTGATTCCCCATCTCTGGATGGGGGGGTTGGAATTGAATGATCTTTAAGGTCCCTTCTGACCCAAACCATTCTATCATTCTGTGATCTTAAAATGAGCTATCTAACTGTGCTGGGATGAGTTCTGGTCCCAGTTCCAAATCCAGAGAAATTCCAGTTAAAAAAATCCAAGTGAAATACCTGTAGAGGCACACGACGACGTGTGCATTGGTGTGGCTAACAGGGCTGTGCACCCTGCCCTCCCCTTCATCCCTCCCCTGCGAGCAGGAGGCCAGCTCAACCGTATCTGAACCATATCTGTGACTCCTGCTAATGCCAAGGAGGGTCCCAGCATTGCAGCGCTGTTTATTCATCCCCATAACAGGTTATGAAAGTGTGAAAAATCAGTTAAGTAGAAAAGGGAGGGGGTTTGGTTGCACTCTCTGTGGCTGTTTGAGCATCAGTTTAGCACAAAAAGCCTTGAGGGGCTTTTGTTTCCCAACTGTAGCTCTCAGAGCAGATTTCGCGTTAAATGGAAAGACTACCAGGAGATTTATCCTAGAATCACAGAATGCCCTGAGCTGGGAGGGACCCACAAGGACCATCGAGTTCAGCTCCTGTCCCTGCACAGGACACCCCAACATTCACACCGTGGGGCTGAGGGCCTTGGCCAAAGGCTGCTGGAATCTTGTCAGGCTGTGACTGCTTCCCTGGGAGCTGTTCCAGTGCTCCAACACCCTCTGGGGAGGAACCTTTTCCCAGTGTCCAACCTAACCCTCCCCTGGCATCTTCCTGCCACTCCCTTGGGTCCTATCGCTGCTCTCCAGAGAGAAGAGCTCAGCGCCTCTTCCTCCTCTTCCCTGCATGAGGAAGCTGCAGTGCGTGACGAGGTCTCCCCTAGGTCTTCTATTCTTTGGTTGAGGGAAGAATGAACGTAACCATCTCCTTGACAGGACACCCATGCAACAGAGACCCAACACAATCATTACACACATGGACTGAGCATCATGGCATCCCCAGCTGTGACATCAGACTTGTCAGCACAGGATCTTCCTTATCTCCAGGGTTTGGGGAGTTTTCAGCATGAAATTCTCTTTTGAGGTGATATCTGAGCCCTTTTATTTGCTGCTCCCAAAGGCATCAGGATGGGAGCTGGGCAGGTACATGTAGAGATTTCTTCTCCCCAAACAAAGGCTTGGTATCTCAGCATCCTTAGAGTCTTGCCAGTCCTTGGAGAACAATGATGCTGAATTCTTGGTGTTGTGCACAACTCTTACCCAGCCAGCTGCTGACCTTAAAGGAGCAAGTCAGAGCTGGAGACAAATACAGGCAGACAACGAGACCTGCTTAATTGGAGCTCAGAATCGCTATTGGCATCGTCTTGTTGTTCCTCTCCTAAGGAATTTTTTCATTAGTGAATAACAAAAATTATTGAGGTGCTTGACATCTCCAGAGTGGCAGTGGATTTGCAGCATGCATTAGCTGGGAAGTTTATCCCAGCCCTTAATAGGCTTGAAGAGGGATGGATACATTTTGACTAAACCAGGGGAGCTGATTGCTACCTAAATAACTAATTCGTCTTCATAGCAGACACCCATCAAGGGCTGGTAAAAAGGAGTTACGCTCAAGGTCGTGCCAATTAGCTGCAGAAGAGAGCTGCAGTGTTAGGTGCTTGGAGATGCCGACAGCTCCGCATGTACATAGGTGCTTGGAGCTGACGTGCCTGGCTTGGGAGGGGTTTGGGCTTTTCCACATATGTGAATGTGGCTGAGCTTGCATTTGGGATCATAAAATCATAGAATGGTTTGGGTTGGAAGGGACTTCAGAGATCACCCACTGCCACCCCCTGCCATGGGCAGGGACACCTCCCACTGGATCGATCAGGGGGCTCCAAGCCCCATCCAACCTGGCCTGGAACACCACCAGGGATGGGGCAGCCACCACTGCTCTGGGCACCCTGGGCCAGGGCCTCCCCACCCTCATCCTGAAGAATTTCTTCCTAATGTCTGATCTAAATTGATTTTCACTGGTTTTAGTGTTGTGGAAGACAGGGTTTAAGGTTTATTATAAGGTTTATTGAGAAGTGGAGGGTAGAGTTACTTGGGGCTGCCTTGGAAACACTCGAACGAGACGAGATGCAAAAGTTCTGCTTTTAAAGGTGTGACAGATGGGAAAGGAAATGAAACTACGTGAGGATCTAAATGGGTCATGGCAAAAAAGCTTTTCAACAGTTTTTAGTGTCATAAGGGATCCATAGAACCTCCTGCCCGCCCATAGAACTCAGCCCATTCAACTCCACCAGAGCGAGGGCAAGACTTCGGCTGCTCTCTAATCTCTTCCATAAAGGGGCAAAATAACCCCAGTCAGGATGCAAAGGTCCTAAAACCCTAGCAGTTGTATTTTCTTCTTCTCTGGGGACACTGCAACAAGACGACCTGGGAAAACCATGCATCCAAAGCCTAGCTTGGGGCAGGAGGACAAAAGAAGCCCCAGGTCCACCCCACCATCCCTGTGCACCCCAAATCCATCCCACTGTCCCCATTCAAGCCCTCCAGAAGAGAATTTTCCCAGCAATAACTGTGAGCTGTCACTGTAACAGCCACCCATAGCTCACGCCGCCCTGTGATTGAAGCTTCCATTAACTAGTATTTCCCTTTTATTTTTCCCTTTTTTAATATTTTTTATCTTGAAGCTTTGCTTGCCTTAATTTGATGGTGTTTTTTCCTTAAGTGCTGTCACCACCGCTCTCATTTAATAAGCAGGAATCAATCCTGCAGAGCTGTTGCAGCCCCACTGCTCCCAGCCACGCTAAAATGGGATGCTCTGATTAATATTTTACCCCCTTGTTTGTTTGTGAGCAATTTGCTCCGATACCTTCCCTCTGGTGATGCAGGGACACATGAATGAGTATTTCTGAGGTGCCAGTGTTTTCCCCTGGGGATGGTGATCGGCTCTGGACATGAAACATTTCCCAGGTGAGGCTGAGGGTAATTTAGGGTCAAAACACACTTGACAAAGCATGGAGGGCTGGCTGCAACTTCTTTCACCAAGATTTGGAAAAACTTGTCTTGTTTTTGTGTAGGGAAAGGTGAAATCGGTCAATCGAGCTGTTTAGGTTCTCTTATTCAGCGTAACTTGGAAAGTTTTTCAATTCTTTAGTTTCTGTACACCGCTGAAGTGGTTAATTTTCTAAGAAACCCCTGAAAGCTTCATTTCTAGAGATAATAAAACTTGATCAGTTCACCTGGGTTTCCATTTTAATTCACTCTGAAAGAGTAATTAAACCTCCCTCCCTGTTTGTGAAGACACCTACTCTACATGCTCGTAGCACGCCGGGTAATAGACCTGAGAGTTAGAACTTGGCGATAAAAATAATGCATAGATAATAGAATAATTATCAAGTGCTTCCACCACGAATGCAAATCGGGGTTTTCCCTGTGTGCTGGTTTTCCCCCATGTGCAGACTTTCACAGCCAGGCTTTTGACCAAGCTGAGATGTTGCGTTGGAAAGGAGCAAAGCAATTAACGGGCTTTGATAAGGCTGAATCTCCAGCCGAACCATTTTGTAAGAACAAGGAGGCGGAGGTAGCCACGTGGCATGTAAGAGCTCTCCTCTGCTTGTGCTGGGGAGGCAGAAGCTGATGTTTTTGGAACAAAAAACCAGGATGAAACCATTGACAAGAGTCTACTTCATTTACTGCTCTGCAAAGAGCAAAACTTAATGGTCCAGGACCAAAACAACCATCGCTTGGGTGCCACCATCCAGCTCGATCTTCTCAACTGTACATCAACCACTTCTGCCACATTTCCTCCCTTCTCTGCTCCAAATAAAAACAACTCAGAATCTCATGAAGGATCCAGAAACTTCATGCCTGGCTTGAAGTTCAGCTGAAGCTGCAGATGCATCTCTTGCTTCCATTTTAAACACTCATCTTCTCCCATCTGCATCCATCACAGAAGAAAACGCAGGGTCGTGCATTCAGAGCGCAGGGACACACAGTGGTGTTCCCAAAGGTCTGTTATTTGGTGTTTTCTTTAGCTATTTGTAGCCCTCCTGGGAATGCATCGCTGTTTTAAAAGGTAATGCTCTTAGTGTAAAGAGTGGTATTTAGGGGTTATGAGTATAAGGCACCGAAGAGTGTTGTTACAGTCGTTTTTAATAAAGTCTTCATTCTAATAGAAACAGCATTTATAAAACTTAAATGAATCTGTGGAGCTGGTGGTAAAAGGGAGGAGTTCTTTGCCAATTATTTTCTTAAAAAACACTTCAAAGATAAAAAACAGAAGAATCAGCCCACTGTATTCATTTATTTATGAATTAATAAAAGCAAGAGAGAAATAAGCAGTTAACATGCATAGATTTTAAAATCCGGGGGGATCTGAGGGATAATGTGCTCTGACCTTCTGCCTGCCAGCAGCAGGTTTCAGGGAGGAACACCTTCACCACCACTGCTGAGCTGCAGGGCTGCAGCCTGACTGCTCTTCATAGGGCTTGTCTACACACTTGGTTTTGCCTGAAAACCCAGATGTGGACACTTCTTGGCCCAAAAAAGCTCATTTTTTTCTCCTCCCCACCTTTTATTTCTTTTCTTCCATTTTACCTAAACCAAAACTTAGGAGAATGACAACCTTTTTATTTTTCCTATTTTTCTTCTGCAATTTGCTCTAGAAAAGCTCCTGTGTTTTAAATTCTTTAGCATTCATTAAACCTCCCTATTCAGACAATAAAAAGACCCGTGTGCTGATCCGCAAAGCAGCAGATAAAGGTTTTCCCATGTGCCTGGAGCATTTGTTGCAGTAGGCACATCTCTCTCTTGGTTGGGAGTCGCAGAGGAAATGGGTACTACCCATACTGCAAGCAGGACACAAGGGGCTTGACCCATCTTAAGTTCTCTTTCCCATGTTTTTTTCTTGCAGCCGGACTCTGTGGTTCAAAGATAATTCATAAACCTCTTTTCAAGTTATTTTACAGTGCTGGGAGTCACCCTGAAACACGAGAAAATACTGCAAATAGGCAGCATGTTTGCACTTAGTTTGTCTCATAAAATAAATCAGATCTAGGCTTTGCTGAGCACAGTTGTCTCTGGGACTCAGTGCTGCTGGGTGGAAATAAAAATAGCAAGATTCAGTCTTTTCTTAAGAAAAAAACCATTTAAAACAAAAAAAATCCAGACAGATGTAAGGGATAAAACCTATATTCTTTGGGGTTTAAATGTTGGAGAGGAGGAGAACCAGAATCCATAGAGGGAATGCTTTCTTTGCCAGGATGGTATTTCCGTTCTGTGTGATGAGGGAGCTGTTTGCATTTGCTCTGAAACACAAGTGGATGCTATTCACATGGATCGCTTTTTCAGTCTGGCCTTGGAAAAGCCTTTGTGTGCATCCTGACCACACTGAGCCCAAGGACCTGATACTTCTCCAAATCAGGATCAGGAAACCTCAAACGAGGTCCTTAAAATGTGTCAGCTTGGTAGGCACAGCTGCAAATCCTTTCTATGGGCACAGAGATGCAGATTTAGTAGAAGAAACTCCTCTGCGATGGTAATGCAACAGAGCCCAGCGTGCCTTGAAGATGAACTCAGCATCTTGGGCCACACGTTTGCTTAAAGTGAGGCAGAGAAAGAAATTTTCAAGGTAGGGGGAGAAATTTTAATGAAAGGGGAGGATGGAGGCAGCATCACTACCTGGATGTGGATCTTTTATATCTCCAACAGGGGATTTTGCTGAGGTTCAACCCGCACATTGATAAGGTTCTCCCTTCCTAATGGCTTTATTCTCTTCCATGCTGCTGAAGATAACAGATTCCCACCAAAAACCTCTTTATTCTTCAAGCAGGGCTCATTTCCCACTACCCTTTTAGACCAGAAGGGCATGGAAAAATAATAAGCACTGTGCACTGTGTTCAAGTTAAGAACTGTGATTATCCTTTTGTAGTGCTGGAGTTGGTATTTTCACGACACCAGCGGTCTATTTTAAGTGCATCTCTTTTGAGGTGAGAAATGGGTGCTTATACTTGAAGTAGATGGAGAAGAGCAGTCAAGGCCGGTTAATTTTCCTAGGAAAGCGAGAGGCTGTGGCTGAATGTAGGAGCATCCAATTTAAAGTTATTGAGTCTCTACCATGGGAGCATCACTCTTTAAGGTTCGATTGAAGAACTTCATCATCACCCTAAGGTTAGCCAAATAATGGAAGAAGTAATTCAAGCTGGCTTTGTAATACCCATCTGATTTAGTTTGTCAAAGGTGGGCTTGTAGAGACCCACTCTGGCTTCAGCACCCACTTCTAGCTGCAAAATTGTATTTATAAAACAGTCAATGAGAAGGATATTTCCAGGTCTACAAGTTGCATTTCTCAAAGTCACTTTGGAAAGATATCGAGAACACAGATTTTTCTTACCAACATCCAGATTTGTGTCTGGATGCCGAGCAGAACATCAGAAATGGGTGATGAGGGGAAGATACAGCTTGCCCAGGGCTCAAAAACAAGTTGGTCATGTTCGCAGGTCACCTACAGATCTCATCTTCTTAGAGACCTCTTTCTGCATCTTCATCCATCACATCTTCCAGGGGCAAAGAGCAAAACAACTTGAACCGCGTGACCTTTCTGCACCATCTCATTCTCTTCTGCTTGCCATTAAAGTGTCAATATTTTGAGCCCTGTTTGTCGACACTCCCAAGGTCCCCATGCCACCCGGGCTGGATCAACACCTGCCAATTCGGCACCGCCGGGGCGGGGAAGAGGGTGTCAACCTGGCTGAGATGCACAAAGACGCTGCAATGATAATAAATTGGCTTGTCAAAGAGGAGGGCAGATTTGCTATTAATGGAAATAATAGTAGATTACATGGGCTTTTGTCACATAATATAATCAAAGGCAGGATCAAAGGGAGGGAATATAGCAAATGGTTCGCAGGCAAGACATGGTAATGAGATAAAAACGCTAGCCTTGCCACCTCTCCAAGCTTCAATTGAAGGATAATTGATACTAAATAATGTAATTTCGAGCTGTGGCAAAATGCACTTAAAACCAGCAGACAAGGCTGTGAAAATGTTTTAGTTTTTCTGTTACTCTGCTGTCATTTCCATCACTTTTTTTTCCTCCGGGTGGCAGCTGATTGCGTGTGTGGGAGCTGCTGGGGGAAGAGAAAATAAGTGAAAAAAACCCCTTACTTTGCCAAAATACCTGTACATTTACACAGCTTTAGCTTTGTAATTTAAAGCCCCTGGGTCTGCCCCCGTAGCAGGTTACCTCAGCTCATCTGCGTTTGGGTTTGCACAGCGAGGACAGTCCGGCGGCGGCACTGACACTGCTCATTGCAAGCTCCCAGGGATGGCACCGCTGTGCAGTGGTGGCTCTGCCACCTCCGCCAGCACCACGATGTTTGCAGGCAACAGCTTCAGTTTGTTCAAAAAGGCTGCTGTTTCAACTTGCCACTTGAAATGCAGTTTAAAGCTAACTGTGATTTAAATGCAAACTGATGCAGTTTAAATGATTCTCTAGCAGTAGTGCAACGAAGTGCAAAGGTTTGGTGTGGTGTGGTGGCTGCAGGATGGTATTTTATTCCCTGAGGCCACGTTGGCTGAAGGTCCACTGCATTTCAAGCAGCTCTATCTCGCCTGAGGAATTCATGATAATCTAAAATACTTTTTCCCCTGGAAAACTTCTATATTGCAGGACTTGACTTACGTGTTTCTTTGTGCTTTCACATGGCTCTTTCTATGTGTTTTAGAGTCACAGAATCATGGAATGGTTTGGGTTGGAAGGGACCTTAAATCCCACCCAGTGCCACCCCCTGCCATGGGCAGGGACACCTCCCACTGGATCAGGGGGCTCCAAGCCCCATCCAACCTGGCTTGGAACACCTCCAGGGATGGGGCAGCCACCACTGCTACTCCTACCTGCCCTTATTTTAGGGCAACCGTAACTCCTAGCACTGTCTGAATTGAGATCTGTTTTCTGCATTGATGGTGGCAGCTCAGGAGAGACACAGATCTCCCTTCCTCCTTTGTAGGTTTCACCTTTTTTTTGTTTCCTAGCCTAACGTGGTACATGGAAGACGCATCCATTATAGTTACAAGTACCAGCTCAAAGGGCCCTTCAGTCACCTGCCAATGAATCCAGCTGTCAGCACGAACTCACCAGAGAGCATCTGGAGAGGGTTAGCAGATGGGGGGAATGTTGTAAAGTAATTCCCCAAGATTTGGAGGCAGTGAGCAGTGCAGGAAGCTGCATACTGCCTGAGGACAACACAAGAAGAAGCCCTGCTTGGGGCAGAGCTTGTCCAAGGAGCTGCTTATACCCAGCCTCGAAGATCCTACATGTAGAAAAACTCGTTCAGTAATTGCAGGGTTAAAGCAATGACAGCGTGCACCAAGATACGAGCATCCCATCAGGGAAAAGCTGTAAATTAAAAACCAGAGAGCTGTCATCCTCTGAGGAACATCTCTGGAACTGAAGGGGGAAATCTTCATCCCTCCCTCCAGTTAACAACGACATCAGTCCCCACTGGGCTTTGCTAGGATAGTCTACTTGAGTACCTCATAGAATGGTTTGGATTGGAAAGGTCCATGAAGTTCATCCAGTATAACTCCCCTGGCAGTGGGTAAGGGTGTCTTTCCCTGGATTAGGTTGCTCCAAGCCCCATCCAACCTGGCCTGGAACACCTCCAGGGATGGGGCAGCCACCGCTGCTCTGGGCACCCTGGGTCAGGGCCTCCCCACCTTCAGGGAAAAAATCTCTGATTTTAAAACATTCAAATCACACTAAAGTTCTGGGAATATGAAAATATGCAAGTGGTTTGCTGAGTGTGGGTGCAGGAGAGAGTTTCTGAGGTCCATAATGGCTGCAAAGGTCATCATTGGTGCAGCTTACCCTTGCAAGAGAAGGAAGGAAGAGCTCTGTGACAAATGCAATGAGTGACAAGCTAAAAATAAAAATTACTTTGGTGGTTGCAGATTTGATTTTTTTTTTCTACTTAGGAGTTCCTTGCAGCAAAATTAATCAAATCAAGATGCTCCCCAGAAACTTCTTGTTTTCTAGATCATTGCAACGAGTTTGGCTGAGCAGCCTTCCTGCAGACTGTTCTGTGACATGGAAAATAAATAATGAAAAATAAAGGGTCTCTTCTTCTGCACTCCCAACCCATCTTTGCTGAGTGATGCCAAAGGCAATTACCAAGGTGAAATTAAGACTAATTTTGCCAGATCTCTTCTGAAGAACCTCGGAGGTACTTTTTCAGGTAAGGATGCCCTGAGAGGGTTAGACAGCACAGAAGAGCATATGAGATCCATGTTCGTGTAACATCTGGCCTTGGTACCAGCTCAATGCTACATCAGTGTCACATGGGAGAAGGATAATAAATGGGTTCTGCTCCATTAGACTCTCAGAAACACCACCAAAGTCTGAATTTCAGAGCACTCTTAAACACAGCCACTACACCTGCCTCCCTCCTCATCTTCCAAAGCTTACTGGCCTCAAAGTGCTCAATTCCTCTTCCAGGTTGCATTAAAATCCACAACATGTCTTTTCCTCTGCCCTGACTCCTTGGTGCACATTGCCACATCCTCTTCTCTTTGCCTCCCTCTCCCTTGGTGCTCCATAAACCACCCCATAACCACTGCCTTTTGTGACATTCCCTGCTGAGGCTGCAGCTGTGTCCCACGTAGCTGGACCAGCTTTGGGCTCACCCGCTTGGATGCAGGGATTGCGACAGGCTGGAAAGCCAGCTGCCACTGGTGTCCGCACGCGCATCAGCTCACTTATCTGGACAAAAGGTCTTCGTGTCTACCTCTGTGACAGAGATGGACCCTGAGCAACTGGTTTTCTGCAGCTCCTCAGCATCTCCCGTTGAGCGAGGGCGTTGAGGTCAACGAGCAGAGAGGCTGTAATGATAAACTGGAATTTAATGAATCAATTTTTTTTTCTTGTATGAGTGGGGTTGCCCTGGCCCAGGTTGCCCAGAGCAGTGGTGGCTGCCCCATCCCTGGAGGTGTTCAAGGCCAGGTTGGATGGGGCTTGGAGCCCCTTGATTCACTGGGAGGTGTCCCTGCCCACGGCAGGGGTAGGACTGGATGGGCTTTGAGGTCCCTTCCAACCCAAACCATTTTATGATTCTAAGATTCTTAAAATTGTGTCCATGCTGTCAGGTGAGTTATTTTCATACTGGAGCCATATTTCAAAGGTTCATATACTTTGTAAGTCCACCTGGATGTAAAGAAAACAGAGAAAAGTGGGTTCTGATATGAGATGAAGCTCCTGTGCTTGACCTGTTAGCATTAAGGCAAGTCAGTGCCAGGAACTCCTCATTTCTGGATAGCACAATTATATTTGCAGGACTTCTTTTTACAGATGCCTCCATCTCCATTAATCTTTTTTTAAAAAAAAAGGAGGATGGAAAGTACAGACACAGATCCGGTGAAGTCCTTGTGCTCTGCTTAGACAATTGCTACCAATTTGAAGTGTTGGCGCAATATGCTTTGAGAGTGTGTGAACGTCAGCATCTTTTCACATGAGATGCTTTGGTCAAGGTTTTGCATACACTGAAGTGTCTCTGTTTCCGAGAACAGAAGGATTGGTTTCCTGGGCGTTTGATTATATGGTTGTGGTTGTTATGGGAATGATACAGGTAAGTGATTTATGACAAGATAAGAAAGGATCCAAGTAGTTTATTCCATTGTGTGTATGTATAGTGTGTGCATTCAAGATACATTGCATGAAACACATGTGAACTACCGATGGCCATGGTGTGAGTAGAGCTTCCCAGCTGTGCTGGGTGAAAACTTCCCAGTACTGAAAGAGGGTCCAGGAAAGCTGGGGAGGGGCTCTGGATCAGGGAGTGCAGGGATAGGATGAGGGGAAGGGTTTTGAGCTGAAAGAGGGGAGACTGAGATGAGATCTCAGGAAGAAATGTTTTGCTGTGAGGGTGGGGAGGCCCTGGCCCAGGTTCTCCAGAGAAGAGGTGACTGCAAGGTGTTCCACACCAGACTGGATGGGCCTTGGAGCAACTTGATCCAGTGGGAGGTGTCCCTGCCCACGGACCTGGATGGGCTTTAATGCTCAGCCTAAGTCATTCCCTGATTCTATGATTCTGTGATAAGTTCAAAGCTTTGTGCCACTCTTACCAAGGCTCAGAGAGTCATAGAGTGTGGGGTTCATCTTCTGGAGAAAAAAATAGAGTGGAAACAAATGGTTCAACGCAGACCAGAACAAAAAGATACTGTCTCTTCCTGATTTCCTTGTTAATTTGGAGTGGAGGGGGTGAGTCTTTTTTAAAAAAATCTTTCTCTGCTCTTTCTCACACCCCGTTTTTGTGTATTCTGAAGTGAAATAATAGCCCTGCAAACCAAAAAGCCAGAAGCCACATTTTAATGGTGTAAAACCAAAACATTTTGAAAGTGGTTGACGTCTTCTTCACATCGTTTGTGTCTGGAAGGCTTCAGTGGTTGCTTGCATTCAGAATGAGTGGGTTTGTGGGTCTACCCAAGAGGGTATTTCCTAGTAAATCTGCTGCTGTCTGGAAGGAAAAAAACATGCCCAGGTCTCATTCTCATTGTTTTTTATTTGCTGTTATGAGTACAGAGAAGAGCTGGAGGATAACAATCACTGCACAGGTTCTGCTTGACCTGAGGGAGAGAAAATGAGGTGAGACTTCTATACAACTTGCTCGTGGTCAGATACGCTGACAGATGATGGCTGGGCAAGGTATATTTAGAGATGAGTTAAATAGAGCATTCAGACAGCTGGGATGGGAGCAGCGGCTCCGAGTGCTGCTTGAAATCACACACGTGTGCTCGAAGTGACCACTGTCCACCATGACTCCTTGCATGGAGATGAGTGGGAAATGGATGGAGGTACATGGGATGTCCTTGCTGCCTGCGTGCTCTCCAGACGTCTTCCATTCGTTTCATCTGACACGATGCTCTGGTGGAACAGCACACGACAGCCTGAACCTCCTCCAGTTTTGACATTGAGGAACTTTCTTTGCAGAATAAAGCATTCGGTGGGAAAAGTTTTCAAGTCATGGGAGTCTAAAAAGAGATTAAACATAAAAGAGAGATAAACTGCTGTGTCTTAGAAATGCGATATCTGCGCTCAACCCACGTCTAATGAAGCGATTTGTGTAAAGCCTCCCCAGAGAGTCCGTGAATGTTGCTGCTCTTCCAACCCAACCCTGGAGCCAGCAGCTTTGAATATCACTGTGTCCCTTGGAAATAAGGAGTCAAGAGGGTGAAGCTGTGAAGTGGGGATGGTTGGGAAAGATCCCAGAGTCAGCGATGGTTCAATGCTGCTGAAAAATTCCTCTTTCTTTCCCTCCCCATCTCTGTTCAAGGCTTCTTGGTTGGAATGAGGTGGTCTGTAAGCTACAGCATGTGTGTTGTTCTCCAGGGCCATTTTTTTCCCTGCTTGTTTGTTCTTTTTTAGCATACATTTTGAAGAGTTCTAGATGAGTCTGTGTTTTATTGATCAGGTTGCTCTCAGTTCTATTCCTCCAGCCTTTCATTAAGGCTGGGATCACGCTTTCTGAAGGTGTCCCTCAAGGCTTTGTGCTTGTGGAAACTGCATGATTATGGCTAAGGCTGTTGGACTTGAGACCACACTTGATATTCCCCTTTTTGTTCAGTGCAGAGATGCTCTATTTGCTATAGATTTTCTTTTCACGCTTGTTTTCCTCTGGTCTTCAGAGTGGGGAAGAAAGAGAAGGCTCTTAAGTTTCCTTTGTTGGCTTCATTGATTTGTGTATTTTGGGTTTCATTTCATTTCTTTAAAAACAAATTTATGAGAGATAGGATCTTGTGGGTTTTTTCCTTTTAAAGTGGAAAAGGTCAGGATGATTAACCATCGTCATTATGACAAGCAGTGCTAAGGATGGAGTGAAGAATTTGTTCTGTTCCTGCCTGCTTGTGGGAGTTTGTATGATGAGGATACTCCACTGCACATAATACAATCATTGTAATGTCTTCAGACTGTTACGTAAACTGCCACTCACTTCCTTTTTTCTTTATTAAATTAAATGAACTGAAGCGCACTCGCAGCCCAGAAAGCCAACCGTGTGCTGGGCTGCATCAGAAGTGTAACCAGCAGGGCCAAGGAGGGAATTCTGCCCTGCTGCTTTGCTCTGCTGAGACCCCACCTGGAGCCCTGTGTCCAATTCTGGAACCCTCAGCACAGGAAGGACCTGGAGCTGTTGGAGTGAGTCCAGAGGAGGCCACGGAGATGATCCAAGGGCTGGAGCCCCTCTGCTGTGAGGACAGGCTGGGAGAGTTGGGGTTGTTCAGCCTGGAGAGGAGAAGGCTCTGGGGAGACCTTAGAGCAGCTCCCAGTACTGAAAGGGGCTCCAGGAAAGCTGGGGAGGGGCTCTGGATCAGGGAGGGCAGGGATAGGATGAGGGGGAAGGGGTTTCAGCTGAAAGAGGGGCAATTGAGATGAGATCTTAGGGAGAAATGTTTTATGTGAGGGTGGGGAGGCCCTGGCCCAGGGTGCCCAGAGCAGTGGTGGCTGCCCCATCTTTAAAGTCCCTTCTGAGGCAAACCACTCCATGCTTCTATGAAGTTTGAAGAGGGAAAGTGGAAATTAACTCTTTAAATACTGGATGCCAACAGGAGACATTCAGAAAAAGATCCATGGAAGTTTTTTCTGCCCTCTAAAAGACAGTGCTAGGAGTTACCTAAAACAAATATTCACCAGCTGGGAAAAGCCAGAGCTTCCTTTATGTTTTTAAATCCTTTTGTTCTGCTCATTTGGGGAAAGTGTCTCATTTGCAAAACACCTGCACTCATTTAGAAAGGAAGGAATCAGGTTAATAAATTGAACCCCCTTGCCATTCATTGAATTGTGAACACTTGAATTTTATTTTTTTTTCTCCTTCCAACTGTTATAAAATAGACCAAAAGAGGGCTATTTTAGATCAATAATCTTTTTTTTCTCCCCTCTCCCTTGATATTCCAGGTCAGCTGGCAAATGGAGAATTATTCTTTGCACTGTTCTAAAAAGCTCCCGTTATCACCCGTCTGAGACGGCCACTTGCCCCAGATAAGGGAACGGCTGTCTGAGTGAATGGGTAATAAAGTGAATTGCGTTTGGAACAAGCAGCCGTCAGGTTTGCCCTTGACAGTACCTTCTTCCTCACTGCATCCCAGTCCTGTGTCTGGACGCTTCGGCACAGGGATGAGCAGCCTCCCAGTCAAGCAAGTCACTCGTCATTCCCTTTATTCATGTTTTTCCTGCTTCCTTGCAGCATGAGTTGTTCGTGCTGTGTTTCTCCGTGTCAGAAATTCATTAACGAACTTTGCATTTTGATGGTAGACGTGGAACTGCCATCTGCTACCCAACGGCTGTGCTTTCTCATCTGCCCAAATCCTGCCCAACCCCGCCAATGTCACTGAGATTGGTTGAGCCGCTTCTCGCTTTCCTGTTATTAGCAAATTAAGATACACTTCCCGCTGTTGATTTCCTCATCTAAACACTGCACAGGGAACAGAAATAACCCTATTACGGGGCCAGGATATAATTTAGCCATAACACTAATCTTTGCTGGTCTGAGACGGGGTGTTATTCTGCATCTGTTGTTATTCTCCATAGCCCTTATTCCTAAAGCTGGGGAAATACATTTCCTTATCAAACAGCTTCATTTAAGTCTAATTAGATAGAGGCCCACAGGTGACTCAGTCTAATATCCTCCCCACTGTTGGCGCTACCTTAAGTACCCCAGGACATGTGCTTGAGGGACCCTTACTGCAGGAGAAAAGCTCAGCTCCAGCAGAGAAAAAGCCAGTATATTTGTGCATCCTTCTGCGTTAAACGTGGGCCAGGCAGTGATTTCCATACTGATGGGGAGCATCGGATACCATGAGGAATAGCACTGGAGTCATGATGGGCTTCCCATTGAGTGAGATATGGCTCGGGGTAATGGTATCAGCATCTGCCTCCTCGTAAAGATTCAAGATCCGATAGGTGCCAAGATGCTGGGGGAAAGGGAGAAATTCAGAGCAGGATTTTTGATAGGTTTGGGAGGGATTTGAAGGGCTCTCATTGCTCTCTCAAGGTGCAAGAGGTCACTAAGGTGCTAGTGGAGGATTTTCCTAAAGAATGGGATTTGTTTTGCCATGATATAGGGTTAGCCAGCAGCTGGGAGCTCTCCTTACAGTGTTGGTGCATCTCCTCCAAAGAAAGGTCAGCCTTGGACATTGAAGGCTAAGGATGTCTGCTTTTTGGATGCCTTGAGGATGAAATTCACCTGATAACAGAAGGGCAACGTGACATTTAGGTAGGGAAAGAAGTGCCCCCAGTATGGTACTGCTCCTCTTCAGCTCTGGAAAGAACCGAAATGAGTATGTTAGACCTAGGCAACCTACTCTTGGACATCTAATGTTAGCAGAAATGCTGGTGGGAAGAAGAACTCAATGACATTGGACTTGAACTGCCCTCCCCCCACCCTCCAGTCTCACTTCCCCACTTTTCATGAGCTGGATCATCATTAACCTCTCACTCCCTACCCACCACTCCAGTGCTCTCCTGTAGGACGGTATCACTGCAAACAGGCTGCAGCAGGGTTGAAAAGGTAAGAGGAGCTGGTAACTAACTCATTTGCATCCTTCTCCTCCCTGAAATGGACTGAATAATGACTTCACGTGAGCACAGCATGATTAACGGGAGCACAGCTTACAGGTGCCACATTGGTGGCTTTAAATGAAGAGGAGGGTTCATCTCTCTCAAGAAACCATCTGAATAACCAGGATTTCAGTCAGCTGGCTCCTTGGTGGGTCTGATTTCATCTCATGGAGCCTCATATGTTCCTAAGCAGATCCCAATGCATGGTGGTGACCAGTGGTGTGTGGTGCTCAGTCCCCACCGATGGGCGGCTCTTGGCAGGAAGGACCATTGTCCCATCAATGTAATTAAAGAAGGCAGAGAAAGGAAGGGTTTGTTATGAGAAATGACCAAGAATGAGAGTACAGGTTTCTCGAAAACACGTGACTACAGTTTTCAATCCCTTGTCACAAAGCCAAAACTTGTAAGTTCAGCACAAATGCACTCACAGCGTTCATTGGAGTATCTCATTTCCTCGTATTGACCCAGAAGGGTTGGGGAACTTGGTGAAAGCAGTGCTTTTCTGTGAATTGCTTCAGCCTCAAAGAAGTTGCAATTTCCAGCCTCCCCCAGCAAGTCCAGGGAACCTGAATATTGCTGCTGGAAGGGGTTTGGGTTCTTGTATCAGTATGGATTATTTAGCAGAAGGAAAAGGGCCACCTGGAGTGCAGGAAAAAGGACCAACCACAGATCACAGCGTGCACCCCAGGCAGAGGCAGGATTTCTCCTTGGAGAAACAGCGGAGCTTAAAACAATATTTACCACCTTCAGAACTCAAGTAGCAAAAACCAGGAGTGAAACAAAAGGCACGAGAAAAAACCCTGACCCTCTTTGCATGACCTCCTTGAGTGGCGTTTGCTGGGTGCCAAAGTGCATGAGTCAGGAGTGGGTCTGCTCTGCCTTTTTTTTAGCTCAGGCGATGCTATCAAAACATCCTGGGGGATTTCAATTGAGCTGTGAATTCGTTGGGCACTCGCAGCTATTCCCAGCACTGGAGGCAGCTGCTTTGCCACTCCAGCGCCCTGCAGCAGTGAGGCAAGAGTTCAGCTGCGAAGCACCCTTGGCAGGGAGCCAGGGAGTTGAATCCAAACTCACCCATCGCCCCTGGCACCCATCTGCCCAGCAAAGCCAGAGAGAGGGCGAGCGCGGCTGCAGGAGCCCAACTGCTGCTGATTCCCTGCCAGGCTGCCACGGGATGCTTGGTGTTGACATGGGTTTCAAATCCCAGAGCTTTCCAAGTGGAAATGTCTCTCAGGACTCTTTTGGATCCCAAATGTTGCTTCAACCTTGTCCCTCCAAGCAGACACTTCTGTTGGTGAAGGAGCCTTCTCCCATCAGTGCTCTCGCCTGCCTCCTCACCGCTCCCAGCTACTGATCCAGGTCTCCTCCGGCGATAATTCTCCGAGGTCACCCGATCAAGCGAAGCAATTTAGAATAAATTGTGGTCGCTTCAGACTTTTGCATTAAACTCTGAACTTTGGGAGCTTCGCTGCACTGAAACTGTTGGCGATGCGCACCCGGAGGGAATTGTATTTATTTATATCCAAAGTGCTCCTTACTGCACAACCTGAAGAGGCTACGGAGATCACCGGGAAGGAGGGGGGTGTGGGAGAAGTGAGGAATGTGTCTTTGGCCTTTCTTTCCTCTTTTAAAACCCAAAGGCAACTCTGAGCTTAATGGCCTCTTCTCGCGTGAGAGGCCAGCAGAAGGCCAGTGCGTCATCAAAATTCAGTGGAAAGGCCTTTTAAGGGGATTTCTGCTTTGCAGGGTCTGTCTCTGAAACTCTTCTCTGGAGTTTGCTCAGTGCGGCTGTAGCAGAAGGTCAGGCCCTCGCACAGTGTGACTGACGCTGAATGCTTGCTTGCGCTCCTTGCAGTGTGGAGGTGGAGAGGACCTCCAGGGACTCTGAAACACAGGAGATAGGAGGGGAGACGCGTGCTCAGACAAATCACAGAATCATAGAAGAGTTTCGGTTGGAAGGGCCGGTAAAGCTCATTCAGATCCACCCCCTGCCATGGGCAGGGACACCTTCCACTGGATCAGGGGGCTCCAAGCCCCATCCAACCTGGCCTGGAACACCTCCAGGGATGGGGCAGCCACAGCTTCTCTGGGCAACCTGGACCAGGGCCTCCCCATACTCATAGGGACAACATTTCTTCCCAAGATCTCATCTCAATCTCCCCTCTTGCAGCTCAAAACTCTTCCCCCTCATCCTGTCCCTGCCCTCCCTGATCCAGAGCCCCTCCCCAGCTTTCCTGGAGCCCCTTTCAGTACTGGGAGCTGCTCTAAGGTCTCCCCAGAGCCTTCTCCTCTCCAGGCTGAACAACTCCAACTCTCCTAGCCTGGCCTCGTATGGGACGAAACCTCCAAACCTTATCTGCTTTGAGCTTGCTGTAGTTATTGGGGGGTGGAGGGGAAGAGAATCAAAGTAATTATTTAGAGATATTTCACTTCATTCTGAAAGATGTTTCTAGTTCTATGTTAAAGTTTGTATTTTTTTGATAAAATAGCTGAAAAATTATTTTCTTTTTTTTCTAATATGCTGAAATACCTTGGATCAACCGTAAGGAAATCACACTGGAATTTCTGGAAAGCTTTAAAGATTAATGAAAGACGGAGTTTATTGAGCACGCTTCTTGCCCTACTCGCTGCTAGAGCCACAGCATCCCTTCAGACATGCTAGGGGTTGGTTTGCATTTAAGTGATGATGGAATTAGAGTCCACCTCCATGACATGCCCATCTGCTGCTGGTTTGGTGACCTACATGAGGTGAAATGAGATGTGCTGGTCTTCATCCAACTCCTGGAGTGGGCACGTTGCCCCATCCTAAGGATAAAGGAGTGTTGCCCAGCCTGAGTGATGTAAAGCTCCCTGTGAAAGGTGCAGGAGGCAACTTTTTGGTTCCTGTGTCATAATTAAATCACATTTCAGGCTGGGTTTTGTACATGTGAGTGAGAAAACTTAGAGAAGATTGAAATTAAAAAAGATTGTACAGGAGATTCATTCTCATTCACCTGAATCCAGACGCTGTTTTATTTTAGGAATACTCCAAATATCGTGATTCTATTGATGCTTTTGCATTGATGTTACAGCCCTACTAGAATTTGCAGACCTACGGATGTTCTTTTCTTTCCTCATATTCCCAACCCATGCCTTTTAACCAGATGGAAAGTTTACCCTTCCCAATCTAGTGCTATCTCTGCATGTAAATGAAGAAATTTGAGCTTAAAACCTGTCAAGCCAACACCTTCCCGCAGGATTAAATTGACTTTGAAAGCTTATGTTTCAAAAAATACCCAAACAAACAACAAAAAAATCCCAAAAGCAAAAGAATTAATAACCACAGTGTTTTCTAATATGCACACTAAACAACTGCTTAAATCTAAATGAAATCTATATTGCATTCATTTTCTATTTTTGAGCCGAGACTGGGCTAGTTTGGCTCCACATTCATTCAAATTTCATGCTTCTTCTTTGAACCCAGCTTATCGGAAATGTTAGTTTTCTTTTTGCTTTGCAGTTGCCTTATGGTGGGGTTTTGAAACTCAAATCAAAGCAACAGCCTGCACGGCAGGAAAGAAAATTACTGTCCTATGTCCTTGTCCCATGCATGTGTTTTTGGGCATGATATCCTGGGATGGCCAGGGTTTGGGTATCACCCTCAGTAGGGACTCAACATGCTGAAATTTAGATTTAAATGAGATCTTAAGAAGAAATGTTTTGCTGTGAGGGTGGGGAGGCCCTGGCCCAGGGTGCCCAGAGCAGTGGTGGCTGCCCCATCCCTGGAGGTGTTCCAGGCCAGGTTGGATGGGGCTTGGAGCCCCCTGATCCAGTGGGAGGTGTCCCTGCCCATGGCAGGGGGTGGCACTGGATGGGCTTTGAGGTCCCTTCCAACCCAAACCATCCCATGTTTCTATTCTATGATTCTATGAAATCTCACTCTGTTCCATGGACCAGGGAAAGAAATTTTAGTTTGCGTGTTCTGAAGAATGTTATCAGACAAATAGTATTTGCTGGTCACATCACTGCTGGGGATTTATTCCCATACCTATGAAATTTGCACCTGCGGCAATAAGTTTTGGTGAGTTTGTGTATTTAATTTCCTTTCCATGCTGGGTGTGGTCGTGCATTTTCTAGTGAGAAGGTGCCCACCACTCTTCTAGTGGATGTGCATTAGAGGCATTTTTGCCTCTTTCAGTTTCAAAAAGGAAGATGGTTCCTGTGAAAAATGTCTTTCACTACATCTTTAGGCAATGCAAGGGATCTACACGCACCAACCACCCGTCATGTCCCCTTCAGTTTGCCAGGGAGGGAATTTGGAAGACGCCTCCTGGCCCATTCAGTTCTTGCTGGGACAGCTTTGCCGCCAGCCTCCACTTCGCAGCATTGAGAAAACCAGACTTGGGATGTTTTCCCAGTGGATTTGCTTCCCTTCAGTTTCCTGCTATGAAACAAAGTGCTCTGGGTCACAGACTTGGACTTCTGGCTCCAAAAAGCCCTAAAAAGCCTCAAAATGTCATTTTTTCTGCTGTTTGGTGGTGTTTATGTGAGTGCGTCTGTGGTGTTAGTGGGAACTCTCTGGCAGCCTAACAGGCAGGGCATCTTTGACAATACTTGAAGGACCTTCAAGACTATCATCAGCTTTTGTCTCAAATTGCCCAAACTAGGCATCAAGTGAGCAGACAGACATCCTGTGCATGGCACAAGCAAGACAGAGAGACAAAACGTTGCAAGATCCCTGATGGGCCAGAGAAGGAAGCCACAATGGCAACAACTTTTATTTAAATTACCCACGGCTACCGGGGCTCTGAGCATCGCCTGTGTCCTGAAGACACCGCTAGAAACACAAGCTTGAGCAAAGGAGCAGATGGACAGCAGTTGTTTTGCTATCTGCCTGCATCTGCCAAATGAGCTTTCTTCTCCGACCCCAGCCGTTTCCAAGTGCTCTTGAAAGCAGAAAAGTGGGCAAGCCGGCTGCTGCCTCCCCACGCCACTGACGTGATGGAGCTGGATTTTGGGAGCAGCGCTGGGGAAGGTCATTGGAGCTGCATTCACTCGTTGGAGAGAAACGATGCTCAGGCGAGGGGGGTAAAGGATTTGAAATGTGGAACAAAATGTACCTTGAAGGCGTGAATCTAAAAACCTTCTCACATAATAACATTGAGGTGTAGAGCGAGAGGCTGGGGAGCAGCCCTGCCCAAGGCACCTGGGGGCTCTGGGTGACGGCAGGTTGACCAAGAGCCAGCAGTGCCCTGGCAGCCAAGAGGGCAACCATGTCCTGGGGGGCATCCAGCACGGCATCACCAGCCGGGAGAGGGAGGGGATTGTCCCGCTCTGCGCTGCCCTGGGGTGGCCCCACCTTGAGCACTGGGGGCAGTTCTGGGCTCCGCAGGCTAAAAAGGATCTAAAGCTCCTGGAGAGCGTCCAGAGGAGGCCATGGGGTTGGGGAAGGGTCTGGAGGGGAAATGGTGTGAGGAGCGGCTGAAGTCCCTGGGTCTGCTCAGCCTGGAGAGGAGGAGACTGAGGGGAGACCTCATCGCGCTCTGCCCCTTCCTCACACGGGGAGGAGGAGGAGCAGGCGCTGAGCTCTTCTCTCTGGACCCCAGGGCATGGCAGGAAGATGCCAGGGCAGGGTTAGGTGGGGCATTGGGAAAAGGTTCCTCCCCCAGAGGGTGTTGGAGCACTGGAACAGCTCCCAGGGAAGCAGTCACAGCCTGACAATATTCCAGCAGCCTTTGGCCAAGGCCCTCAGCCCCACGGTGTGAATGTTGGGGTGTCCTGTGCAGGGACAGGAGCTGGACTCAATGGTCCTTGTGGGTCCCTTCCAATTCAGGACATTTTATGATTCCATGATTTCTACCACTGTCTGCAGGATTCAAGCCTCCTTTTATTTGCACCAGGGAGAACTCAGCAAATCTGAGGCTATTCATTCTCCCACAGACTGAGTTTGCTCATCCCTAGAGGTCTTGGCTTTCCCCCCCTTTAAAAAAACCAAGCTCCTAAACCATCACAAACGATTTCTGCAGACATTTCCATGCAAACCCTGGCCCCGCTGAAGCCAGTTTTGTTATCAGCTTAATAGGGCCAAGACTTCAATTCATCTTCGCAATAAACCAGAGAAATGTTGTTGGTCTGGCGTTTTCTAATCAAATAAGATTTTTTTTTCCCATCGAGGAGGCGGTTCGCTCGCCCTGTGATAGCCGCCTGCCCTCAGCATGTGGAATTACAGATACTGCCAGCGTCTATTAACTGTACAAATCTTTGCATTGATAACGAAGGAAGAGATTTATGTCTTAAAACGACAAATACTAAACCCAACAACAAAATTGAGCCCGTGGATCAATCCAAATCAGAGTCCGCCAAGGAAGTAAATGAGGCAATTGGCATTAATTGGTGTCTCTTGGCATTTTAGCAGCCTGCCAGGAGCGGTGAACTGAACGGCTTGAGCTTCTCCCTTGCCCTTGGGGGGCTCCTGGCCAAGGTCAAGCCGGTTTTGGCAGGTTATTGGGGAGTATTTTCAGAGTTTCCTCGGTGGCGTGTTCTGGCACCTTCAAGGAAATAAATCCAAAAATCTACTCAAAGGGCTAAATGTGCTTTAAAACAGCCTCTTACTTTTGCATACCAATTGGCTAATAACCCACAAACTGGATTTTCTCAGATTAATTCCCGTGCACTTCATTTACTTGCTGCTTTTTATCTGGCAGCCTTCTATCCCCGGGCAGGTACTGGCAGCCACAGGCAGGATTTCTCTAAACGCATCTGCTCCTGGGGGCAACTTTGTGCCATGTCCTTCCTAATACACCAAAAAGTCAAGAGTTTGTGCATGATCTTTTGGGCTTGTACCCCAACACGATACTCAGCCTGGACATCCACCATGTTTGAGAAGGGCAGCGTTGCTGGGGAAGGGTCTGGAGCTCAAATCTTCAGAGGAGCGGCTGAGGAAACTGAGGCTGTTTATACTGGAGAAAGGCAGACTGAAAGAAGGCTGTAGCAAGGTGGGTGTTGGTCTCTTCTCACAAGTGACAGGGGATAGGATGAGAAAAATTGGCCTCAAGTTGTGCCAGGGGAGAGTTAGATTGGATAGCAGGAAAAATTCCTTCTTTGAAAGCGTTCTCAGGCACTGGCAGAGGCTGCCCAGGAAGGTGGTGGAGTCACCAGCCCTGGAGTAGTTTATATGATGGGGGGGGGACAAGACGCTCAGGGACGGTTCAGTAGTGGACAGGTATGGTTGGACTCAATAATCTCAAAGGTCTTTTCCAACCAAACAATCCTATGTTTCTGTGAATCTATGTGGTTTTAAAGGAATAGCTGCTTTGCTGCTTTTATTTGCATAGATCAGCCGTGGACTACACTTCTTGGGTGCCCCTGGGCAAGCTGTACTAGCGGGGAGGGAGCCGGGGATGTCTTGTAGTTTCAGCTCTTGTCCCCAAGCCGTCCAATCCACCTAAATTATTCCTGACAGCTGCTTGTCTAAACTATTCTTAGATAGAGGGTCGACGGCTTCCCCAGGTAACCATTTCCTCATCAAAGCCCAGCTGTGCTGTGCTCACTTCCTAATGTGCCCTGGAGGAAATTAGAAGACATCGCTAAAACTTTGTAGGTGTTTAATCCTCATTATGAAGGAGTCCCAACCCACCGGGTGGGTAACGGATGGCTCTCAAGATACATCTCTGCTGGTCCCAGGAGATCTGGGCTGTTCTGCAAAGCCCTCGCTCCCCCAGGCAGGTAGATAGAGCAAAATCTCATCCTCTCAGCTTTTGTTAAGTAGGAAAATCCATTTTTAGGTCAAACAGTTGCAGCAAAAAAAGGCCTGGAAAGACCTACCTCATTCCTAAAACCCCAGAAAGCAAGTTAACCCGATCTTGCAATCTTCTTCTTAGCCCTAATGTCACCCAGCACTGGGCACTTCCCAGAATGAAATAAGCAGCCTGACCAAGCATCCCTTTGCCATTCAGAAAGGAAACCCAAATGAATTCAAAAATCCTTGAGTTTCCCTCTGTATTTTCAAGGGACTCAGTGGGATGCAGAGAAACCTTTGGAGCAAAAGAGAAGGTTCGCCCTCTCTTTGGCCTCTAGCTGGCCGAGTTTGTTCAGTTTTGTAAAACCAAAGCTTATTTGCCATGAAATGAAAAGAAATTGTCTCTTGGGAGACTGGAAGGGCTCCAGAGAAGAGCTGCTGCCATGAGAAAAACTTTGTATGCTGACCCATGTGGGATGAGGTTAAGGGAAGAGAGCAGGGACAGCCCCGAGCAGGAGATTGCTCATTCCTGCTCCGGGCTGTGGCTATAAATAAAGGCAAGGATTTCAGAGGGAAAAAAAAAGGAAGAATGACTTGGTTTATTCTCCTTCGTCAATGAGAGAGGACAGCTTTAAAGAAACATGAGAACAATATAGAAAATAACAACTTTGGTTTCCTGGAAATTGAGGTTGAGCTAAAAGCAGAGTTGCCAGCTCAGCCAGATCAGCTGACAGGGGGGCAACCACGATCCTGCTTTTACGCCTGAATCCTTCGTGCCATTTGTGCATGTGCAAAGTGGAGCTAAAATAAAATGCTTTCTCCCCAAATTTTCACTCTTTTGCCTATTTGCAAGGAGAGCTGCTGGGCTTGAGAATGAAATGCGAAGAAAGATGAGTTGGATCAGAAATGTTACAGCCTCTCTGGGTCTGTGCCAGATTCCACCCCCCACCCCCCGGCAGTATGTTTCCAGCATGAGCTCTGCCAAAGGGCAGGAGGGGTCGGATACAGCCCGGCCACATCGGGCTCCGGCATCGGTAATGAGCCATCGCTGGAACCGGGGGCAGAGCCGCCTGCTGCCGCCCGGGCATTAATCAGAGGAAATGGGAAGATATTAAGGCAAGTGCTTTTTAGTGCCACATTCTGTTAGATCCCAGGAGCTGAATGCTGCCACGGCGCTTTCCACTCCTTCTTGAAATGGCATGAGAAAGGCCTAATGGCTTTCACGTCGGAGATATCTGCTGTTAGACCCCACGTGCCAGCTCTGGTGCTCGGATATTAGAGGGATTTCTAAGGAAAGGTCTAAGGGTCTCTATGCAGCCTCAGAGATATGAGATGAGCGACTGATGGGACATGCCCCATCCCTGGAGATGCTCAAGGCCAGCTTGGATGGGGCTTGGAGCCCCCTGATCCAGTGGGAGGTGTCCCTGCCCATGGCAGGGGGTGGCACTGGATTAGTTTTAAGATCCTTTTCAACCCAATCCATTCCAAGATTCATTCTTCCTACCATGCGAGGATTCTGCCGCCCTTGGCTACCAGCTCTGCTCTTCTCCCACACTGCATTTCTTAATGGTCCCCATACCCTTCTTCTGCCACAACCCCATTGTGCTGCTGCACGTTTGGCAGCTGCCAAAGACCTTGTCCCTCTGCTGCTGAAGCAGTTACAGATCTTACCCAAGCTCGATGTGGATTGCTAACATCCTTCAACAACCTTCAAAACCCTTCAGTGACCACAACATCTGTCGCTGCAGATGCCAGCAGAGATGCTCCCGGCAGGGCATTAGGGACCCACAGAGGTGGGATGAGCCTCAAAGGACGCAGGAGTCCCCATCTGCCCCCAGGTCCATCCTTGAAGGTCAGAGAGGAGCACACATGGAGAGGACCTGAGGGTGTCACCTGCCAAGTGCTCTGATCACTGAGGGGACAACAAACAGAAAGCAACAAATCTCATACTTATTTCTACTTCACGAAGATAGAAAGCAAAAGGAGCAGCCAAAACTGTCCTTTTTCTTTATCCAAAGTGACTGGTATTTGAGTGTTTCACTCCAAAAAAAGCCCAGTAACCACCCTCAAACCCTGCTCTCCTCATTCAAGGAGCTGCTGCTACATTCTGTAGGATGTTTCAATGTGTAGCTCGTGAATTCATGTACCTTTCTGGGAAAAGGTGCATTTTCTTTTCTTATCACAAGATGAAGGTTTTTCTCTTCTATAATGGAAGCTGAAGATTTCTCGTGTTTTGTTACATTAACTGGACTATAGGGAGAGGAGAAAGTACATTTAATGCTCCAGGTAGACGTCCAAGAAAAATCAAAACAGTCCAATAAATGGAAACTCAAACAGTCCAGCTTGCCTCTTCCCGCTGTAAAGCAATCAGGTCCAGCAAAGGTGAAGCGACTTATTTTGTTCCTCTTTTCAAAAACAACTGTCTCAAGCCAAGCAAAGCAGCCACCAGAATCCTTAATTGTCAGGTGCTGTCAGTAATGAGCCCAGCCCCATAGCATGGGGAGAAAAGAGAGAGATAGGGGGAGTTTGCACCCTGACCCCCTTCCTGGCATAATTCCCTGGCTCTGTTCATTTTTAGGTTCATTTATAGCTGCTGCTGAGCCAATGCTGGCTTTGCAATCGTTGTGGGTGAGCACAACCAGCTTGCTAAGAGCCTGGGCATCTTGTCACCATCCAAAAATAGGGACACAAGTTGGGAATGAAAGATCTAGAGCTTCAGTAATTGGCTCTTTGGCAGGAGGTGGGATGTGGAAGAGGTGTTAGGCCAGCCTGGAGAGAGATCAGCCCTCTGAAAACATCCAGCATGAAACATATGGGTTACGTGCATCACCCGGGGCCCCGGCTGGCACCTACTTACCAGACCATCTTCTCCTTAAAGCGGAGGCTGTCACACCTGTCTGCTGTCATGAGATGACATTGCCTCTTTTTTTTTTTTTTTTTTTCCAGCAGGGAATCCTCTCCCAGCTTCTTTCTCACCTTTCTATGTGTTATTTTTTTCCCCACTCTCCCTAGAGCTTCTGAGAGATAAGCAAATAGATGCAAGAAGGAAATCAGTATGTCATCTCGATGCATTTCCAAGCTTGGCTTTTCAAGGCTCAGGCACTAAAGAGACCCAGAGGAACTGTCAGAGGTACCTTCACCCTCATCATTAAACAGTCACTTCGCTTATAGCTCTTTGTAAGTCAAGTGTCCCGTAACTTTTGAGGCCGAGTGATGTGCAAGTGGTTTGCATAGGGCTTGTGCTTCAGGTTTTCATGTTCATGGGGGGGCCATGGGGCCAGACGATTTCCAATTTGTTAAATTTCTCACTTTGAAATTAAATAAAACTGTCTGGATCTGATAAATGCCACGACCTTTCCACCACCAGCAGACAAACAGACACCGCATTGCTTGCGTGCAGGCTGCCAGTGGTGTTAGGGATGCCTCGACAGACACTTCTCTCCTTCTTCCAACAGACCCTCTCATCTACATTTACAAAGCAAGATGGAAATAGTTTTGTGATGTATTAGACCCCATGAATAATACACTTGCAAAATGCCTTGGTGCAACAGAGCATGTTTCATCCCATCAATATGATAAATGCAGGTACAGTTGTTTTAATTGTCGAGATCGTGTTATAGTGAAAACACATCTGTGCTTAGCCTGGGGGAACATTAATGTTGCCCTGATCTTGACAAACCAACTCATTCGCACACCACAGTTCGGCTGCCTTTAGTCAAAGAGCTGGGGGAGCAGTGAGCATGAGTCGGGTCCTGCAAAAGGTAAAGATATCTGCAAGTTACGGCCTCGCTGTTTCAGCCCAAAGTCTGCAAAACAGAAACTAAAATTGAGACCTGGGCGCAGCCGCGTTCTTCAACCCATGCACAGGATTATATGTGTGATCCCACTCCCCAGGGAGATGCTCATCACTGGTGTAAAATGTGACACTGAATATAGGGTTTCTCTAGAAATATGGTTTAAAGGACATCTGTCATATTCTTTATGACATCTGAATGATCCTAGACTCACAGAATGGTTTGGGGTTGGAAGAGATCTCAAAGTCCATCCCAACCTCCGACTGGATCAGGGGGCTCCAAGCTCCATCCAGCCTGGCCTTAAACACCTCCAGGGATGGGGCAGCCACCACTGCTCTGGGCAACCTGGGCCAGGGCCTCCCCACCCTCACAGCAAAACATTTCTTCCCCAAAACCTCATGTCAATCTCCCCTCTTGCAGCTCAAAACCGTTCCCCTTCATCCTATTCCCCCCACTCCCTCCACAGCTTTCCTGGAGCCCCTTTCGGTACTGGGAGCTGCTCTAAGGTCTCCCTGGAGCCTTCTCCTCTCCAGGTTGAACAACACCAACTGTCCCAACCTGTCCCTGTACAGGAGGTGCTCCAGACCTCACATCATCTCCGTGGCCTCCTCTGGACTCGCTCCAACAGCTCCAGTTTCTTCTTGTGCTGAGGACTCCAGAAGTGGACGCAGGGCTCCAGGTGGGGTCTCACCAAAGCAGAGCAGAGGCACAGAATCCCCTCCCTGCCCTGCTGGACACACTTATTCTGACGCAGCCCAGGATACACTTGACCCCAGGGTACCGTCAGCAGATCATGTGTGTACCTTGGCTTTCCCAATTCCTACTGGAATAACTCAGCAGGGCTCACCCCTATCCTGCTCCCCATCGGGGCTGATAGAAGGGCCATGGGGCCTTTGGGTTGGCCCCACTAAGTCCCAGCGGTGCAGAGGACTGTGCTGGGTGCACAGCAAGAACCACGCAGCTCTCCTTCCCACGCCACCTCATTTTGACATTCCAGTGGCCAAAACGGGGCTCAGGCCAGAGGCAGGAGTAAAATATCTCTGTAATAAACTGAAACATTTGGCTCTTTGAGCTTATGCCAGCTTTTATAACAATTTCCATCTTAAGCCGGCTCAATACATATTTAATGAAATCTTCTATAAAACCTTTAACAGCCCTCAATTCATTTCAAGTGGTAAATGAGTCAGCAGTTTGAAATGATGAGCAGGATTCAGACTCCGCTGTCGTTACTTAAGGAGAAGTGATTCTTTTTTAATGCTTTTTTCTCTAAATAACATTTCATTTTCTTTTTTTATTTTCTTTTTTTCCCCATTTTTTAATTTTTTTAAAATTTTTTCCCTTTTTTTCCTTCTTGTGGCTGGTGTGAGGCAGCTCAAAAGAGGTGAGGGCAGGCACAGAGGTACAAATACACTGGTTCCGCACCTCTGGTCCTTGCAGGCAGACCTTGCCAGCCTAATCTGATGGATCTAACTGTCCCCCATCCAATCTCTTGGGTGACTCAGCTCCAAGTAAGTTCCCTCAATCTCTGCCTCAGTTTCCCCATTTGCTCAGCACTACCAGCCTCCTATGAGGCATTTTTTTGAGAGCTCCAGAGGGAGATCCGAGCTATTACTGCAACCTGCATACCTACAGCATGGGATGTGAAAACATTCAAGAGGGAGATTTCACATCCACCAAGCATAACCCCCCTGAGGAACACTCACCTGCCCTGTTATTCCCATTTTCCCTCTGTATCAGACAGCAAAATCCCCTGAAGAGTTCAAGTCGCAAAGAAAGGCAGATACCAGCTGTGTAATCATCGCTCTGTGGTACCTGCTCATTTGAATAATGAAATGGCATCTTTGTTAAAGGCAAGGAGATTTCCAAGTTGTCTTGTTCCACAGCTCACCTATAAAAGCCAAGCAAGCTTTGCAAAACATTTCAATTCTCTTGATCACTGTAATTACTGGACAGGATCCAGCGCTGCTCTCCAGCTCCCGCGTGCCAGCAGGTTCGACAGCGCGGGTGTGGGGAAAGGCTTTAAAATAAAGTGAATCATGGCTCGCTTTTTTTTTTTTAAAAGGCCTTTATTTTGCATTTTATTGATTTTTCTCTTATTCCAGCAGCTCGCCACAATGCAAAGCAAGCACCTGCTGGCGTGGGGATGTGTCAGGTCAGGGTAAGCCGAGGTTGCAGATATGTGTCACCAGCTGTAGTGCAACACAGAGCCAGGGATCTCCATAGGGAGAAAGTGCCCTTAAATATTGCTTTTAAGTTCTAGTGAGTGGGTGATGGTGGCACTCAGCCTAATGCCGTCCTCTGGCCCACAGACAACTGCTGGCTCTGCCGTACGACCGCGTGGCCGGGGTCGACTCACCTAAAGCAATTTGATGGCAGGTTTTCTAGCACCCCCATGGCTATAGTCATTCAGTATTTCCAATTAACTTTTGCATTTAAATGGCCTGCATTCTGCTGAATCCATATCAGATGCATAACGGGTGGCCCTCCCTTCTCGTTTTATTCTGGCGCCGCTGGGAACCGGCAGCCCCAGCAGCAGCTTTGTGGGCAGGTTTGTGCATGGTTTATGGCTGGGGGTAACAGACGGGGGTGAAGTGGGCAAATTAAGCAGGGCTTAAGGGAGAAGCTGAACTGACGAGGCAGCTTGCACCCTTGCATCTGCTCATCCTAAGTGCCAGGTGAGGTGTGGATCCGTCTGGTGGGCCACCACCCCTTGGGTACAGCTCAGATTTTGAGTGGCCATGGTGTGGTACAGTCAGACCAAAAATCAAATCCACTTGCTGCCCTCAAGTGCCCAAAGTATTATCTTCCAGGTGTATCCTGAATAAGAGATATTTCTAGCTGGAATGAGGAGGTGTTCCTGTTGGAGTGCTAGATCCAGGTGAGACTGCATCTGAAACCCACTGCATACTTTCAATAACCACTATTGAAAACGGCTGAACCGGACTTGGAAGAGCTGCTAAAAGGAGAAACATCATTGTCCTTGAAAAGGGAAAGCAATCTCAGAAGAGGGAAGGAGCAGAGCAGGGCTCCTTGAGCCTACCTGAGCAAAGATCGAGAGGGGACCTGGCTGCTCTCTATAAATATGTCAGAGAAGAAAACACAAGGGGAAGAAATAATGGCTAAAGTTAAAGGCCATCATTGAACAACAGCTAAATTTAGGCTGGGAGACAGAGGAAAGATCCTAACTGGCAAAGCAATTTGGTTTAGAACAAGCTGAACTCCTTCGAAGATTAAACTTCATTAGTTGGCGAATGGGACGACGTGAGGCCAGACCTAATCCAGCAGCTGGGACGGTGGTGAATGCAGATAGTTCTTGCTCAAGGGCAAACGTAGGAGCCAGATCATGGAATGGTTTGGGTTGGAAGGGACCTCAAAGCCCACCCAGTGCCACCCCCTGCCATGGGCAGGGACACCTCCCACTGCATCAGGGGGCTCCAAGCCCCATCCAACCTGACCTGGAACACCTCCAGGGATGGGGCAGCCACCACTGCTCTGGGCACCCTGGGCCAGGGCCTCCCCACCCTCACAGCAAAACATTTCTGCCTAAGATCTCATCTCAACCTCACCTCTTTCAGCCGAAAACCATTCACCCTCATCCTGTCCCAGCACTCCCTGATCCAGAGCCCCTCCCCAGCTTTTCTGGAGCCCCTTTCAGCACTGGAAGCTGCTCTAAGGTCTCCTCAGAGCCTTCTCCTCTCCAGGCTGAACAACCCCAACTCTCTCAGTCTGTCCTCTATGGGATGGGCTCCAGGCCTGGGATCACCTTTGTGGTCTTCCCTGCACTCGCTCCAACAGCTCCATCTCCTTCCTGTGCTCAGGATTCCAGAACTGGACCCAGGGCTCCAGGTGGGGTCTCCCCAGAGTGGAGCCGAGGGGCAGAATCCCCTCCCTGCCCTGCTGCTCCCACTGCTCTGGGTGCAGCCCAGGACTCGGGTGGTTTCTGGGCTGTGAGCACACCTTGCCGGCTCCTGTGGAGCCTCTCATCCCCCAGCACCCGAAGTCCTGCTCTTCACAACATCAGTTGCAAAACACTCCAAGGAGCAAAGCAGGAACAACTCTAAATACAACGTAAAATCTTTCCATTCAGATTGCTGTGGTTTTAAAATCTGAATTTTTAGCAGATGTTTTGTGAGCATGCGCTGCTAATGAGAACTGGATGCTAAATGCAGGGGCTGTGCTTTAAATTGTTAATCCCGCTCCAAATCCATCAGCAAGGAGTACGTCTGCCAAAACAAGTTGACTCCCAGCTGATCCCATCTATCTTTCATGTGACTCCAGAGAAGGCAGCCTCGGTGGCCACCGTGCCAGGATGGGACCTGTCACTTCTCCTCAGCCTGCAGGAAAGTCAGTGAGGAGTTTGTTAAACAAAACCCATCGCAAGCTGTTATCTTCTACACACATCACCCAGATTAAATGGCACTTAATGGAATAATGAACCACGGGGAGAAACATACAAGGAAACGTCATTAAATCTTGTTAAAAATGAATAAAATTCCGAATCAATTCCCATTAGTGAATGCACTGATATTTCACATATCTTTAGGAGTTTTATTATGCGTTCATGCATAATCTGATATAATGAAGGCTATTTTCCCCCAAACCCCTTTCTTCTTAATAAAAATGAGCAGGACAGAGGATCCAGGACTTTACTTTGTCATGCTTTTTTCTTTTTTTTAAGCATTATATGAAATATTTAAGCAATGTCTTTTGCTTCTCATGGTCATGCCCTTATTGTGTCAAGTCAAATTAGTTAAGTATACAAATGAGAGTAAACAAAGGTGACAGATAAATGAAACACATGGTTACCAAAGTGTCAGAGGCCTCTGTGTATGGTCCGTCCATAGGTTCCTCGATGGGCTCCTCATACGCAACCCTGTGAGAAGTTGAGAGGAAGAAGCTCCAAGCTTCAAACAAGTTTCTCAGCAGACCAGATGTGTTTGACTCCCTCCCCCTTCTTTTCCTCTCTCCCTGTCTTGCACACTTTCAGCTCTCATTTAACCACCGTGTGCACTAAACAGAGCCAAGCAAACAGTGGAAAACAAATTTCCTTGAACATTCATATTTTAGGGTCTGGCGAGCAAGTGTTATGATGGGCAGCTGAGGGACCTGGGGCTGTTTAGTCTGGAGAAGAGGAGGTTGAGGGGACACCTCATTGCTCTCTGTGCTTCCCAGAAAGGAGGCTGAGGTGAGGTGGGTGTTGGTCTCTTCTCCCAAATAACAAGGGACAGGATGAGAGAAAATGGCCTCAAATTGCATCAGGGGAGGTTTAGATGGGCTATCAGGAAAATTTTCTTTACCAAAAGAGCACTGGCAGAGGCTGCCCAGGGTGGTGGTGGATTCTCCATCCATGGAGGTGTTAAAAAAATGTAGATATGGTTCCTCAGGACATCGTCTGGTGGGTGTGTTGGTATTGTGTTGACGGTTGGACTTGATGATCTTAGAGTTCATTACCAACCTTAACGATTCTATGATTCTATATTGGACAAGCTCAAAAACAAAAGATGCCTGAGATAAAAAAAAAAAAAAAAGAATAAGTGGATTTATGCTGACAGATGGAAGAGCAAAAAGTAGCAAGAAGGCAATATTGGTCAGCATGTTAAACAGGAGTCAAGGCATGATAGACAGGAAGACACCAGCTGCTTAGCTGTTGACAAGATTTTAATAATAATAGCAGACTTGTTATGCATAAACTCACTGTGTGCATAATTCATAGATGTAATAAGCTGATCATTAGGAGAAATCTCAGCTCACCTCCAAGCTGCATGTGGTCATACCGAGGTATTCAGGCTGGATCGCGGCAGAGGAGAGCCATTAACGAGGCAAGTGAAAGAAGATAATTTATTCTAATTTGAAAGACAGCTTCAGCTTGACCCTTTTGTGTTCACTCACCTTGAACAGAGCCAGTCGAGCTCTGCTGGCGTGAATTCTCCCTGAAAGTAAACTTTTCCTTCAAATTTTCCCCTTGATTGTGAAATTCCCTGTTTTTATCGGGCCCGTTAGATCTTGGCAGACGTGTCCTGTTGCTTTGAATCCAAACTGGGCTTGGTTTATAACCCAAATTGCAAATGAGGGGTCCTGGCTTAGCGAAGCCCAGGTGTAACTCTTGAAACGGTGCACAAGGTGGCTGTGATAATTGTTGGTCTATCGGCAGCCGTGCTGGGAGAGGCTTCGGAGAGCCAAGGGATCTTCAGCAAAGGCGTGACAAGAGCTGAATGTGAATTAGAAATGTTCAGTTAGAAACTAAACAGCAAGGGTAATTAAGCCCTGGCTCAGCTAAATGAAGAAGGCGGTGAGGTCTTCGTTTCTTCAAGGTGCTGAATCAAGGCATTGCGTTTTCCTAAAAGCTGGTGTTCTGGGTAGTTTATGAGATTCAGAGCAGCACTCATGAGAGGAAAACCTTTTAGAAGTCAAACTAGAGGATTTTGTTTCCTTCTGGCCTTAAAACTCTGACTTTCTGACTTCTTTCGTTGCATATTTATGGTGCAGAAACATCAAAAGGGCACGGCTGGGTCAGCGGGGATTGTGCGACTGTGAATTGTAGATTCCATAATCACATTTTCGACTCAAATTGATCCTCTGACCGTAAAGAAATTTGCAAATATTTTCAAACGAGGAATATGGCAGGGATTTTTCAATCTGTTTGCAGGCAATTTGCAAACAGGGAACCTTGGCAACATTGACTGAATATGTAATTAATGCCGTGATTTACGTACCCGGCTGTAATTTTGCCCAGCCTCCCTATTCCACGCTAACTCCTAACAGTCCAACTCCTGTCCCTGCACAGGACACCCCAACAGTCACACCGTGGGGCTGAGGGCCTTGGCCAAAGGCTGCTGGAATATTGTCAGGCTGTGACTGCTTCCCTGGGAGCTGTTCCGGTGCTCAAACACCCTCTGGGGGAGGAACCTTTTCCCAATGTCCAACCCAACCCTCCCCTGGCATCTTCCTGCCATGGCCTGGGGTCCTGAGAGAAGAGCTCAGCACCTGCTCCTCCTCCTCCCCGTGTGAGGAAGGGGCAGAGCGCGATGAGGTCTCCCCTCGGTCTCCTCCTCTCCAGGCTGAACAGACCCAGGGACTTCAGCCGCTCCTCACACCATTTCCCCTCCAGACCCTTCCCCAACCCCATGGCCTCCTCTGGACATTCTCCAGGAGCTCATTTTGCTGGTTCTGCTCTCTCTAATCCTGAGGTCTGAGATACCCGTATTTGGGAAGGACATCATTTTCCAAGGGGAAATACAAGGGAGAAATGGTTTGCTTTCCCAATGGATGTGGGCAGAGAGGGCAGCTTCTTCTCCCCTTCTTTCCCCTTTTCCCCTGCCACAAACAGTGGATAAACTTGCCCACCACCTTTGAGTGACAGCAGATGCAAATCAATCTGTGTCGTGTGGATGGCACAGGTACTTCTAGCAGTGCATGAATACAGCAGGATTTGCATTGCAGATGAGCTTCCAAGCTCCATTGTATCCCAGCACCTCCCTGGAACCCTACAGAAACACCTACATTTACACCACTACATCCCCAACCTCATTTTCTCCTTATCTTTTGGGTTCAGATAGGGAAGTTCAGTGCTCTGCAACTCAAGACAGCAAGGAGGAGGCACATTAGGGAAACAAGGACAAATCTGTCTCTTTCTTAAAACACTTGGAGGAAACCGACGCATGCCTGAAGATCCAAGCAGGGCTGACGGTTTTCCATCAAGTCAGGGCTGCCTGCATTATCCCAAGATTATTCTCACAAAGTCTTCAGCCTGTAGGAGGGTTTGCAGCCTGATGTCTGCATTTCTGGCCCATCTCTACTTCCCTGAGTATGTCCCTAATTGGGACCAATCTGTCTTGCTTTGTTACTGTCTTCTCCTCCCACTGCCCCTTTGCCTTGTACTCCTGGCTGCTCGATCCCGTAACATCTTGCTGGAGCCGCTTGAAGTGGAAAAACCAGGTTTCTGAAGAAAGGGAAGGAGGGAGAAAGGAAAAGAGGTTTGTTATTCTCCCAGCCACTTCTTCCCAGCAGAGCCAGAGTATGATTGATAGAAAGAGATCCAGTCTTGATATTAAGACATCAAGTAATGGAGAGCCTCCCACAGCTCCTGATAAGACTTTACTTAGTCCGCTATTTAATGTATGTGCATCCGTTCTTCTGTTTTAAGAAGGGGACAATTATAGTTCTTATTTCTCATGGAGTTGTTGTGAGCCTGAAATTATTAAGTCCTGTAAGGCATCTCAGAGCCATTACTTTGTCTTCCTACCATCAGAAAGCATTCTCCTCTCCATAGCCCAGCAAATGGTGGTGTCTCCAAAGCATCACTTGTATTGAGGTGAAAACAGAGAAGATGTCCAGATGCAGAGGAACAGCCAGGAGCCAGGGCAGACAGCATAGCAAATCCAAAATACATGACTTAACATAATATTCTAGAAACCCTTATGTTTTGCACAGGCCTTCTCATGAGACAATCCCAAATTGCTTAATTCCTGGATTTTCTGAGGGAGAACGGGCTCTTTGCAGCTGCAGACAGTGGAGACATCTCCTGGGACATCATTGGCCTTCAATGGAACATCCAAGGTGAACAGTCATCTCCAGCTTCATTTTACAGCCTGGGAAACTACGATGAGAAGGTGCGCTCTCCCATCACAGTTTCACCTCCATCACAGCCTCATCTTTGTTAAATGTGTAGCTAAAATAAGCCAATCCAGGGAATGTAAATCCCTGTGATGAATCTCAGCCCATTAACAAAAAAACAGCAGGTGGACCCAAAATCCTGCATCCCCCTCAAAATAAAATTGTTTGATAGCAACATAAATCCCTGGGGGTGTGTTAGGTGCTCCAAAGTTTGCAGGGGAAATCCTGGGATGATGTGATTTGTCTGTCGAATGACAGCAAAAAGGAATAAATATCCCGAGAGTAAAAACTATTATCCTTTCAGAAAGTGACACCAGCGATGTGATTTACTCCTTGTGTGGGTGTTGAGCCCTGGCAGCTGGAACGAAGGTGAGATAATCCTTAGAAATACCTTTAAAAATATAAATCCCGATAAAGCAAAATCTCCACTTTGGAGCTGTTGCTCTGTAATTGTGGAATGCTGGGGATCCCCTGTGAACAGCATTTGGAATCAGAATTGTTTGGGTTGGAAGAGACCTCAAAGCCCACCCAGTGCCACCCCCTGCCATGGACAGGGACACCTCCCACTGGATCAGGGGGTTCCAAGCCCCATCCAACCTGGCCTGGAACACCTCCAGGGATGGGGTAGCCCTGAGCAGGGTATAACATGCAGCTTGTCCGGTGGCAAGCCTTCTGCCTCCCCTGCCCTACCAGCTCACCATATATTCACTGTATCTTTAATTATGCATCATTTCCTGTTCTCATTAGAGACCTTCAAACAGCCTTGAAAATATCCTCATTCAGGGCTTATTTTGTCCTCGTTAAATTTTTATCACAGCTAAAGGAGGAAGATAATGACATGAAAACCTGTGCAGAAGCACATGAAGGAATGGGGAAGATCTCAGGAGCTGTTGTCTATCCACTCGCCCTACCTGTGCTAAGACCCAACCCCTCCTTCAGGCTTCAAGGGAAAAACCATGTTGGTTTTAATCCATTTGGAATCCAAGATACATCTTTCAGCTTGCTGCATAAAAACATTTTCAAGCCATAGCTCAGTGCTTTCATTCATTAAAACTCTTGGGGAGGACTTTAATGAGGAAAAGGGGTTTTTTATTATTTACATTTTTTATTATCCCCTTTGAGCTCTTTTCCTCTCTTGGTTGCTCTCTCTTGCTCGGTATCTCTGCACTTTTTGGTTTGATCAAAGCAATTAGCAGTCAGGAGTTACCTTGGGCCATTTGGAGGCTCTTTGCTCATCTCTTGGCTGGCTGGGCTCTGCCATGGGCTGCCCCTCCCTTCTCTGCTCGTCCTCAAATCCTCAAATCTTCAAATCCTCCCTGTGGAGAGAGATGAGTGAAGGAGAACCATAATGACTTTGAACTTGGCCCTTGAAAAGGGCCACAAAGACAATCCAAGGGCTGGAGCCCCTCTGCTGTGAGGCCAGGCTGGGAGAGCTGGGCTTGTTCAGCCTGGAGAAGAGAAGGCTCTGGGGAGACCTTAGAGCAGCTCCCAGTACTGAAAGGGGCTCCAGGAAAGCTGGGGAGGGGCTCTGGATCAGGGAGGGCAGGGACAGGAAGAGGGGGAATGCTTTTGAGCTGAAAGAGGGGAGATTGAGATGAGATCTTAGGAAAAAATGTTTTGCTGTGAGGGTGGGGAGGCCCTGACCCAGGGTGCCCAGAGCAGTGGTGGCTGCCCCATCCCTGGAGGTGTTCCAGGCCAGGTTGGATGGGGCTTGGAGCCCCCTGACCCAGTGGGAGGTGTCCCTGCCCATGGCAGGGGGTGGCACTGGATGGGCTTTGTGGTCCCTTCCAACCCAAACCATTCTGTGATTCTTTCAAAACCAAAGGAAAACATGGACAACATGCTTTCAGGATGCATTTCAACCCCCATACATCAAGAAAGCTTTCCCAGACTCTCCATCCATGCCCATGCTCTCTGCCTTCTCCTTTCACTCTTTATCACCTATGCTCCTTAAAAAAACAGAAGACTGAGGTTCCCTATCACTAAATTCATAACTATTTGCCTGCAATTTCCCCCAAGGGAATGTTATTAGCAGCAACTTAGTGCCTGATGGATGGCTGTGTTGCTGAGACTCTGTTTTGCATCAAGGCTTCTGAAGATACATCATTTAAATTCACGTGGGCAGGCGTGTATTAAATAAAAGCCAAGAAAGATATTTATTGCAGTGGGGAAATTGAACTGCAACTTTGTGCATACACGTATTTATAGTGATTTAATAATCAATTATTGCATTGGCAGTCGATACGCGCCTTATTAAATCTTTGCGGGGAGGCGACTCCAGAACTTTCGCTTAAAAAAGGTGATTTTAATTCTCTTCCATAATTGTTCTTTTGTGCCTCTGTTGGCCATCCATGCGCCGTATCATCTAGCTCCAACATGCCTTACACGGACCGTGGCGAGGAGCCTTGTGGTTGTACATTAATGCAGCCATTAATTGATTGTATTTTCTTATCTTTATTCACTTCCCTTCCCACTCCCCCAAACTTTTTTTTCTCTCATGTCAGGGATAATTCATTTCATGATTGCAAATAGATCACTGTAAACTCCACGTAATGGAGCAGTAATTACCTAAGAAGTGATGGATTTGAGTGGACTTTGGAAGCTAAACGGTCTAAGATGCGCTGTACGACGCAGGAGCAACTGTTTGAAGCTGATCAATTCAACATTGTGAGTTTTCTGCTTATTTCTCTTTGTAACCAGCTGCCAGCTTAAACTTTAAGCGGATTCAAAGCTCCTTAGGTCTCCCTCACAGTGCATTTTATCAACACCTTTGGAAACAGAGCCATCCGAGAGCCTAACTCAACATACATTACACTTCGTATTCCCAGAGTATCTCCAAATCCATCATTTCCAGAGCATCATTTAACCAGTTATTTATTAGTCACATCCCTGTTTTCCAGGCAGTCAGGGGCATCTTAGAAAGGGTCAAACCTCGCCCTCGTGGATTCGGGCATTGCCTTTGGTGTGAATATTCTTTTTCGGGAGCAATTTGCAGATTTTTGGTGTGGTGGGACAGGGTCGCGGTGTTATTGCAGGGATGCAGCTGTGTTCAGCGTCACTGGGCACCCCGGGCTGGAGGAAAACAGGCCTGTGAGCCCCAAAATTTAAAGATGCAGTTGGACCACCTCGCAATGATTGCTCACAGGACAAGCCACTAGTGGGAGCCGTGGTCCCACACAACCCCAGCAGACCCTGCTCTTGGTGTCCAAGGGCAGGAATGGTCCCACATCCCTGCGGGTTCTGTCTGAGCTTTCCTTATGGAAATTCCCGTCGCTCCTGGTATTCCTCTCCTTGCATTTAAAGCTGGTCCTTCTGGGAGGAGAAATGGAGGAGCGTGGGGATGCTGGCTGACTGCAGAACTCCACTCCACCTTCCCACCGTGATGGAGATGCCCTTGGCACCCACAAGGAGCACTTTCCTCCCTGGTGCTGGAGCAAGAGCAACACTTTCCACTCCTACATGGTTGCTTGGGAGATGGAGGGAGATGCAAGACACAGTCAAGGCTGGGAACAGATCTTCATTTGCTTCCAGGGTGGAGGCTGCTTTCAGGAGGGTTCCTGTCAAACCATCTCCTTTGTAGTTTTAGTTTAGCATCAACTGTTCCCCTCCTCTCCTCTTCCAGCTAAAAAAGCATCTTTCTTATTGCACCTCCTCTTTTATTCCTCAATTATTCCTCTGGAATAATTGCCTTTCGTGGGTGCATTTTGGGGGTTCATGGCTTGGTTACTGTCCAAACACACATCAGCTCTCACAGCTTAGGGATGCAGCGCAAGAAACCTGCTAGGATGAGTGAACAAGAGAGGGTGAAACACACAACACTGAGCTCAGGATGCCTCTGCTTCTGGACCAGGGCATCCAAACCACAGCTCAACAAGCAGCTTCACGCTGTTTGTTCAGACCTTACTGGCTGGCCTTGAGGAGAAAATGATATCTTATTAGGGACTCTAATAATGTTCCAGATCATCCTCCGTACTGAGCAGATCTGAAGGATTAGCAAAACAAATGCAGTAATGACTTTTCTGTGAAATTAAAATTTTGTAAGATAATCCAAAGAGGAAATAGAAATTTTATTTCAATTATGCATTAAACTTTCTCAGCTCCTTTTGGGTCAGGATTTTAACTCTAGGGGAAATTTATAACAGCGTTGGGCCAGAAAAGGCTCAAAACCTGCAGCCTGTTCCTGGATCACACTGTCACACTGATGCACTCTAGAGCAACGCCCAGCCTGCTTTCAAACATGCATGGGAGCCCCTAAACCAGTCTTTTCCCAATTAAAATCCAGGCTGCAAAGCATGAGCGTGCTGCACGGGTGAGATATTTTGTCCTATGCAATAACTGCATGAATAATTAAAATTCCTTGCAGTGCTTGTATCTGAGGAGTCCAGGACAGAGAAGCTGTTAACAGATGGACTGTCCTTTTTTCTTACTACATCAGAGACCAGAGCAGCATCGGGAGGATCTTGGGCTTAAATTAGGACTGGGATTTATTTCTGGTTTGATTTTTAAAGGTTCCACTTGGTTCTTTAACTAAGTGAGTTCATGGCAGTGTTATCAGCCCAGAATGGGTTATTGGGGAGAAAACGATCCTGGAAGATGGGTTTCACATTTTAAACAAGTTTTATTTATTTTAGAATCACAGAAATATGGAATGATTTGGGTTGGAAGGGACCTTAAAGCCCATCCAGTCCCACCCCCTGCCATGGGCAGGGACACCTCCCACTGGATCAGGGGGCTCCAAGCCCCATCCAACCTGGCCTGGAACACCTCCAGGGATGGGGCAGCCACCACTGCTCTGGGCAACCTGGGCCAGGGCCTCCCCACCCTCACAGCAAAACATTTCTGCCTAAGATCTCATCTCAGTCTCCCCTCTTTCAGCTCAAACCGTTCCCCCTCATCCCATCCCTGCCCTCCCTGATCCAGAGCCCCTCCCCAGCTTTCCTGGAGCCCCTTTCAGTACTGGGAGCTGCTCTAAGGTCTCCCCAGAGCCTTCTCTTCTCCAGGCTGAGCAGCCCCAACTCTCTCAGCCTGGCCTCAGAGGGGCTCCAGCCCTCTGATCACCTTTGTGGCCTCCTCGGGCCTCGTTCCAGCAGCTCCCTGTCCTTCCTGTGCCGAGGACTCCAGAACTGAACCCAGGGCTCCAGGTGGGGTCTCCCCAGAGCGGAGCTGAGGGGCAGAATCCCCTCCCTGCCCTGCTGCTCCCACTGCTCTGGGTGCAGCCCAGGACAGGGTTGGCTTTGAGGGCTGTGAGTGCACATTGCTGGCATATGTTGGGCTTCTCACCTACCAGCAACTCAAGTCCTTTTTGTCAGGGCTGCTCTCAACTCATTTTCTGCCATTTCATTAAAGCAGAATTTAATAAACTCCTTTACTTTTCTCTGTAGGGGTGAGAAGGATGTGTCACAGCACAGCAGCCCCAAGGAGCTGTCAGCTTCAACAGGGCAAGTCTCTACTACCCAGTCCATAAACAATTGCTCTACCATACAATGTATTGGGATGCTGCTGTAAAATAGCGCTGAAGTAAGTTTCTGGAGCTGAGAGGGCTATTGTGACAACGCCCCACTTGCTGTCACCAAAAGGTTAATCATCATAAAAGATTTTACCAGGAAGAAACGTTCAGTGGAGATTTTATTCCCCATCCTAGCAGCTCTTAGGGCCTATTAATGTCTAGGAAAGAAGAAGAAGAAGAAAAAAAAAAGAATAAAAATGGGGTAAATCATTAGCAGCCATAATCTGGCGTGTGTTACGTTTGGTCAGGCACCGCAGTACGCGTCGTGTGCCTCAAAAGCAAGGAAATGAGAGGTTAACGCATTTCCTTGGTTTTGTGAGCTGTCTGCAGACCGTGCTCTTATCTTAATTGATACAGCATCAGCCTTTCTCCGCACGCCTCCGACAACAAGCCGGGCTTTTCGTCCTCTCGAGTTATTAAAGACTTGAGTCGGGGTGACAGAAAGAACAGACGGGCTCGCTGAGCACGTGGTTCTCTTGGTGCAAAGCCCCAAATGTCCTTTTTTCCCGGTTTCTCGGGGCACAGGAGACATTTCATTCCTCGTCCAGTATTTGAACCCTTTGATTCTGGGCTCTGGAGCTCATGCAACCCCATCCCTGCTCTGTGTGTTGAGGACAAAATCGTCACAAAATCAGCCAGTTTCCCATCCCAGATGGAACACGTCCTGGCCATCTGGAAGCAGGTGGCATGGACAGGTAACATATAAAGCTCACAAAATATTCCTGAGAAATATGATGGTTTCAGAATTTTTTTCCCACCTTGAACAGAAACACCCCCCCCCACAATCAGTACCACTGGGACAGACCCAGTGAGCCACAGCTCATGGCCAGCTGGTCACAGCCCCAGCAGGTCCCACACACACAAGTGGCTGTGGGAAATGCAGGGACAGGAGCTGGACTCGATCCTTGTGGGTCCTTTGCAACTCAGGACATTTTATGAGTCTATGATGAGAGCATAGGACTCTTCCTTTGAAGTTTCCACCAAGATCACGATGGTGTGAGACGAGCCTTTCCATTAGAGCTGGATACAGGCACCTTGCACCTTCATTTAAGCACAGGTGAACAAAACACCTTGTGGATGTTAAATCCATCTCCTCCACGAGGTGCATAAAGTCCCCCAGGAGCAGCGTCAAGGTGATTCCCCACCAAACAATGGGGTTTCCAGCCCTTTAGCTGCCAATACCAGCTTTTTCCCAGAGCTCTCTCTGTCGCCATAGAGAAGTTCCTTATTTATTTGTATTAATTCTTTAGATATTGCCAGTGGGGTGGTAATGATTTTGGAACAAAACAATAGAATCATAGACTGTTCCCCCTCTCCTGTCCCTGCATTCCAGCTTTCCTGGAGCCCCTTTCAGCCCTGGGAGCTGCTCTAAGGTCTCCCCAGAGCCTTCTCCTCTCCAGGCTGAACAACCCCAGCTCTCCCAGCCTGTACTTGTACAGGAGGTTCTCCAGCCCTTGGATCATCTCCGTGGCCTCCTCTGGACTCGTTCCAACAGATCCATGTCCTTCCTGTGCTGAGGACTCCATTACTGGCTGCAGGGCTCCAGGTGAGGTCTCATGAGAGCAGAGTAGAGGTGCAGTATCACAAGATCTGCTGAGTAAGGTAGTGTTTATTTAGTTTCTTTGCTTTTCGCCACTGAAAGGCACTTTCTAGCCTACGGATTGATGGGTGCGTTGCCTGCACAGCAGCATTACCAGGTTAGCAGACAAAGGAGACCAACAGATTGATAATGACAGCAAAGTAAATAAGTAAAAGTCTGAGTCTGTGTGCTGATAAATCTCATACCAGGGCCTCTTGTTTAACAACAACAATAAACAGCACAGGTGCTAATCACAGGGGTACAGCCATGTCCCCTCCCTGCCATCACCGAAAGAGGAGACAGAGCCCTAAATTCTTTGCAGCTTGTATGCAGGAGAATTCAATGGGAATATCTCCCACACCTGGCTCAGATCAGGATTTGGTGACACCTGGGAGCTGGTGTGGAGCAGATAGCATACAGTGAAGATGCTGACCAGGGAGGAGGATCATAGAATCATACAATTATGGTTTGGGTTGAAAGGTGAAAGAGATCTTAAATGCCATCCAGTGCCACCCCCTGCCATGGGCAGGGACACCTCCCACTGGATCAGAGGGCTCCAAGCCCCATCCAACCTGGCCTGGAACACCTCCAGGGATGGGGCAGCCACCACTGCTCTGGGCACCCTGGGCCAGGGCCTCCCCACCCTCACAGCAAAACATTTCTCCCTAAGGTCTCATCTCAATCTCTGTTGTTCAGCTGAAAACTCTTCCCCCTCATCCTGTCACTGCAGGATGGCAATGCTTCATTTATTCAGCATCCAGGTCCCGTAGCCTCCCTCACAAGCAGCTTTGGGTTTGGTGCTCAGTGGGCTCAGGTAAAGGAGAATATGTACAGGAACAAGAAAAATACACATAGAATTCAAACCAAAAAAAATAGAAGGATTTCCATCAGCCATGATCTGAGTGCGGGACATCCAGTGTGGCAGTTTGTCTCTGACAGGGAACAGCATGAGCAGCGTTTACCGGAACTACATCCCAAAATAGTCTCATTACTCCTCAATATGCCATGTCAGCACCCAGCAGTGAAAATAGTCCGCGCTGATGCCTTCAGCCTTCAGCAGAGCCATAATGGGAAACAAATTGTGCGAGGCTCCCGGGCGATGGAGTGATGGCAATCTGCATTTTTCCTCTCAAGCGAGCCAGGCTTCAGCCGGGAATTTGATAAATACTTGTAGAGTTAATTCTCCAAGAGCATCTCTTTGGTGATGGACAAGATTGACATCTGTCAATGAGCTCACAGCTCGCCGTGCGTCATCCCTGGTAGAAATGGAGATGGAGGAGAGCCAACAGCTCTTGTAAGTCTAGGGGAACAGAATTCAGTGTAAGAGATGGCCACCTCTGGAGCAGCTTAGGAAAGGAAGAAATTCCCGGTGGAAATTTACATGCCAGGAGGTGTGTAAACCTTTTAAATTCTGCTAAAAGGTGGAAAGCCCCCACTAAAGCCAAAAACCCCACTATGAATGGTGCACAATTGAGTTATTCCAACAGGCAGCCCCAGTGCCAACCTGCTCTTCCCCATACATTTCTCCTTTTTTTTTGTGGCATAAACAGCGGTTCAAGCTGTCTGGAAGATGTCAGGAGTGATCCATGGGCTGTCTTCTTGAATCTCAGAGTTGTTTTTAAAAGTCCTTACATATCTCTAGCTGCATTGGTGGATGGGTTTTATTCACCTTTTTCTCCCCAACCCCTTTGCCGTCCCCATTTCCAAGCTTATTCTTGCCAAAGCCACCAACTCTGCCTTTTAATAAAAGCTCGGACTCCTGTATGACTTTAGGATCAAGGGATTTAAGGCAAAACCCACCAATTTTCACATTACTTAGACCCCAAGAACCAGCAATGCTTCAGCTTGGGGCTTCCCTACCTGAAGTTGATTAAAATGAAAACCGGAGAGTTGGAAATGAGCCATAAGAAATGCCGGGCTGAACTTTTCATGGGAGTAAAAGAGGGAAGTGGCAATGAATTCCTATTATGCACATCGTGTAGTCCCTGCGAGTGATACTGTGTGTAGTTGTACATTGATACAGAGTCAGTAGGAGTCTGTTTTTACATCGCTACCGACAGGGAGATGGATATATGGACCATTATATGTTCTCAGCTGGAGAAGGGTGGCTTCAGCTTCATGTCCAGAAAGCCCTGGCATTGCTTTGGCCTTTTAGGTCGCTCCTTCTCCTTTTCTTCTCTCTTATCACATCTTGCTCTCGTGGGATCAGGCAGCGTAGTCACCTTTGCTCCTGCCTCCTCGACCATCTCCATCCTTCCAGGGGTGCAGAGGTTTGGGAAATGAACCTGAATCCAGCAGCGATGCTTTTAGCACTTACACACATCAACCTTGGGATCTCCAAGTCACTCCAGAAAATATATACAACACCAAATCCAGATTTTCTTCTCCCCTAAAATGGGGCAGGTTTTGAACTCATGTTTTCTTCTGGATTGTGGAAATTTTTTTTGTTTTCTAAATGCTGTGAATGAAGTCTTTCCTTATTTGGGTGTTCCCCAGGGGTTGCTATTGGGATTACTGTCGTTGAACACCTTTATTGCAGACAGTGGGACTGAAGGCAAGTTTGCCAATGACACCAAGCTCTGTGGCACAACTGGGGGGCTGGAGGGAAGGGATGGCGTCCAGAGGGACCTGGGCAAGCTGGAGAGATGGGGCTTTGCGAACCTCATGGAGTTCAACAAGGCCAAGGCCAAGGTCCTGCGTCTGGGTCAGTGCAATCCAAACCACAGATCCACGCTGGACAGAATTTGGAGCAACCCTTAGAAAACATACTTGGGCTGCTGGGGGTTGAGAAAACACAACCTGAGCCGGCAAGGTGCGCTCACAGCCCAGAAAACAACCTGTCCTTGGCTGCACCCAGAGCAGTGGGAGCAGCAGAGCAGGGAGGGGATTCTGCCCCTCGGCTCCGCTCTGGGGAGACCCCACCTGGAGCCCTGGGTCCAGTTCTGGAGTCCTGAGCACAGGAAGGACAGGGAGCTGCTGGAGCGAGTCCAGAGGAGGCCACGGAGATGATCCAAGGGCTGGAGCACTTCCTGTATGAGGCCAGGCTGAGAGAGCTGGGGTTGTTCAGCCTGGAGAGGAGAAGGCTCTGGGGAGACCTTAGAGCAGCTCCCAGTGCTGAAAGGGGCTGCAGGAAAGCTGGGGAGGGGATCTGGATCAGGGGGTGCAGGGGTAGGATGAAGGGGAATGGTTTTAAACTGTGAGAGGGGAGATCGAGATGAGATCTTGGGGAGAAATGTTTTGCTGTGAGGGTGGGGAGGCCTTGGCCCAGGGTGCCCAGAGCAGTGGTGGCTGCCCCATCCCTGGAGGTGTTCCAGGCCAGGTTGGATGGGGCTTGGAGCCCCCTGATGCAGTGGGAGGTGTCCCTGCCCATGGCAGGGGGTGGCACTGGATGGGCTTGGAGATCCCTTCCAACCCAAACTATTCTAGGATTCTATGATTCTAAACCCAGCCTTTTCTGGCGGGGGCAGCCCCTCACTGCACAGAGCAATGCCATCGTTTGGGAATATTTGCACTGAACACAGTGTAACCATTTGCTTTTTACAGAAAGGCACATTTTTTCATAGGCGAAGTATTTAATTTTAATTAGTAGCCAAGATTGCTCTTTCTCATCTTCAGCCTCTGTAATCCTTCCCTTAAATTAAAATGAATTTTTTGTAATTGGAAATTAGAAGAAATATTACAGCCTCCCATGAAATTGCAGTCTGTATTTGCAGCCCAAGTCACTGCACATCCCTTTTAGATGAAAGCTGGGATACAGGTGGCTTCATCCACCCCGTCTGCCTTTCGGTGCCAGGTCTGGAGACCTCCCCGCACCTTTGGGTTAAAACACATGATGCTTAATTGAGTTATCCAAACTCTTCTCCTCTTTCCACCAGGGTGGACTTCTCCTGAGGTTTTGAACCGAAACAAATTGCCTCTTTTCCTAGTTAGATCTCCCCGGGGCGAAGCTCTGCAGCAAATTAGGTATTAACATCTGTACAGCTCTGTTATCCACCATGCCAATCACAGCTCCATAATTGCCCACAATGTCTTCCCTGAAGGATGCCTGCTTGTATGTTTAATAAAACAACCAAAACCGGGTCTCAAATTTCCTTGCTTGTATGAAAAATTCATAGCTGCCGTTCCCAGTAAGCGTTGATCCGTCGTACGCCTGCCATCGACAGCGAGGGGAAATCCCGAGCCCAAGGAGATGCTGGCAGCACGAGGGTGTTGAGTGGCTCCTCTCCCAGCGCCTCCCTAGAGATGGGATGCAAGGAGGAAACTGAGGCAGGGAAGTGAGAAGCAAACAGAGGATCTGGGGTGAAAAAAAACAGAGAAAAAGAGTTTCCCACTTTACAGTAACAAGTTGGAACACATTGACTTCAAATACTCACCAAGTGAGTTTTCGCTCACCCCCACGCAGAGGCTGCAGCACCGGCTGGGACTTCCCAAACTCCTTGGCGACTCCAGCACTGCCAGCAAGCGATTTCAAGCTCGTCTGCTAAAATATGCACCCAAAAATGTAGCGTAAATTGTATATTTGATTGTAAAAATTGCAGTTCATGCTGTGTTGCTTAGTGACATAAATCATCCGGTGGCAGGGCAGAATACTAATGCTCGACTTGTGTAAGGAGCTGACACGGAGCAGCCTAGGTAAGGATTTATCTACCAACCAAATGTTGTTCCCAAGGGTGCAGCACAAGCAATTCTGCATAACAAACACACTCCTCGGCTGCGGGATACAGGCACGGACGCAAACCAGGGGAAAATATATCTGCCTGCTTCTTCCTGACAAACTGTCTGGAAGCGGCTGGGGCGGAGGACAGGAGGAGGGCAAGTTTTCTGCCTGAGTTTGTGATGCTGATAGAGAACTGAAAGCCCTCAAATGCACACAAGCAGGGTGTTGTTAACCGGTCATCATTACCAGCCAGAACCTGAAGCAAAGGGGAAGAGGATCTCAGAGGTCTTTTCCAACCAGATGATTCTATGATTCATCAAAAAGTTCTGCTTCAATTTGACAGCATTGTGGAGCTTTTTTCCAGGGGTTGTTTTATAGGTTGAGTATCCCAGGCTTCTGTTTTTGCAGTGACAAAACTGGATCAGCCCCTTTGCAGCTCCCATGGTGGTCATTATGGCATCACTCCAGGCTTGGAGAAGAGTGACTGGAAAGTTATATGGCAGAAAAGGACCTGGAGACACTGGTCAACAGCAGCAGAACATGAGCCAGCAGTGGCCCAGGTGGCCAAGACCAACATCATCCTGGCTTGGCTCTATCATGGGGTGGTCAGCATGAGCAGGGAAGGGAAGCTCCCCTGTTCTTGATGCTGGTGAGGCTGCACCTTGGAATCCTGGGTTCAGTTTTGGGTCCCTCACTCCAAGAAGGACATTGAGGGACTGGAGCGCGTCCAGAGAAGGGAATGAGGCTGGAAAATGATCTGGAGCACAAGTCTTATGAGAGTAGCTGAGGGCCCAGGGACCATTTATCTTAGAGAAGAGGAGGCTGAGGGGAGACCTCATCGCTCTTCGCAGCTCCCAGAAAGGAGGTGAGGGGGGTGCTGGGCTCTTCTCACAAGTAACAAGTGACAGGGCAAGAGGAAATGTCCTTACGTTGTGCCAGGGGAGGTTTAGATCGGATATTGGGAAAGGTTTCTTTACCAGAAGAGTGGTGAAGCACTGGTAGAGGCTGCCCAGGGCAGTGGTGGGGTCTCCATCCCTGGAGGGGTTCAAAACCACATAGGTGTGGCACTTGGGGACATGGTTTGGTCAGCGTGGTGGAGTTGTGCTGACAGTTGGACTGGATGAGCTTAGAGGTCTTTCCAACCTTAACAATTCCATGAGACAAAAGCACGAAGAGGACATTTGGGTTGCAGTTAACAGGTCCGTGCACACAATGGGCTATGGTGATCGATGGTCACCCAGTGTTTGGGGGATGCTCCTCACTCTCCAATGATGCTTCTCTCAGCAAGTTCTATCGGCAGAGTTACCTGCCCCTCCTATCAATCACCTCCCCACGATGGCTTCCTGGACACGATGTCTCTGCAAGCCCTTCTTCCCAACAAGCTCTTATCTTCCCATAGCGGCCTCTTCAGGTGTTGCAAATACCATGATTTCATTTTTCTCAAACGCTGCAAAGGGGAAACTGGGCATTTAATTTCCAAATAAACCCCGTGGATTGTATTTTTATTTTTTTCCCTTGCTGCTGCCAAAGTGGTTGTAATAATAATAATTAATCATGAGCAAAGCTCTCTCTTTTGAATGGGACAATATTAATTCTAGTTGGCAAGCTATATCATGCTTTACAAACATTAACTAATTAATCCTCAGAATAACAGAAGGTGCTCTTTAACACCCGAATTGCAATGAGCAAGACAACATCCCTGGAATAAAACCCTGCCTTCCTCCTTCAAAAGAGATGGTTTGGGAGATGCAGGTGATGCTCAGGAACATCCCAGAGGGGATCAGTGTTACCTTGTGTCGTGGGTTGGACGTGCTTAAAATAACGTAACTGATATCATACAAAGCTCAGGTTGAAAAGCAGAGGGGAGCAGGGTGCTTGGAGAGGGATGCACAGGGCAAGGAGTAGCACGGCACCCCTGTTTTTGAGAGGGTCATAGAACCATTTGGTTGGAAAAGACTTTTGAAATCATCGAGTCCAACCGTCCCTGTCCACTACTGAACCAGATCCCTGAGCACCTCGTCTACCCATCTTTTAAACATTCCCAGGAATGGGGACTCCACCACCTCCCTGAGCAGTCTCTGCCAGTGCTGAGAACCCTCTCAGTGAAGACATTTTTCCTGATACCCCACCTAGCCCTCCCTGCTGCAACTTCAGACCATTTCCTCTCATCCTATCAAGGGTCTCTTTCCACCACAGAGCTGTTCCTTGAATGATTTATAGTTTATTCTACTTTTCCTTCTTCCCTCTAATTTACCAACTTGTTCAGTCTTTTTTCTCCCTCTCTCAACTAGAACAATGGGAGGGTTTTGAAGCTGGAGATGTAATAATGCCAGAGTCTTCAGTTTTCCCGTTATGATTCCTCATTATAAAGTTATTTCCCCACGATTTGAAATATAAATGATGCCTTTGATGTCTGCATTTTTAAAATTGCTCTTTTTAATTTTCTCCTTTTAATTTTTTCCCAGCAAGATGCTTACATGCAACCCCCCCCCCAACCACCAGCATTGCTTAACCCAACCCCACTGCTCCGATGCGGCATTGTAAACACGGCTTGGGCAGAATAAATAAAATGCCTCGAATTGCAAGATTTTGCTTTGAACAAATGGGATAATTGGGGCAGCTGGAAAAAAAAAAAAAAAAGGAAAGAAAAAAGAAACAGCATTGAATGCGATTTCTTTTATTATTTTTTTTTAAAGGAGGGGGAAAATAAAGCAAATCCTCCCTGCTTTTGAGCCTTTATCAATAAATAACAAGTAGAAGCCCATCTGTGAGAGAAGTGCTGTCAGATGTCCTTCAGAGTTGTGTCTCTACCATCATCTCCAGCTCCTTTTCCCCTCCAGTTTGCAGTGGTGGTGTGGGATGGGGCACTGCAATGTGTTAGCGAAGGGGAAGTGCACGCTATAGATAAGCCCCTGCCAATTCTGCTCTAAACTTACTTCATTAAATTCAGGAGACTCCTGACGTTGGGGTGATGCCAGGTCTGCTAACCTTCCCCTGCTTTTTCCTATGAGTACAAAAAAACATGGACCTGTTGGAGAAAGTCCAGTGGATGCCATGGAGATGATCTGGGAGCTGGAGCACCTCCTGTGCAAGGCCAGGCTGGGAGAGCTGGGGTTGTTCAGCCTGGAGAGGAGAAGGCTCTGGGGAGACCTTAGAGCAGCTCCCAGTGCTGAAAGGGGCTCCAGAAAGTCATGGCTGCCCCATCCCTGGAGGTGTTCCGGGCCAGTTGGATGGGGCTTGGAGCCCCCTGATCCAGTGGGAGGTGTCCCTGCCCATGGCAGGGGGTGGCACTGCTTTGAGGTCCCTTCCAACCCAAACTGTTCTATTGCTCTATGATTGATTTTTCTGATGTGCTCGAGCGTTGCCCCTGGGGCAGCAAGGATGTACAAAAGAAAGGGTGTGGGTTTATGGGTTATAGGGAAAGCATTTTCCCACCAGTATCCCTGGGCAGAGAAGCACCCCGTGTCCAATAAAGCTTTTTCTTGGCAAGGCTGGTGTTTGCAGACAGGAGGGAGCCCACGACTGCCAGGCTCTGCCTGCCTGATGCTGGCGATAAAACCCCCATTGCTGTGAGTTTAATTAAAAATTATTGTTTCATTTGCATGTTGGGGCCCACCCTTCACTTGCAGATGGATCCATGGGAGCAGGTTCAGTGGGGTGTGTGTTGTCAGCAAAGGTGATAAATAGAGCATGGGGGAGAGGGCAGCATCTTTGGGAGCAAATTGGGAAGAAGGGAGAAGAAAGTTGATGCCAGTCCAAGCTGGCAACATCTCTCAGGATTGCTGGGGAGATGGAAGGTGCTTCCTGAACAGCGAGACCAGACCTCTGCCAGGGCACATAAGTCAAGGGGAAAGTATGGCTCTGGCTCTGTTATTTTTTTATTTCTTCACTTTAACATTTCCCTCATCTGATCTTTCAGCTGAATTTCTGGAGGTGATGTGTCTCATGGGTACTGAGCATCACAGGAAAGCAGAGACTGATGCCAACCTGGCTGCACAGTCCTGCACCAGGTTTGTCTGAGGGATGCTGGAAAGAAGCATCTAACTGAAAAATTAATATCAAATCAGGGTATTCCTCTGCCCTGTAGTACACCAGGAAATCATGGACTGTTGGGGATTAAAACTGGTACCCCACCACCAGAAGAAGAGCTCTCTTCCTAGGACAGAGAGCAATCCCAGCTCACCAGCTGGATAAACAGGATGGTGAAAGAAGGCTTGGGAGCAGAGAATGACGCTTGAAACACTTAAAAACTGATGGAAACCCCCAAATCCAGGACAATTTTGTCCCATCTCATGCAAAGCCCAGCACCATGCTTCTGGCAATAGGAACTGAGAAGTCCAGGGAATCTGTGGCTGCCCCATGCCTGGAGGTGTTCAAGGCCAGGGTGGATGGGGCTTGGAGCCCCCTGACCCAGTGGGAGGTGTCCCTGCCCATGGCTTTAAGATCTCTTCCAACCCAAACTGTTCCATGATTCCATGATTCAATGGACTGAGCATCCCTGCAAGGCTGTAAATCACCGGGAGGTGACAAACATCCCAGATAACTTTCCTGGCTTAACGGCACATGGGTACCTTGAAACAAGCTGCAAACTAAGACGAGATGAGATGAGATTGTATTTAATTTCTATAATATACTTGTTTTAAACAGGGCCCCAAGCTGGACGTATTATTATTTTATAAAAATAGGATATTAAAAAAGAGAATCAGACTCAGATGAAAGATTTAACAGCAATGCGATTTAAGTTTTCATCGTCTAACGATGTCCGGAGAATGGATGTCTTCTTGAAAAGGACAAACTGCAAATTAAAGTGATAGTCAGATGATAAAAACCTTCACTTAAAATATATATTTCTTCCCCATGTTATTAATAACATGCAAGATTAATATTTTAAACCAGATGAATTTTAAAAAACGTCATTTCCAAACCAGATCGAAAGCTTTTCGCTGAGATTACAGCATCAGGGGAGAAGAACCTCTCCCTGTATTCATTGCGAGAGTGCTATGTATATTTTATAGATGTTAAATATAAATATCACCTTCTTCACCCTCCTCATCCTCACTGCATTTTCTTGTGTCTATTTGCACTTTGAAGTCAACACCAGCCAAATTACTTCTGATGGAGGCAGGAATTTGCTCTGGGAAAGCCAAAAAAAGCCAGTTTTGCCAGCTGAAGTGCCAGCCTTAACGGATGTCACACTTCTAAAGGGCACAGGAGCATCTCAGTGCCAGGTCTTCATGCGTTGGAGCAGGAGGGAGAAGTCCATAACTCACTGCTGGGCGCGGGATGCATAATTTATCCCTTGCAATTCTCCATCAATTGGTTATTAAAAGTGCCCTCCCTGTGATGGGCTGTATTAAGTATGTACCGTGGAAGAGAGGAATCGAGTTCCCAAGGTAACTAACTCCCAGTTACAGTTTGTAGGGAAGAATTTACTTCCTTTGCCTCAAAAGATAGGATTTGGGGGCAATTTTGTGGTCAAAAAATAGCAAAATAGAGTAGTAACCTCAAGTATGCAGCGTCCTCAAGCAATCTTCCAGCACCAAAAGGGGGTCCACAGGAAGGACGGGGAGGGGCTCTTGATCAAGGAGTGCAGGGATAGGATGAAGGGGGGATGGTTTTAAGGTGAAAGAGGGGAGATGGAGATGAGATCTTAGGGAGAAATGTTTTGCTGTGAGGGTGGGGAGGCCCTGGCCCAGGGTGCCCAGAGCAGTGGTGGCTGCCCCATCCCTGGAGGTGTTCCAGGCCAGGTTGGATGGGGCTTGGAGCCCCCTGACCCAGTGGGAGGTGTCCCTACCATGGCAGGGGGTGGCACTGGATGGGCTTTTTTGTCCTTTCCAACCCAAAGCAGTCCATGATTCTAAGATTCTTATGTATAACCTCCATGAAGGTCTCTACATCCTCATGGGCTCTCCAATGGCTGTGGGAGTCTGCATATGATCATACATCCAAATATAAAGTTGAGGGCTGGATCTGTTGGCATTCAGGGCATCATTTTTGCAGAGCTTTAATAGGCAAAGAGTCTTTTCCCTCGACAGCCACTTGATGAGACACAAAGTGCACCCCGGCACCACCGAGCTAAACCAAATGGAAATAATTAAGGAAAAAAATAATTTCCTGGAGTAAAGCACCCTCCGAGCAGCCGTTCTCTCCCTGCTAAATGCCAAGAATCGGAGCTGAGGGTCTCATTGTGATAACGGCCATGAGCTGATGGAGAAAGTCCCTGGTGCAGAAGAAAAGGTTTGGGAGAATAAAACTGCTCGTGCTGGAAAACGTTCAGCTATTGGATGCTGCAGCGCTGGGGGCAGATGGGGATGGCTTTATTGAGACGAAGGTGCCCTGAGCCACACAGGAAAGAGATGAGAAAGTTAGATTTTCTCACTCCGATCTCTGGGTGGTTGTGTGCCAGCAGCTTGTGCATTTTTTAATTCCCAATGTGGATATTTGGATATAATCCATCTTCCCTTGCTCAGTGATGTTCTTTACCCTGTGAGGTTCAAGTTTGCACGGTGGCTGGTGCTCTCGGCTGCACTTTTGGGAGGTGAAGGGGAGGAAGAGGTTGAAGCACCTGACCTTTATTTACAGCAATATAGTATTAAACTTTCCACCATAAATAGTAAATAAAACTATAAAGCCAGTGGCAAACAGATTCTCTATGTCCAAACTCCACTTTCACCCCATGGAAAGCTGTACCCAGCAGCCCCAGGTCTAAAAGCTCTGCGTTTTCCCATCCTTGCCTCCCACGGGGTTTGTTTCCTTGCCAGCGTGTGGCACATTCTTCATATTTTCAGGCACTTTTTGCCCCCTGTGACTTTATTGTCCCCATTCCCTCATGCTCAGCAACACACACGAAGGTACTGGGAGGACCTGAAGCTCCCTGCATCCAATTGCACTGTTTCTCCTTAACTGGCATCACCTGCAAAGCAGGAGGTCCTTGCACTGCAATAATGGTACCATATTGATGTGTTGCAACCATAAGAGTGGTTCCATAATAATGGATCGCTGCCATAATCCCTCTGTGAAATAAAAAAATAAGAAGAAAGAAGAGAGTGAGAAAATGAGGGGAAAAAACCCAAAAAAGCCTAATAAAATCACAGTGTTGGTGCACATGGGTCCATATAGTGAGAGATGATGCTCTTTGGAGAGCGAGTGGTTCTGGGCACGTAAACGTCTAAGTGAGGATGTTTAAATAATTCAGGCAGAGGAAAGAATAAAAAGAAAAAGCTTGGTCAAAAAGGGCATGGCTCAGGTGACATCCCAGCATGGCCAAAGCAGAGGGAAGCTGGACTGGCTGAACCTGGCGGCTGAGAGGGAACGGGGCAGATCCTGCAGACCTCCGGGTGTTCTCCTCCACCTTGTAGGGATGGCATCAACAGGTGGCTCTTCAGAACTGCTCCTATTGCAAAACTTCTGAAGATGATGGAGAGGTGATGGCTCAACTGGAGGGCAACTTTGGAAGCAAAGAGGTGCTCCAAGAGCCTTGCAGCTTGGCTAGGAAAGGCAAAACCACATGCTCAAACATATTCCAGGTGTCCAGGTGCGATGAGGACTCATTTAAGAATAGAATAAAAAAATTGCTACAGACTTTACAAGGATCTAGGCTGGTGTTAGGATACAAGAAGGACATTGAGGCACTGGAGAATGTCAGGAGAAGGGCAGTTGGGGAAGGGACTGGAGCACCAAGTCTTATGGGGAGCAGCTCAGGGACCTGGGTCTGCTTAGTCTGGAGAAGAGAAGCCTGAGGGGAGACCTCATCGCTGTCTACGGCTCCCTGGAAGGAGGCTGTTGCAAGGTGGGTGCTGGTCTCCCAAGTAACAAATGATAGGAGGAGAGGAAATGGCCTCAAGTTCTGCCAGGGGAGGTTTAGACTGGACATCAGGAAACATTTCTTCATTGAAAGGGTTCTCAGACCTTGGCAGAGGCTGCCCAGAGAGGGGGTGGAGTCCCCATCCCTGAAGGGGTTCAAAAGATGGGTAGATGAGGTGCTCAGGGATGTGCTTTAGTAGTGAATAGATACGGTTGGACTCAATGATCTCTTAGGTCTTTTCCAACCAAACAGTTCTATGATTCTACGATACCCGAACTTTCCCACCTCCAGTGCTCCCAGTGCCAGCGAAGGGATAAAAAAACCCAGGGAGAGAAGGAGGGCAAACACACACACACACACACCCCAACATCCACCAAATTGCTTTTACTTAACAGTTTAGGTCAGCTTCAAGTAGGTCACAAGGAAGTGTGTATCTTCAGAATAAAGTCTTTAATCGGCTGATGGATATGAAAAAATAAATTACAGTGGCAAAATGTAATAAACGTTAAAGGGAAAATGATGAGGGTAATATAACTACATTGATTTAACTAGGATGATATAGAGGAATTGTCTGGTTTATAGGTCTTTAGATGTCTATTAGTGGCTCTGTATTAAGGAATAGGGCTGTTCTCTTGATATACTTAAGAGCTGTCAGTAATTCCTATTTCACAGTCCACTGCTTCAATTCAGAAAGTGCGGTGCAGCCCCAGCGACCCCATCCCGGGCTCGCTGGAGGGTGACCGCCTGCCAAAGGTTTCCTTTTCAAGCCGGCGGCGAGCTAAGCAGCCCGATTATTCAAACCCATGCCGCGGCGAAGAGGAGCCAGCGGTCCCCTCCCCGGGGACTGCGGTGGCATTTGTTTTAATAACTCCTTCGTTACGCCCCGCTCTTCCTCCGCTGCAGGAAAACTCAGTTCATTTGGGGAGAAAAGATCCCCATGGCTTCAATCTGCAGGGTGCAGATGAACTCTTCCCCACGTTTAGGGTTGTATCTGGATTTTCAGACCTTTAAATACTTCTTTACATCTACGTCCATGTGCCTAATTTCGCCCAAGGGTGGGAAATCGGTCCTACTCTCACCGTTCTCCCTTCCCTCCTGCTAACGAGCACCTCAGCCCAAATCCGAAGGCACTGGCACAGCCAGCCTTAATGCAAATATATAAATGTTTTTCCAAAGGAGAGATGGAGGGGGGGAGGCAAAAGGAAATTCACCTCTCTGGCCCTGTCTGACCCACTGCCAGCAGCTGGGCTGGTTCTCAGCCAGCTCTGGTGAAGCTTCTGGCTGTCCATGGACCTGCAGAGGATGCTTCTAATTTGGCAAGTACATTTGTAATTGAGGAAAATAAATTCTAGTTGAATTTCCTGGATGGAAGAGGTAATGCCTGGCCATGGCAGCCAGGGACCAAAGAGGTATTTGATGCTTTTCTCTTTTCATAGAATCACAGAATAGTTTGATTAGAAAAGACCTTTGAGATCATTTAGTCCAACCATCCCTGTCCGCTACTGAACCATCCCTGAGCACCTCATCTGTCCATCTTTCAAACCCCTCCAGGGATGGAGACTCCACCACCTCCCTTGGCAGCCTCTGCCAGGACCTGAGAGCCCTTTCAGGGAAGACGTTTTTCCTGTTATCCAATCTAAACCTCCCCAGCACAACTTGGGGCCATTCCCTCTCGTCCCCTCACCCCTCACCTGGGAGCAGAGCCCAGCACCCACCTCCCCACACCCTCCTTCCCAGGAGCTGCAGAGAGCGAGGAGGTCTCCCCTCAGCCTCCTCTTCTCCAGACTAAACCCCCCCAGGGCCCTCAGCCGCTCCCACAACCCCTGTTCTCCAGCCCCTTCCCCAGCTCCGCTCCCTTCTCCGGACGCGCTCCAGCCCCTCAAGGTCCTTCTTGGAGTGAGGGGCCCAAACTGACCCCAGGATTCGAGGTTTGGCCTCCCCAGCGCCGAGTGCAGGGGGACGATCCCTGCCCTGCTCCTGCTGCCCCCCCAGGGCTGAGCCAAGCCAGGATGCTGGGGGCCTTCTGGGCCCCCTGGGCCACTGCTGGCTCCTGTTCAATCAGCTGCCATCCAACTGCTCCTTCTCTGACCATTAGACTATTCCCACCAAGGTGAGGAGCAGCCCAGCCCAGCAGCCTCCACCACGGCTAAACCCAGAAAATTAAGGTAGCTCAAATAAAAACATGCAATTTCCTTCTTTGACGTGAAAAACGACAGGTTGGCACAGTTCTCTTCCCAGCCTGCTCGCCACAGAGAAATAATAACGCTCCTTAATTAGGTCTGCAGGGTCTCTGTCCCTGTTCAGGAGAGGCTGGGATGCAGCTGGCAGTGCTGGCTTTTCCTGGGCTTTTCCCTCAGGGAGAGCTTGCATGGGAGAAGATGAGCACAACGGTGCCGCCGGCCACCTTCACCTCCACTGTCTTCTCTGCCAAAAAGGAGGATTTTATTGAAACTGAAATTTTGCAGGGGGAGAAGAAGTAATTTTCCACTGGGAAAAGGAAAAAGGTGGGAGTACAGGTTTGCAGACACCCACCACAGCCAGGGAGAAGAGAGCAGAGGCGCTCCTGGGCACGGTGCATCTTCATCCCACCTGAAGGAAAGCAAGCAGCTCCAAGATTTTTTGGCAAAATACTTGCAAAAAAAAAGTCATAATTGATTTTCCTCCAGGATTTGTAGCTGCAGGTGTCGTACAGCTCCTCCCAGCCTTGGGATGCTCCTGGGAAGCAAATTGCACGTCACGATAGAGCACATTTCGACTCAGAGCTTTCCACCAAAATCCAAATGGAACACTGAATAGAAAAGAGATAGGATGGGTTTGATGCCAAAACTCCCTTTGCCTGCTTCTTAGCAAGAAACATTTCTAAAAGTATCAGAAACATGATGGAAAGTTGTTTTTCTTGCTCTTTCATAACAATTTCACCTGCAGCATTCTGACTGCTTTCTTTTTTTTTATAGCTTACGAGTAAAAGAGGTTTTTATCGAAAATCTGTTTTTCAGGAACAAGAAAATCAATAAAAATATATCAGTTCCAGCTTTTGTTAAAGAACCAGGAAAAGGTCCCCCTGTGCACAAAGGAAATTCTAAATGTCTCATTCGGATTACAGACTGAACTTTCAAATGGCTCTTTATGTGAGAAGAATCCTGGTCTTAATGTAGAATTTCTTCGCATAACAGCTTGTAAAGATCTCAATGCCACCGTGAGAGATTGATAAACCAGATTAAACAGGGCTAAAATCATCAAATAGCTGGTTTGCAATGATTTATTTGGCCTATTCCAGCCATAACTGAATTCGTGAGGCTTTGATAATCTCTTTAGCATCGTCAGATTGGGGTTTGTGTGTGACAGTTTTATCTGTTGTCATTTTCCTTCCTTCTTTTTATTAACAAACAGAAAATACGGACACAGTGCAATTGATCTGGCATTTTTCTGAGCATCTCCTGCCCTCCAAGTGTCTATGTTTCACCTTTGGGAAGGGCTCCAGAGAGTTGGTAGTGATCTGCATCCCAGCACATGTACCGGACTCCTTGGGAGCCATTAGAGTGATGCAGAGATGCACTTTGCTTCAGTAAATCCAGCAGTCATTTAACCCCCCTGAGCACGTATATCTATAATTTCCACCATCCCTTAGTCCAAGCCAGGGCGATGAAGGACAAAGTTGACTTCTGTATTTTTAATACATTAATCTCAGCTTCTCTTTGCTTTCTCTTCCCAGGGATTTTCACCTCTACATCCCTTTTTTTTTTTTTTTTCTTTTTCTTTGCTGGACGTATTCCAGCAGATCCAGGATGTGTCTGATATTGCTCCTACCATATCAAAGCACTCAATGCACACAGATTTCAGTGAAGTGTGGAAGGAAAGCAAGAGCTGTTTTTATCTCTCTGCCTCTTCTCTTAATAGCCCGGAGCCGGGACTTCTCTCTGTCTCAGCCATGCAATGTAGATGCAGCCCCAAATCCTCTCTCCAAGTTGAGGGATGAGACTGGTGTGATGGGCAAATCATCATTGCCCACCTCTCGAGATGGGGCCAAGCCTTTGCTCGAGCACTGATTTTCTGTATGACCTTGAAAAATGTGGGCAGGGCTGAAGCTGGGCTTCTCCAAGGAGATTGAAAACCCCTGGTGCTTGCATCCCCCTCATGGTGCTTTCATCTCACCCCTGGTCCTTGCCTCTCACCTCTAGTGCTTGAATCTGATTTCTGACTCTTGCATCTTGCTCCTGGCGCACGAATCTCAACTCTGGTGCTTACATCTGGTGCTTGCATTTTACCCTGGCTGCTTGTATCTCACTCATGGTGCTTGCATCTTACCCTTGGTTCTTGTATCTCCCTCCTGGTGTTTGCGTCTCACCCTTGGTGGTTGCATTTTATCTCTATCGTGGTGGGCACAGCGAGGTTCAGAGGGCTCACCCAGGCCCTTGAGCACAGACTCTGCCACCCACTGGGTGACAACACAAAGGGTTTGTAGCGTCCCCAGAGGAGGGGGTGTATCACTTCGGATACGTGATGCTTCCTCGCCAAGACCCAGTAGGGCTTTATCAAGGATCACACAGTTAATAGCGGGAAGGGGCTCAGATGGGCCAGGTACTGTGGGGGTGGGAATGGGCACAATCTGTCCCAGCACCCACAGGGTGAGGGAAGAAGCCAGGACAGAGGTGCAAACTTACCCTGCTTCAAGGGATGGCTTGAAAACCTCAAACCACGGTCTCTCTTTATTAAAATGAAAACTCTCTCCCTGTTAATCCATAACATGGATTAAATCCACCGATAGAGGATGATGCGGCTGAAGGTTTCTGCTCCCCAAGTGCTCCAAATCCTAATGAAGGGGTGCCTCCAGTCACCCCAAAAATCTGACACTCAGTATCCCCCGTGTGCAGGGGTCCCACCTCCTGCACCACTGCTCTCACCTCACTTCGTAATTCCAATGTGTCTCTGTCATAGAATCAGGGACAGGTTTGGGTTGGAAGGGACCTTAAAGCCCATCCTGTTCCAACCCCTTGCTAGCCAAAGACAAGGAAGGCCCCCTCCCTTGCTCTGCTTTCTGCCAGTTCCCCCCTCACCCCAATTAAAGGGCAGCCAGTGGATGAGAAAACTTCCCCGGCATTAATCAGGGCAGTAACAACCTGCTGCCGCCGGAGCAGCGTAATAAGGTCACATCCAGGCAACAGAGTAACCCACTAGTCCTGTCACCTTTCGTCAGCCCTTTCTCCCTAAATGCCCTTTAATTAAAGGTTGCTAAAGACTTTCACTGCTTGGAAACAATTCCAAATCTGGGTTTATATCTGCGGCAGAAGGCATGGGCATGGATTTTTGCAGGGAAGCAGCAAGGAGAAGGAGAGAGGGGCTAAAAGCAGTGTTCTATTAATGGACATTAATGGACATCAAAATGAAAATAAACTCCCCCCGGGGTCCCCCATCAGCTCTGTGTCCTTTCAGTGCTGCCTGCCTCTGGATAAATAAAATATCAGGCTCAGTCCTGCAGACGGAGCCATGAGAGGCAGAGCCACCGGTAGGGTCGCTGCCCAGCCCTCCCCTTCCCTGCGTGCTCAGCTGCTTCCCAGATGCTGACTAATCCATTCGTTATTAGTTAATAACAAGAGATGCCCATTAATGATGGGGACTGCATCTTCCTCAGCTTTGTGCCTTGCCAAACGCGCTGCCAACATGCGATGAATGAAAGAGCTTACAAATCTCAATGGGACAGGGATGAGTCTGCCTCTGGTTATGCTTTTGGGGGCTTGTCAAGGCCTTCTTGTCTCCACATGCACCTTCAAACATTGTGTCAGCATCAAACTTGTCACGGAGGTGACCAGAGCCTTTAGGAATCTGGGTTAATCCCTCTCCATGGCCAAGAAATGTTTGGACCCATTGGCGGCAGCCTTGTATTGGAAGGGGAGAAAGTCATCATGGTGGCTTCATACATCAGTGAAGTGTAGGGAAGGACCACTGACCTCATTAGTGGGTGTGAGTGTGGGGGGGGCCTGGCCCAGGTTGCCCAGAGCAGTGGTGGCTGCCCCATCCCTGGGGGTGTTCCAGGCCAGGTTGGATGGGGCTTGGAGCCCCCTGATGCAGTGGGAGGTGTTCCTGCCCATGGCAGGGGGTGGCACTGGATGGGCTTTGAGGTCCCTTCCAACCCAAACCATTCCATGATTCTGTGATCCTATGATGGCGATGGTGGAAGGGATGGGATGTGTCATTATGGGACATTTTGCCTGCTAAGGAGTTGCCTGCAGTAAAACCATTGGATATTGTGGTGCCCCTGGGTGGAAAAGGAGATGTGTCATCTCAAGGGACATTCCTCTTTGTTCAGGGCTTTTAGTCCTGGCAACCAATTCCAACCTGATTTCAAAAGAATCAGTCTCAGAACTATCATTATGAAAGGAAAGGAGAACATCCTACAGTGCCTGTGCGGGGGGCGAAGGCTGCGATCACAAGCCCAACCTCTAACTAGACACTGGGGACTCCCCACTAAGAGGTGCAAGCATCTTGGCCCCAAGGGAGCTCCCAGAGAGGCTCAAACCTCCTTAAACAACCATAAACCCAAGCAAATCTAAAATCTGGGGGTTCTGTGGGTATCAACGCCAGCGAGCAACGCCCAGAGGCTCGTGGCTGGCGGTTCCCAGGGGCCACATGCTGGGAGAGGCATTTTGGAGCTCCTGGGAAGAGGAATGCTCACATCCAGGAGCTCCACGGACTCATCAGGCACTGTCAGGAGCCTTTCCTGCCTTAAAGCAGCTGGAAAATTGAGTGAGCTCGGCAGAGAGACACGTTCTGCAGATGAACATCTCGGGGCCCCTCTAACTGCCGAGCTGCTGGCGAAACAAATGGCTCCAGGTTAAATGTGAATTGCAAACCTAAAAAATAAAAATGGTGTTTGTGCCTTTCCCTGCTCCTTTATGACATATAAAGATACACAATGTGGTTTTATTTCCTTCAGGGAGAAAGGGTTGGGTTTCTGGGGGGGTTGATAGTATTTGGGGCTTTATTTTATTTTTTTTTTATTTTTTTGGCATTAGGAATAACAAAGCGGGGTTTTGCTTCCTGCGAGCTGGGGGAGCTCAGCTGTTTTTAGGGGGTGTTTCAGCTCTGGAAAAGGGGAGAAAAAAAGATGAAATGCAATGAATTAAATTGAGAGAGAGTATCACCTCAAGGGAGGTGATTCCACCCCTCTACTCCATTCTCGTGAGGCCCCAGCTGGAGTAACGTGTCCAGTTCTGGGATCTCCAATGTAAGAAGGATATGGACGTGCATGAACAGATCCAGAGGAGGCCACAGAGATGATCCGAGGGCTGGAGCACCTCTGCTATGGGGACAGGCTGGGAGAGTTGGGGCTGTTCAGCCTGGAGAAGGTTCCAGGGAGACATTATTGTGACCTTCCTGTACCTGAAGAGGTTACGGGAAAGCTGGGGAGGGGCTTTTTCCGGGGGCCTGGAGTGATAGAATGAGGGAGGATGGGCTTTAAATTGAAAGAGGAAGATTTAGATCGGACATTAGGAAGAAATTCTTCACGCTGAGGCTGGGGAGGCCCTGGCCCAGGTTGCCCAGAGCAGTGGTGGCTGCCCCATCCCTGGAGGTGTTCAAGGCCAGGTTGGATGGGGCTTGGAGCCCCCTGATCCAGTGGGAGGGGTCCCTGCCCATGGCAGGGGGTGGCACTGGATGGGCTTTGAGGTCCCTTCCAACCCAAACCGTTCTATCACTCTATGATTCTGTGAATTGAATGAAACATGGGAAGAACATGCAATTAGAGGTTCCTTGGCCCATTGTACAGGTGTGCCAAACCCTTCAGAAGAGCAAGAGAGAGATGGGAAGATCTGACAAGCCCATTCTTCACCCTGGCAAGCCCAAATGGGACTGGAGCAGGGAAAAGCTGTTTGCATCTTCCAGAGAACTGAAAATTTGCCCTCAGTAGACAAGAGCTCCACAATGTCAGTTTGTAGAGAGGCAGCCGTAAGGGGCCTTTCCTTCTTCAGCCAGGGATTATGGCATAATTAAGGTGGTGTGTCAGAATAATTACCTCTCCCAGCCAGCTTGTCTCTGGCTCCAATTTATTCTCCTGGAGTGGGATTAACCGGGAAGTCATTTGTGAAGGGTTTTTAGTTGAGTTAGTTTCAAAGAAGCCAGCAGAGAGGCAAAAACACCTCCTTCAGCCCTGCTTTCCCCTTCTTTCCAGGTTTTGGGGGTAGATTTATTCCCTATGACAGTCACTCAATACTGTATCCCCACAGCAGCCCAGGCACCAGCTTTAAATACAGGTGGGACAATTAAACAAAAATATAAGCTCATGGTTGCCTTCTACAATGGGATATTTAAATATCTTTTGTTGATGTAACGATCGTTATTCAGACAGAGATAAAGGAGGGCATGCGTCCTTTTGGAAAATAAATCTCTCACAGCTTTTCTTTTTCCCCATATAGTGAGAAAAAATTATTATTCATACTGAGACAAGGACCAGCTGAAGGATTTGCAGCTGAGGCTGTGGCTGGAGCAGCAGGAGTTGTGCCTGGCAGGTTCTGAGAGAGGTGCCGGCTGGGAATGCTGCGAGAGAGAGAATTAGCATCGTTGCAAGCAAAGAGGCAAAACCCATCGTGGTTTCACCCACAGTGCCAATTGCCTTTTGCAGTCAGTGAAACTGAGCGTTTTGGGTTGGTTTTGTCAATTAATTAAACTTCTGCTTCACCTTTTAAATAAAAGGAAAAGAAGGGGAAAAAAGGCTTCTTAGGAGCTTTCAAAAGTATCGCAGGAAAATGTTTTGGCACTTCTGCAACAAAGCCTTTCACTTCAGAGTTACCAGGATGAAACATCTCAGCATTTTTCAAAGATTTTCTGCTCTTTAATTCTTTTTTAACCTGAAATTATTCATCTCATTAACATAATCCTGAATTCGCACTGCTCTGGTCCTCCTCAAACACCGTTTCCAGCAGATGCACAAACTGATCAAAAAAACTTTGCAATGGATTGAATTAAGGCTGCATTTTTGCCCATATTCCCAACTTATGCCTAACTCCTGATCAGTAAATACATCCATCACCCACTGGTGAGCACCGCGGCCCCATGAGAAACCCATTTTGGGTTCCCAAGATACCCAGGAGAGGTTTAAGGAGCATCCAGGCAGCTTCAAGCCTGGGGAAGGATGGGGCTGAGGTTGGAATGCACCCTTTGCTATGATGCTACAAATAGAAATATTGGTGCTTGGCACTTGGTTTACTGGGATAAATTTGGAAGATGTTCTGCTAGTTTTAAATATAATAACCTGAGCGCAACGTGTGTTTACTTCTATCTGTCACTGATCTAAATATATATGGATACGTTCCGTCTCGCTTTGGGCACATCCTCATCGCTGTGTGTGCATTGCTATAAACTGTGCATCCCTCAAATGTCTTTATGCCCCAGGCGAATGTCTGTGCCCACAGCTGGGTGCATTCCTTCGAACACCGTATTCGCATCCCTTTGCGTTTGAAGGTGCCTGTGGAAAAACGAGTCTGGTTTCAGAAACTCGTGTGTCTTCATAAACCCTCGGTACGTGGTAAGGAAAGTTTGTGCACACACACACACACAAATCCAGGAGTTTAATGAGGTTGTGTAGGCAGAGAGGGTCTGGGGGATATTTCTTTCCTCCTCATTGAGTCAAAGCCACTTTGCTGTCAGTATAATTCCCTGGATTCCATCAGGAATGTGTGGAAGAAGCCCTCCCAGTGTGGGCAAGAGTTCTGTGGTGCAAAAGGACCAAAACCACCCGGATGTCACTGGCATGGGAATGGGGCATTTGAAGATGGCACAGGAAGGTGCTCTGGGAAGACCTTAGAGCAGCCTCCAGTACTGAAAGGGGCTCCAGGAAAGCTGGGGAGGGGCTCTGGATCAGGGGGTGCAGGGACAGGATGAGGGGGAAGGGTTTTCAGCTGAAAGAGGGGAGACTGAGATGAGATCTTAGGGAGAAATGTTTTGCTGTGAGGGTGGGGAGGCCCTGGCCCAGGGTGCCCAGAGCAGTGGTGGCTGCCCCATCCCTGGAGGTGTTCCAGGCCAGGTCGGATGGGGCTTGGAGCCCCCTGATCCAGTGGGAAATGTCCCTGCTCATGGCAGCGGGATGGAGCTGGATGGGGTTTAAGGTCCCTTTCCAAAGCAAACCATTCCATGGTTCTGTGATCCCTGCCTGGTGACGTAAGGAGTTTGCAGTGGGATAGGCAGGTTACCTGGGGAGGGGTTTTCTGGGGTGTGGATTAGTGCACACCCCTCTTCTTTCTTGACCAACCTGATTTCTTTTTACGACCGTGTGACTCCCCTGGTGGATGGGAGGAAGGCTGTAGATGTGGTGCACCTGGACTTCAGCAAGGCCTTTGACACTGTCTCCCACAGCAGACTCCTGGAGAAGCTGGCAGCCCGTGGTTTGGACGGGAATGTACTGTGCTGGATTAGGAATTGGTTGGATGGCCGAGCCCAAAGGGTGGTGGTGAATGGTGTCCCATCCAGCTGGCGGACGGTCACTAGTGGCGTCCCCCAGGGATCGGTGCTGGGCCCCGTCCTGTTTAATATCTTTATTGATGATCTGGATGAGGGGATCGAGTCCTTCATCAGCAAGTTGGCAGATGACACCAAGCTGGGAGGAAGTGTCGATCTGCTGGAGGGTAGGAGGGCCCTACAGAGGGACCTTGACAGACTGGAGAGATGGGCTGATTCCAACAGCATGAGGTTTAACAAGTCCGAGTGCCGGGTCCTACACTTTGGACGCAACAACCCCATGCAGAGCTCTGGGCTGGGGACAGAGTGGCTGGAGAGCAGTCAGGCGGAAAGGGACTTGGGAGTGCTGGTGGACAGGAAACTCAACATGAGCCAGCAGTGTGGCCAAGTGGCAAAGAAAGCCAATGGTGTTTTGGCCTGCATCGGGAATAGTGTGGCCAGCAGGACTAGGGAGGTCATCATCCCCTCATACTCGGCACTGGTCAGGCCGCAGTTCGAGTGCTGTGTCCAGTTCTGGGCCCTCAGTTTGAGGAAGATGTTGAGATGCTGGAGTGCGTCCAGAGGAGAGCGACGAGGATGGGGAAGGGGCTGGAGCACAAGCCCTGTGAGCAGCGACTGAGGGAGCTGGGGTTGTTTAGCCTGGAGGAGAGGAGGCTCAGGGGAGACCTTATTGCTCTCTACAACTACCTAAAGCGAGGTTGTGGTGAGGCAGGGGTTGGTCTCTTCTCTCAGGTGACCGGTGACAGAACAAGAGGACACGGTCTCAGGCTTTGCCAGGGGAGGTTTAGGATTGACATTAGGAAGAAGTTCTTCACTGAGAGGGTGATTGGTCACTGGAATGCGCTGCCCGGGGAGGTGGTGGAGTCACCATCCCTGGAGGTGTTCAAAGAGAATTTGGATGAGGCTCTTAGTGCCATGGTGTAACTGACAAGTAGGAGTAGGAGTAGGTGTTGGGTTATAGGTTGGACTCGATGATCTCAAAGGTCTTTTCCAACCTTACGATACTGTGATACTGTGACTATTGAGGAGTTAAATAGTGCAACGTGTCACCTTGCGCTATTTATGGGTCACAGCTGGGTCCTTTGGGATCGCCCTGCCCCAAGCAGTGGCACCAGAGGCGTTAGGGGAAAGGGGATGTGACAACTCCGTGCCTGTTATGAAATAAGCTTGAGGCACCTCATTAGCTGAAGGGCTGGATTCTCATTTACACTCCAGCCTCTCCAGGCTGCATGGTGAGGGCTGCAAACGCGGCTCCAGGAGTCCTTTTATGTTCAGAACAGCTCAAGTGTAAATGAGAATCAGGCCCTCCAGTACCATTTCTTTTCTTCCAATGAGAAAAACTCTCCTTGACTACAAGGAGCAAAGTGGGTCAAGATGGTTTGGCGTTGACTTAAATCTCCTCAACACTGTGGTGAGCCATGGCTGTCCTTCACTTGAGAGTGGAAATGCTTAAGCCCCTTTCTGAGACAAGGGTAGTTTGCAAACCGAGGCACGACATCCGTGGAAGAGAGATGTTTGTCGTGTCACGTCAGTATGAAAGCAAAGGGGTTTTCCCAGTTTCCATCTGAGCAGAGGTCTCCTTCTAGGAGCAGATGAGCAAGCAGTGGTCAAGGTCAAGGAACTCTTCTGGACTTCAGGCAAAAAGAAATGACTTTGCAAGGATGTGCCCAGCAGAGAGCAGATTTTGCTGCAGTAATCGTCCTGAATTTTGTGCTCCATTGCTCCGAAAGAGAACACAGTGTTTTGAGCATAGTGAAATAAATCTGGGTGCACTGGTGGCTTCACAAGGCTGTGTCTCCTGCTGATGGGGATGATAAGCTTTCTAGGAACTTCAGTGGTGAAAGGACATGGACCCATCCATAGTGTAACTACTTGGGAATGGTATTAAATAGTGCAAAAAGGACAGGGAGGAAGGAGCGATTTGGCAGTGATGCACACCGAGAGGTTCATCTTCCACGGAGTGGGTAATGAGGCTGTACCAAATTAATATCTGGGGCCAGAATGTGTTCACATGAAGTGATGAGGATGTGTTGATGTCGGGGAATGAGGATTTGAGTCCAGTCTGTCAGGACTCCCTGGGATCTTCAGAAACTCTTGGCAAGGTCACTCTGACCCCACTGATGACAGTAATGAGGACACCCCCTTTCCGTGCAGTGTGCTTGTTTTCCTCCCAGAGACGTCCCAGCACTCAGAGACTCCAGACGCCTGCTCTGGGGCTGGGGACACCAAAGCAGCCTGTCCCTGCCATCACTGTTCCTGTCACTCCGCACTGATGGAGCGATGGGATGAGACATGCTTGCTGATTCATTGCCTCTCCTGGCGACGTCGAACAACCCTCTTAGGAGCTTCCCTTAGCACTCAATCAGAGAAGAGCTCGTCTGTGGCATCTTAAGGACTTCTCAGGTAAGACATGTCCTTCCCTGAATAAAAAAGCGAGCAAAGGTACAGGTGGAGAAAGACAAGATTTCTTTTGAGACCGCAACTCTTCACATCTGATTGCAACCTATTCCCGTGACGGATGCGTGAAGAGGTCGTGCCTGTTTTGGTGCACAATCTGTTTACTGTCTTTTCACTGTTCTTATTTGCTGAAGCCCAAGCAGCCTCTAGTCTCATGCAATGATCCTCGCAAGGTGAGACAGGGACTTCCTCACTGCAGGGACCTCACAGGGAGAAGTTAAGTGACTTGGCAGGGGTTGCAGTGGATCTAATTCTGATTTCCCAACAGAAAGCACACAATTACAGCCTAAATCATCAAAGAAAAGCTCTGACCTCCATATTCTTCCTTTACAGCAAGGGGAAGATGCTGGAGGAATCTAAAATTCAGTTTCTTCCCTTTTGAATCATATCTGCTGCTATTACAGCATTACAGGAGCTTGCAGAGCCTGGTGTAACCACCACCTCACGTTACCCACATCCAGCCCTTCAGTTATTATCATTGCTATTATGGAATAAATCGTTCCTTAAGCTTCTCTCTTTCATTGCAAATTGGCCATGAAACACTTGCAGTCTCTACAGAGAGGCACCTGGGTTGACAGACTAAATTCAATCAGTAATCAAATCCAGATCCTCTCTCCTGCTACCTGGGATGAGTTATTGGTACAAGAAGATGTTGAGGGAAAAGGCAAGAGTCTGCAGGAGAAAAAAGAAAAGTGTAGAAAGGCTTCTGCTTAGTTTTGAACTAGAAAGACACGGTACTTCCTCTACTCATGTACGTTATTCAGCCAATTATATTTACACTTTTATTTCTAGATATTCGAGGTCTGGGTCTTAGCAGCAGTTACGTCTGATGTCTGCAGCAACCAGACCTTGGATCAAGGAGTTTTACTGATTATCAACACAAAAGAGATAAGGAACAAGAAGAGTGGGGCAGGGAGGGCCAACAAGGATAAAGCAGGAAGGCAGTACCTCACGTTACTCCTAAATCCAGATGGAAACGTTTCCAAGTCATAATTGGTTCAAAAAAGTGATCTGTGTCTTGCAAAACATCATGGAATCATAGAATGGGTTGGGTTGGAAGGGACCTCAAAGCTCATCCAGTGCCACCCCCTGCCAGGGGCAGGGACAGCTCCCACTGGATCAGGGGGCTCCAAGCCCCATCCAACCTGGCCTGGAACACCTCCAGGGATGGGGCAGCCACCACTGCTCTGGGCACCCTGGGCCAGGGCCTCCCCACCCTCACAGCAAAACATTTCTGCCTAAGATCTCAGCTCAGTCTCCCCTCTTGCAGCTTAAAACTGTTCCCCCTCACCCCATCCCTGCACCCCCTGATCCAGAGCCCCTCCCCAGCTTTCCTGGAGCCCCTTTCCATGGGAGGCTGCTCTAAGGTCTCCCCAGATCCTTCTCTTCTCCAGGCTGAACAACCCAAACTCTGCCAGCCTGTCCTCATCTGGGAGGTTCTTCAGCCCTTGGATCATCTTCATGGCCTCCTCTGGACTCGTATCCTGATGAAGTCCTACACGTAGGTAGCAGGATCTGCCCCATGGGCTCCATTTGGCACATTGCATTGGGGTATTAGGAACTGAAAACTTAACCTCAGCAGACAAGAGCTCCACATCTCTAAGTCTTTTTGCCCATATCTCCTAATAACAGCTTCATTTTCTCCCTGCTTGTGAGCCCCTCTGCCCGGAACAGCCGTGTTGCTGGGGATAAAGAGCCCTGGGAAGCAGCACAGCACAAGCTCCTGCACTGTTCCACATCAGGGTCGATACCAAGTCACTGTCTCCGGTAATTGGACTGCTCGTAGACACAGGGCAAGCTGAGAGCTCAAAACTGCACTTGCACCTTCTCTTAGGATTTATTGGCTCAAAACCCACCCCTCTGGAGAAATCAAATGTTTCTGCAGTGGCTGATGATGGGGAGAGGGCAGTGCATGTTGCACTCTTTCAACCCCTCTTTTAATTATTCAGCTGCACCAGAAAATGATCTTTTCTTCATTTTCAGGTGAAGATTCAAGGATTTATTTTGTATTTTTTAAAAAAAAAATTTTTTCTGGTGTATTTTGTCCCATCCCCCTGGTGTTTTGCTTGGCAGAGAAGCCAGTGCTGCCCGGGCTCGCAGCCCTCCCCTCCTTTTTGCTTCTCCAAAAGGCAGTCAGCTCTACAGCAAGGAAATGGAAGGATGGATTTGATTTTATAGCACTTTAATAAAGCGACAGGGAAGGAGTTGGATGTCTCATGACAGATAGCAAAATCCAAAATCCAAACAAGCTTGAAGCTGTCCCTCCATCCTGGCCTCGATTTCCCATTTGTTTCTATACACGCCTGAGTGCCAAAGCATCAGCAAAGGCTTAGAAAAGCCCTTTCACTGAAAAAAAATAAAAAAAAGAGTGGCTCAAAAGTGGTGGAGAGAGATCAAGCACCCTGTTTCATCTTGCTGGAGAAGGAGAGACACTCGTGGAGGGGTTTGATCTCTGCTCAGAGGAAGGATTTCCACCCTCGGGATCCGCGCTGCCTCCCACCGCCTTCCCTACTCCGGCGCTTCCCCGAGGACTGTGTCTAAATGGGATTTAAACTCCCCCATCCTTATCACAGGCTGGTGACAGCTGACCGCAGCCTAAGGCTTATTCTTCCTCACTCTTGAAAAAACATGTATACATATATATATCTCCTTTTTCCCAGCTGCTGTAGCATCGACTTTATCCTCTCCCATTTGCACTTTCTCATTCTTCCAGGGTTTTTTTTGCATTGCTTGGCAAGAGGCATGCACGCTTTAAATCACCGCAGCCGTGTTGCAACCTGGTTAGCAGGAATAAACCTCACAGGTATCGCCTCTGGATTTATCCCAGGGCTTTGCATAGGAAGGGCTTAGCAGAGCCAGGGTCAGGGCACAGCTGCCCTGACGTTGCACGCAGCGGTGTACAGGGGACATATCTTTCTCGCTGTATGAGATTATATCCGAACAGCGGGATCCAGCCTATAAAAGGAAAAACTCCTGACTTGCCCCATGCAGAACTTACCCAGTTGTAAAAGAAATCCCTCTTTTTATTTCGCTCTGCTGGTAATTAAAATCATCAGCTTCATGTTTCAAATGTCGTCCTCAGGAAGGCTCAGGCTGTGCCCTGCAAGCGTTGGGGTGGGGAGGGATTTTGCCATGTTTGACATCAGAGCAAGTCTTTGTCTGCTTATCCTCACACCCAGGCAAAGCCCTGGCAGCTTCATCCCTTCTCCAGCTCCTTCCCTTTGCAATGCTGTCACCCACAGACAGTGGATAAGGGCGTGTTTAAACCCCCTTAATGTGATAAAACTGGGGTGCGGGACCTGAGTTAGTGGTCCCAGTGTTGACTGGTACCAGCTTTGGGTTTATTTTGGCAGCATCATTTTCAGAACAAACCTTCTCTGTCTATAGGGAAAAAAGGAAAAAGCCATCATTCAAACCAGAAATGTGGATATGGATCTCCATGAAGACCAGACCAGGGGCATCTCTTACTGAGTGCTTCTACCCTTGCCTCCCCGTGCAGCAGCCCAGAGCTTCTGTCGCCCAGAGTGAGCAAGCAGAGGTAATCTGCTCTCCAGGGGAAAACCAATTGCAAGGATTTTGTTCTCTTTCAGGGTGTATCTGCTCCAAAAGACCAGGTTTAGCGGCTTTGGCTCTTGCCATTCGTGTCACAGCCATGAGCAGTGACCAGCTATTTCTCATGGCCAGAGGCTGGGCTCACGGCTGGGCACGAGTCCTTCCCTGGGCAGCGGCTGCACCCTCATGTGCCAATCCCTTCCCTCCTCTGCCCCACAACATCCCCCCAGCCCTTTCTCACATTGGGTAAATACAGGTACAGATATAGATGCTGTGGTTATGGGTGATACGGGTATGGACATGGACAGGGATACGCATGACAAGGAGACGTGGGTGCATTTTATGGATATGATGATATGGATATGCATATAGACGTAGGTATAGATTGCATCAATACAGATACAGATTATATGGGTGTGGGCATGGATACAGGTTATATGGGTATGGATGAGGCTATAGATGCAGATACAGATAGAGAAGATACCAATATGGATGATATGGATATAGATTTAGATGATAAGGATGTAGATACTGGTATTGATATCAATATAGAAGAAACTGGTATGGATATGGATGTGGCTATTGACAGAGATGTTATTGACAAGAATACGAATGTGGATATGAATACGAATATAGATATAGATAAATATATAGATATAGATATAGATGATATAGAGATATAGATATAGATATAGATATAGATATAGATATAGATAGACCCACATAGGTGTAGGTATATATTTAGATAAAAATAGATAAAGATATAGATCCAAACATAATGAGAAAAACAAGTTATCTGGGGACATTAGCATAGAGTTGAGGTCACTCAGACCCAACTCAGTGCTACGTGGAGACAAGAACCTCACTCACAAGCCCAGAAGTAAAGAAGAGGGGAGAGAAGTGGAACTATTCCATTCGAAGCTCCTACAAAAGCCCCTGCTGGGACAAAAAAGCATTTGTTACATTAATCGGCGCTGGAGATAGCACCAAACAAATGAAAGTTATTAAAGGAAGGGAGATGGATGGAGCTCAAGGCATCCGTTTGTTTTGCCAGCGCCAAATTCGTTTCCAGAAAAAGCCCTTATCAATTCCCAGGGAATAGTTTGCCCTGTCAGTGCCGAGCGGGTGTTAATGTTCTTTACGGCTCCGTTAGAGCTGGTGCAGTGACACCAATCTAAATAAGGGAGGAAGGAAGGCTTAATCAGGCTGTCACTGACCAGTTATTAACATTTTAGAACAAGGGCATTAAAGGAGAAAATTCTGAGAGGTCAATTTGTACTTCAGGAGAGAAGCCAAAAAGATAAGGAGGAAAAACTAGGAGAAGCGACGCCTGCCAGCCCGCGGTCACGATGTCAACCAGGAGATGGGGGTGGATCCACCTGCTGTCCGGGTACCCAAAAACTGCCAAGGACCCAAGATGGTGATGGACCAGCACAGGACCCCGCAGAAAGGTGTTCCCCCTGGTGAGGGTCTCAAACTTTCCACCCATGTCCTTGGCAGCAGCGTCCCCCCCCCTCCCTGCACTCACTTGTGGTCTCTGCACCCCAGAAGCGGCTGCAATTGCTCTGCAAAGCCCTGTGGGATGAAAGCTGTGTGCTTAGATATGGTTTATCCCTTCCAACCCCCGATGATAATCCGGGATTAGTCCTTCCAGTATATGATTACGTTTTGCCCACTCTCTTTGAAATGACACCGTTCTGGCCCTTTTCCCCCAGCTTGTCCCACCAACCCTTAGGAAAACTGTTTGCCAGGCTCTGATTAAACCCTGCTTGCAGCAAAGTCCCACCAGGATCCCAAACGACTTGACATGCGTGTCCCTCACGGTCTGCACTGAACCTTCTTTCTGCTCCTCGCTCAGCATCCTCCAGCCTCACAACACCCATCACCTCTAACATCCCTACAAGGACCACACAAGCACCACGTGCAGAAGTGCGTATATTCATCTCCTGTAATAAATAAGCAGTTTTGCCTGTGACGGCAGCTTGTGGCAATTGCTCCCTCGGGCAGCTGGACCATCCGGGAAACACCATCCGAGCTCCGTTCGGGGCCACGGTACCAGCTGGGAAGCCAGCACCGCCGCTCCCCATTAGGTTTATTCACGATGTGTGCTGCTGGGCCGTTGTGAGAGCTGTCTGGCTGTTTGCAGGAGCAGCGAAGCAGAGGGAGAGACAGCAGCCGTCCCTGAAATCTTTTCTCCAGGGAGGAAAAGAGAGAGAAATAAAAAATTTTTTAAAATAAAACAAAGTCTGCAGTGGCAAAGTCAGGAGGGAGAGCATTTCCAGTGTTTTTTTCTCCAGAGAGATTTGTTTTGTTTTGTTTTCAAATTCATTATTCATAGGGAGCCAGACTCCAAGGTGTCTGGAATCTGGGAGGGCTTGGGATGCTCTTTAGGATGGCAGGGCCTCTGCTGGTTAATGCAGGTCTTGCCAAAATAAACACGGGAAGGGACTCTTTGCTGGGGTGATTGGTTTGAGATGTAGCATTTGCACTGAGGAGCTGCCTTCAGCTCCCAGTTTGTTACACAGGCAAATTTCTTGCCCGGGACAGTCCTTCACGGCTGTGATTTAGTCCAAAGGCTGAAAGGCTGCATGCAAGGCCAGTCTGTGGGTAAGAAACACCCACCCTATTCTGGCCTCTGGCATAGCACCTTGTGCTCCTCTTGTGCTCCCACTTTTCCACCTCCCAGATGGGCTACACACAGCTCGGACCCCCCTAAAGTCCTCCCACAAGGTTTTACTCTGCGGCTCATGATATTTTGCCGGATTTCCTTCCTTTCCCCATCTCCCTTAGCCCAGAAGCCCAGAAGTGAAAGGCAAAAGGAAGCAGCGGGTCCCAGGGTGGCTCTACTTTTGCAGACCTGCTGCCAGCACCCAGGTGCCCGACGATCCTCAGCCAGCATCAATTACCCTGCATGGTCTCCGTAATTATTGCCCAGCCCGTAACAACCGAGTCAGCACCACCAATAAATGGGGAAAAAAAAAGCCCTTACAGTTGTGGGGGTGCAAAGGACAGCAGTTAATTGTGATGCATTTTCCTGCTACAAAGGTGGCTGCAGCATCGAGTTCCTGCAGTTCAGGGCTTGGCATTGCTCTGCTACCCCTGTCCAGGGTTTGGGGACCAAGCAAGGATGCTAAGGCCACAGCAATTCATTGGAGGGGGAGAAAAAGTAAAGCTGAGCCTCCAGTCCTGGTCCTCGCTTCTCTGACGGCCCCTATTGCAAGATTTGAATCCATGAAAGATGGTTTTAATACCCGCTATGCCACAGGGATATTTGTTTGGCGACAGCTTGTGTTAAAGTCAACCAGCCTGAATCCACCTCATAAATAAACCAGTGCTGAATGCCGGGCCTCTCCGCAGTGCACATGGGAGGGGAGTGGGAGATGGATGGATCTTATTAATGCCATTATGACAATTATTATTATTATTATTTATTGGGCAAATGGAAGGAAAAACAATTCTTTCTCCTGGTCCAAAGGCCCCAATTGCCAGGGCTGGCTCACAATGACAGAGCTCTGCAAAGCAGCACAATAACGGCAAATTATAAATCATCGCCTTTTGTTTGGGACTGAACACCACGAGTCAGGGATGTACCCTCCATCGCCTTCCCATAAACGGGGTGAGGTGCAGAAGGAAAACTGACGCTGTCACTGACCCCAGATCCAGCAGGCATGGTGTGGCCACATGCTCCCATGATGCCCCAGCTCCTCTCCCCACGCGTGGGGCAGAGGAGCTAGGGTTTCCCGGTGATGAGCCAACCCAAACAGTAACATGAAGTGTTGAATTTGGCTTCCCTTTCCTCATTAGAGCTGATATTACACTAATTGACATGTTTGTTTGGGATTGGATATATTTTGTTGTCCTTTATTTTTTCAACTACTTTATTTTTTGGAGCTAGAATAACATTGTTGCTGCCAAATGGTTGTAAGAGTGGGGGCTGTACAGGGGACACCCCAGACCAGTAGGGACTGGCCACTTGCTCCCACAAAGTGGGGCTGGGAGGAGCAGAACCTTTTATACCAAAGGCATCACGTCCTTGCGTATTTTTGGGATGCCACCTCTTTTGCAAAATGTCCTGAGCCTGTTTTAAAAGGATTAGCTGCCTCCTAGTGATTCAGCAAGGCCTCTCCATGAGGTTTTCAGCTGAAAGAGGGGAGACTGAGATGAGATCTTGGGAAGAAATGTTTTGCTGTGAGGGTGGGGAGGCCCTGGCCCAGGGTGCCCAGAGCAGTGGTGGCTGCCCCATCCCTGGAGGTGTTCCAGGTCAGGTTGGATGGGGCTTGGAGCCCCCTGATCCAGTGGGAGGTGTCCCTGCCCATGGCAGGGGTGGGACTGGATGGGCTTTGAGGGTTCTTCCAAACCAAACAATTCCTTTATTCTATGGCCTTTCCTGAATGCCCTTGTTTCCCCCAAGGAATTGCAGGTCTCACTCTCACCCTGCTATTAGGTGTGGTTGATCTACATAAAACAGAGATGTAGGGATGCTGGAAACTGGGAAAAGCAGGATATGTTACCCTAGGAATGCTGGAAACTGGGAAAAGCAGGATATGTTACCCAGAGCTGCCCGGAGATGCTTCTCCCATCCCGTGGATGCAGTCTCCTTTGGAATGGAGCACCTTAGCCAAGTGTGCAGCTGCCAAGTGGCTCAGGTTTTCAGCCACTGCAGCGACGAGACACCAGTGTTCACACACTTTAATCCCTTAAAACTAAAATAAATGATCCCCTTGGATTAAACAGCACCATGGCTGTGAAGTTCATTTGAAAGCTATCACCGTCGGGAGCGTTGAACTGCCCCCAGCCTGTCGGGGCGCGTCGGGGAGAGCCACATTACCTCCTCAATCAGCATTAAATTCCCGATCAGCCTGGCTGATTTCTGAAGATCTCCCATCTAAAGGTCGAGCAAATCATCTGCTGCAGAGGCAGAGAGAGGGGCCAGCAGGGAAGCAGGCGCCGGCACAGCGAGAGCAAGGGACGTCGCTGCCGGCTATGGACCATCCTGCACTCTCTGCTTTAGGAGCTGTTTCCTGATGTTGGACAATCCCAGGGATGGAAAGCAACATCCAGACACCTAAGGCATCCCCAATCCCCAAAAATCCATACTTTTCCATGAAGAAAAATCTCTCTGATAAGTGATTCTGAGCAACAAAAACATTGCACAGTCCAGAGCAAAATCCTTTGTTAAACGGGAATTTCTTTTCTGTACATCATATATATGTAATTTTAGGGGAAATAGGGCTTGTTTTGATCCAAAAGACAAACCCTGAAGTTGAAACTATTCATTAGAAAAAGAGAGGGTGCACAGCCCTGTTTCATCAAGACTCACCCCTCTCTCTGCCTTCCTCCTCTCCTGTTAACATCCTACTTCCAGCCTCACATCCCCTTTCCCTGCATCCAATATCCCACCCAAGCCCCTAAAACCCTTCCACCGCAGCACACTGCAAACCAGCCACCAGCCTGCCACCCTCTCCCCTCATCCCCTCTATCCATGTTAAAAAATCACAGCAATTCACTTTGGCATCCCTGCTTCTACCAGACGGAGGTGTGATAACGCGCTTGGCCCGTTAGCAGATTAGTCACATTGTGCCGCAAGGCACCTGGTGCAACCATCGCCGAGGCACTTAGAGAATTAAGCCCCAGCATTTAATCGCTTTGCTGGTGGCTGAGTGTTATTAAATTCGCCCGAGTTCAGCAACTTCGTAGCCTGGCTCGTTTTCCTTTTTTTCTCTACAAGACTCACAGCAAAGCTTATTCAAGGTGGTCGAACCCAGCATCTCTTCCTCTGCTTCATCTCTACTCCATCCCTGTGCTCCGAAGGAAGGCCAAGACTGGACACCTTCATTTAGAAACCAGAGGAAAAAACCAGAGCAGTAGAATATTAATATTTAATCACAGCAGGCCAGAGGTTGCTGAGGCAATGGCTGTTAAGTGTTATTGAAACAAAGCATTCATATTCCCACCATAAGGGGGGTTTAGAGGAGCTGCCTTTCTCCAGTCTGTGCTCAGGATTGATGACACGAGGAAAACTTCCTGTTGGGACTCTTCTCCATGGAGGGGAGGGAAGGGGTCACCAGATAAAGCGGGAATTCAAAGCTGCGGTTTGCAGGAGACCTTTCTCTTTGCATCAGGGATGGTTTCAAGAGAACCTGGATTTCCAGCAAAAAGTACGAGGAAAAAACTACTGTGTGTTAGGGATATGAATTTACACACCTGGCTTTCATGATAAGTTGTACAGTGATGTAGAGAAGCAGAGCGTGATGCCCTTGTCCATCTCTTGATGAATCAAGAAAGGCTTTCCCTCTCCTGATGAATTCTCCCACCACCTTCTGTCTCCGCTGTCTCCCTGTCCAACATAATATTAACTTCTAAGTATGTATATAATTAATTAAGTGGTCCCTGGCACTGTTGGTGTTTGATGAATCCACTTAATGTTCGTAGAATCATAGAATCATGGAATGTCCTGAGTGGGAAGGAACCTACCAGGACCATCGAGTCCATCTCCTCGGTCCCTGCACAGGACACCCCAACATTCACACCGTGGGGCTGAGGGCCTTGGCCAAAGGCTGCTGGAATATTGTCAGGCTGTGACTGCTTCCCTGGGAGCTGTTCCAGTGCTCCAGCACCCTCTGGGGAGGAACCTTTTCCCAATGTCCAACCCAACCCTCCCCTGGCATCTTCCTGCCATGGCCTGGGGTCCAGAGAGAAGAGCTCAGCACCTGCTCCTCCTCCTCCCCGTGTGAGGAAGGGGCAGAGCGCGATGAGGTCTCCCCTCAGTCTCCTCCTCTCCAGGCTGAGCAGACCCAGTGACTTCAGCTGCTCCTCACACCATTTCCCCTCCAGACCCTTCCCCAACCCCATGGCCTCCTCTGGACGCTCTCCAGGAGCTTTAGATCCTCCTTACCCTCTGGTGCCCAGAAATGCCCCCAGTGCCCACCTTGGTCCTCGGAAAGCACCAAGGAGATGTTTGGGAAGGAGCTTCAAGGGTTGACATCTTATCTCACCACACACTGCTTCAATTCCTACAAGGGGTTAAGCACTGGGCAGCAGCTCCGCACCACCTGGTTCCACACGTCCTTAGCAGATTTGATATTTCACTTTCCTCAAAGTGGGATTTCTTCCTTGAGAATTAATTCTAATTTTTTGCCTACACACAAATCATTAGCCGAGCTCTCCAAATGAAGTGCTAACGTTTCCTGTCACCTCCTGCTCCTACTCCTGCAATTCCTTAAAGCTGCTGCAATCAAGACCATGAAAAGCTAATCAATTAAGACCCAATGTATCAAGAGCTCGTGAGCCACTGTGAAGAACCCAACACATCATTACTGAGGTTGTGAAATTTCTGCTTAAAGAGCAGATGTGTTGAAAGCAGAAGCATGCTGTGGCCTGAGGTCCTTTTTCTCCACCAGGACCCTCTTCTCAGTGCTCCTGGCTGTATCAAGTTGCCTCTAACTTTCTCAAGTGCTTTGTGCCCAGGAGATGACACTTGTCGTCTCTCCGTTGGCAAAGGGAGATATTAGGTGTAGATTGGATGTTCCAATACAGACATATTGAGATGCCCCAGATGGTTTTGTATTTCCTATATGGCTTTATTTTTCCCTTTGGAAAATCTCTTTTTAGATGGTTGAAGAGGATTTTCTTCCCCCTTTTTGACTGAAACCCCCAGAATCCTCCAAAACACACCACCATACCCCAAAACCTCCCAACAGCTCTGGTCCAAGGCACCAACCTCAGCCAACACTTCCCCTAAAGTTAAACCCCAGCATCTGCATCAAAACATAAAATACAGAGCTTGCCTGCCCTCAGATTTTAGAACAGAACAGTTGTCTCCATGGAAACCCTCACTTTTGTTTTGTTTTGGTTTTTTTTTTCCATTTTTTTCATTTTTTTTATTTAGTTTCAGAAACCAAAGCACCAAGGCATGGAGCATCCACGGGTGAGATGAGAATGTCCACTTTAGGTACCAGTATTGCAGGAAGGATGAGTCTTATTTTTCTGGAGGTGAGGTTTTTGTAGATGTACCTCCATGCTTTTTCCAAGCAGAAAAGGGTTTTTCCATAATATCTTGGATGCAGTAGGTGTGGGCTCCCAAAACAAAAAACACGACCGGGCAGTCCCATGTTAGCCTGGTACCTGCCTGAAATCCAGCTCTGTGCCTCCACACTGACTCCGTTCAGGCTTTTTCTTGAATTGCCTTAAAGAGATGCGAGCTCCACTCCTGAGGGATGGCATAGAATCTTAGAATCATAGAATGGGTTGGGTTGGAATGGACCTCAAAGCCCATCCAATTCCACTCCCTGCCATGGACAGGGACACCTCCCACTGGATCAGGGGGCTCCGAGCCCCATCCAATCTGGTGTTGAACCTAATCGTGACATCATGAACCTGATGAAGGTTTCCTCATGACCTCAGAGCTGTTCTTAAGGCAAATCTCCCCATGGGTTTGGGCAGATCTGACAATGTTATGCCTACAGGAATGAAGACAAAACTCCACCCTCCCAACTATGTTTCTAGAGCTAAATACTTTTCCAAAAGCCAAATTTCACATCCAAACCACTTTAAATCTGGAACAAGGTGCTGACCAATAAGCTATGGCTGGTCTCACTCAGTGCCCTCTGATACCGGTACCCTTTCTCAAGGTCATTCATCTCATCCAGCATCTCATTTCTTCCTTAAAGCATCTGGCACTGGCTACCTCTTCAACAAACTCCACTCAATTTTCATCTGCTGATGAAAAGCATATTTTTACAGTGGTAAATATACTCATGGTGATGCACCTCTTTGGAAGACAATTGGGGTTATCTCTTCTATACATCCGGCAGGTCATTATTATGGATGCCCCTGTGCCTCTCATCTTTTGAGCCTTTGCCTACTGCTCTCAGACTGACATTTATTTCCATTGCACATATCAGATGCTTTCTCCTACCCTCAGGAACCTGTTTGCCTGGGCTGATAACTCAACCGCGTATGCCTTAAATGCACACACACACACACACACACCTGGTTTCTAAAGCCCACGTTGTTTTGCAGGATGAAAGCTCCTGTATATTAATACCATTATCAATAGCTCTTGAGTATTGCTGAGCTTCCAAATTACGCCTGACAACATAGAAACATAAAATCATAGACTCATAGAATCATTTGGTTGGAAAAGACCTTTGAGATCCTTGAGTTCAGTTGTACCTGTCCACTACTAAACCACCCCTGAGCACCTCATCCATCTTCTAAACCCCTCCAGGGATGGGGACTCCACCGCTGCCCTGGGCAGCCTCTGCCAGGAGGCCTGAGAAGCCTTTCGGTGAAGAAAATATTCCTGATATCCAGTCTAAACTTCCCCTGGTGCAACTTGAGGCCATTTCCTCTCATCCTATCGCTTGTTACTCAAGTCTCTCCAATCTCATTTCCAGCAGCTGCAGAGAGCGAGGAGGTCTCCCCTCAGCCTCCTCTTCTCCAGACTAAACCCCCCCAGGGCCCTCAGCTGCTCCCACAACCCCTGTTCTCCAGCCCCTTCCCCAGCTCCGCTCCCTTCTCCAGACGCGCTCCAGCCCCTCAAGGTCCTTCTTGGACTGAGGGGCCCAAACCTGAACCCAGGATTTGAGGTTTGGCCTCCCCAGTGCTGAGCACACTGGAAGAACGACAGAATGCTGAATGACAGAAGTGAAGTTTCAGGTCAACCACAGGAAAACATTAGCAGCAGCTTCTGCCTCTGAAGGGGGCAGATGGAAACCACAAATGGGTCTAAAATCTGCACCAGCGGTTGGCCCAGAGCTTCGTGGCTCTGCTCTGCCTTGCACAAAATGTTCTGAAATGAGACTCCTCATTTCTCTGATTTAAGAAGTTTGCCATGGCCTTTTCCTGGCAAGTAATATTTACAGGTGAAAATGCAGGGTGATATTTAGAGGTAAGTGGTATTTATAAGTACATATGCAGGGATATGTTTACAGGCAAGATACTCACAGGTAATTATAGATCAATACTTCAAAGCAGAGTAAATAGAGAGGTAAAGGACCTTTGCTGGTATGTTACAAATAAATATTTAGGTATTACAGATGCACATAAGTATGTGTAGGCTATATGAAGGAGATAAAGATTAGAATTTAGACGGAGCCCTTTTCTAGGGAGGCGAGGCTGTACCATTAACAGCACATCCATAACTCAGTAGCATAAGAGCATCCCAGCAACGCTATCAGATCAGCCCCACGGTCCATCAAACCTGGCATCGGTTTCCCAAAAGCAGCTCCTAGCAGAGAAGAAAGCAAAGAAGAGAAGGTCAGAGAAGACTTTTGTTAGTGTTTAAGGAGCCCTGATGCCTCCCCGTCCCACCGCCCTTGCGCAAACCCTAGGAGCAGAGCCATGTTACGCCTTTCCAGCTCCCTCCGACTCGCTGCATCCAAATCTCCCTTGCCAATCGCGTTTGACAAAGTTCAGCCAAGCAACGAGCAGCCTGGAAGGCCCTCAGATCCCATAGAAATCCCCATCCAATTTATCAAGTCAAAACCACAGCCGGGTGGGAGCTAACTGGGATGAAGCTCTGATCAAGGCGAGAGATTACAGCGGAGCCGGTTACACAAATCACAGCTCTGACTCAGGGCGGGAACAGCAGGGTTGAAGGGGAGCTTTTCCAGAGCTGGGCAGAGCTGGAGATAAGAGCCTGTTGTTGGTAAATAAAAAAGCTGGGGAATCGTGTGTTTGATCAGTGTCCGCTCCCATCAGACTTGCAGCATTATTTTCAGGCTTCTCACCGAGAATACTAAGGGCGTTCGGAAAGGCAAGAACAAAGCTACAACTTTATTTGAGAGCAAAACAAAAGCAAACAAATGCATACCCAGAAGACGGAGCATTGAAAGAGAGCAATAGGCTGTTCAGGCACCAGCTGAAGCGGCTCTTGGACATCTCATGACTGTTAAAAAGTTTCCTGAGAAGCAAATGTTTTTTGGGGGTTGGTTTGTTTGCAGGGAGAAAACAAAGCGAAAGGATTGCTGATGCCTTTAGTAGTAAATGAAGACAAATATCCCCCTGCTGGAATGGGAAAAACTCGAGTTGCATCGTTTTAGAAAGCATCTGAATGACGCTTTCAGGGTCCTCAGGCTTATTTTCCGAAGATGAGTTCTTGCACCCCAGATCCCAAGGGGGTCCTGACACGACCTGCAGCTCCTGGCATCACTCGTTAGGCACTAGCTTGTGTCTTCTCAAGAGACACCCCTTCTTGCTCTGCTGATTTCAGAAGCCACAGAGCCCCCTCATCCCCTGGTGGTCGATCCCAATGTTTTCGAAAAAAAAAAAAAAAAAAGCAATTTCTCACTCAACTTTGCTCTGCCTCTGCCTTCAAACTATTTGTTCCCATTCTGCCTTTCTCTGAGGGCTCAAAGAGCCCTTTAGTATCTGGTATTTTCTCCTGTGTAGCTACTTAGACATGGTAATCAAGTCACCTCTCTGTCTCCTTTTTAATAAATTAAGCAGATGGAACACTTTAAAGCATTTTTTTGCCAGCCCTTGAATTATTTTTCGAAGCTCTTTCTCAGCCCCAGCTTTCCATCCATGGTGCTTTACTGGCAGGGCTCAATGAGGGCACGGCCATCGCCTCTCCCCATCCCCATCCTGCTGGTATCCACTCCCTGGGTACCAGGGTCAGAAAACTGTGTTCAGCCTCAGTAAGGTTTTATCGTTTCAAACCTCTTGCCAGTCAGATACTTGAGACAATGCAGCTCATTAAATGAAAAGAAAGACTTTAAATTTACTGCCTCCATCAACGTATAAAGTCCTCAGCTTCCTGACAGCCGCTGCCCAACCGACATTAGAACGTAATAGCCTTTTCTTTCCTTCTTTTTTTTTAAAGCAAGAGATAATAATTAAAGATTGGATTATGAGCTAGCCCAGCACCACAAAAAAGACACAACTTTATCGTATTACACAGCATCAAAATTAATTAGAAGCCCATTAATCTCTAATCTAGGAAAATATTGCAGGATCTCTGGCCTCAATATAACATCCCCCATACGCTGAGTGACAGCCTGCACCTTTGAAAGCCTCCCTGCGTCATCCCTGCAAAGAAACCTTTGCAAAACTCTGTGTAATCAATGTTGCTTTGATTGGTAAGAGCTTCCAGACGCCGTGGCAGACAGCTCCCGCCATGCCTGCTGTGGGTCGCCTTTGTGTGAGCAGCTCAGCACTTCGGGAGGGGCGTGTTGACAGTGGGAGCGAGTCAGGTCCCACCCCCGGTCCACTGGCAAACCATCGCTTAAAAAACTGAGGAGCATGTATGAAGGTGCCTGAACTCACACTGATCACTCAACACCTGTGGGATCGGGGACAGAGAGAGCTGAGCAGGGTGGAAACACTGGTTGGCGAGCTTGGGCTGGCACCAGGTGGGTGCAGCGGGGCTTCCCCAGCAGTTTGCTTCCTTCTTCTTTGCCTTCCTGAGCCACAGCAGCAGCGATGTGGCTGCAGTCTGGGTGGAGGAGGCTTTGAGGAGACGCTGATGATGCTGCCCGTTTCCTCCCATGTTGGCCAGGATTGGGGGACTCCGTCGAAGCTCCAGTTGTTGGGTTTATTTGATTTTTCAGACCCATCTTTTGGTTGCTGTTGTTCCCCATGGGAAGGAGCAGGGTTCTGATCCAGGAGCGAGAGCTGCTTTCCCCAAACCTCAGATGTGGGTCTATGTGCCTCCTCTCCAGGTGTGCTGAAGGTGAAGACGCTGCCCAACAGACACTTGAGGATCACAGTGCTGCGTGTATTAAATTCCAGCGGGCAGTTATCAGAACTGCACAGACACCAGGAACAAGGCTGGAAGTGCCACACAGAGCAGCAAATCAAGGACAGCAATGTTGTCATAGTTTTAGCAACGCTCTCTCTCATTTTTGAAGAACCCTCTTGATTTGAGCAGCCTGAAAAAATTTGCCTTAGGCACAAGAGGGATTGGGATTGGGGAGGGTTCAACCTCTAAGAACCTGGACGGGTTGCTCTGAATGAAACTGTCCAGCTGCAGCAGCAGTGCTCAAACCTCCCCATGCCCTCAGGCAACATCACCTCTCTCCATTTCAGCACTGAGCTTCACTTTCTAAGCTGAACTCCCTTTGGGATCGCGACCTATAGGGTCCTGTAAGGTCACTTGAATTCAGGATCCACCAACCAGTACTTATATTTCTCACTGTAAATTGGAAGAAGCAAGGAAAATGTGGTTGTGAAGTATCTTTCATGCAAGAAAGACAAGAAGCTTTGGGGCAACAGGCTTTTACGACCTAATCCAAATATTTACATTATTCAGGTGAAAAGGGACTTGAGAGAGGCAGAAGGGTAGGATCCCTGAGCAATGACCTGGGAGATGTTATTCAGCGAAGAGAAGTGCAAGGTAATTCGATGTGGGAAGGCTGTTTAAACTATTCATGCACTGCAGTAGTTTCTGAATTAATTGTAACCTGGCAGGAAAACACCCAGGCATCCTGCTGGATAACCTGATGGAAGGATCTGCTGTTAGCCAAGCAGCAATTAGTAGGGGAAACAAGTCATTAAGCTGCATTAAGACAGGGATGGAAAGTTTTAATGCTATGATACCCAGTTGGGCAAATTAGGGGAGGGGGTTGACTCTTTCCATGTTCACCTCTGGAACGACATGTCCCAGGACACCCAGAGGACTGTGGTCTCTGTTGTGCTGGGGTGGGATTGCCCATGGTCTGATGCAGACAGGCTCCATGCCTGCCAAGAAAGAGAGGATAAATCTGGGGCCCTGCAGGCTCATTGCTGCCATCGAGACAGATGAGGCTGCTCGGAGCCAGGCTCCGATGTGGTACATCAGCTCCTGTAACTTTATGGAGTCAGCGAGCCTCCCTCCACCTCCCTGAGCCGAGGACAGGTACGGCAGATTGAAAAGACTTAAATTTGCGTCTGTAATTTGGGTATCGCATTTCTTAAACTGCAGGGATCAATTTGTTATATCTCGAGGAGATCAGCTCGAAAGTACACACATAAATACATTCGAGAAGCTGCGCATCTATATGGTTCCCTCTCCCTGCTTTAAAATATCCTGTCAGCCTCCTCTTGATCCGAAATTGCTGCTACACATTGAGTTTATATCACAGACATAAATATATATTTATAATCTCCTGGACATCCTCCTCACTAGCTGATAAATTCAAAGACGTGTAGATCACCCTTTGGGTGTCGTCTGCTGTCGCTTGACCTTTAGGAAATAATAAACTGCAGCCTTTACTCTGCTTCACTTTGCACGTGCAGGTGTGACGCCTACATGGTAGGTTGTGCCCCACAGTTTATATCTTTGAGGTGCCAGTGAGTGGGTGGGGGGCCAGTGAGCAGGGCTCAGTGATGAGGTGCTGCTGGAAAAGGGTTTAGAAGGAAGGGAGAAACAAGTGGAGAATGATACCACTTCCATGAAGCAATCCCTGACAGCTCTCTCAAAGTGACTTTGCAGGACTTGAGGTGAGAAAATCCTGCTTGATTCCCTCCAGCATCTCTCAGAGCAAGTTATCTATCCCATCTCATCCCAACCTATCCCATCCTATCTCATTCCAACCCACCTCGTCCCATCCCATCCCACCCCATCCCATCCCCAGATTCCTTCCTTACTGTCCTGCTTTCTAGATCCCTGATAACCCCTTTATCCTGAAAATGCTGCCCTGGGTGGAAAGGACTCTGATTTTCAGGAGGAAGAGGGCAGCAGCCACTCATCCATCCCCTTTTGTTTTATTGGAGCAAAACAGTTGAGGACAGAAAAACCCCATCATGAAGCAACGTGGTGTTCGCTGCAGCAGAAGAGCAGAAGCCACAGGTGAGGGTCTCACCCTGCCCAGAGCAGCCCAGTTCTCAGCAGGATTCATCCTCCCCTTCTTGGCTGTGTCTCGGAGGAGATCAATAGCAGAGAAGCAGGAGGCCAGTTTGCCAATACAGTCTGGATGCGAAAGCCGAAGGCGACCTAAATATTGACTGTGAAGCTCATGAAGCTCTGAGACACTGCAGCTTTACGGACCCCGGTGGCTGCTGAGTCCCAGCCCTCCTTGGCTGAAAAATAGAATAATTAGGGAGCTGGTGCACTCCAATTCGGAATTTTATTCTGTTTAATGAGCCCGTACATGCATGTGCGAGTGTATTCACACGCCTCTCCCTGTAATTGCTCCTCAATCACCCCACATACAGCACTGACGCAGCCTTCAAAACCTGCCGGCGTGGGCTGGATTTGGTCCAGGATGAGCTGATGGGCAGCAGTGGAGCTGCAGCAGCTGGATCCAGCTTGGATGAAGACACATTTTGAGTAGCATCTACCTCTCCCAGGTCCCAAAGGGACACCTCTCCCTGTATATTTGTCACTAAATCAATATATCAGCTCAAATGGCTAAGCTCAAAAGCCAGCCCCCTCCTGCACAAGCAGCTGTTTGTAGGCATTCACCTCATTTAAGGCCATTCCCAACTCAGAGGTGTCCGCCCAGGGAGAGGAGACCCGCATCCCTGCTCCATCTCTCCGCTGTGCTTTCTTCCTGACAACAACAGCAAACCAGATTTGGTGTGAATGAGGGTTAGCTCCATGCAGGGCTCTGCCAGCTTCTGCCAGCTGGTGGTTTGGCCCATCTTGTATTTAAAAATCTCTTTTGTCCCTCAGATTTTATGACTAATTATGATCACCGAAAAAATTACACACACGTTATAAAATGAGAGTGATTTGATTTGTGGCTCTTTCTGATGGGTATTTAGTGAATTTTTTTATAGCTCTTCATTAAAAGACAAGCAAATCCCCAGAGGAAGTGGAAAAAGTGTTTAAAATACAAATAAATGAGGTCTCTATAAAAGATGATGGCTTCAAAGGGGGGCAAAGAGCTCTGAGAGCCATCTGCTCAGTGGCCACTAGCCCTCACAGCTCCTTTGCTGGCCATAAGGGATCTCAGAGAAAAAAAGCGTAATTAGAGCCATCCTCCCAGCCCAAAATAATGTTTCCCCCTTCGCGCAGATGTTTTCTCCATCATTTACTCCTAGTTTACCTCCTAAGAGGAGGGGGAAAGGTTTTCAGCAGAAGAGGGGAGGTTGAGATGAGATCTTGGGGAGAAATGTTTTGTGTGAGGGTGGGGAGGCCCTGGCCCAGGGTGCCCAGAGCAGTGGTGGCTGCCCCATCCCTGGAGGTGTTCCAGGCCAGGTTGGATGGGGCTTGGAGCCCCCTGATCAGCTTCAAACCGTTCCCCCTCATCCCATCCCTGCACTCCCTCATCCAGAGCCCCTCCCCAGCTTTCCTGGAGCCCCTTTCAGCACTGGAAGCTGCTCTAAGTTCTCCCCAGAGCCTTCTCCTCTCCAGGCTGAACAACCCCAACTCTCTCAGCCTGTCGTTGCACAGGAGGTTCTCCAGCCCTCGGATCATCTTCGCAGCCTCCTCTGCACTCACTCCAACAACTCCAGGTCCTTCCTGTGCTCAGGACTCCAGAACTGGATGCAGAGCTCCAGCTGGGGTCTCACCAGAGCAGAGTAGAGGGGCAGAATTCCCTACGATGCAGGAGGATGGGGATGAGCAGGGATTTACAGGGCTGCTCCCACAGAGGAAAAATTCTCGCTTGGTGCTGGTGACTTCTTCAGGGGGGAAAGAGAAGAAAACAATGAAAAAGATGTGCAGTTTTCATCTCCTTCAGAAAGATGGGTTTGTCTTTATCGGCTGTGTTCTTTAAAGATCCTGGTGAGGGGAGAAACCCTGACATGACTGATTGGGAAACTCGAGTGATGGAAGAGGGAAAGTGAAAGGAAAAGGTTTTTTTTCTTCTCCCCTGCTGAAGACAGCAGGAATTGGGGAAGGATTGACTTAGCGCTATCCATCAGAAAAAGACTTCCCATCAAAAAGTGAGTAAGAAAAATAACACCTGGAGAAAAGCAAGAGGCCTGCAAGGAGAGCAGCCCCGCTTGGTGCTGCAAACTCTCCTCGGATGTTGGCAAAGGCTTTTCAGGGGGGGCTCAGCAGCAAGGGGAGACCCAGGCGAGGGAGGTGGGGAAGGCAATCAGAAATTAAACATTATAAAAAGAGATGAAATGGGTGAGGGGGGTGGAAGAAAAGAGGACCCCCCGGAGCGTTTTGGGAAGAGAGATGTTCTTCATGTGGGATGAAAGCAGGGGATGTCAGAGCTGTGCCGGAAGGGGGGGCAGGATGTGAGGGAGGGGGATACGTTGCACTCAGTGGCTCTTTGAAGATTTGTCGGGTCGCTAAGAGCTTGGGAAATGATGCTGTCAGCTTGGCGGGTCTGCTTGGGGAACAGGCAGCTTGGAGGACTGCAAGGGAAATACCCTCATTTTAGCTCCAGCCTGGTGTCTGGCGGCAGAGAAAGCCCTAAAAGAGGATGGAGGTGGGAATCAGAGCATCTTTTTATCGCAAAATCCCATCGAGGGAGGGAGCTGGAGGGGTCTGGTTGAGGAGAGCTGTGGCACGGCAGAAACCGCTGCAAAGAGTCGACACGGCCCAGTAGGGATGGAAAAGCAGATTTTTCCCAGGATCCCAGAGGAGACCTTGCAGAATTTGTTGCAAGGCTGGAAACCATAGAAAAGTTGATGGAGTGGGGCTGAGATTGAAGGCAAGGATATGCCCTGCAAGGCCAATGAGATTTGTTACCCACCCTTTCCATCGCTCTCCTGTTTCAGTCTGCACTTTGGTTTAATCGGTTCCCAGCACTTATCGGCTTCGCTCCCACCCAGCAGTGGAGAGGACCCTCAGAGGGTCCCCTGTCAGGGCACAGCTCAGCCACATCCAGCCTCAGCATTCCTTGTGGTTTGTGTCCCATCACGATTCTCATAAACCCAGCCACTACATTTGCATTATGCAAATTTGGCATATGCAGATCAGCCCTTCCGAAAATAATATGCAATCAGGCAATTAACAACAGCCTTGTCTTTAACTCGCAGGTAGTCTCAATTCCTGCAACTCCTAATTTTGGATTGCCCGGGTCCGCAACCTCAATAATATAATTTTAACTCCCTGGTAGTCATTTTAGTATGGATTCTTCTCTTCCCCCCTCACTCTTTATTTTCCTGCGCCAGCCCCTCACTGCCACCCGCCGGTTGCCTCTCCCTCTGCTCACCCACGTTGAGGAGGATGACAGAAGGATGCTCTTCTCACCGCAGGCAGCACAGCCATAAATTTCACTTATATCCAGTAAAACACAGGCATCCAATTAAAGCCATAATCCTATAAACCTGCCAGCAATCAAACACACTTTTAAAAATCAAGACCGACAGGTACTTTAAATCAATACATACAGGTAACAACTTGCAGTTTGTAGGATCTTCTGACACTGCATCTTTTGCAGCTCCATCATAGAAACAACAAATATGCCAGTCTGTGGTTCGTTTTTATCACTTTTAGCTTCACCAGAGCAGATTCCTGAGTGGCGAGTGATGAGCAGGGATTGAGGGGAATCAAGACAAGTTTGGGTTTGTTGTGAAAATCCACAGCCAAAGCCTGATACAGCCTCACATCTCATGTTATAAGACATCACCGTTGCTCGGCTTCTTTCCTTTGGAGATGTTGGAGGGACTGAAGGGTTGGGATAGATTGTTATTACCCAGATTTTTTTTCCAGAAGGTGGAAAAAGAGCTTTTAATTTATGACCCGCTTTCCGATAACAGCGAAAGGCTCTGCCAAACTGAGAAACCTTTTCTATCAGGTGTGATACAAAGTGTTTGGCAACGTGAAGGGACAGAGCACGTGACTGATGCTAAGGAGGCATCATTGCCACTCATCACGCCGCCGGCAGTGCTAGGAAGAGGAGAGTCTCTGGGTTTGTGGCCATTTGTCAGGTTGCCGTGGGTGAATTTCTGGGTTTGGTCTCTGTTTCCAGGACACTTCAATTCGAACAAACCCAGCCTGCTTCCTCCTGATGGTGGTGCCTCCCTGGAGCTCTGTGGGCCCACGGCTGCCTGTGAGGAGCACAGGAAAATGAGAAAGGAAAATAATTTAGTGCACTATCATAGAATCATGGAAAGGTTTAGGTTGAAAGGAACCTGAACCTTAAAGCCCATCCAGTGCCACCCCTTGCCATGGGCAGGGACACCTCCCACTGCATCAGGGGGCTCCAAGCCCCATCCAACCTGGCCTGGAACACCTCCAGGGATGGGACAGCCATCACTGCTCTGGGCACCCTGGGCCAGGGCGTCCCCACCCTCACAGTAAACAGTTATCAAGGTATTTGGGCTGCTACCACAACATTCATGTGGTTTGGCAAACCCAAGTGGTTGAGTAGAGCAGAGCCAGCATCCATCTCCCACCCCATCCACAGATTTGGTAAACCCAGAGAGCTGAGTAGCACGGAGCTAGCGTTCATCTCTCACCCTATCCATAGGTCCCATCTTTTGGGGGAAAAAATATTTGTTAGTGAGGTGATGCATCGAGTGCCTGTTTGGCTCTGTCTCTCTATGATGCACCTTGACCTTGCTCAAAGTAACCTGGAAATTACATTTTCACCTCCACTTCTGAGGTTCTCTCGGTGAGGCTGACAGGCAGCGTCATTCCCATACTCTGTCTGCCTTTGTCTGTGTTACCTTATGTGTCATTCAGTGTTAAAATTGGTTGGTTTTGCCAGGTAGGAATCATGGATGTCAGGAAAATGAGAATCAGATGGAGTTTCATACCTTGCCGGGTCCCAGAAGCCCTGCCCGAGCCAGTTCAAAACCCACTGAAGCCATAACTGAGCTCTCCGACAACACCAGCATCTTTGCTGGGAACTTAAACACCACGTGTATAGCAGCAGGGAAGCATTTTAAGCATATTTAGGGATGCTTTGAGCAGTTTTATTTGGGCTATTTTTTTGCATCCTGTAAAAGCAGGCACTTCCATCATCGGGATCCAAATGCAATAAATGTGGCAGTAGTCGTAAAAAATCTTTCAGACTGACCTGGAATAGCTTTTCTAGACCTCAGAAAGTGGCTGTGTGGACTTACAGCTTGCCAGTAGTGAGCTGCTCACCATACGAGGAGCCAGCACGTGCTCCAGCCCAATGGATGCCACAACCCCTTTGGTTTTTAAGTCCTTCCCAGCAATAAGCCACGAGCTTGAAATTAATGACCACTTCATGGAGAGAAAATGCAGTCATTGACCTGGGACTGAACCTCAGCTGTTCGACGCAAAGCATTTGCTACTCTTCAGATGTTCATTTGCAGGAGTCACGGAACAAAACCTTGATCTTCTGAATACAAAATGTTCTGGTGCCATGGAGCTGTTTCCTCTCTCATGTTCAAAAGTTCACTTTGTGGGGTATGTCCAACACATTTTCACTAATTTAATACCAAAAGGCAGCCAAAGAAATCTCCAGGGCAAATTTCCTGTGTGGAACATCATGAAGTTGGTGGAATAATGATCCAAATGATACCCAAGTTGAGGATCCCAAGATCTGCATTCTAAGACCTATGACCTCAGCACCTCTCTGCTAATGGCCCTCTGACCCAGTGGGAGGTGTCCCTGCCCATGGCAGGGGGTGGCACTGGGTGGGCTTTGAGGTCCCTTCCAACCTAAACCATTCCATGATCCTACAATCTTTCTGCTGTCTGTTGATTGGGTGTCAGAATCCCAAACCTCTTTGGGGTCATAGGCATCAAAGCCAGATTGCTTGGAAAATATAAGGGATTGGAGTCAGAAAAAAAATCACTGATTTTCAGTCTCAGCACCCAGGGCTGCAGCGAAAGCATCTTATGGGCTGGGGAGGCAGTTTTACAACAACAGATTTTGGTGACAACACTTAGCTCTTCCCATCAGTCCCACGGGATGCACCTGGTAAAGAGAAAGGATGCTGAAAAATTGGCAGGACTACAAAGAAAGACCCAGCAATAACCTGAGGGCCAACAAAAATGCTTTACAGTGGGAGACTGTAGAGACTTTGCCTCTATCTTATCAAGAAAAACCATGAGAGTGACTTGATTACAGCACACCAGCACCTTCTCAGGGAGGAAACACTGGGCACGGCAAAACCTCTTTAATCCAGCAGCCAAAGGTACAGTGAAAAGCAAAACCTGGAAGCAGAAGCCAAATCCATTCAAATAAAAAATCAGGCACCGTTCTGTTTTTTTTCCTATTAACATGAATGATTTAACCATCAACCCAGCCCACCAGTGAAACCCTGCTCCAGCGCCGCAGCGGTCGGTCCAGGCTCAGCAGGGACCAGCAAAGGCAGAAGAGTGGGGTTTATTACACGACATTTGGGGGTGCTGTGCTTCATCAGCGTGGATTTGCAGAGCAGAGGAAGCTGCAGGTACTTCCAAGCCCAACCCAACTCCTCCACGCTCGGAGCCCTCTGCTCGCCGGTGAAGTTTGCCACTTCCCAGCCCCTCGCTCTCATCGCAGCCTGCAGATGCATCTGATCCACACTGCAGATAATGACAGAAAATTACAGTGTAATAAGATAATGGGATTTATTTATAGAATTTGCTTTCCAATCACGCCCACATGATATATGTATCCACACACGCACACATGCACACACACAGCACTCTCTATGTATATATATTAGCATAAGTGGTTGGCTTTGTGGCAGCAAAATGCCACCTGGGGGTTGTCGAGATGTTCCCAAGTGGTTCAATAGTAGTGAGAAGGGTGCTGGCACATCACAAGTAGTCCCCTCATCAACATAACAATGACACCATATTTTCATGGCACTTTTATCTCAAAGCACTTGGGAAAAAAAAAAAAAAAAAAAAAAAAAGAGGGGGTGGGGGTGGGAAATAAAAACGCTACCCAAGCCCCAGTGCATGCAGAGATGAGAATTGAAATGCACTGACAGATTTAACCGCAGACAAATCCCGTCTCCAATAGAAACAAGCCAAGGGAAATTTAAGGAGGCAGCTTGTAATTAGCTGGTGATGGTCAGCACAGCAGGACTCTTAATGAACTTTCTCCCCCCAGGGTCCTGTTGGGTTTAAGAAAACGAAGGTGCGGCGGGTTGGTGGGTCTCCAAATCCCGAACAGGCATGGAAAAGCCTGGCAAGTGCAAACTGAGGGTGCTGAAGCACCATAATAACTGAATTGAAGGTGTGGCGGCTGTTCCACCTCCTGCTGGGGTCCCAGATGGGTTTCCCAGCCCACAAAGATGCCATTTTTAACCATTCAAAATGAGAACGTGAAGCTTTGGAATTTGCAGCCTTGTGTGACCAGCAGGGCAGGGAGGGGATTCTGCCCCTCGGCTCCGCTCTGGGGAGACCCCACCTGGAGCCCTGGGTCCAGTTCTGGAGTCCTGAGCAAGGGAAGGACAGGGAGCTGCTGGAGCGAGTCCAGAGGAGGTCACGGAGATGATCCGAGGGCTGGAGCACCTCCTGCACAAGGACAGGCTGAGAGAGCTGGGGTTGTTCAGCCTGGAGAGGAGAAGGCTCTGGGGAGACCTTAGAGCAGCTTCCAGTGCTGAAAGGGGCCACAAGAAAGCTGGGGAGGGGCTCTGGATCAGGGAGTGAAGGGATAGGACAGGGGGGAACGTTTTTGAGCTGAAAGAGGGGAGATTAAGATGAGATTTTGGGGTGAAATGTTTTGCTGTGAGGGTGGGGAGGCCCTGGCCAAGGGTGCCCAGAGCAGTGGTGGCTGCCCCATCCCTGGTGGTGTTCCAGGCCAGGTTGGATGGGGCTTGGAGCCCCCTGATGCAGTGGGAGGTGTCCCTGCCCATGGCAGGGCGTGGCACTGGATGGGCTTTGATGTTCTTCCTGACACAAACCATTCCATGATTCTCCTGCCATGAGGCCACTGGTTTTGTTATTTGTTTCCTACTTTGTACAGCAATCTGCATCCCAAAGTCCAGCTAGAGAGTGGGCACAGAAGCTGTTAATCTAAAGGTGAATAGATCAGCTGCTCCCTGCTAAATAATCCTGCATCCTAATGAAGCATCAACCACCAACGCAGCAGTGTTCGCAGGTGAAACAATGGCAGAGTTGCTGAATCTCTGCATCCGTTGCTGCTGCTCCGATCATCTCCATCACTGTACCCAGCACCCAGCCCGCAGCAGCCAGTGGACACCTGGTACCTGCTTTCTGGGTGAAACACCAACTTTTTGGGGAGAAATGACATTTTCAGCACCTGCAAACTTATCAGCAAAAGCGTTTTCCCCATATGCTTCAGCACAAGACCTGTGGTCCACGACGGGATCGTACCTGCCCGTCAGTGGGGCACCTTTAACTGGGCACAGGCAGTGTGTGAGCATCCCCATTCAGCATCCTTGCCCACAGGTTAATCCCAGCCCCGCTGGGCATGGGGAGGGGATGGCAGGCATCTCTCCACTTGGCTGCAGCAAGGTGCAATTATTTTCCAAGGGCTGTTGAGCATCTCCACCGAGCCGGCTTCTCTGGGAAAGATCAAAGCCAACCTCTGATCAGGAGAGCTGAGCAAGATCCCTTCACAGTACGGGAGAAGAGGGAGGAGAGAGAAAACATAAAGAAAAGGGGGATGGCTTGGAGCAAGGGGAAGTTTTCCATTACTGGGGCTGCATAAACCCCAAACAAGCCCCGCTGTGGATGGTGTCTCACCGCCAACAACTCCATCACGGCATGACCAGGCTTCTTCAGCCCACCAAGGTGCTGGTCTATGCTGATGGCTTTGGGTAGGCGATGTAGGGCTTGCCATATCCTGCCCATGGTCCTCCAGCATCCCCAAGCTCATCTCTGCTCGGCTTTGCCAGTGGGGCAACTGAGGCTCCGAGGGCTTTTCTTGGAAATGCAAAGGAACAAGAAGATCCAGATCATCTTTTATAGATGTTGTTGCCTCTGGCAGAAAAGTCGAAGCAAATTCTAGCACTTCTCTCCTCCTTTGATTTCAGTCCTTTTAACAAGAGAGGAGAGAAAGACCCCCAAATTAGACCCCAACCCTGCAGGCACCGGAGTTGAGGTGAATGCTTGAAGATACCCCCCCACCACATTCCCTCCTGCCAGCCACCTGGCAGCTAAAAAATCATCAACAACATCGATTTGGGGGCTCCTTTCAGACTGTGAAGAAGGGAGAGGAGAAGGTGCAGGACTGACAGAGGTTCCCTCTCCCTTAAAACTTAGTTGTGCTCTATATTCAAATGGCAGTTTAATGAGCCTTTCCCTATTTCCAGCAACTTTATCACATCATTAAAGTGTAGAAATGAATAATACATCTAGCAGTTGGATTAAGCTGAACTCCAGACCCAATGCATCTTCAAACGGAGGAGGGAAGCGAGGAGGCTGGAGGACGGGATGCTGGGTGAGGGTGGCAGCCGCGCCAGGGAGAGGACGGAGTTATTTCTTCTCTGATGTGCCAAAACCACACACAGGGATGTCTGTGGCCCTTCCCAGAAAGCCAAGCTCCTGCTGGTTTGGCTCAGTGATGAACAGGAGCTGCTATTACCCAAAATATCCCTCCTCCTCTCCTCTCTGGCCTGCAGAAATGAAGGAATAAATTTTTTTAATTGTTTAATATTATTTTTAATTACTGCTTCCAGCAAATTCAGCCTCAGACACTGCAGTCAGTAAGGGGATGAGTCAAGACCAGACACAGGCTTCGTGTGTACCTCTGTCTCTTGCTCAGATCCATCTCTTCACATCCTTAAAAACAAAGCAAATTGGGTAAAAAAAAGGCTTATCCAGGTCACACCACACCTTACCGAGTGCTGGGACAGGTCCTGCCCAAATTTTCCTGATGCTGAGGAGGAACATTCATTACGTCTGCATGGATGGATGGGCAGATGGAGATTTTGCTGCTCTCGGAGGCAGGATCTGAGCCCCAGGCACCCAGGAGTGTCCTGCATCCCAAGGTGGCCTCACCATGGGCTCAGCTCCCCAAGGAAAGAAAACAATCTCATTTATTAAAAAGAAAGCTCATTTAAACTGGGAGAAGAAGGCAAAGAAAAGAAATCAAGAGGCAAAACCAAACCATCTTTGGGTCAGGATGTGAGTGTATTCTCCCCAAGGGTCAAATAAGTAATTAATGCTGGAAAGATTCACAGATTGGGGCTTTTTTATGAATAAATTGTACTCATCAATGCCAGTCTTTATATCTATGTATATATTGCTCATTGTTTGTGGGCATTGATTTATTTTTCTCATTCTCTCCCATTGTTAGATTTCGAACGGTGCTTACTGATGTGAGAAAAGCCATCCTGTGTTGCTGATAGCTCCAGAGATAACTGCAGAGGTCAAGGAATGGATGGGGAAAGGGAAGAGAGGAGGGGAAAAAAGTTTCGACATCTCCAACTCCATCCTCACTCCCTGCAAACCTGCAGAAAAATAGCATTGAGTGGCCCAGATTGGTTAATGAGATGGATTTCCCCGGGGCCAGACCGGAGGGAGAAAGGAAGGAAACAATTTAACTGTATTTCCTCGTTATCTGATCTCAGTCATTTTAATTTGTGCTCTCTTTGAGGCGTCTCCTTTTTTTGTGTGTGTGTTCATCTTCTCCTGTCGTGTGTGTTCAGCTGAGTAATGGATGACATTGCAAGAAAACGGGAGGTTTTTCTTGTCCAGCCCAATAACCACCCCCAAGGTCGCACACGATGGAGGGAGATGATGCTTTCAAGGTGAGACAGAAAGGAGGAAAGAAAACCTTCCCTTATCAGATCTTAATAAAATAAATTCGCTGGTGTATTCCCATCATGCACCAAGAGCAGCCTCATCCTTTCCCATTTCCTCCCCCTTCAGTGATGGTAAAGCCGGTCCTAAGCGATCACCCATGGGAACTGAGGAAGTAATTGCTCAGTAAGAGAGATCAGGCTTTAAGGAGAGGTTGAAGAGAATTGCGTTGGAGACCCAGGGATGTGAAGAGCACATGGGGTGGCCAAGAAACAGCTGAACCCAGCGGCAGCAACTCCCTAAAGCTGAAGGCAAGTCCCTTACTTGGTTTGAGGGTTTTTTTCATAGCGTTTCAAAGAAGCAATTTGATAAAATGGCTATTAATTATGCCTGCCTTTGTTTGAGCAATTAAGGGGCCATTTCACTTATGGGAGAGCCCAGATGAGCCTGAATGAGGTCAAAGCAAAGCAAAGCCACCTTAAGCTGAATTGTAAAAGCAGTTTGATTCTCGGAATTTGGCCTCTGGAGCATTTAGTGGCAAGACCAAGGGAGAGGCTTCTGCATCCTAAAACCATTCAGGGAGGCAGAAATAAGGCTGCTAACAAACCTTTCGGTCACAGCAACAACGCACTGGCAGGAGCTGCCCAGGAGGAATCGCAGCCCGCAAAAGTCTCGCCGGCGTGAGGACGATATTACGGTGCCAATGCAAAGCGAAACAGAGCCCTGCAGCTCTAATTAAAAGGGCTGTTGTAGCTAATGATCTGCCCAGTGCTAATTAACTTCAAAACGTGGCAGCTCAATACGCTTTCCACTCTGCTGCTGGGTTTGCTGTTGTTCATGCGTGCAAGCGCCTTCTCCAGGCTCCTTGTTGGGTCAGCATTTTCCCTGAGCTGTCCCCAGAATCTTCCAAGCAGGAGTAACCAAATCCTTGCAGACCTCTGACATTGTTCCTCCTCCTCCTTCTCCTCTCGCCTTTAATTATTTTTGTTTTCTTTTTTAATTTGCCCCATTCTGGTTCCAAGTCTCAGAAAGCGGTGGCTTACGACAGAAGTGTCTTCTCAGCCGTATTTAAGGCATCTCACCAACACGATGCTCGCATAAAGTTCAGGTAGCGCAGTGATTTAAATTTAGCTTGCGGAGGCAACGAGGAAGCAGCCGTGTCCTTCAGCAGCGGATTTTCCTCACTTTCCCTCCAACCTGGCTACAGATCCACGCACCAAACCTCCCACACGCTGCTTTGATGGGGGTGATTTTGGACGCAGGATGGGATATGGTCTTTGCATCCCAGCTTTGTGTTGGAAATCAGGTCTCCACATTGGTGTCAGGCAGAGAAATCACCAACATTAAGCGTCAGGTTTGGGGTTTTTTTAAGTCTGATTACCTGTCATAGGTGAGGGGATATTGCACAAGGGACAAAAAGGTTTCCCAATGCAAAAAAATTACCTGTGGGATCTTCATGATTTTCTATATTGGTCCAACCCCCTTCTATCGCTTCCTCCTCAGAGAAATACAGTACTACGAAGCGTGACTGGCAGCCAGCCTTTGCCATCTGCTCTGGCCCCTCATTACGAATTCACAACAAACATATGTGACAATTAGATCTGTAAAAACATCTCGTGGATCATATGCGTTTGAAATACGGGCATATGCTCTCTGCCCAATAAATCCCACGTCTGAGCTGGGTTTGCTCGTGAAGAAGACACCGGGGAAGAGGGATGAGATGTTCTCCTCACCTACGCTCACATATCAGAGGGAAGGTTTGGAAGAGAAACTCTGTTCTGCTAGAGGAGAAGGGAAATAAATGATTGTGAATGAGGATGCTTGGAGGTACGGTGGGCTTTACAAGGGGCTGAACCCTTTTGATGGCTGGTTTCTTAAAGGCAAAAAGCACAGACTGGGTTTGATAAGCCAAAACACACATGAATTCATCTCACATGAACGCCCCAAGGTTTGCACAAGATCTCTGTCTGCTCTGTTGAAGACGCACCTCTGTGCAAGTGCTGCTGGTTGCTTGAGTGACTGATTATGATGATAACTGCTCTAGTAGCCCTAATTGAATTGCTGCTTGAAAAGGAGCGGCTCAGAGGGAGGACGGCCAAAATAATAGTTACTGTCTACTCAGCTGCCCCTGTGATCAGGCAGCTTTGGCGCCAGGAACACCACTGCTCCATTGGTGGGATGTGTCCAAGGATCAGAACATCAGCCCACGTCGCTGCAGCTCCTTGTTGCTTCCGACCCCTCACAATCCACCAGAAAACTATCAGGGAGGAGGCAAAAACCATTCTCAGAGCCTAGAAGGTCTCCTATCAATTCTTCAAGCTTCATCTGCTCTTCAATCTTTAGAAGAAGTCACTCTCCGTTGTATCATGATGCTCAATAAATTCTTGATACCTGAAGAAATCCTCTTTTCCCCCCATATTTCCTTTGCCAGACCTCTTCCTGCGCTCTCTAAAATTACAAGCTCCCCTTACCTCCTCCTTTGCTTCCCCTCTATTAAGTAGGAAAGAAGAGACCCTCGCGGCGCGGGCGGCAGCGTGCTTGTAAACAGCCCCTTGTGTTTCCCCAAATTGCCTTTTCATTAATATCACCTGGTTTGTTGTAGCAATAAATTGGGTGTGCGGCAACTGCACATCAGCTGCTTTCAAGTGCTTTGATAAAGGAGCCCTCTGATACCTCTTTTTTCAGTTCCCTTCAGCCCCAGTAAAAGGGGTGTGCTGTGAGGTTTCTTCTCCAGAAGAAAGCGATGCTGTGGTGCTGGCAGGCTTTTGGTAGTTAGTTTTGATTTAAAAGTTTAAATCACCACATTTCTGGAAGATGTTCCTGGGGTGAAGCCAGAACTGAGCCTTTGCTGGGGATTTGGGTTGTCAGCAGCTCACTGGAAGGCGAAACAGCTGCTCCAGCCAGGTTGGAGAAACACTGGGAATCCCAAGACAATGGGTGAATACATAGGCACTTCGGTATTTTAGGAAGAGATTTCCTTCTTTCCTGAAGATGAGAACATGCAAGAACAAATACAATTGGTCATCAAACTCCATGGAAACAGAGAAGACAGAGTTTTCATGTAATGAAGGCACAAAGCTTAGGGATGAAAATAAAAGGGAAGCCCCATCCAACCTGGCCTGGAACACCTCCAGGGATGGGGCAGCCACCACTGCTCTGGGCACCCTGGGCCAGGGCCTCCCTACCCTCACAGTAACAAATTCCTTGCTAAGATCTGGTCTAAATTTTCTCTCTTCCAGCTTAAAGCCATTCCCCTCATCCTGTCCCTGCACTCCTTGATAAAGAGCCTCTCCTGGTTCTATGATTCCGTGTACCCCGAGAGCAGCTTGGAACAGCTGCAAAGAAAGCAAGAGTTGCTGATGGGGAACAAGGTGCCTGAAGCATTGTCCTTCTCTGCACACAAGGATTTTTGCAGGGCAGGTTTTTGCCCAAGAAGTTCAGAGATGATTTTGTTTTGTCTTTTTTTTTGTATCTTTTGTCCTCCCAGCCCCTTGATTTCTTGCAAGGAGGAAAAAACCCTCATGTTTTTGGAAATTGCCCCATACATCCCCTCATAGCAGTCAGGCAATGGCAGAGGGTAAGTGGTGGCATTGGCATTGGTGGCTGGGCAACAAAAAGTGGGAAGCAGTAGGAGTCACGTGGATGCTGTTCCTTAGACTCCCTCAATTAATAAAATAATGCAAATTGCTGGAAGCAAGTGACCTTGAGAAGCTTTTCCCACGCACACGCTCTCCCCCCGGGGCTTCATCCTCCTTTGTTGTCAGGTATTGAAACTTTCGATCACAACCCAAAGCTGATCGGTCTCCACTGAAAATCACCCAGGGACAAAGATGGACAAGGCAAATACATCTTTTCAAACAAAACTTGTTAAAACTACTTATTTGCTTTTATTTTTTTCTTCTCATTATCACCAACCAGATAAGAACCCCAAATAATTTTTAAAAGCAAATCATGTATTGTTTAGGTTTGCTTATCGAAAATCAAGGGGGATTTTTCCTAGAAAATGTTCTCCTTTTTTCACCAGCAAACTAAATTCTCTGCTTGAAAAGTTTTGCTTCCCTGTGAAATGTGGGCATTAACACTCTTATCTTTCCTGAAGAAAAGAGGAAAGGAGGAAAGGGAGCCTTTCTCCCCTGTCTTTTGTAGAACATGAAGAGTCCGTGCTGTACCATGACTCACATCTCCTCAGCATAGTGAGAGGCACACGATGCTGAAGAGGTTTCAAAGTAATCCAAAATCTTCCTTTTTGTAGAATCGTAGAATTATAGAATCCTGGAATGGTTTCGGTTGGAATGGACAAAAAGCCCATCCAGTGCCACCCCCTGCCATGGGCAGGGACACCTCCCACTGGGTCAGGGGGCTCCAAGCCCCATCCAACCTGGCCTGGAACACCTCCAGGGATGGGGCAGCCACCACTGCTCTGGGCACCCTGGGCCAGGGCCTCCCCACCCTCACAGCAAAACATTTCTCCCTAAGTTTTCACCTCAATCTCCCCTCTTGCAGCTGAAAACCCTTCCCCTCATCCTGTCCCTGCACTCCCTGATCAAGAGCCCCTCCCCAGCTTTTCTGGAGCCCCTTTCAGTACTGGAAGCTGCTCTAAGGTCTCCCTGGAGCCTTCTCTTCTCCAGGCTGGACAACCCCAACTCTCTCAGCCTGGCCTTGTGTGGGAGGTTCTTCAGCCCTTGGATCATCTCCGTGGCCTCCTCTGGACTCACTCCAACAGCTCCAGGTCCTTCCTGAGCTCAGGACTCCAGAACTGGACACAGGGTTCCAGGTGGGATCTCAAGAGAGCAGAGCAGAGGGGCAGAATCCCCTCCCTCACCCTGCTGGTCCCACTGCAGCCCAAGATCTGGTTTTCAGGGTATAATGTCTTCATAGCACCAAGAGGACCCATGGATCTATGATCACTATTGTTCTTATCCAACTGCTTCTCCCTGGGCATCGCGTGCCAAAACAGGAGCAAGACTCCAGAAATGCTCTCCCTATCTAGTTCTTCCCACCACCCCCTTTCTACCACTTCCTACTCCCTATCCTTCACCCCTCGGCAAATGCCACTGTTAAATATGAACCTGGGAAACAGCTGAAGGAGGAATAACAAAGTCACTGGATTCCGAGACAGATCATGGCAAGAGAGGAGATAAATCCTGAGAACAAAGCCTGCACAGGGAGGAAAAGACAAACACTGAAATAAATATGAAAAGAAGACAAATTTAGGCTACAGGGAGCGGGGTGAGCCAGAGAGAGAGAGGAAATTGCACTGAAATAGACAAGGTTTCCAGGAGACAAAGGTAAAATTGGGAAAAATGAGATCTAAACCGAAGGGGGATAAATCAAGAGGGCAGCAATGTCTGAAAATTATTGGGAATGAAGCCTTCCCAGTAAGTGAGACATCCCCTGCAAGAGCAATCTGCTGCAAGCAGCAAATACAGCCACGGTGACAAGGACACAGCTGGAGGGGGGTAGGCAATCTGTTGGGTGACGCTGACTTGTCCATTCGTCCTAAAAGGCTTTCTGCAGCCACATCTCCTGGTGGCTTGTGCTTTAGGAAGCTCCTCCTCCTTGTCTTTCATAGAATCATGGGACCTTAAAGCCCATCCAGTTCCAGCTCCCTGCCGTGGGCAGGGACACCTCCCACTAGACGAGGTTGCTCAAGGCCCCATCCAACCTGACCCCAAAAAGCAAGGAGAACTCCACAGGGCGCAGGTATTTTTACACCAGGATCTATGTCTCCAAAACACCAGAACCTCTTTATTTCCCAAAAAACACATTTTATTCAGAAAAGCCCGCTGAGGCTGCAGCCGCCTCACCCACACAAACAGAGTCATCCCTTTTTACTGAAGGTTTTTATCAAAGATATTTCCTTCTACAGCTTCTTCCCAAGAAAAAACCCAGTTGTTAAACTCTCCCCAAAGCCTCTAAATCCTCCCTGGAGGAACCGGCGCTGCACCATGGTGGGGCCTGGTGGTTCCTGAAGACCCGCAGTATTTTCGCCCTCAGGCTCCTCTCTTGCTCCTTATCTAGATGATGCTGCACAGATAAATAACAGCAGCAATCCTAAATTGAGATCACAACATGCTTTACACTTCTCTGTTGCACTGCAAGCAGGGAAACTCTCCCCAGGCTGTAGGAAGGCAGCATGGAATTATTTATTTTCCTTTGTGCCAGGCAAAGCTGTGACATAAAGCCTACGGCTTGTTGTACGTTGTTTTTTTTACCACATCTCCCCCACTTTGCTTTGGCAAGAAACTAAGTTTTCAGCTGGGAAAACCATGTGCCATGCCAAACACACCCCCAAATTTTCCCTGGGAAAGTAGAAATCTCTACACCAACACGTTACAACTTGGCAGCACTGCTTTATGGGAGGGGACTATTAAAGGCCCAATGGTTTCTGTAGAGAAAATACTCTATTTCCCGCCAAAAATCAACTTAATTCTTGTTTGTAGACCTATTGTGACGTCTTGGCTCATTTGCAGCAGTTTCATAGAATCATAAACTGTCCTGAGTTGGAAGGGACCTATGAGAATCATCGAGTCCAGCTCCTGTCCCTGCACAGGACACCCCAACATTCACACCGTGGGGCTGAGGGCCTTGGCCAAAGGCTGCTGGAATCTTGTCAGGCTGTGACTGCTTCCCTGGGAGCTGTTCCAGTGCTCAAACACCCTCTGGGGGAGGAACCTTTTCCCAATGTCCCACCTAACCCTCCCCTGGCATCTTCCTGCCATGCCCTGGGGTGCTGTCATTGCTCCCCACAAAGAAGAGAAAAAGCACTGTCTCCTCCTCCTCCCCGTGTGAGGAAGGGGCAGAGCGCGATGAGGTCTCCCCTCAGTCTCCTCCTCTCCAGGCTGAACAGACCCAGGGACTTCAGCCGCTCCTCACACCATTTCCCCTCCAGACCCTTCCCCAACCCCATGGCCTCCTCTGGACGCTCTCCAGGAGCTTTAGATCCTTTTTAGCCTGCGGAGCCCAGAACTGCCCCCAGTGCTCAAGGTGGGGCCACACCAGGTCGTGGCTGGTAAAAGGCTCTTGGTGAGGTTGGTTGTGGAAGCAAGGAAATTGGAGGGATTTTGAAGGCAGATTTGGAGCTGATTGGGACAGCAGGGTTCCCTTATCTAGGGCTCACTCTCCCAAGAGACTCGGGGACACCTCATGGTTGGTGTGTGTCCCCCAGGCAGCACTAAAGTTACCAAACGCTGTTGTATAATAGAATCATAGACTGGTTTGGATTGAAGGAAACTTGGACCCCATCCAGTCCCACCCCCTGCCATGGGCAGGGACACCTCCCACTGGATCAGGGGGCTCCAAGCCCCATCCAACCTGGCCTGGAACACCTCCAGGGATGGGGCAGCCACCACTGCTCTGGGCACCCTGGGCCAGGGCCTCCCCACCCTCATTGTGAAGAATTTCTTCCTAATGTCTGATTTAAATCTTCCCCCTTTCTATCCAAAGCCATTCTCCTTCGTCCTATCACTACTTATCTCGTAAAAAATCCCTCCCCAGCTTTCCTGGAGCCCCTTTCAATACTGAAATCTGCTGTAAGGTTTCCCTGGAGCCTTCTCTTCTCCAGGCTGAATGAACTGGACACTCTCAGCCCGTCCTCACAGCAGAGGAGCTCCAGCCCTTGGATCATCTTTGTAATTTCCTTTGGACTCTCCAAGGGAATTTCCTCTGGGCCCAAATGCAGATGGGAAATTGCATGAGGCCCCCCCCAAAAACGTGACACAAAAGTTGGTGTCAAAGCTCAGCGCAGCTCATCTCATCCAGCAGGTCCCACTGATGTGCCCTCATGTTTGCTTCCTCGTGCCCAACTTTTTATATGCCCATATTCCCCCGGCACTCACTGCTCTCCTGGCCTTTCCCCTCTCTTCCTCTCTCTGATTTATGTAATTGGAAGTCCTGGTTGGGAGCTGATATTATGACACGTCCAGACTTCAAAATAAACCTCTCTCTTGATACCGGGTTATTTTATTGGGTGCATCAAGGCTGAAAACAACCTCATTCATCTTAAGAAATGTATTTTCCCATTTGCTGTATAAATACATACATGTTTCCTTGCATTATTCACCCTGGCACAGCAGATAGATGAGCAGCAACCACGGCACCACATTTTTATTTCTCATTCTGTAACAGAAAAGGCACCAGGGAGGTTTTGTGGCAGGAGCTCGGCGGTACGGAAAAATCAGCTGGGGCCAAGGGTGGGGAGACAATTGATTGGGGTGGAGAAATCCTACTCCCAGCCAAAGTCCTCGGGGGATGGGGACAAGTTCTGGTCTGTGGGGTCCTTGTCCAGGTCAGGGAGATAATCTGGAAACACGGGAAACAGAGGTCGAGAAAAAGCCAAAGGCCTGAGGAAAAATAAGAAAAGGAGGGGAAAAAAATAGGTAAAGGAGAAGAGGGAGGAACGACAAGAGAGGGGAAAAAATGAATAATTGAAAGTCTGTGATAAACACAGTGTAGACACACTGAAAAAATGCCTGTGTGAAAATGTAATTACTGGCTGTATCAATAATATCAGTGCACAACAGCGGCTGCACTGGGGTTATGACCTAAACAAACCATAAGTCTTGTGAATGCTTAATTCAGTTGCACCTTAGAAATCATCTGTGTTAAAATCCAGGAATCTTAATTCCCGCACGCCTCCACGGTGATTTCATGAAATAATAAAGGGGAAATGCAGCCTTTCAGTGAGGAGTCTCCCATAGCTAAAACTCTAATGGGTTTTGGCTACAGTTGCACTGGTTCTGCAGAGACCAGGTTAGAGGAAAGATGCCGATGGCCAAAACTCTACACCAGCACCCCCCACGGCCAACAGCCCCAGCAGTCAACAATCCCAACAGGCAACAGCACCAATGGCCAACAGATCTGGTAACCAACAAACCCAATGGTCTACAGATCAAATGGTCAGCAGCCCTGGTGGCCAACAGCCCCAACTTCCAACAGATCCAATGGACAACGGCCCCAGTGACCAGTAGGCCAGGGTTTGCCAACAGGACCTAGAGACACTCTTCGTCAGTATTCATGGAAGCCCATTTCAAGTCATGCCTTGCCCTCATGAAGGAGTGAATGTCCTGACGCCCCCCCCTTCCCTTTCTTCTGAGCTCCAGATGACTTGAAACCTGTATCTGCTATTTTTAAATCACTGCTGGGGATACAGAGAGGATTTCTCTTGATTGGACATCATTGCTGACTGTAGTGAGTCCAAAATAAGACTCTCCTTCTCTGCTTTAACTTCCTGCCTGCATTTGGAGTTTCGTTTCATGCCACCAATAACCCTCACTTACCGGTGGCTGCAGTGCTAGGATGGGATACTGGTTTCTTAATCACACCCTGCGTAATTAGACAGGAAAATCAAATTCTTTAACACTAGAAAAGTTGACTTGCGCTGCCTTAACGTTGTGCAGCCTGGAGGTTACATTTGTCCTGAAAATTCATCATTTTCTGGGCAACCCAACCCGATGTGCAGCTTTCCTGTGATGGTCCTGCTTCCTTTAGTCTCGCCCACGTCCAACTGGGAGCAAATCAGCCCCAGGAAGGTGCTTGTGTTCCTCCACCCCATCTCCTTGCACTCCACAACCTGTTGCAATGCAGCTCCTTCCTCACACAGCATCCTGCTTGCCCCCACAAGCACTGATAAACCCAAAAGAGATGCAGATTCAATGTTATCGGGAGATGCAGGGCATGTTTAGCAGGAACTTGAAGGATCATAGCAAGCGGCCTGGATGTAATCCAGGCTGCAGCGGATAAGGAGCTGAAAAGCTGCTGCTGCTGCTGCTGCTTCGTCTTTTCCTTTTTCTTTTCTTCTTTTTTTTCATTGGTTCAAGATTGTAAAGAGGCTGAGAGAGAAGAAAGGGGAACACAGGGACCTAGTGATAACGGGTGATGGACGTGATGCCGTTTCCTCATCGAGAATACCAGAGATTGTAAAGCATTGAGAAATCAAACTGACAAGTGGGAACACAGGCTCAGCATAAGAAACGGCGACTTGTTCAGAGCTCCTGCAGGCCTGGAGAGCTTTTTCGCTTCTCCTCACGATGGATTAAGTGGATGTTGGCGATAGATAATTTTAAACTCCTTCTGCAATGTGTTCTGGCTTGTCATATCCTCAGGGAGGCCTGGAGCCAGAGAGACAAGCACCCAGCGTGACGCTCACAGACATGAAACTCCTTGAACAAGGTGGGGGGGAATAGGGAAAAGTGATGCCCTGCAAGGCTGGTGTCACCAGGGAGCCTTTTTATACTTGGCCAGCTTCAACCGTGGCTTCCCTGGGGCTGTCAGGGATGAGTGAGGAATCAGGTCACGATTTCAGCTGTTTTGGTGGCAAAAGAGGACATTGGCCTTGGCCAATAAGTTACTGAAAATTCAGTAGGCTCCCCAAGAGCCCGTGGAGTTGTTAACTTCATCAGTCCTGGAGATCTGTGACAATTTTGGGCAGGTTTAGGAAAAAAAGTGACCTCAAATCCCAAGGTGCTCAGCCCCGGGAGAGGAGCAGGAGGTTGCAATACCTCCAGAAAGTGCCCCCTCTCTGCTGCACTCACCTTGCCTCACCCTCTTTGCCTCAGTTTCCCTCCTACCCTAAGTAACAATTATTATCCTGGGGTCACAAAGTGGAGGAAGCTGAATTTCAGGACAAAAGAGAGGTAAATCCCGACATGAGCACAAACAAAAATAAGGGAAAACCTCCCAGCATCAAACAGGTTTGATGGAGCCCTGCAGAAAAGCATCCTAATAATGAAAAATATAAAAATACAGTCCTCCTTCATAATTATTTTGCACTGCAATGTGCACAGCACCGGCTTGGATACAATCCTTGCTTCCAGGGAATTTTTTTAAGCCTTTCGTACCTCCCCCTTTCCCTGGATCACTCTCCTCTGCACGGGCTGAGTTGTTTTCTGTTGAGGAGAGCAGCAGCAGGAGCTGCTCTGGAAGGGCAGGGGATGCTCTGCATGTAGATCAGAGCCAGAGGCTGCTTTGAAAATCCCCAGGGCAAAGGAGCAAGGCTGAGACAGGATGCCCTGCCTGAGCCACCATCCACTTAAAATTGGCAGAGGAATCTAGTGGCTTTGATGAAAAATGCCTTCCTTTGCCTTCGCCGCTCCTGTCCAAACAGCATTAGGTGTCGAGCTGATAGCACGGCTTTCACCTGAGGTAGCAGCGAGAAAAAACAAGCCCGGATAGACATTCTGTCCTCTGCTGAGCTGGGTATGTGGAAGTTTTAATTTATAGGTTCAAAGGCAGCGGATGCTGGAAAGCGTCTGTAACCCAAATGAGAAATGAAGATTGCGATGTGAAAGCCCTATCAGCACAGGTAGCAACCACTCGCCCAGGCAACGGCAAATTCCTGGGCCAGAAAACTGGGCTCATAAGGAAAATAAAAGCATTTGAAGAAAGTCCTCGCTATACACATCCCTAAACACCAGTTTATGTCAAAACTGTTGAGATTTTAGAGCATTTTGGGGTGTTTGTGCTTATGTGATGAGTATATTTGGGGGGGTTTAGCTGTTTTCTGCCCATTTTCTCCACTCCTTGTAAAGAAATCGGTTCAAACCTCATAAGGGTAGAGTTGAACTATCTTTGAATTTTGATTAATAATGAGATCTCCATATGGGATGCATAATAATCCAATCCCTGCCTGTGCCATCCAGTCAGATATAGGTCAGCCCGCGATACTGATCTTCAATAAACCCTTGAGCACTGGGAGAGATCCAGACAGCTGAAAGAAAACGAACATCGTGCCAATATGTAGGAAGGATAAATGAGATGACCTGTGTAATTACAGCCCTGTCGGCTTGACATTGATTTTGGGCAAAATAATGGGATGTCTGGTACGGGACTTGTTTAATAAGAAACTAAAGGGAATAACACAAAGGATGCCAATCAACAGGGATTTATGGAAAATAAATCTTGAACAACTAAGTTGATATCTTTTTTTGATGAGGTTATAAATTTGGGCTGATAAAGGTGACGCTGTCAGCGTAATGTACTCAGGCTCCTGCAAGGTTGGGTCTTGCGTGACATCTTGATTAAGAAACTGGGAGGGTAGGAAATCACTGTGGCAGAAATCAGATGGATTCAAAACTGGCTGCTTGACAAGTTTCAAAAGGCACCTCTTGGAGAGGGAATCAACAGGGTCTTCTGCTCCCTGCTGCCTGCAAGGGCCGGATTGCTGCTGTTTGACATTTTTATCAATGACCTGGAAGAAAATAGCACGTCACCCCTGATAAAGTTTGCAGCTGACACAAAGATCAGGGGAATGGCACGGGAGGAAGAGGAAAGGGCATCAATACAAGATGCATCTTAATAAAGGCATTCAACCAGTGCCAGAGAAGGAAGGCTTTTCCCTTGGCAACGGGGATGGGAGATGGGGCTGATAGGCAGATGAACAAGGTTTGGAGGATGAAATGGAAAGCTTTTCAGGCTGGAAAGCATCTTTTCAGGCTTTTTGGTATGAAAAGTTAGAGACTGCAGGGTATTTTGGAGCAAACCCACCTTTGTTCTCCCCAGGTAAGCCTTGCAACACCCATGCTCTGTGTGCATGAGGTCCACGATGCTCACTTGAATTCAGCTCATTCCTCACCCACTTCGGAGGATTTCAAGGACTTGCAGTGCTCAGACTTTATTGCAAATCCCACAAGGCACCTAGCTGAGCCTTTTGGTTTCCAGCTATATTAAAAATGTGGCCTGAAGTGACTTGCCTGAAGCCAGGAACCGCAGGACCGATGCTACTCAGCAGATCTCCACATCGGGTGGGCTTTAGGCAACGTGCAGCCGAGCTCAGCAAACCCTTCCTGCTCTCCAGCTCCCATTTCTTTTCCCAGAATTGCAACAACCCCCCCCCTCCTCCAAAAAAAAAACCTTTTACCACCTCTTGCAAGCTTCGAGTAGCCACAGCCACTTTGATTTTGAAGCTGCCTTCTGCGATTTCACCCAACACCAAACACACACGACACTTCAGGGCTCTCTGTAGCGAGCGCTTTATTGCTTCCAGAGCGGATTTTTTTCAGCTCCTGCAATCCAATGCCCGAGAATAATGGACAGGCTTCAGCCGAGGGAATTTAATTCTGCTCCCACTCCTTTCAGATCAGAGCCTGTGTCAGCGGGGTGCTCTTACAACAAGAGACTTTATTACAGCTTATCCAACACTTGGCAAGTTCTCAATGTGGAGAACTGGTTTGTACTACACAGATTGCCGCTCCGCGTTGCATGCTAATAGAGATCTATAGCTGTGCCGCGTATGTAGAGGGGAAGGGGAGGTTTCTAACCCTTTGGCAGTGAGACAGCATCGAAACATAGACTCATGGAGTGCTTTGGGTTGGAAGGGACCTTAAAGCCCATCCAGTTCCAACATTTCTGCCAAGAACAGGGACACCTCCCACGGGATCAAGGTGCTCAAAGCCTCAACCAAGCGTATTTTCCAGTATGTCCGTGGTGGAAAAGTTTGTGGTGAGACTGAATTGGAAGCCTCGCATCAGGTACAGTGGCCTACCTGGAATCAATGAGCTGAATAGCTCCTTGTCATCCAGCTGGTTCCATCCATGAGATAAAGGAAAAGACAATTGCGCCAGAGATGTATGAAATTCCTTAGGCATGGCTTCTATCCGAGGAGCATCATCAGACATTGCACTGGAATCACATTCAGACACAAATCTCCCCTCCTTTTTTTTCTTCTTTTTTTTTCCAGGTATAAACATTGCCTTCACCTGCAGAAAATCCTTGAGAGCAAACTTACCTGCAAAAAGACCCATCTAACAAAAGACCTTGCAGTAGCCCTCAAATCCAGCCTTCCACAAATTTTTTTCCTCTATTTTATGGTTTATATTTCCCTGCTGGGGACAGGCAGGGGAAATGGAACCCAGGAATCCTGTTTCCAGGGCTCCTGTCTTGCCCAAACAGGGCATCTTCTCTTCCTCTGCCCTGAGCAAACATCAAACTCCCTTTACCTTCAGCAAATGCTCCCCAGGTCTGGCCGGTGAGGTAACTTGAGGATGCATGGCTTGTCACGGCAGATGACACATGCCTCTCTCTCAGGATGTGGTATAATGAGCTGCTTCGTGGTCTCCCAAGGCAGAAATGTATTTATGGCAGAAGGAGAGATTTATAGAGTTTTTCTTTAAAACCTGTCAGCTAATAATAGCCACCGTGGGGCTGGGTTGAGCTGGGCTCTCACACAGGTATAAATCAGGGGTGAGCCCTCAAGCCGTGCCGTCATTTTCTCCCGTTTGGAGACCAAGGAGATGACATCATGTGCAAATGTTTGCGTCTTAGAGAGAAGGAAAAGAAAACATTCCAGCTAGGTTACCAAGGTGTGATGTCTTTATAGACATCCCAGTACATCAGGGCTCCAGTCCCAAACCACCTGGAGCACTGGGACCTTCTTGCAGACCTGCTCTTGTTTTCTAAGACAGGGGTAGCCCAGCAAGGAAAGCCTTCTCATGCTCACAGTGATTTATTTTTACCCTGCCAAATGACCTATATATCTTTGGTCTCAACCAGCAAGCGAAGTTGATAAAAACGCCTTCCGTTGTCCCCTGGCATTGCACAGCCTTGAATAGTACAAATGCCCTGAAGACAACTTTTTTCAAACAAAATAGATGCATATTATCTTTTGATTGTCCATGAGGGGGCTGAATAAAATAGCTAACAGGTTCCAGAGGGATGTAGCCTGCTAATTCCGCTCATGATAAAGGTCTTTTAAAATGCCACTGATGCCTGAAGCGCTGATGAGTTTCCAGGTTTGCTGATGTGTGGAGCGCAGGGCGGGCTCCCACCGGAGCCCATTAGATGGCCTATAGATAGGGTGCACAGGCACAATGTGCAGATGTGCCACTCAGAAGTTGAAAAGCATTACTAAGCAATCCCAGATATTTCCCATCTCCTACAACAAGGCCAAGGAGGGGACAGGATTCTGAAAACCACAGCAGATTTTAGAGTGGAACTCAAAGCATGACGCTGGGGAGGGTGTTAAACTCATGGAGTTCAGTGAAGCCAGGGGCAAGATCCTGCACCTCGACTGAGGCAATTGCAAGCACAAATCCAGGCTGGGCAGAGAATGGATAGAGAGCAGCCCTGAGGAGAAGGACTTGGGGTGCTGGGGGATGAGAAGCTCCACAGGAGCTGGCAAGGTGTGCTCACAGCCCAGAAACCACCCGAGTCCTGGGCTGCACCCAGAGCAGTGGGAGCAGCAGGGCAGGGAGGGGATTCTGCCCCTCGGCTCCGCTCTGGGGAGACCCCACCTGGAGCCCTGGGTCCAGTTCTGGAACCCTCAGCACAGGAAGGACCTGGAGCTGTTGGAGCAAGTCCAGAGGAGGCCATAGAGGTGAGCCAGAGGCTGGAGCCCCTCTGCTGTGAGGCCAGGCTGGAAAAGTTGGGGTTGTTCAGCCTGGAGATGAGAAGGCTCTGGAAAACCTTAGAGCAGCTCCCAGTACTGAAAGGGGCTCCAGGAAAGCTGGGGAGGGGCTCTGGATCAGGGGGAGCAGGGACAGAAAGAGAAGGAACCGTTTTCAGCTGAAAGAGGAGAGATAGATAAGATCTTAGGGAGAAATGTTTTGCTGTGAGGGTGGGGAGGCCCTGGCCCAGGTTGCCCAGAGCAGTGGTGGCTGCCCCATCCCTGGAGGTGTTCCAGGCCAGGTTGGATGGGGCTTGGAGCCCCTGACCCAGTGGGAGGTGTCCCTGCCTATGGCAGGGGGTGGCACTGGATGGGCTTTGAGGTCCCTTCCAACCCAAACCATTCCGTGATTCTATGACTGGCTCTTCACTCTTTTCTCTTTACGCCACATTACTTATTTTAAGATGGAGCTCAAAGCATGGTGCTGGGGAGGAAGAAGAGGGGGATGAATGGGCTCTGTATGTCATCACCTTACATGATATAACTTGTACCCTCCTCTTGTCCTTCACACATTGCATCCAAAAACTCAAGCAACCCATGCCACAGGGGTTTATTTTTCATTCCCTGCCTGGTTCATGTCAAATATTTGAGCATGTCCATCTTGAGAGGTTCCTTCATAATGTCATAATGTCCACCTCATTTCTGCTCCAGGCTGCATTTATTTCTTCCTGCAAGGCCAGCCCGAGCTCAGTAGTGGACAGTGTAATTCAATAGGCTTGCAGATCTGTCTCGGGTCAATTTTAATTCTATTTAAAGGACAGTCGATAGAGCCATCTCTGGGGTTTTCTGAGACGGAATTTCATATCGCGTTTATTATGCACTGAATGCACTGGCTGGGAGAGAAAGCATTTCAGCGTCGATGAGACATTAAGGATGGGATGGGAAGCACTTTGCAACCTTTCTCCTTTGCTATTTTAGGCTCCATGAGACCCTCATCAGCTGGCTCAGGAAGGGGCCAAGGAGGAGATGGCTCTCGGTGGGATTTTTTAGTAGCACTCACGATGCTCTGCTATCCTAATGCTCATGGAGGCCCAAATCAGCCCCTTCTTGAACATCACCAGCCAAAACCTCACCCTGGTGCAGATTTACACCGCTGAGAACTGGCCCTTGGGGTCCAGGGGAGGAGGCATGCAGCGAGGAGGAGATAATTCAAAACACATGAGTTCTGAGTACTGCAGCATGACCATTACAACCTGCTCTACCTCCCTGTTCCTCATAAAATAAGGGGTAATGTCCCAGAGAAGAGCTGGATATTAATAAAGAAAGAGGGCTTTCAGTGCTGCTGCTCATCTAAAACATTCCCTTAAGTGCAGGATGAGATGTTCGAGCACTATGGCACGGGTTTTATGCAACTTAATAAACGGGAAAAATGATATCACTGCTGGAAAAAACAAAATGCGTGCAGGGAAATTGGATCGCATTGCTTTACACTCAGATCAATCCTGAGATTGCATTGCACAAGCAAAGGGGGAGCTATCAGTGCTGCCTCCCACGGCTTGTGCCAACAGGCTCAAGGAAACCTTCGCTTGGGCATTCCTGGGGGGGTCAAAGCCCATCAACCCAGATGGAAATATCTTCATAGAATCACAGAATGGGTTGGGTTGGAAGGGACCTCAAAGCCCATCCAGTGCCACCCCCTGCCATGGGCAGGGACACCTCCCACTGGATCAGGGGGCTCCAAGCCCCATCCAACCTGGCCTGGAACACCTCCAGGGATGGGGCAGCCACCACTGCTCTGGGCACCCTGGGCCAGGGCCTCCCCACCCTCACAGCAAAACATTTCTGCCCAAGATCTCATCTCAATCTCCCCTCTTGCAGCTGAAAACCCTTCCCCTCATCTTGTCCCTGCACCCCCTGATCCAGAGCCCCTCCCCAGCTTTCCTGGAGCCCCTTTCAGTACTGGGAGCTGCTCTAAGGTTTTCCAGAGCCTTCTCTTCTCCAGGCTGAACAAACTGGACTCTTTCAGCCTGTCCTCATATGGGAGGCACTCCAGCCCTTGGATCATCTTTGTGGCCTCCTCTGAACTCTTTCCAACCACTCCATGTCCTTCCTGTGCAGAGGACTCCAGAATTGAATGCAATACCCCAGGTGAAGACCCTGTGGAGCAGAGGGGCAGAATCACCTCCCTTGACCTGCTGGTCACACAAGGCTGCAAATTTTGAAGCTTTAAGTACAGACCCACCCAATAAACCACCTGCTGTAGGAAAACTATCAGCAATTCATTTAATGAGCATCCAGATGATCAATACAGGTCTATACCAAGGAATAAATCCGCTTGCCTTGTGTCAAGGCAAAGGCCAATCAGGGGTTAAAACACCCTTCTGGATTTTACAGTGTGATGGGAGGTCCCCAGGCTGCTCCCAAGTTCTTTCAGTGCCTCACGGGGTTTGCTCCCATCGTGGGGAGCATCCAGCCGTCTGCTGTGGCTCCAAATAAAATCGTCCATTCCCTGCTGGAGATAATTAACGTATATCAGAAAGGAATTTAGCTGGAGTGGCTATTTCAGCAACATGCAGCGTTCTCCCCCAGTTTGGGTTTGTTTTTGAAATTGCACATAAAGTGCAACTGCGGCACATTTACTTTTCTATTATGCCTACGAAATTAAGTTAGATGGCCCTAATAATAGCATTGCCTTTAAAATAACGTTGTGTTTAAAGAACAAACTCTCCAATGTCGCCGGCACAGCATATTTGTCTTGTGCTTAATTTCCACTTGCTGTTGTATTATTAGACATTAACATGATAGTTTTGTTTAATCTCTGGCTCCGTCGCCCATGGTTGACTCCAAACCGATCGCTCGCCCCTCTTGATGAAAGTCCTAATTCATCCTTGTTAGTGCAATTAGGAGGAAATTGGATAACGGTGCCACTTCTCACAAAAGGTCTGGGAGAGGGTGAGGCTCTCCCCGGAGAGGTGAAGCCGACAGCGAGCTCTTGGCTGCAGGAGGATTAGTCGGCTCCTGGGAAGACGATGGGGACAAATGAATTGAGACTTTGTGAAGTTTTGAAGTGGGTTTTGACGGGTTTTGTTGCTGTTTTGCCTGCACAGAGGTGGTAGGAATCCATCCCTCAAACCCAGCTAAGGTTGTCATCCATTTGAGGTTGTTTTGAGCACACCTGCGCAAAGGATGAAAGAAATGTGAAAATAATGGAATCATTTTTTTCCAAAATAGAAGTCCTCAAATGGTTTCAGGAAAGCAGCCGTGGGGTTTTTGCAGTGTTTGCTTTCCATAGACATCTCTCTCCCAACCACGAACATGAGCACAGAAACGAGATGAAGTGCTCTTCAACCACAGCACTGAAAATACTGTGTTTGCAGAGTGGTTACCCGGCCACCGCGCCTCCCAGCATCCTTTCATTAACTTTTAGATCCCTTCAACCAAGCTTTTCCAGATTCAGATGACATCCCCACACCCAGCACCACTTACAGACCCAGCGAACTGGATGTTGTTCAGATCTTAGGCAGAAATGTTTTGCTGTGAGGGTGGGGAGGCCCTGGCCCAGGGTGCCCAGAGCAGTGGTGGCTGCCCCATCCCTGGAGGTGTTCCAGGCCAGGTTGGCTGGGGCTTGGAGCCCCCTGATCCAGTGGGAGGGGTCCCTGCCCATGGCAGGGGGTGGAACTGGGTGGGCTTTGTGGTCCCTTCAACCCAAACCATTCCAAGATTCCCATCCTGGTCAACACAGGAGCTGCAGCACCTGGGCTCATCAAATCTTGTGAATTTGCCACCTCTCTGCAAAAGTTACTCACACAGCCCCTAGTGCTTGGGATAGCAATCTTATATTACAGATTTTTGTATAAAAAAGGCATCTAAGGAGGAGTTCTTGTGGCTCTGAGCCCACCTGGGTACCTGCCTTCCTGCGTCTCAGAAAGCGAATTAAGCTAAACCAGACAAACACGCTTTTATTGCTTAATGAAATACATCCCTCATGGGTGCAACTAGCAAAGGTACAAAAGCTTTCATACCAAAGGAGATTAAATAACTTTTGTTTCTTACCTTGGAAAAGAGGCGGGTGAAGGAGGATTTGATGGAGGTTTACAAACTGTGGATGGTGCAGAGAGAGTGAAACGGAAACCTTCATTTCCGCAAGCAACTTAAAATTGAATAACACTGGATAAAACTAGCGAGAGGCAAATTTGAAGAAAATAATTGTTTAAGCTGTGGAACTTATTTCCAGCAGATATTGTGAAAATCGAAATTACAGATGGGGTGGAAGCAAAGGATTGGACAAATCATAGAATCATGGAATGGTCTGGGTTGGAAAGGACCCTAAAGCTTATCCAGTTCCAACCCCCTGCCATGGGCAGAGACACCTCCCACTGGATCAGAGGGCTGAAATTCAATCTGGCCTTGACGAGGAAAATTCAGGGGAAATGATCCGTTCCAGTATTAAATATGCAGATGCTGACACAATCATGGCAACAGGAGTACTTAATTAGGAGTACTTACAGGAGTGCTTTATACAGAATAGTTTTGTATGTACATTCTCTGCTTTTTCTGCCATTGCTTGCAATTTCTAAGGCAAAACCTGGTCCCTTTGAAAAACCCACAGGGGAATATGTGTCAATAGCCCAAGAATAAAAGAAACATATCTATTTGGATGATTAAACCGAAAGGCAGGATCCAGATGATCTGAAATGGTTCAGGATAGTTAAGAGTGTCGTGGTCTAAACAGCTCTCTTGCCAAACCCTGTAGATTTCCTGGTAGGGACGTTCTCCAGGCTCCTCACTGGCTCTATCGCTTATTTGCAGATTTTGACACCATATTTGTATTTGCATGGCTTGTACCATGCACATCACGATGGCACTGAGTGTTGTCATACTCACCTGGCCACCCAAAAAGTGGAGTCATTCCCCATGGGATCTACGGCTGTGCTCACATGGAAGAGGCAGCCAGTGCTGTTGCCTCTCAAATCACCACGGCAAGAGGGAGAAATCTCAGTAGAAGCAGATTGGAATGTGGGTAGACAGTCCCCTCCACTCCACTTCCAGGTATTCTCAGGGTTTTCAGAGCATCATTGAATTGTTAAGATTGGAAAAAAAGACCTCTAAGCTCATCCAGTCCAACTGTCAGCCCACTGTGCCTGCTCCACCGTGTCCCAAAGTGCCACACCTACACATTCTTTCCAATGCCTCCAGGGATGGAGACTCCACCACTGCCCTGGGCAGCTTCTTCCAATGCTTCACCACTCTTCTGATGGTGAAATTTTTCCTAATATTCTAACTAAACCTCCCTGATGCAACTTGAGACCATTTCTTCTCATCCTATCTCTTGTTATTTGGGAGAAGAGCGCAGCACCCACCTCACCTCAACCTCCTTTGCGGGAGCTGCAGAGACTCCCCTCCGCCTCCTCTCCTCCGGGTCCCTCAGCTGCTCCTCATAAGACTTGTTCTCCAGACTCTTTACCAGTCTTGTTGCCCTCTGAGTATCCTCCAGCCCCTCAATATCTTTCCTGTACTGAGGAAATGATGGATCCTTGGGTCCAGATACCCCTTTTCTGGGGTGGCTTTTTAATCTTCCAGCAAGACCTGCCCTGCACTGATCACAGCGCGCTTGATGAAACATTAGCATGCAGCTCATTTCTGACGGGCCTCGGGAAAATAGACTTGGACAGCGAAGGGGGGAGGAAGGAAAGACTTGTGAATAAACGTCTTGTTGTTGCAGTCCTATTAACCTGCTCTCAGTCTAATCCTGTCCTTAATTGACTTTATTCTGATTATGTTCTTGATATGCCTGTATCAGCCTGGGAAGGTGGGGTAGGAGGTCGTGATGAGTGATGTAGAGGATAGAGTGAGCTGGAGGAGAGCAAAAGAGAGGAGTAGGAAGACACGTGCACTCGTGTGCTTTTTGAAACAGAAGGAAAAAGAAGTTAAACTCCCCCAGAAAGGATAAAATGGCAAAATAAATATTCACCAAAGCAAATTGCAAGCTACTGTTTTAATAATGAAGAGGCTTTAAATTGCCCGTTTAATACACACGGAAATACCATCTGCAGGTAACAGGGGGATGAAACTCAATACCTAATCAACCATCCCCTTGGTAAAGTAACATCACCCCGTCTGTCTGCAATCAGCAGCGGAGCAGAGGCTGCGCTGCCTTGAAGTGGCTCTCTGCGAGGGTTCCGTAATTGTCTTGGCAGAAAGTAAGAGTTCCCCCTAGTGCAGAGCGATAAATCAGGGATAATAATAACTCTTTCCAAAATAATCCTCAGGCAGAAACAAAATCCAGCCGAGAAGGTGGTACGGAGTCAAAACGTGGCACCTGGATCCAAGGGTTAGTTAGGTCTATAAATACACAGAGACTTTCCTGCACCTCTGCTGTTGCTGTAATACACAGTTATTAGGAGTGCACAGCTGTACAGCTTCAGATTTCTTTTTAATCTTTTATTTCCTGGCTCCTTCTCGTGCAGTGATGCTTCTCCCATCATCACCCCGAGTCTCAGGGCTCGCACCGCTAGTGGTAAAGTCTTGCTTCATGCGAACAGGATGGGGACAGCCCAGGGCTACCATGAGGGACTGTGAGCTCCTTGTGGAAAGATGAGGCTCAACACAGCCCACATGACGGTCCTTGAGCTTCAGTGTCTTTTCCAGCAAGGCAGGTCTCGAGGACCAAGACCTTGGGATGGGTTTGAGGTTTTGTCTCTGTGCTGCAGCCAACAGCGACGCCAGCCCAGGGGTGACACAGGTGGAACTTCAAAATACAAAATGTGGATTTGCAAATAAGTGTTTTATCTGAAACTCTTGGGGAGCAAACCTTCCCCAGTGGCACCGTGCAGATGCAGTGGGTCCCACTGTACCTTTGAGTCCCACGTTCCACCCGCTCCTATTTCCAACCATCATTCCCATCCGCTGGAAGCAAGACCTCAGCAAACTCTCTCTGTGGGTCAGCAAAACATGGGGTAAGTGTTACACCACCCAACGCCTGGATGAGCAGAAAGCCAGCAAGCATGAAAAAAAAATCACTAAACTACATATTTTCTTTTCTATTCACTTATTCATTCTCTTATCTGTTCTGATTTTTCTTTTGAAAAAAAAAATAAATAAATATGTGTAGGGTTATTTCAATGTTTTGAACGGATTCCATTTAGTCCAGAGCTGATAGGATGGATTTACAGCAACTTGATGAATTCAGAGAGGGAGGGGGAAAAGATACCGGAACAGAGCAGCAGTGTTTGATTTCAGGGCGGGTTTTGTGGGAGATGCTGATGCCAGGAACAACTCCAGGTCGTGGTCATCTGAAAAATGAAGGGTTGGGAACTGTTTCACTGAAACCAGGATAAGGAGAAAGAGCATCTCGCTGTCCAAGAGACTTTCTGCAACTGTTTTGGGCAAAAATAATCAAGTTGTAGTGTTTTACAGATTTTCCTCAAGGTGGTGGGGAGACCTTTTCTCTTATATTAGTATTTTTGGTGCTTTTTCTTTAAGAAGAAATGGAGTAGGAGAAGAAAACACGAGTAAACTGAGGTTTTGTTGGAAAAGGAATGGAAACCAAAGGAAAATTCAAACATTCAATTCAAAAGTTGATAAATTAATGTGGTAAAAATTTGCAAACAAGACCAAACTGCAGTTTTTGGAGGGCAAGGTTGATTTCCAGAATACATAGAGGGAATAGTCTGGGAATTAAAGCTACTTGAGAAACGTCTGTTTGGGATCTCTAGACTTCAAAATTCCCATTTGAGCTCTCAGGTTAAAACTCTCAGTATATAAACTAAAACCCACAACATGAACACCTCTTCAATAGCAAACCCCATCCCAGCCCCACGTGGTGTCCTCACGTTGCTCTGATTTAGAAAAAAACCTGCAGCCTTAACCCTGTTTTCATGGAAATATATTATGACTCGCTGTTTTGTGACCTTTGGGAAAGGAAATCAAAAGGTAAAATTCTGCTGTCTCGAGCAAGGCAAAACAGTGCCCACAGAGCAGCGCAGGGAACTGGCTTTGCCGTTCCTCTTGTGGCAACATCATAGAATCAAGTAATGGTTTGTGTTGGAAGGGACCTCAAAGCACACCCAGTGCCACCCCCTGCCATGGGCAGGGACACCTCCCACTGGATCAGGGGGCTCCAAGCCCCATCCAACCTGGCCTGGAACACCTCCAGGGATGGGGCAGCCCCCACTGCTCTGGGCACCCTGGGCCAGGGCCTCCCCACCCTCACAGCAAAACATTTCTCCCTAAGATCTCATCTCAGTCTCTCCTCTTGCAGCTGAAAACCGTTCCCCCTCATCCTATCCCTGCACCCCCTGATCCAGAGCCCCTCCCCAGCTTTCCTGGAGCCCCTTTCAGCACTGGGAGCTGCTCTAAGGTCTCCCCAGAGCCTTCTCTTCTCCAGGCTGAACAACCCCAACTCTCTCAGCCTGTTCTCCTACAGGAGGTGCTCCAGCCCTCGGATCATCTCTGTGTCCTCCTCTGGACTCACTCTAATAGACCCATCTCATTCTTTCCTACAGAGATTTATTTCGATCCCCAAGACTCAAAACTCCCTAAATTTTCCCCAATTTCTGAATCAATCATTACTCAGCCGCAATATTCCAAATGGAAACCTCAAACTTTATTCTCCTATTTTTTCATTCTTCTGTGGAATAAAGCAATGCCTTCTTACAGGAGATGGTGGATTAAAGGAGATGTAGCAGGGATATCGCTCATGCCATTGTGTCCTCCCTGCCGCGGCCATGTGATCCAGCTGCACCGTGGCATCAGAACGTGGTTCTCCAAGCACAAAGCGCACGACACTTCAGGAGACCCATGCATCCATCTGGGCATGCTGGAGCAAATAAGCAATTTGCAAACACCCAGGAGCTTGAAAATTGTTGGCTGCAAACATACAAAACATCTGAGTTGCACAGATGGGGTGATCCATGAGGCGCTCGTGCAAGTCATCTGGGCAATATTCACCCCTGGTTGGAGATGAAGCCAATGGAGCCGGAGTAGTTTATAAGGGAAAAATAAGTTGATGGCAGCTCCAGTCGCTTTCTGCTGGCCAAGGTGTGAAGAGGGAATAGAAAAGCAAGTGCTGCAATATGAGTTGGGATGTTGTGTAGCCACAGCCACAGCCATGGAGGGACCTGGGAGTGTTGGGGTGCAAGGCAAGGGCTGCGCAGCAAAGCACGGAAAAGCAACGGATTTTAGCACAGAGCTGCTGCACAACATCCCACTCCAGAGCACGAGGGATTTATAAGCCACTTACCTGCTCAGGCTCTCTGTTTGAGGTCTCCTCCAACAGACCGAGATTAGGACAAGGCATTTGGGGTGACCAACCCCAGCCTAATCCCAGATGCATTAATTCCTCCGAACACACCTTTGCCTTTGAAGGCAAGGTGTGCGCATCCCAGCCGCATCCCCCAGCTCAGCCTTTTGTTTTTAATGAGCCTTGGAATCTGAAAGAGGCTCCTCTCGGCGAGGGACTCTGCTGGCAGAGACAAAGAACGAAATGATCAAACCCAGAGGTTCCTGCCTCTTGTCTTCTCCACTCGGCCCCTTTTGCAGCCCCGTGGAGGAACCTTGCTTTTAAACAAAAGCTAAACACTGTCAGTGGGAGAGCAAAGCAGGATCTCTCTGAAATGCAAATGCCTTTTTGAGAGCAGCCAGCTTTGAAAACAGGATCCTGCTGACTCATGTTTAGGGATTGGGGGAGACAGCCTGCTCCTGTGCTCTGTTCATGGTCCTCTCCTCTCTAGCACTGCCTCATCCTGGCGCTGTGTGTATAACCCTGATGGAGGCCAAGTGGGCTACAGGGATGAATCAGTGTCCATGGGGATGGGATCTACAACCCAGACCACATTTGCCCTGCAAAGCCATCGGTTGCCCTTCCAGCCAGGTCTGGCCAGTGTGATGCTGCTACAGCAGAGGAATCAGCAATGGGGCAGCATGGGTTTAAGCATCCATCTATCAGATGGATTTGGGAGGGCAGCTCTTCAAATCCCTTTCCTCCCCTTTTCCATCTGCAGCATCTTGATTTTCCTTTCCCATTTGTTCCTCCTGATCATTTCCCAGCTCTGCATCCTTTCCGTTCATTTTAGGTGCGTTAGGGTCGAGCCTGCAATCACAGGTGAGATCGAAGTAGGTGAAGAGTTTGTGTCTGTGGGGTCTCATGCCAGTTCCATTTAAGAGCAGATCCTGAATATTCACAGGACCAGAGGAACAGGACCCTGGCCTGTGTTTTTTATGGAAAGACAATGGATCATAGAATCATAGAACCATAGAATCATAGGATGACCAGAGTTGGAAGGGACCCAAAAGGATCATCAGCCCACCCAACTCCTGTCCCTACGCAGGACACTCCCAGCATTCACACTGCAGGGCTGAGGGCATTGGCCAAATGCTTCTTGGATGCTGGTAGACTCAGTCCCCTGACTGCTTCCCTGGGGAGCTGTTCCAGTGCTCCAACACCCACTGGGTGAAGAACCTCTTCCTAATGTCCAGTCTAACCCTCCCCTGGCATCTTCCTGCCATCATCTCTAGTCCTGTTATAGGTCACAAGAGAAAAGAGCTCAGCACCTGTTTCACCTCCCTCCCTTGTGAGAAGACAGCGAACAGCCAGGAGATCCCCCCACAGTCTCCTCTCCAGACAGTACAGGATGAGAGTATGTGGGAAGAAGGAGGGAGAAGCACAAGGAGGGGGAGCCACAGAACCTTTTCTGTAGGGCAGTAAGTTTTTCCATTGCATGGTGGCAAGGACAGACATGTAAGGCTGGCACTGGGATGCAGCAAAACCACTGAGATTGCAAAGGGCAGAAGCCAAATCACTGCGTATTTCTGCATTATTTTTTTTTTTTGCTTTAAAATCTCCCTTATTATTTTCAAGAGCAGACTGTCAACTTTGACTGATTTCCCAAGACATTTCCAGCCCCATGCCTATCCTTGGAGGAGGCAGGAGCATCGATATCGAGCTGCATCGCCTGACCTGACACATCTGCAAGTGTCTGCAAATGGTCTGCCTGTTTCTGGATGTGCACGAGCTTGAAAGGCTAAAAATATGTGTCCATATTCTCCTTCCCAACACTGGCAGCATCGCTCTATGTCCTCCTTGATAATATAAACCCATGAACACCTACAGGGGGTCTCTGATCCGATGCAAAAATGTCTCTCGCTGAGTGATGAGGAGCTGACAGCAGAGTTGGACAAAGTCATCAGCTCCTGACATCTGCCTGCAGACATGGCTCAGACTCGCATGAGGTGAGATGCTCCCAAAACCTGAATTAGTATCATCAGGCAACCGATCCACATATACGCCCAGCACCCTGGAATCTGAGCTGCTCATACGTGGGGTATGTGAAATCTAAACATGTAATAATAAGCAGAGCAGGAATGGAAATACCACGGCTCGCAGCGATTCCGAGCTCCGGGGGCCTAATGGAAAGTCAGCCTTTTTTTTGTAATGTGCTTCTGCTCTAATAACCACTTTTTTTTTCCCCTCATCACTTTTCATCTGAAAAAAATGGTGTGCTGCACCAGCAGCAGCTGATCAAGACTTCACACATCTTGCTCATTATCCCTCGCTCTACACAAGGGGAAAAAAGAAGGATTTACAGCACCCAATTGTGTAGAAGTGTTGCCCAAAGTGAAATACCCGGCTGTGTCTGCTCTAGGAAAGCCGCAGCTGTGCTGGGTCTAAGGCTGGGAGAGGAGAGACTTTATAGGGATAGATAAAATCTTTTATTAGACCAACTGATCTAGCCAGAAGCAGTAGACAGGTTTTAGGTGTGCAGACCCATCTTTGGGTCTCCAGTTGACTGCAGGCAGCTCCAGAGATCCTGCAACGCCATCCCTAGCCTGTTTCCATCTCCATAAACCTCAGGGGTGCAGGAGATGATTGAACACCAGTGGCACAGCCACCCTGAACTGACAAAGTCCAAAACGCTGCTTAAATCCTTTTTCTTCTGGGTCTCTGATCAAAAATCTCTGTCACGTGGCTTTTGCTGTTTTCTTCTGTGCCCCAACCTGTTTTCCCCTGCTGCATCCCTTGCCATGGAAACCCACCTGGCAGAGAGTGATGATGAAGGGCAGAATTCAATTGGGGTACCAGAGCCACAGGCAATGAAAGCAGTGAGCAAATGGGGAGGGTGGTAGTTAGAGCAAAGCATGGGAGTGTGCGTGTTCGTGGGATCAGGTGCCAGCACTGCTAGAGGTGACACCCACAGGGACAAGGTCTTGTGTCCCTGTAGGTGTTTGGGTGATGAAGTGTGTGTGCAAGGGAGATGCAGAAGGCTGAAATCAACCATAAGCAGGGCTTTAATGCATTTTTGCATTCATCCCTTCCATCCATGCTAATTCCCACCCAAAAACCCCAAGCCCTGCCTCTGATGTACCCCTGCCGCCAGTATGGGAGGTGTTGGTGCGCCTCGCATCGGAGGACAGGGCTTGTCCAGCCTGGAGAAGAGAAGGCTCTGGGGAGACCTTAGAGCAGCTCCCAGTGCTGAAAGGGGCTCCAAGAAAGCTGGGGAGGGGCTCTGGATCAGGGAGTGCAGGGACAGGATGAGGGGAAGGGTTTTCAACTGCAAGAGGGGAGATTGAGATGAGATCTTAGGGAGAAATGTTTTGCTGTGAGGGTGGGGAGGCCCTGGCCCAGGGTGCCCAGAGCAGCGGTGGCTGCCCCATCCCTGGAGGTGCTCCAGGCCAGGTTGGATGGGGCTTGGAGCCCCCTGATGCAGTGGGAGGTGTCCCTGCCCATGGCAGGGGGTGGCACTGGATGGGCTTTGAGGTCCCTTCCAACCAACCCAGTCCATCACTCTATGATCCACTGGCCGCTGTGCTCAGCCATACGGCCACGCATCAGAAACAAAGCGTAAGTTGCCCTGCGTGATTCAGCCTTTCTCTTCTCTCCTTGTCTCCTGTATTAATTCGGCTGAGGAACAGCCCCTTTCCCCCCAATTATTTATAATGACATGAGGCATATCAGTAAGATTTCTCTTTTCTTGGAAAAATAATAACACAGGTTGATCCTGCTGGCAATTTATAGTAATTGTAGTAACCTGATAATAATTTCTAGCAATTAAGCACAATACTAATTCACTCATTTACTGAGTAATGTCTTGTCTTTATTTATGGGGGCTTTGCCGGAGTATAAATATCTTATTCACTTTGTTGACTAATGAAAATTTACTAAGTAGCTTTTTTTATAAAATGTTTATTCATTTTCAGCTATTCTTAGCAATCACGTGTGAATAAGGAATAATTGCTTTACTTGGGGATGGTAATTAGAAAGTACTAAGTCATTGTTTTCTTCTTGCAAGCGGATGGTTTGTTTAAGGGTGCATCTGCTCTCCCAGCATTAATTCAACCTGCCAGCCCCTCACCCTTCACAGAAGCACCCGGGGCCGCATCCTGCTCTCACTGAATGGCTTTAAATTGGAAGGGGGAAGATTTAGACTGGACATCAGGAAAAAATTCTTCGCAATGAGGGTGGGGAGGCCCTGGCCCAGGGTGCCCAGAGCAGTGGTGGCTGCCCCATCCCTGGAGGTGTTCCAGGCCAGGTTGGATGGGGCTTGGAGCCCCCTGATGCAGTGGGAGGTGTCCCTGCCCATGGCAGGGGGTGGCACTGGATGGGCTTTGAGGTCCCTTCCAACCCAAACCATTCTATCATTCTATGAAGAGGAGTTTTTCAGGACCGATGGGCTGGATCAACTATGGAGTTGCATAAAACACAGGTTGAGGTGTCCAAGCAGGTGCTGAATTGCTCGACTCATCTTGCTGAGAACCCCTTGGCGGCTTTGCTGCAGGAGCAGAGCAGATCCATCAGCATGCACGGCAGGATTTGCATCTGCTAATCAGAGCCGGATCCGGGGAAGCAACTTTCAATAAAAGAATCCCATTACGAAGCAACCGGCTGTGAAATCCATACCTGTGCTGCACCCTGTAAACCTCAGCTTCTCCTTTCCCTGCCAAGGAGGGCAGAGCTTCTCCTAGTATGGAGTTGGGGAAGGAAGAGGCAGGGAATGAAATAAAAATATAGATATTCACACACAGGATTGCGTTTTCTGGGTACCTGCGCGGCTCCATCCTCCCTGGGCAGGGGCAATGCTCATGGGAAGCTTAAGGAAAATGTCATTTTGTTCCCAAAGTCTCCCAAAGCAGCCAGGAAATAAATGTTCCTTCTCAGCATTGGCCCCAGGACAGCTTGGGCCAAGCAGAGCCACAACCCAACAGGTATCTGGAGGCAGCCCTCCACTTGGGTTGCACAACCACAGCCCATCCCATAGGGAAAGGAGGCCAAGTGATGTGAGTTCTTTGTGCCTCAGTTTCCCCATCTGCAAGCTGGAGTTAATCCTTCTGCTCCCCTTTGCAAAGCACATCAGGGTCTCCTGGGGGAGGACTGGGCTCTCATGCCGGGTTAAGAGGCGGTCACTGCACGGGATGTCGGGCAACGCAGAATCGTTTTGAGGTGGTTGCAGTCACGCAGCACAGGACGTGCTCTTTAAAAGCACCAAGCAATTTTTAAGTGCTTCTCTGAGAGCATTTACAGGGCCTGATTTACTGAGCACTCAGAGCAGCCTGTTCTTGCTGGAAAACAGGACTCGCGGTGCAGTCAAGCATCTACAAATACAAGCTTTGTGCTGTCTCAATCTCTGCATTTCTCAGTTTTCCTTTTTTTTAAGATGGGGATAACCCAGCTCCCCTGGACTCATCTTTAAACACCGCAGCCGCCTTCTGCACCCACCTGCCAAAACGGCAAGAGCCCATAAAAACAGCTGCTCCGTTTCATCCTGATGTGATTGCAGAGGCAGGGGGAGGATCCCCAGTGCCTTCAGGGGTTTGGGATAGCAAAACCAGGAGAAAACTAAGGGGGTAGGGGTTGTCATTGAAAATGTATCTTGTGTCCCAGAGCACAGGATAAGAAATTGGATGCTGCAAAGGAAAGACATAGATCTGTTGGAGCGAGTCCAGAAGAAGTCACAGAGATGATGCGAGGGCTGGAGCATCTCCTGTACGAGGCCAGGCTGAGAGAGTCCAGTTTGCTCAGCCTGGAGAGGAGAAGGCTCCAGGGAAACCTTAGAGCAGCCTCCAGTACTGAAAGGGGCTCCAGGAAAGCTGGGGAGGGGCTCTTGATCACGGAGTGCAGGGACAGGATGAGGGGGAACGGTTTTGAGCTGCAAGAGGTGAGGCTGAGATGAGATCTTAGGGAGAAATGTTTTGCTGTGAGGGTGGGGAGGCCCTGGCCCAGGGTGCCCAGAGCAGTGGTGGCTGCCCCATCCCTGGAGGTGTTCCAGGCCAGGTTGGATGGGGCTTGGACCCCCTGATCCAGTGGGAGGTGTCCCTGCCCACATTAGAGGGGTTGGAGCTGGATGGGCTCTGAGGTCTCTTCCAACCCAAACCATTCCATGATTCTACATTACCACATCCAGCAGTGAGTGGCACAGGCAAGGAGGGGTATGTACAAGTTTGGCATTATACCACAGCTATACCATGCCCATATCCTACGTCCTTGGCAGCCAGGGAGACAAAGGAACAGTCAAAACACCACGACAGGCATCTAGGGGTCTTACCCATCTCCTTGTACCAAGATTCAGCAGCCTTGTGTCAAACCTCCCAAGCCCACATCTCCAAGGGACCAAGTGCATTTTCACATCCCCACCCCTTCCCATGCACCCGTTTCCCCTCCCAGTGAGTTTGCTTCACTTTGAGCCACATTGTGGCTGCAAACAGCCCTGCAGCTGCACCGATGTGAGCTGTGAAGGCCTGAGGGCCTCTGTGTCTTTCTGAAAATGCAAAGTATCACCAAGGATTTCCAAAAGCAGCGACCAAGAGAAGGCAAAGGAGCTGATGTGGTCGGTGCTGCCTCCGAGATATTTAACTGCAAAATTGCCATGGGATTATCCTTAACAAAAAAAAACCCTGCCCTTTTCACCCCTCCTTTACACCCCTTCTGCTGAGCCTGGTGCTCCACGGGTGCGAAGGAGCTGGCAGGAGAGGAAGAGGCAGACCCAGGGCGCCCTGATAAATCCCTGCAGGGCTCACGTCCAGCACGCCTGCTTCCCTGAGATAAAAAGAAATCACGGCTCCTCCGAGGCGCGGACACCAGCTCAACACCAGGCTAATCTCTTCATGCACTGGGTCCGTCACCGTGTCGCGGGAAGCAAAGACAGGCGAGGGACGGAGACGGCAGCCATGGGGCCGTAAGCAGCCCAAACCACTCCAGGAAGATCAGCTCCATTCAGCAGCCTGAGCAAGGGGCAGCGACTTGTGTTTATTTTACATGGGGAAATGGAAAGCATTTTTCCACCTTGGAGAGGAAGAATAATCCTGTAGAAATAGCCTGGGGTTTGGTTATATTGTTTAGGTTCTTTGAAAGCTACCCCGAGGTGTGGGGTGGCTCTGAGAGGTCCCACTGTGGGGATCTGGGAGGACAAAGAAGAGTGTTGCAACATTGCAGATGCTGGAGGAAAATCACTCAAGGAGCAGAAAAAGGGGAACTGTAAGAATGTGTAAGCAGCTTCAGAGGGAGAAACTACCAGGCAGGGAAAGGGAAGCAAAGTGCCGCTGTAGGACGTCAGTGCCAGACAAAGTCACATCAGAATTAGGCACTCATTTTGAACAGGGAGGATGATTAACCCTGAGAATAAATTATCATGCAAAATGGGGACTGCTCCACCTCTTGATAGCAATGAATTAAAAAGGAGGGAAGATGAGCTTTAAACAAATGCAAAGAACTGGACTCCCCTAAACAGCCCCTCGGCGATGGTCTCTGGTCAAGGGCTGGGAAAGCCAGGCTGATGTTCCTATCAGATCTTACGAGCGCTGAGAGCACATATAAAACCTGCCAGTGCGTAGAATCATGGAATCATCAAATGGTTTGGTTGGGAGGGACCTCAAAGCCCAGCCAGTGCCACCCCCTGCCATGGGCAGGGACACCTCCCACTGGATCAGGGGGCTCCAAGCCCCATTCAACCTGGCCTGGAACACCTCCAGGGATGGGGCAGCCACCACTGCTCTGGGCACCCTGGGCCAGGGCCTCCCCACCCTCACAGCAAAACATTTCTCCCTGAGATCTCATCTCAATCTCCCCTCTTGCAGCTCAAAACAATCCCCCCTCATCCTAACCCTGCACTCCCTCATCAAGACCCCCCCCCCCCAACTTTCCTGTAGGCCCCCTTTATGAGATGATTGCCACGTCTGCCCTGGGAAATGACTGACCCATCCTGTCGTCTTCAGGAGGAACAAAGATGAGATGAGAAGTAATCACTGAGTGCCAAATGGGTTTTTTCCCCCATTAATAAAAAACGATTTGCATGGTCAGACCAAATGAAAGACCCCACCAAGTTTGCTGTCGGACTAGCAGCACGATGTAACGATAGCTCTTATTTTCCCAGGAGTTGGTGTCTGTGGGTTTTCTTCTGGCAAGAAACCTGCGTTTTTATTTGTGGTTTTATTTTTTTTTTCTCTTCCTAGCCTGTAAGTGTTGTCTTTAATCTAATTCCCAGTTCCTGGGCTCTGTCATATTAATATCTCTTTGTGCTGCGTGTTTGATGGCCACCTTGGGATGCTGAGAACCCCCTTTTAGGGCAAACCGGGGGGGGGGGGGGGAGGGGGGCACATCACAGGGCAGAGGTGGCAGGTGGCTTGCTATTTCTGCTTAATGACTTCCAGTTTCAATTACCTACAAAACGGCCTAATTATCCAGGTGTCATTTTAATCACTGGGGAGGTGGGGGGCGGACAGGACAGGACAAGGTGACAGCCGCGTGTTGCCTCTGCTGTGGGGTGGAGGAAAGGGATACAAACCAGCAAGTGCCCAACACAAGGTGGAGAAAGGGCTGGAAATCACTGTGCAGTGCTGGATTAGACCCTTCTTTTACCCTTATGTCCCCAGATGGCAGCAGAGGGGAGCAGCAAGACCTGCCCACCTTCCCACCCTCATTCTTTATCGGGATGACTCAACACCAGTGAGCATAAGAGATGCTCCCAAATAGCCATCATCTCTCCAAATTAGGGGCTTCAGTGCCTGTTGCCTCACCAAAGAAATTAATGTCATTTTTCTAAGTGGCCAATATAGGATGTCACTTAGAAAATTCGGGATTTATCACTCTTTTTCCCAGCCCCTTCCTCACAAGCCACTGGTTATCAGTGAAGTCGAGTCCTAACTCAGAACATCAGCTCCCCCACCCTAGAAAAGGGTTTGCTATTTAGCTCCAACCAGTCAGGAAGGAAAAAAAACCTGACAGAAATGAGAAAAGATGAGGTTTTGCCACCCTGAAGTCCATCTCAGGAGGAATTTGGAGTGTTTCCAATCAAACAGAGCCCTGCAGGGACCACTCTGGGTGCGCAGCAGGAGCTGTTTCGCTTGGCTCAGCCTAGGGGAGGGCTCCCTGGAGACCCCAAGGCAGCACTCTGAGCAAAGCTTACAGCCTCTTCCCCTCACTAAAAAGCTTTCAAGTGTGGGGTTTGGGTCTGCAGCGTGGTAAATGGGAGGGATATTTTGGGACCCTTCTTGTCCTCCTGCTATCTTTCTTCTTCATGCCTCCTGCTGCTGCTTCCCTTTTTTGATCTCTCTTGTCTCCCTTCAAATCTCTCCTTCATAGGCGAAATACTTCTTTTCGTCCCCCACCACATGCACATCCCGATGCCGAAATCCAGGAGATTCATGGCTTCATGGACCATCCTCCCTGGGGCTTCGGAAACCATAAAAGCTCTGGGGGACCTGGAACAAGAAGGCCTAATACTCAGTGCACCCAGCACCTTGCAGTTCCCTCGTGCAGCCCCAAAATCTTCTGGCATAATTATTTCCATGGTTGCTTCCAAACCGTTTGCAAAGCAGTTGCAAAGCCAACTGGTTGCCCCATGCAAAGGCATGAATTATTCCAACAACAGCACAGCTCGCTGGCAGCCAAGCTCTTGCAGCCTGCAAAAGCAATTGCAGGGTTGCAATAATTGCTTCTTGTTGGATGGCAACAATATTGCAATAAAAAAATAATAGTTATTAGGTTGCAAAAAATACCATTGATTGGGCTCATTAATATCAATGATATAAAGGGGGCGCAATAATCGCTTATGGTTGGGTTGCAACAATACTGGGTTGTGATATTGAACCCCAGGAGAGAAATAGGCACCCAAAATTGCGTCGTTCCTATTCCCTTTGCCTGCCCATCACAATTCAGCTCAGGACAGAGAGGAGGCATGAGGCCCCATTCCAGAGCCAAGAGCAACAGCGACCATGAGTGGATCCCGAGTGCCCACCAGGCGCAGGCGTACGCACGAGCCATGGTAGGACGCGTCCTTCGAGGAGCGGAGCTGTTCACGGGAGAAGCAATGAGATAACCAAGGAGTCGTTTGGACTCCTCTGGAGGTGGATAAGTGCCTCTGGCAGATTTTCCTTGCTGCCATCCTGCATGGACAAGGTCTGCAGGGGCATCCCAGGAGACCCAGGAGATGGGATGCAGTGCCCAGTGCAGGGATTCACTCCAACCCCAGAGAAAAGAAGCAAGTTGGCCACATATTGGCCATAGCCTTGTGCCCAATAGGTCTTTTCCTCTTCCATATTTCCCTACATGAAATTATCCTCTGGGGCTGCACCAGCAGAGCAATGCAAAACACTGGGGAAACTGAGGAACAGAGAAGGGAGAGGTTACACCCAGCACCACAGCTGGAATAAAACCCCAAGTCTCTTGGGTCTTGCGTGCAAGCTGTAGCCTCCTCACCACCCTACCACTGACCCACTTCTACCTCATGTTTTCCAAGAGCCAGGCCGAGTCCCTGGTTCCTGGCTGATGCCCACAGCCCCTGCCAGCCCAGTTTCCCTGTTTGGGGCGGGGGGAGCTGGTGATAAATATCTCTACACACATACGGCATCCCGACACCTCTGAGCACATTTTTAGGGCAAACTTCTCATCCCACTCCTCGCTCGACTGAAAATAGAAAGCTGAAATTGGGATGAAATGCATGGCTGTTGGCTGGGCAAGCGGCAGGCGGTAAAAAATGAGGGGCTGCCAGGAATATTTTGTTCAAAAAAATGCCAAAAAAAAAACCAAGAAAAAAGGATTCTTTTTTTTTTTTTTAAGAGAATAAGGAGAAAAAATTGTTTGTGGTTTGACTTGCACAGAACATTTTGGAAAAGCTGAACTGCTGCTCGCTGCTGCTGGATGGAAGAGAGGTGCAGTGTGCCTCTCCAGCTGCAGCTTCGTGCCAAGCCCAGGTGAGGAGCCCAAGCTGATGCTTCGTAGGGAAATGCAGGCAGATGTGGAGAAAACGGGGAATTTGGGACAGCAGCAAATAATGTAAAGAGCTCATAGAATCCTGGAATGGTTTGGGTTGGAAGGGGCCTCAACGCCCATCCAGTGCCACCCCCTGCCATGGGCAGGGACACCTCCCACTGCATCAGGGGGCTCCAAGCCCCGTCCAACCTGGCCTTGGGCACCTCCAGGGATGGGGCAGCCACCACTGCTCTGGGCACCCTGGGCCCAGGGCCTCCTCACCATGACAGAGATTGTATCCATATGGATTAAGCAGAGGCAGCTCCATTGTTTTATCTTTCTTGATCAATCCATGTCCAGACCATCTTGTCTCCAAGTCCCATCTTCCACCTGGGCTTCTCCAGCCCATGGTGGCCTTGGTGGTAGGTGACTCCAAAAGATGAGGCCCACCCTTTGGGCAAATATTTGCCCAACTGGGGACATGTTGCCAGGGTTTATATATGAGTCATGACATCAGCTGAACATTTGGAGAGTATATTTAATCCAAAATATGGAAATTCCCATTTGTGTGGGGGATCTCATGATGTTTGTCAATGTTTCAATTGGATTTGCAGCAAAAGCTGGAAATTTTCCAACACTGTGAAAGGAACGTCTGCCAAAAAAATACAGTTACACTTGAGCATATCTTTGCATTTCCTCCAAAATTGGCCCTTCTTATACATCACAAATGTGGCAGTAAAGTCTCTTTGGGGTGAAAACAAAGACAACAGCAAATTATTTCTTGTCAAAGAGTAGTGATAGTACGAGGGGTAGAAGTTTTCAGCTGAAAGAGGCGAGGTTGAGATGAGATCTTAGGGAGAAATGTTTTGCTGTGAGGGTGGGGAGGCCCTGGCCCAGGGTGCCCAGAGCAGTGGTGGCTGCCCCATCCCTGGAGGTGTTCCAGGCCAGGTTGGATGGGGCTTGGAGCCCCCTGATCCAGTGGGAGGTGTCCCTGCCCATGGTAGGGGGTGGCACTGGATGGGCTTTGAGGTCCCTTCCAACCCAACCCATTCTATGAAAGAGCACTGGGAAGCCATCCATCCTGGTCTCGTGGTCCAAATGTGACCCAGATTTGAGCAGAGATGCCCCTGGAAGCAAAGGTCATCCATCTTGTGGGTCTGATGTTGTGGTGTTGTCCCAAGGTTTGGGCCCTCCAGGGTAATTGGTGCAGCACAGGGATGGGCACGATGGTGTTCCCCCAAAAGCACACTAATGTGTGATAACCCAGCTTGGTGCCCAGCCTCATCAAATCCAGGGCCGCGAGCAGAGCTAGGTCAGACTTTCTTCAGGCAGCAAAGAAAAGAGCTAAGGAAGGGAAAAGAAACACTCTGAAAAAAAGCCATTTGTCCCCTCGGCTTTATTCCAGCTGCAGAGTCGGAGCAGCTTGTAGCTCCAGAGAACTTTTAATAGAAATCTTCAGAATGAAATGGGCTACAGCTGTTTGCCTTGATAAATATATTTTATGCTACATGCCTCAGCCGCCATCTGTTTGCTGATATGAGCATTTCTTCTCTGTAGCAGCTGAAGAGAAGTCATCAACGGGAAGAGCGGGAGACGGGTTTCGTTGCAGGTAGAGGGGAAGAGGTGAAGTGGTCCGTGCAATGAAGTTATTCTGGCGGCTTAATGTGGTGAAGCTCTCAGAAGAACAAGAGGGAGGGAGGCAGGTGGGGGAATCTGGGGTTTGAAGGAGGAACCTGCCCTTTCTGCTGGTGTTATCCGAGGGGAAATGCTCTGTGTAACACTGTGAGCCCAAGGCCAGGCTTCTCCAAGGATTTAGATGTTTAGAGATGTGGGCAGCAGCCTGGGAGGAGTTGCAGAAGTTTTGGTGCTTAATGAGCATTAGAAACTGCTGCGCTGCAGCAGGAAATCCCACGAGGTTATTTTATGCACCTGAATAAAGGAAATTATCTGATTTGAGCTGCTTTCCTTGTCTCTCTCCATCCCCACCCAGGAAAACAACCCTTCTGCAAGAGTACTTGAAGAACCAGCCCCATAAACCATCTGGGTGGGTTGCCCAGAGCAGGGGTGGCTGCCCCATCCCTGGAGGTGATCAGGGCCAGGTTGGATGGGGCTTGGAGCCCCCTGATCCAGTGGGAGGTGTCCCTGCCCATGGCAGGGGGTGGGACTGGGTGGGCTTTGAGGTCCCTCCCAACCCAACCCAACCCATTCCATGATTCTATGATTCCAGAAGCCCTGTGAGCACCATGTCTCCAGCTGTTTTTCTCCTGCCCTCCCAGCATCATTTCTCCAGCAGAGACATCCAGCTCTCCGTGCCTTGGAGAGACAAACTGAGACCCAGTAGGGGAATCATTCCAGATTGAGGTACAACCTCTCAGCAAAGGAAAACACCCCCCCCCTCCTGATAACGCTGGTTTAATTTGTGCTTGCAGTTAAACTCCCTGCCTTGCTCCTCTGTCAGTGACTTCACTGACCCTCCCTCACTGTTACCCACTCTGCAACAAAACCTTGTGTGAGCACGGGAACATCTGCACAAGCACCCTGGAGACCTCTGCAGACTACAACCCCCAAAATACTCCCTGATTCGTAGGCATCCAGGCCCCTGGGACCAGTCAGCACCTCCAAACACGAGAAATTTTGTCAGAGAGTTGGGGTTTGTTTTCCTGTATCCCCTGCTCTCCCATTACCACCGAGCCGTGGCACCGCTACGCTTAGCCTAGGTATGTAATAGCTGGTTGTCACTGGCACTGGCACACCTAGGTGACAGGTACCCTGGCCAGAACACAGCTTATTACTATGATTATTGCCATCTTTGCTATGATTATCATATTATTTGATATTGGCTCGACAGCTCAGCCAAGGTCGGGGCTGCAGGAGGTGCTATAGAAACACAAAGGAAAGGGGGACTCGTGTCCAGCGGGACTTGTGATCAGACAGCTGGGTCGACAGGCAGGTGGGCAGAGGTGAGATGCCATGGTTGGACTGGAGAAGAGGAGAAGTAGGTCGGGTTTAATTAAGTTGTACCAAATTCTGTCAGAGGTTGAAGTCCCCCACGGTCAGACGGGTGAGAAAACGTGGGTGCGAGCACTGTCTGCAAGTGAAGATCCTGCGGGTGACTCGACGACAAGGGCCTAGAGGACACCAGGGTTCATATTTAACAGTAATTATGGTCTCTTTATTACATTTATTCCTGGAAAACGGTGTTATCCCCCTTAGCCCACACTCCACCTCGCCACTGTGCTGCCTGCAAGCTGCATGTGAGGCTCAGCACAGCCCGGCTCTGGGGGCAACGGGAGCCGTGCTGCCAGGGGGGAAGAGGCTGCCAGGCCCAACCACCATAAAGAATCTCCCAGATAGAAAATTCCCCTTTCCTCACAGGCTCAGGAGGGTGGGATGCTACTCCTTCCGCCCACGGATTTTGGGTGAAAGCCTCCACGACTCACCCATGAGGCCCCTCTCCCTCTCAGGCACAGAGCCAGCCCTGAGGTGACATGGGGCTGAGCGGCGCTGACCTAGGGGAGACACAGGGACACAGTGCCCCCTCGATGGTCCTGGTGCTGCTGCACAGCAGGGTATAGAATCATAGAATCATGGATGGGTTAGGTTTGAAGGGACCTTAAAGTCCATCCAACTCCACCTCCTGCCATGGGCAGGGACACCTCCCACTGGATCAGGGGGCTCCAAGCCCCATCCAACCTGGCCTGGAACACCTCCAGGGATGGGGCAGCCACCACTGCTCTGGGCACGCTGGGCCAGGGCCGCCCCACCCTCATCGTCAAGAATTTCTTCCTAATGCCTACTCTAAATCTTCCCCCTTCCAGTTTAAAGCTGTTCCTCCTCATCCTATCACTCCATGCTTTCATAAAACATCCCTCCCCAACCTCCTTGTAGGCCCCCTTCTGCTCACAGAGAGCAGAGCAGTGCAAAGCTGGTGACCCTTTAAGCCCATCTGTCCATGTCCATGCCCTCAGCATCCCTGCATCAGCCCTTCATCCTGCCCCCTGCCCTTCCCAGGTCCCTTCTCATCCTGCAGCACCCTGCACCGAGCAAGGCTGACCCCTCTTTTTTGGGATGACCATGGACTGGTACAGGAGAGAAGACCTCAGAGGCAGCCTTGCACCAGCTGTCCTCAGCAGGCCTCGATCAAAGCCTGTGGGACAGGTCCCCCAGCACCAACAGGGTCTGGATCAGGCCCTGTGCAGGGCTGGAAGGATTTCTGCCTGTCCCTCACCATGTGTGAGAAATTCTCCTTTTATCCTGCATCTCTTTCTCCCTCTCCTCACTCCTATTCTTCCTCCCAGAAAGCTTCAAGCTCAGAGCACTTTAAAATTCAAGGGGATTCAATACAAAGCAGGAGGTTTTATTTTATATATATATTTTTTTCCCTCCTCCTCCCTCATCTCTGGCATCTTTCATACAAAGTCTCCAAGTACTTTGCTGGGGGAAATAAAGGCTGAGCAAAGCCCTTTTGCAGAGCCAAGCATCCCAATGGTTCAGAAAAATGCTGTGAAGCACACAGCAAGTGAGGAAGGCAGCTGTTTAAGAGCATGGGCTCCCAAACTAGGGCTGCAAAAACCTAGGGCTACTGTAGGAAAGGAGCTCCCCTTCCTTGTAGCGTCACCCTGCACCGTATCTGCTCTCCCTGGATCTCAAGTCATCCATTTTCCTGGATCTCTTTGACCCCCTGATGGCAGAAAGACCCCGAGTCAGGGAGTGTAGGAGTAGGATGGGGGTAAGGGTTTTCAGCTGCAAGAAGAGAGATTGAGATGAGATATCAGGAAGAAATGTTTTGCCGTGAGGGTGGGGAGGCCCTGGCCCAGGGTGCCCAGAGCAGTGGTGGCTGCCCCATCCCTGGAGGTGTTCCAGGCCAGGTTGGATGGGGCTTGGAGCCCCCTGATCCAGTGGGAGGTGTCACTGCCCATGGCAGGGGGTGGCACTGGATGGGCTTTGAGGTCCCTTCCAAAACAAAACATTCCATGATTCTATGAAACACAAGTTACCGTGGCTCCAGGTAAAACAGAGGATTCCGTTTGCATCCATTCATCAGGTCACACCAAGAACTAGGGCTAGAAGGGGTGATTTGATCCTTCAGCATCCCTCTTATTGGTCCCCAACCTATGGACCACCCCAGCATCTCAGGCTTCTTCATCCCCACGCTGCTGCTGCTGCTGCATCTCAACCGGCCCAGGAGCTTCTGCTGACGGCAGCTTGTGGATTTAGGTGTTTTATGTCAGCTCACACTCATTCCTGTGAGTGATTCCTTTCAGCAACACCAGGCACTGAATCACTGGTCTGTGATCCTGTAAAATTAACGTGCCCCGCTATAAATAACCTCTCTTTAATGGGCTGTCATTTGACGGCTTTCGGAAAGGCTCGGCTCGTGTGAGCAAAAGTTTTAATGACCATAATTGAAATTAGATGAAACCCATCAATGTTGGGCTTCCTGTGACCCATGCTAGGACAAAATCTATCATGCCTCAGGGAAGATATACTCCCCCCCAGGACATGCCAAGTGTGACACAGCACATCTAACTCCATGGACACGCTTTGGAATTGCAGCTGGTGGTTGTTTTGGGGATGGGGTACACTCAGCACTTTTCCCTTCCCATCCAATTCCCTGAGTGGTTGCAGCAGTGTGGGATGTGGTGGAGGAGCCAGTGGGTCTGAGTGGGATGAGCCAATGTCCACGGTTGTGTTTCAGGATGCTCAGGGATGGACCATGGACCAAGCTTTTAGCCCCAAAAGCTTAGTATTTAAGAGAATTTCCCATACAAGGCCAGGATGAGAAAGTTGGGGTTGTTCAGCCTGGAGAAGAGAAGGCTCTGGGGAGACCTTAGAGCAGCTTCCAGTACTGAAAGGGGCTCCAGGAAAGCTGGGGAGGGGCTCTTGATCAGGGGGTGCAGGGACAAGATGAGGGGAAGGGTTTTCAGCTGCAAGAGGGGAGGTTGAGATGAGATCTTGGGGAGAAATGTTTTGCTGTGAGGGTGGGGAGGCCCTGGCCCAGGGTGCCCAGAGCAGTGGTGGCTGCCCCATCCCTGGAGGTGTTCAAGGCCAGGTTGGATGGGGCTTGGAGCCCCCTGATGCAGTGGGAGGTGTCCCTGCCCATGGCGGGTGGTGGAACTGGATGGGCTTTGAGGTCCCTTCCAACCCAACCCATTCTGTGATTCCACGACTCTAAGAAGTGCAGGTTATCAGGGCTCCAGGTGAAACAGAGGGTTCACTGCAATTGTCCCCAGCAAGCCAAGCAACTTCACCTTCTACAAGGTGTTTGCCTTCATCCAGTTTCCAAGGGTTGTGTTTCACCAGGAGCCCATGCCGTGCTGACCCTGCTGCTGCCGTTCAGTGATCAGGGCAGGGATGTGATTCATTTTTCACGCAGCTCCACGTTGTGTTGTCTTGTTTCCTCTCCTCCCGTGCAGGGTCCAAAGGTGCCTGAGCTCCCTGGGGCTGCAAACCCCGCGTGTCCCACCCCCAGCACACATCGTATCCCTTAGGAGCGACCACCAGCCCTGGGGATGGGATAACAAGTCCCCTTGTGCATCGCACGTGCTGCTGGCACAGAACAAAACATCTCCTCTCCTGGGACAAGGGGGTAGCACGGGCTAAACTGAGAGATGCCGAAGTGTCCCCGAAGCGCAAGTTCATCCCTGCTGCCAGCGATGCCTTGGGGTGTGCAAGGATGCTGCTAATGAGATGGCTGGGAAGGGGTGCATTGCTACAGACTCTGGGTTTGTTCCTAAGGGCCAAAGAAAAGGAAAAGACAAGAAAATCGACTTTTCTATTTTTTTGGGGTCCTAATAGGCCCCAGCAATTTACAGGCACGCAGAGACATCCAGAGCGATGCTTGCTTTTCATTATCCAGGGAAAAAGGCTGAAGGAACAGCAGGGAGGAGAAGGGGGAGATCCTCGGAGCATGATTTGAGTGATTGCTGCACGATATTTGCAGCAAAAGGACCTGAAAACATTAACTAAATCACTCAGCAAGGAACCCGTTGTGTTCTTGAAACTGAGAAACTGAGGCACGGGGACGTCCTGTAGGCCAAAAACTCTGGCGAGGCCATGGAATCCTGGAATGGTTTGGGTTGGAAGGGACCTCAAAGCCCATCCAGTGCCACCCCCTGCCATGGGCAGGGACACCTCCCACTGGATCAGGGGGCTCCAAGCCCCATCCAACCTGGCCTGGAACACCTCCAGGGATGGGGCAGCCACCGCTGCTCTGGGCACCCTGGCGTCAAACTCTGGGCTTTCTGGGGAAGCAGAGCTTTGCAGCCTGGCCCCAAACACCTGATATTTAAAAGGATTTAGAAGTTATTATTTTTGCTCCATGTGAAATAAAGGTTAGGTTTGCATGTGGCCCCAGCAAACTGAGCAGCAGCCCCTTCTGCAAGGTGTTGCATCAGCAGAGGGCATCGAAATGGCTGTTTTACCCAGGCAAAGAGGGAGAGAGACGAGATGGAGATGAAATGGCTCAGCCATCAGCTTCAGTCCAGGCGTTTGATGCTCTTCTCCACAGGCCTCTTCAATTTATTCACTGTTTATAAATCTTTCAAGCTTGTGGGAATGAAATTCAGATTTTTGTGTATTAACTAATTGAGGAGATTGATGGTTTAGGGGTTTATTTTACTATGAAACTTCTTCTGGCATGCAATACACTTTTTATGACAAAGGTTTTGACTCCAGCTGGGCGGTTTTAACTGCTTTAAGCTTGCTATTAATGTTTTTCACTGCAAAAATTAGATGTTAAAGTGAGGGCAAATGTTTCCAAAAGTCACAAGGAAACACAAAAACCTCAAATTAGAAAACAAAAAGTAGCTCAGGGCTACGGGAGTGAACTGTCAGGTTGGACTGCAAGAAAATATCATTTAAATTTAGCAGTTGCAGGGGAATTTTAAAAGGTTTGGTTAACAATCCCCGTGAGAGACAATGTTTTTATTTCGAAATTGCCAGCAATCCCCCCAAAAATTTCATTTCCCTCTCTGTCTGTTTGTAAGTGAAGATTCATTGGGGTGTCTGACAGCTGTAATTTGCACTCCACGCTCTGTAATTAGCCACCTCAATCAAATGGCATCATTTCTATCTTTGCTCGAAGAACAAACTATTCCAATGCAACACAAATGCCTTTTCTTCGACTTCAGCAGATCCTGGGGATGGGCTGGAATTTTGCAGCCAACTTTTGTTCAGTGCCGCTGCTCACGCTCGTCACGGCTTTGGAAAGCTTTCTGGGAAAGATAAAAGGGGAAACAGGGCTGAATATTGACTCACAGCTCTTGCTCGTCGCCCTGCAACAGCAAACAGCTCAGAGAGGTGGGAGGAAGGAGTTCATAGAATCCTTTGGTTGGAAAAGGCCTTTGAGATTATCAAGTCCAACCATCCCTGTCCTCTACTGAACCATCCCTGAGCACCTCATCTACCCATCTTTTAAACCCCTCCAGGGATGGGATGGGCTCCTCCCTGGGAGCCTCTGCCAGAGCCTGAGAACCCTTCCAGTGGAGAAATTTTTCCCAATATCCAACCTAACCTTCCCCTGGAGCAACCTGAGGCCATTTCCTCTCCTCCTCTCCCTTGTCACCTGGGAGCAGAGCCCAGCACCCACCTACCCACACCCTCCTTCCCAGGAGCTGCAGAGAGCGAGGAGGTCTCCCCTCAGCCTCCTCTTCTCCAGACTAAACCCCCCCAGGGCCCTCAGCCGCTCCCACAACCCCTGTTCTCCAGCCCCTTCACAAAGCTAATTGGTTTTTCCCCTCCACTGCAGATTTTGGGGATTCACAGCATCGGAGAAAAAGGGGAGGGGGTGCAGGGTTACCCAGAGTTTTTCCTTTTTGCACCTCACAAAAGCAGTGCAGAACAATCATTTCTTTCAGTAATTTTTTTTATTTCTCTTTTCCAGCAGAGGAAATGACCCTTCCCTCTAACACAGAAACAACCCCCCAAGAAGGTCAGAAGTGGAAATCTCCAGCGTCCCATTTACCACCCCTTCGCAGGGCTTGGAGTTGTCTTTTATACCTGGCATAAAACGCAGCTCAGCCTGATTTCTCTGCTCGTCTCATTTTAAGTTTTAGGACGGAGCTGGACTCAGGTACAGACATCGCAATCCGGGCACATTATTTACCGGGAACGCTTATCTGAAGGCAGTCCCAGGAGATTCAGCGGGCGGCTGGGAGCTGCGAGCTGGAGTTACAGCCTCCGCGCAGTAAAATAGAAGGAAAAGAGGGAAATTGCCTTATAAAAACCACAAGGACTTTGAGCTTTCTTCTTTTTTTGCTGAAGCTCTTAAATTCAAGGCTGGCTTTCAAGCCTGCCCAGTCCTTGTCTTGTTCCTGGGGAAAGGAGAGACAGAACTTTTCTTCCCTGTTCTTCTTAGCATAACAATCCCTTGTTAACATAATAAGATTAATTCTTGCCTGCAATCAGGAAGCCACGCTTTCTCCAAGCCCTAAATAATATCATTCCTTTGCCACATTTATAAGGTGGTGGGTTTTATTATTTTTTTCCCCCTTTACATTGGAAAATAAAATGGAAATCTTGTAATCTTGAGATAAATAGAACGGTGTAGAAGCTTCCCATTCTCCTCCAATCTGATTGCAGTGGCAGCAAAAGGACATGGGCCTAATTAAAGTGCCAATCAGGCAAAAATGGGATTCATTGTTTTTATACAAATGCTCCATTTAACCCCTTGCGGCTCGTTCATAATTTCATACGTTCACTGTCTTTTTTCCTTAGCAAAAAAAAACCCCTCCAAGCCAGGCTTCGTAAAGAGCTTGTGGGATGAAAAATGCTGGAAAATCACCAAAAGAAGGACATTAAAGGCCACAGAACTGGTGAGGAAGGCAGGGTCTGGGTCCAGCAGTCTCACCACATCCTTTCCTTGGCTTTTTCCTACAGCGAGCTCCTCTCTCGCAGACCACGGGAGGAGCTATAGAGCTCCTTTCTGTCCTCCAAGGTCCCTCTTGAGCTGGAAAGTTTTACGGGACCTGGAAAAACGTCAGGATCAGATGGTACATTCTTAGCAGGCACTAATGCAGCCCAGTTTTTATTGCATTCCGGCACGTGAATAACAGCATAATTCAGAGGTTTAATAGGTTTTCAGTGGATTGAGACAAAGTGCCCAGCTCTGAATAACCCTGAGCACCCGAGAGCGGGTGCTGGAGGGTGACATCTGGCCCCAGTTCTACCACCACCCACACCAACTCGGCAGAGGGATGTATCCCAAAAACATCCAAGTACATCTGGGCGGTGAAACAGGAGCTGAACGTTTTAAAAGAGTAGGTTTGCTTAGAGCAGCCTCCAGTGCTGAAAGGGGCTCCAGAAAAGCTGGGGAGGGGCTCTGGATCAGGGAGTGCAGGGATGGGAAGAGGTGGGACAGTTTTGAGCTGCAAGAGGGGAGTCCTGGGTGTCCCTGCCTATGGCAAGGGGTGGAACTGGGTGGGTTTTGAGGTCCCTTTTGGCCTAAACCATTCCATGAGTCTATGATTCATTGTTGCTTATGGTGACAATTTCCTCTTGACCCCAGGAAACAACTTGGGGAGCTTCAACCTGGGGTTTGGACGCCACCTCTCTTCACTATCAACTTCTCCGCAGCGCTTCATAAATCCCTGCTCCCAGAGACAGCCTGAGGTGCATCCAGCCCATCCACACATGATATCACAGCAGGTTCAGCTCAACTCTTTTAACCTTGCCTTGCAGGGACTGCTGACATAAAAGCTCCCAACCAGCTGAATGCAAAGCTCGTCATTAAAATAACTGAGCATTTCCAGACCTGCAGGAGAGGCTGTATCTGAGCATCCAGGGGCTGCTGGTGGGACTGGCCTTGTTAAGTTAGGAGGCCTAACGAGAAACTGGTTGGTGATGGTGTTTGGCCATCTTTGTGACTCTAATCCCTCTCCACTGAGGTGCCCACAACCAGCTCTACCTGGAACGGCTCTGAGCACCGAGCAGGGTGGCTATGTGAGATGGGGAGGAACCTGATGAGGACCTGTGCGTTAACCAGCCATGCTCTGTGCTCCTCCAGCCCTGAGGACATTGCTTGGCAGCTGCAGTTCACCACAGTGAGGTCCCAACTGCATCCCTGCTCCTGAGCATTCCTCAACATCCAGCTCCAGCTCCCTCAGGGCTCTTCTCTTAGGGAAGGGGATGCCAGGCTGGCACAGAAAGCCAAGCTGCCTCGTTATCCCCACCTGAAACCAAAATGGCATCAAAGCACTTTTATTTTTCATCTTTAGCTCTCAAAGCCTCAGTGCCTCTTCCCCCCTGCCGTGGCTGTTTCCAGGCCCTGCTTATCTCTGCCTGTATTGTTCCCGGACCTGCTGTACAAGAGCTTTATCGAGTGCCACAAGCTGAGATGTTTTGGCAGCTGTCCATACAGCCAGGAGAAAAAAAGAAGGAGACAAGGAGAAAAAAGAGCTCAGGCGCTTCCCCCCAGATCTGCTTCCCCAGCCCCTGTCTGGGTTGTTTTCAAAGAGGGTCCATGGGGAGACCTGGAAAGAGACTGGCACTTTTTGGCTGGGGTTGCATTGGAACCCAAAGGCAGCGCGAGAGCTGGAGTGCTGCAAACCCTTCTCATGTCCCAGCTGGAGCAGGCAGGGGCCTTTTGTAGGCAAATGCCTTCACTTTTGCACATAAAAGCAGCAGCCACCATGCCTACCTGTTGCCAAGTGAAAAAGTCTCCCTGCATCTTCTTACAAGGAGCATCCCAGGAAGGTGGTGACCACCTGGAAGAGATCAGCCTCCTGTCCCGATGACCCTGGCTTGCGGGTGGGAACAGTAGAGTGCCACCCATCTCCCCAAAATCTCAGAGGCACTTCAGCTGGCTTCACTGCATCCTGCTATCTCCAAAGATGCCCCTTGGCACCTCCACCATGCTTCTCGGTCCTCAATCTGCAGTGAGGTCCCCAGTATATGGCAAGGGCGATGCATCACTCCTATCATTTCGAGGAACAACTGTTCCCTCCTCCATCCCATTATTCAAATAAATTTGCTTTCCAGTTAGGAGACGGCTCATGCTGTGAAGTGTTTGTCTTAGAAACACAGAATCATTCGGTGGGAAAAGACTGTACCTGTCCACTACTAAACCCTGAGCACCTCACCTACCGGTCTTCTAAACCCCTCCAGGGATGGGGACTCCACCACCTCCTTGGGAGCCTCTGCCAGGGCCTGAGAACCCTTCCAGTGAAAAAAATTTTCCTGTTATCCAATCTAAACCTCCCCAGCACAGCTTGAGGTCATTTCCTCTCATCCCCTCACCCGTCACCTGGGAGCAGAGCCCAGCACCCACCTCCCCACACCCTCCTTCCCAGGAGCTGCAGAGAGCGAGGAGGTCTCCCCTCAGCCTCCTCTTCTCCAGACTAAACCCCCCCAGGGCCCTCAGCCGCTCCCACAACCCCTGTTCTCCAGCCCCTTCCCCAGCTCCGCTCCCTTCTCCGGACGCGCTCCAGCCCCTCAAGGTCCTTCTTGGAGTGAGGGGCCCAAACTGACCCCAGGATTCGAGGTTTGGCCTCCCCAGCGCCGAGTGCAGGGGGACGATCCCTGCCCTGCTCCTGCTGCCCCCCCAGGGCTGAGCCAAGCCAGGATGCTGGGGGCCTTCTTGGCCCCCTGGGCCACTGCTGGCTCGTGTCCAGCTGCTGCTGACCAGCACCCCCCGGGGCCTTTGCTGCCAGACAGCTGCTCCTCCCCAAAGTAAGCAGAACTTTTCAGAGGGGGAAACTGAGGCACTGTGGGGTGAACTTTCCTTAGGCTTTGGGAAAAGCAAGTGGAAGGAAAGCCTCTGAGTTCCAGTTTTTACAGCCAAGATCTGCACAGCTGTCACTTGTCATAGGTGGTTTTAAATGACAAGGAAAAAATCTTATAAAGCAAGGAAACGTGTGATTATTTTCCTCCTTCTCTCCCTTCCAGGTGCTTGGCTCAGCTTTGTGATACAAGAATGAAATCCACCTGAGCTGTTGTTGTCCCGCTGTTTAAAACTCCATTTTCTGTCAATATTGCTTCATTTTTATCAAGTTGCTTACATGTTTTATATTATTCTCTCCTTTTTTTCCCCTCCCATTTTTGCCACAGCGTTTCAGAACATTTTGTTTCTTGCACTTCTTGGTAAATAGCCTGGAAGTAAGAGAGTCAAAGGCACGCGGCGAGTATTCGCTTTCATTGTTGTGATGTTTCATATCTATTGCACTTGTCAATGCGGAATACTGAAAAAAAGAAAAAGGAAAAGAGGGGAAGAAAATAGAGACAGATGCCTGGTTGATCCCCCCTTGACTTTTGAAGCGAAGGAGATGTTTATCCTTTGGTCTGCCCAGCTTTTAGCATCGCTCTCTGCTGTTGGATATTGCACAGGGCAGGCGTGTGAACCCTAGGTTACGCGGGGAGCCGTGGTTGTGGTCCCGCCACGGTCCAGGTCTGGTAGGTGGGTGATGGAAACGGACCCAGTGTGGGGTCCCCACCTGCAAACACAAACCTCGCCCGCAGACCAGCGCACGTCTGCTCTGCTTTGGGCTTAGCGCTCCTCCCTGAAGGCCGTTTCACCCAGCTCCGTGATGCTCTCAGCTCTTTAATTGCAATGATTCATTTCCTTCCACAAAGCACGGCAGATTTAAATGAGATACCCGAGAAGTGCATTTAATAATGAGTTTGCACTTGATTTTGTCTCCTGTAATAACACGGTCGTGCAGGTAAAGGAAAGCTCATCTTTGCAGGACGCTGCTCAGAGCTGCAGCCCTTTTTCAGCTCCAGCGAGGCAGAATTATGACAGAAACCTGATTTTTTTTACAAGCACAGTACAACCGCTCAGTCCTCTAAATCAAATTTGACTCCCAATGTAGTCGAAACCGCAGAGGTAATCAGTTAATAAAACTTCACACTTCCATGCTACTTTCATTCAAGGATTTAAAGCCTTTTGCAAAGGTCAGTATTGCAATGATGGGAATTTTCCAGCTGAAATGTTTTCACTGGGAAGGGGGAGGAAAGAGAAAAATATTCTCTTTCCCTCAAAGTTAAAAATTCTGCTGGTTATTATGCAGAAATAATACATTTTGTGAATAATAAAAAAAAAAGAAAATAAGAAAATGCTGTGAGAATGTTAATGGTGTTTTGAAGCTTCACAGAAAAGTCTTACTTGTGTAGCAGCCTTAACATACATTAGTACCCCGAGTCTGCAAGCAAACAGCATTTTGCAGAATAAACTCAAACACAACGGGGAAAGTCTCCAAATTATTTAGAAATCTAATTCCCACTGAAGGCAGGCGCTGAGTGTTTCATTCCACGTGCATTTAAATCAGCGCGGCTGCCAGAAATAAAAGCCCTACCTGTAAGCTCTCCCTGTCCTGCCGTGCAGGGCAACCACCGAAACACCTCTGTGGTTGTCACCAAGGGTCAGAGCTGCCAGGAAGGGACCTCAAAGCCCATCCAGTGCCACCCCCTGCCATGGGCAGGGACCCCTCCCACTGGATCAGGGGGCTCCAAGCCCCATCCAACCTGGCCTGGAACACCTCCAGGGATGGGGCAGCCACCACTGCTCTGGGCACCCTGGGCCAGGGCCTCCCCACCCTCACAGCAAAACATTTCTCCCTAAGATCTCATCTCAGTCTCCCCTCTTGCAGATGAAAACCCTTCCCCTCATCCCATCCCTGCACCCCCTGATCCAGAGCCCCTCCCCAGCTTTCCTGGAGCCCCTTTCAGCACTGGGAGCTGCTCTAAGGTCTCCCCAGAGCCTTCTCCTCTCCAGGCTGAACAACCCCCGCTCTCCCAGCCTGGCCTTGTACAGGAGCTGCTCCAGCCCTCAGATCATCTCCGTGGCCTCCTCTGCACCCACTCCAACAGTTCCATTTCCTCCTTATGTTGGAGACTCCAGAACTGGACCCAGGGCTCCAGGTGGGGTCTCCCCAGAGCGGAGCCGAGGGGCAGAATCCCCTCCCTGCCCTGCTGCTCCCACTGCTCTGGGTGCAGCCCAGGACTCGGGTGGTTTCTGGGCTGTGAGCACACCTTGCCGGCTCCTGTGGAGCTTCCCATCCCCCAGCACCCCAAGTCCTTCTCCTCAGGGCTGCTCTCAATCACATCATCCCACTACCTGTATTGCAACTATGGATTGCCCAAGGAAAGAAGGTGGCAGAGGGAAAATACAGTCCAGGAATGGCACAGTCCTTTGCAGCCCCTGTAGAAGATGTAGGAATATGAGAGTTTCAAGCAAATATCCCCAAATCTGCACTTTTGTCACCCAAACTCATAGAGAGTTACAAAAGCGGGCAGGGAAGGAAAAATCAGCATGCATGTATAAAATCAAATAAGATTTATTTCTTAAACAATAACAGCTAAAAATAATTTATAAAGCTCTATTTCCAGGGTGATCACCCCTCTGCAGGGAGCAAACCGTGAGCCACTTGTGTTTCAATCAATAAATCTCAGCTCAGCACTGCTCCTAAGTCAGTTTTAACCCACCTGACCTTGGTTTAGCTCATTAGCACAAGTGCACTTGGGTGAGTTATCCCTGCTTAACCAACCCAGCACAGGGAAGCCAGGGTGCCAAGCCCCCAGCAAGGCAAGCAGGCTGCAAAGACTGACTCCACTTGTAAACATCAGCCAGCAGTGCCCTGGCAGCCAGGAGGGCAGCCGTGTCCTGGGGGGCATCCAGCACGGCATCGCCCGCCGGGAGAGGGAGGGGATTGTCCCGCTCTGCGCTGCCCTGGGGTGGCCCCACCTTGAGCGCTGGGGGCAGTTCTGGGCTCCGCAGGCTAAAAAGGATCTAAAGCTCCTGGAGAGCGTCCAGAGGAGGCCATGGGGTTGGGGAAGGGTCTGGAGGGGAAATGGTGTGAGGAGTGGCTGAAGTCACTGGGTCTGTTCAGCCTGGAGAGGAGGAGACTGAGGGGAGACCTCATCGCGCTCTGCCCCTTCCTCACACGGGGAGGAGGAGGAGCAGGCGCTGAGCTCTTCTCTCTGGACCCCAGGCCATGGCAGGAAGATGCCAGGGGAGGGTTAGGTGGGGCATTGGGAAAAGGTTCCTCCCCCAGAGGGTGTTGGAGCACTGGAACAGCTCCCAGGGAAGCAGTCACAGCCTGACAATATTCCAGCAGCCTTTGGCCAAGGCCCTCAGCCCCACGGTGTGAATGTTGGGGTGTCCTGTGCAGGGACAGGAGCTGGACTCGATGAATCCCTTCCAACTCAGAGCATTCTTTAATTCTGTGATCTCTTTCCCATGGCATTACACAGTATGAGATCAAATCTGAGCTGTGTTTTAGTTTTGTTCAGCTGCCTTGGCTGTGTTCAGGGTATCAGATTGGAATCTGAACAGATTGAGATCTGTTTTTCAACTTAGAGAAGTAGCGACTCAGAGTGTTCTCAAGTATTTGCTTTGTTATTTTGGCTGCACCCAAAATAAACTCTACTTTTGAATCCACCCTGGGAGATTTGTTGATCTCCAATTTGTAGCGTAGATACCAAAAGACCCTCCCACTTAGAGCAGCCTTCCAGTACTGTTCCAGCACTTCAGTACCTGAAGGGGACCTACAAGAAAGCTGGGCATGGACTATCTACAAGGGCCTGTAGTGATAGGAGGAGGGGGAATGGATTGCCCAGAGCAGTGGTGGCTGCCCCATCCCTGGAGGTGTTCCAGGCCAGGTTGGATGGGGCTTGGAGCCCCCTGACCCAGTGGGAAGTGTCCCTGCCCATGGCAGGGGGTGGCACTGGATGGGCTTGAGGTCTCTTCCAATCCAACCCATTCCATGATTCTTTGACCATGCAGGTGGGGATAGGGACACCCACAGCCTGCTGGTGTCGAGAGTGGGACCTAACACAGGCACTTGCAGAAGCTCTGAGAGCAGCGGGAGAAGCTGTCGGAGTCCCCTTTGAAGTTCACCTTTCAGCACAGCAGTAAGTAATTAGAGTCCACCGCTGTAATTACTTTCTGGTGCTCGGGTTTATAATTGCGCTCCACAGCTGCACGTGTTCCTCTGGACCCGGGGATGGAGTTGTGGGACTCCTTGGCCTCAGTGACTGGTAGGAAGAAACGCTTTTATTTGCTTATTTTGATTTTTGGGTCCTTTTCTTCTGTCCTCAAACTCTTGCTGGGCAAAAATTAAATGAAAAAAAGGAAAAAAAAGCAACACGAGAAGACTAAAAATAGCAATAAAGGCAAGAAAAGGCCCCTCACAGCCTTTTTATTCCTCTCTTTCATAGCTTTTTTCCCCTTCTGGCTCTGGAGGGGGTTTTTTGGGGAACGGTGAGGCTGCAACTGGGGTGCATTGGACTTCCCCCCCGCTCCCTCAGGACCTGTGTGAGGATACAATTCGCTCCGAGAAGGGTGTGGGTGGGTTATTTTTTACCACTTCAACACGACCAACCCTCAGGGTGAAGCTCTGGCTGTTCCCCATCCCCTGGGGGCACCCCCCAAATCCTGGGGAGCTGGGAGAGAGCAGGATAATGCCGAGGGGGTGGTGTGGTGGCAGGCAGTGACCCCCTTCAAATTGAGGGTGCACAAATTTACATCATTTAAATCATTTACATCACACCTGCCTAAGAAAGCACGCAGGGGTGCACAAATTTACATCATTTACATCACGCCCCCCAAGAAAGCATGTGGGGATGCATAAATTTACATCATTTACATCACATCCCCCCAAGAAACTGTTTGGGGTTGCACAAATTTAAATCATTTACATTGAACCTCCCCAAGAAAATGTTTGGGGGTGCAGAAATTTACATTTACATCATTTACATCACACACATGGACAGCCCCCCAAAAGTGTTTGGGGGTGCACAAATTTACATCATTTGCATCACAATCCCCCAAGCAAAAAATTGGGAGGGGCACCAATTTCCATACTTTTCATTATTTACATCACAGCCCCCCCTCCCTGAAAGCGTTTGAGGGTGCACAAATTTAAATAATTTACATTGCTCCCCCCAAGAAAGTGTGAACAAAAATTTACATCATTTACATCACACGCACCCCCCTCCCCTGAAACCCAAAAGCGTTTGGGGGTGCAGGAATTCACATCATTTGCATCACAACCCCCTAAGCAAGAATTTGGGGGTGCAGGAATTTACATCAATTGCATCACACACCTCCCAAGCAAGAATTTGGGGTGCAGGAATTTACATCATTTACATCACAACCCCCCAAGCAAGAATTTGGGGTGCAGGAATTTACATTAACTACATCGTCGTCTTCCCCCCCCCAGAGCGCGTGTGGGGGTGCACAGATTCCCCCCCCGCCCTTGCAAAAACCAGGACAGCCCCCAGCCCCGGCGCATCCCATCCCGCGCTGAGCCGCCCCCCCCCCGGCTGCGCGCAAGTTACTCCCCCTGCGAGCATCACTTTTCTCCCCTCCCCTCCTCTTCCCCCCCCCCCCCCCCAAAAGGCTGGCTGCTCGCCTCGCTCCGCCAGTGAGGGCAGCGCTGCCGGGGGAGGAGCTGGGGGGGCGGCGATGGAGCCGGGCGAGCGGAGCCGGCGGGCGGCGGCTGCCTGAGCCCCCCCATCCCCACCTGAACCCCCTTCGTCCCCACCGGAGCCCCCCGACCCCCCAGCAACACCCTGAGGAATGAGCGCTTTCCAGGCAGACCTCCTCCTCCTCCTCCTCGCCTGCCTCCTCCTCAGCCACGGTAGGACTTGACTTTCCGAGAGGAGCTGGTTTTTGGGGGGGTGGGAAGCGGGGGGAGCGGTGTCCCGGGTTCCCAGGTTGCTGGGCGGGCTCTCAGTGCTTTTTGCTCCTTGCAAGGTGGGGGGAAAGAAAAGCAGGATTGCAGTTTGTCACGCGTTTCTGGTGAGGCAGCTCGGGTTTTTTTAAAAAAGAGAAAAAAGGGGAAAATCTTTAGCATGCAAATGAGTTCTGTCTGCTCCGGCGCCGTTAATTAGATCGTGTTTGTGTGTAAACACAGCTTTGCTCAGCAACAGCCCCCCCCCTTTCCCCTAGCTGCCCGGTCCTGGGGGGGTGATGGATGCCCAATTGGGCTGGGAAGGGGAAGACGGAGCCGCTGGCACAGGGGGTGTTTCAGCCCCGGAGAGGCTGCAGAGCCCGGGTGAGGAGCGGTTTGGTGCTGGGGGGAGCTGGGGGGGAAGAGTTGTTATGAATTCAGGCAGCCCCGGGAAGATGAGGAGCCCCTGCGGTGGTGTTTTGGGTGCCACAGCCCATCCCACCTCCCCAGCTTCACCAGAACCCATTAAATTTACCCCGTAACTTTCCTGCCTGCTTGCCTCCCCCTCCTCAAATAAATAAAAATAAAGGATTCAGGGAGCGGGGGGCGTTTTGGGAAGCTCTTTGTGATGCTCGGTGCGTGGTCCTTGGACCATCCGTCACCTGTGGAGGACGCTGAGCTCCAGGCAGACCCAAGCTTTCGCCTTTCTGCTGCGCATCCCCTGGCCCCACCGCTGTCAAACGCCAGCTGTGCCACCCTACCCTGGTCCCAGAGCCACCTTTTGTGAGGGCAGAGCTTGGGGTGTCTTTAAAAAAAACAATTAAAAAAACAAAGAGGGGAGGCAAACCCCAAACCCACGCAGCTGGTCCATCTGTTGATTAAATGAAGGATAAAACTTTTGGAGAGAGTAGTGCTTCGCAACGGGCAGCTGGGTTTTTTTGTTCGCTCAGCCAGACATTCTTGCTGAGCATCCCCCGCCACACGCTGCGTTTCACCCTGTTCCCTGCGCGCAGGGATGCTGGGTTTAGAGGTGGCTGCGCTTCTGGTTGTCCTTACCTCTTCTTTTCCTAGGCTGCGATGTGCTGCTGGGCTCCCACGCTGCCCTCCCTTTCCCTTTTCTCTTTCCCTCTCTCTGTACTAATATTCCTTCAGGGAGAAAGCTGTGTTTGCATTCGCCTTTGCTTCTGCACAAAAGAAACCCACTGTGCCTTCCGTGGAGGTTTCTGGCTGAACAAATCTGAACTCTCCCTGGTACAGCAGCGGGTTCAGGGATATCAGCAATTTGGAAGCCGATGCTGGCCTTTCTCCCATCTCTCCCCACTCCCACGGATGTCTCGGCTCCCAGCAGGTCAAATGGCACTTTGCTAGTGGAGCTGAATAAGTTTGCATCTGGGATCCAGCGGGGATTTGTTGCTTTTCTTTCTCCCCTCCTCCCGTTCGCAGCCATTATTTTTAATAAGGGCTAATGCACTTTTTAATAGCGCTCGTGTTCGGAAGCTGCCGTGCCTGCTCGGCTCTGCTGAGCCTGAGCTCAGTTGATTTGTCTCCCTGTCTGTACCGTCAGGAGCGAGCGTGCATCTGGTACCTTGCTTATTCATGCTGGGTTACGAGGCAGCGAGTCTCGCAGAGCGTTTTTGGCTGGTTGCTCCCACAGGATGAACTGAGTGCTGCGGAGCTGCCGCGCGCCGTGCACGAGAAGGGGCTGTCGGCAGCATCGGGGCTTTCCCTTTGGGGTGAAACCGTGCAAAGGATCCCTAATAGGATTTCATGCAGAGGATTCCTTAAACCACACGGTGTGCTGGGGGGAGGAAAGGCCTGGATGTAGGAGCTGAAGCTTATTTTCCAGCTGATGTTGTGTTTGCCTCCCCTCAAGCAGCCGCTGTGGTTGTTCCGCTGTGTCCAGATGTGGTGGCATTCGCTTTCCGTGGGCAAAGGTGCTCCTGAGGAGTGCTGGGCTGTGGGGATGGGATGCTAGGTGTGCACCTGGAGGGCTGTCCTGCCTCACTCTGGAGGGACAGGTGGGCCAAAATTCACTTGGAACAACCAGCATCGCTTGACCCTGCTTGTCAGGAAGTTTGTGGCTCCTTTTTGTGGGCAAGAAGCAGGTAGGGCTGTGTTCTCTTGCCTGCAATAGCCAAGTGGCTTGAAGGGATTTGCTTTAATAAGGTGGACAGGACTTAAACTCCCTTCAGCCCAGGGCAGCAGGGATGGGAAGGATCATCTCTGCAGAAAACCTTGCTCTGGGTCCGTGGTTCAGATTGTAGTTTTAAAAACAACAAAAAAAAGCTCCCTTACACAAAACCTCACCGAAGAGGCATTGTTCATTGCCAGCTCTGTACACCTCTGCCCTTGGGTTTGTACTTCATGGGCCCTGTGCCTCCTTGTGGCACGCCGGCCTCCTGCTGTTTCTGCAGAGCGTGCAAGCTGAAACTTGGGCTCCTGGCTGAGCTGGCAGGGGAAGGGGTGGTTGCTCCCTGTCTGGGGCTGTGCTGCACCTGGGTGCACCCAGGCATCGCTCAGCATGGCAGGACCAGCTCCTTGCAGCTGACTTTTGTGCTCTTGAACAAGAACAAATTGCCTTCCTTTGAGCATCCTCTGGCTTTCACCCTTGCAAATGGTCTGAACCAGCCTGCGTTTTCTCTTTTGAAAGTCAATAGGGCAGCGTTTCGTGTTCCCACTGGTGTCCCCTGCTCCTGTGCCCGTGTCCCCTGCAAGCTGTCGGGGCCGCAGCTTTGGTGGAAGGCAGGATGAAGTCAGAGCACAGTTTGCCTCCTGCAGAGACTAGACATGTGGTGCACCTTGGTGGGAAGAAATCCATGCTGGAACTGGCTGCCTTTGCCTCTTGCCTGGGGAACAGGTTACCCCTGCCCCAGTGTCGCCCACACTGGGTGGGGCTGGAGGTGGCTGGCAAAGTCCCTGGGCTGCGGAAGGTGGCTGTGGGAAGGGGCACCACTGCGGATGTACCTTCCTGCTCCTCTTGCTGGTCTGTACTGTAACAACCCAGATGGATTTGGCAGGATCTGAAATTTACCTTGGATGGGAAGATTTCTGCCTGCCTGGGGCTCTCTTTCCAAAGGCGTGTTTGCTTTCTCTCGGGGTGATGAATACCGAGTTCGCTGGGTGTTGCAGGGTGTGTTTTTCTCCTTCACAGTTCACTTGGCTCCTCCCTGGAAGCCAATGCTTGGCACTCTTCTGTCAGAGGGGTTTGGGGCTCAAAGTCCCAGGGGCTGCTCTGGGTGGAGAAGGGTGAAATCAAGCTGATGAGAGAAACCAAGCCAGTTCCACCCCCCAACACTGGTTAGAAATGGGAGATGAGAATTTTAGCATCTCGGGGGAAGTTAGTGGGTGACAGGGAGCAAAATGCAAGCTTCCAGGGTGCTGGGAGATGAGTGTCCAAGGGCTGATGGCTTTGCTCCTCTCTGCAGCTCACTCAGGCAAGAGGCACTTGTGGGTTGCTGCGTCTGGCAGCCGTGAGCCTGCTAATGAGAAGCTTGAAATCTGTGGTTGTGATCCCTCTTTAAAGTTAATTCCTCCTGCCATGTACAGGGCGGGGTAGCTTTGCAAAAGAAACGTGTCGGACTCTTTCCTAAACCCAGCAAGTGAATCTCGGCACTGGGGAGCTGTTTGAGAAGTACAAGGAGTGCAAAAATGAGTGTTCAAAAAGAGCAATGAGCTTTAAAAATTAAGCCAGGGAAGACTGCTATCAGCACAAGAAGCTGCAGCTAAAAGTGGTTGAGTGGAAGACAAATGGTTTGGAAAGGTGGTCTGTGAAGCTGGGAGGTGCTGCTGGTGGAAAGGTGCGGGTTTGGTGGGGCCACGGGAGTTCACAGCTGGGCTGAATGGGAGGGAAACTGGAGTAAGCCTGAAGTTAGAGCTGGTGTTGTCCAGTCTGCCCTATCCTGGGGGAAAAAGTGTAGCATTGCGTCTTCTGATGTCTATTTTAATGCAATTTAGAGTTCTCCATCTGTACCTCCTGCAGCGATATTCGCATGAGGACCGCAGGTGACTTCCCTCAAACTGGCTGCGTTGCAAGGTTTGGGTTATTTGAAAAGAACAAGATGGGAGGAGTTGTGGTTTTGTTCAGGTGACCTTTGCCAAAGGGAGGAAAGTGAGGAGGAACACCTGCCCTGGTGCTGATGTTGCATCCCTGCATCCCGGCCTCGCCCTCCCAAGGGCAGGCAAAGGTCCGTGGGCAGTTTATGCGCGGCACATCTTGGGCAGATGTTGATTACTCCTGCTTCCCCGTTGTTTTAGGGGACACCGACTGGAGCAGAGACGTGCTCAGAAATCCCTGACAGGTTACCGGCGCTGCGTGTTCCCAGTCCCGCTCTCTCTGTAGTTGGACTGCATATGGTAGAATAAAAAGGCTCACTGCTCTTCTTTCTTTTGTAGCGTAAATAAAGGGGAGAGGCTGATGTCCCCCTTAGGTTGTGAGCTGCCTGAGCATCAAGGTCTTTGAATAAACTGTTTTCCTACAAGCAGTCTGTGATGGAGAGCGTGGCTCACTTCAAACCTCACGTTTAATGATCAGTTTTGCAAGTTCGTACGGCGCTTCTGGCTTTCAGCTCCGCGGCACGCCGGAGGTGGAGTGCGGGGTGGAGGGGGCTTTATGAAAATGCTGCTGGAGAAATGGCTTTACATCCCTTCAAGGGTACTTCTAGTAGGATTAAACATATTTTTTTTTTTTTTCCCCTTTTATTTATTTTTAAAGAGCAGCAAATTTATAGCCACAATTGATGAAGGCTCTGATTTAGCTTCTGTTCAGAAGTGATGTGAGTCTTCCCTTTGACTTCATCAGGAGCTTTCTCTGGCCAAAGACAGACCCAGAGCAGTAGTGACCGTGTACGAGCTTATTTTATAAATCAATAGGTAGTGAAACAAATTGGTTGTAAATCAGCAGCTTACTTATTTGCTGAGATTTAAGGCAGTTGGTGGAGCTGAGTTTTTAAGGCGCTCTGCCCTGCCTTCGGGGCTGGCAGGTGTCCCAGCTCTTGCAGGGGGTGTGCGAATCCATCGCCCGCAGAATTAATTTCAAACGTGCCAGGGAACGTGCAGGATTTCTTTCCTCTTGGCTGGGTAGAAATGAAGTTTAAAGCCCATGCTGCTCTTTCCAGGCGAGGGTTGAACAGCAGGATCCTGATGCTCCTCAGAGCTCGTGGGTTGCCATTCACCTGCTTCACTGCACCCCAGGGCAGGATCTCTACCCCAGTGCTGGAGGCAGGAGGAGGAAAATATCCATTTCTGAGCTTGCGTTGTGGTAGGACGGAGCAAACGCTGGGTTCTGGGCTTGGAACCTGTGGCCTAACAGATGTCCTGTTTCAATATGCCTTTTGAGTACAGTCGAGACCGCTTATTCGCTGCCTGGCTGGCAAGACCCAGGCTCAAGTGTTTGCCTTTCCCTGGTGGCAGCAGCAGGCTCCAAAAGTGGAGCAGAAGGAGCTGGAGGTCACTTGGCTGTTCCGTGGCTCCTCTTCTGCTGAGTTACATTAAACAGCTTAACATTTACACGTTCTTGGAGTGCACCTCGTCGGATGGGCTCTGGGCATCCAGCCTCCGTGTCACGCGCTGGGCAAGTGGCAGGTGGAACACTTGCATTATTAAATTAGGATGTGAACTTCGGGATAAGAGCTCATCTTAGTGTGTCCACTTAACACCCCAGCTTGCAACAAAAGCTACAGCTGAGCTTTTGGTCTGTTGGGTTTTTTGAGGGCTTTGCCATAACTGCTGCTCATTGAGCATTGATGCAAGCGCACCAGACTTTCAGTTGGGGTAACAGCTGCTTTCTTTTGTTTCCAATGACTTTGTGTTTGGAATTGCTGCACTGGTTTGTGGTCAGATGGGGGATAGTTCACTTCTTAAGTGCTGGTGAGTTTACGTTCTTGTGTCTGTTGGGGTTATTTTCAACAGGCCATGGGGCAAAGCCATGGTGTGCGCACCCTGGTTGTGCCAGGGGCTGACAGGGTGGAGGGGCCGGACACCCTGCCTGGGTGTGCCAGGGGCTGGATGCTGCAGCACCTACAGGCTTTAAATTTCAGGAGCCTTTTGGATGAGCAACCTGGTCTTTCTGAGAGGGGAAACACCGAAAGTATTGGATTTTAAGCAGCTCAGTGCCCAGCAGGATGCACACTGCAGGCTAGAGGAGCCTGGCTAATTACAGATTAAATACGCACCACGAGTGGAAGGGAGGAACTTTCCCAAAGTTCGTTTTGGATGAAGGATCAAAGCGTTGTGCTGTGGGTCCAATATTGCTTTATTTTCCCTCAAGCAGGGAGTGAGTGGGAGAAGCCATTGGCTTTGTAGTCCCACCTTGCATTTTGGGCAGGTATTCATTCACTCATTAACTTAACAGTGCGTAACTCATTAAAAGATCAGAAATAAAGGACCCAAATCCTTCCCAGGCTCCCTTCCCTCCATTGGCATAAATGAGTATTCAGGCTGTATGCTGCCAGTCAGTAAATGTCAATATTGGATAAGTGTTTCCTTTATATCACTGCAATTTAGCATAAGCTGCTTGGAAACAAATGTCTTCCATAAGCATGAGGTGTTTCGGTAAGTACACAGTCGACATTACTATGAGGATTAAATAAATGTCAGCCCCACTTGTATGCTCAGCATCAAGTTAAGACGGCTGAACTCACGCAGCGGCCAGCGTGGCAGTGACAACAGGAGGGATTTTGAGAGTCTCTGTGGAGAGCGTGGAGGGGAAGGAGCCGCTCTGGGTGGGTGTTACCTGGATCCCAAGGGCATGTGGACATGGAGTGCAGGTGCCCCTTACAGCAGGGGGGAAATGCTGGTATGGGGTGCCAAGGGGTGCATGGACCTTCCCTCCAGGCTAACAGGTCTGCTTTGGACAGCGCCTTTCGCTGGCAACCCAGAGCAGAAACCTGGATTTAACCAGTGCTGGCTTGAGCAGGTGGAGTTGCTGGCTCGGGATGAGCATCCTGCGGATCTGCCCAGGCCACCGGTGCTTGGATGGATCTACCTCTGTCTTTTCCAGTGCAGTCTGGGCTGCAGTTTGCAGTCATGGGGAAGCAAGGCCAAGGGGTAAGGCTTGACCATCACCTGCTTTGTGGTGAAGAACATGTGCTTTGAGAACTGTCTGTGTGCCCTGAGCTCGCTTGCAGCTCAAGGCTTCCCATGACCATGGAGATGCAGGTCATGAGTGATGTTGGTCCATGCTGGCAAGGCTTCTGCACGTGAAGGAGGGTGAAGGGGGGTGGTCACCTTTGGCTGCTCTGCCTGCAGCCATGTGAATGAGAGTTTCTCTGCCAAACAGGCAAAGGCATCTGGCTTTCTGTAAAGGGACCTAAATCCAGCCAGTACATCGAGGCGTTGCTCAGTTTTCAAGCAAAGGTTCAAATCACTTCTTCGAGCTGTGTGTGCAGGAAAATCCTTCTCTTTACCACCTCACTTTGCATCTTCCCCGGTCACCCTGAGATGTCACTGGATGCTGTCTTGGTCTGTCTGTGCCAAATGCTGCCAGCAAGGAGAGAAAATCTGGGAGCACGGTAGGGAGCTGATGTGCTTCCACTCCCAACGATGCAAAACTGCTGCTTTCTCCCCAGCTGGCAAGTAGCTGACTGGAGCCACTTGTTCCCAGCTGCACGAAAATAGCTGTGGACAAAATCGTTAGCAGGCAGATGAGCCTTATCAGCTCCTCTAATGCCTGTCTCTGCCTCTGGTCTGTGCGGGCTTGTTACCCTGCAGAGTGTGTCTTTTAATGACTGCCCATTGCTGTTCCAGGTGACTTGAGCAGAGCATCCCAGTCGTGTCCCAGCAGCCCTGGTGAGCAGGCAGAGGGGTTTGCAGCTCGTTTGTAGAGCAGAGTCCAACTGCGGCTCTCGCCTCGTTAGGTTGCGCATTTACAGAGCTGGAGAAACAGCTTGCAGACATGTGGGGTGTCTTAATAATTCAGGCTAGAGGAAGGGAGCGCTGGGGGTGCATGAGGGAACGAATACCCGAGTATTCTGAATCGCAAACCAGGTCACCTGGCAGAGCTAATGCAGATTTTATCCTCACTTTTTCAGTTCAGCCTGGTGGTGGCAGCAGCAGCGCTTGCATGGAGCTGTGGTCTGCTCCGACCTGCTGGGCTCCAGCTCTGGGGAGGCTGAGAGCACCAGGACTGAGATTTGGGGTACAGCTACTGGGGCTGTACCCGCTCTGTGCTGCAGAAAGGCTGAGAGCTGGTTGGGGTGGGGAGAAGAGTTGGGCACCTTCTGAAATTCTCACTCCTCTTCTGAGGAGCAGTCATCACCTTGTTGCATGGTTGGACACATCTGTGGGCAACGGAGCAGATCGTGAGGTTGCCCTGCCAAGGCAGCAGGTAGCATTGACACCGATGCCATCAGGTAGCATTGACACCGATGCCATCAGCTTGCTCAGAAAGCAGAAGGCATGATGGTGTAGGAGGGGTAAGTGGGCTTTGCCTGACCTGCTGCTGCTCCCCTCCCATGCACAAGCTTGGTGGTGCCATGTATGATGGTGATGGACCCCTTGTGCATCCCTGGGGACTTGGGGTACCTGCAGCAGCAGCAAGGAAGGGGTGCCATCACTGGTCAGCAGTGCCTTGCCGGGCTGTGTTTTCCTCTCTCCCATGAGCTAATCCCTGGAGTGTGATTTAACGCTCTCCTCCTGGCTGTGTCTTTAATAAGCTGGGAGTGACGGGGCCACCCCCCTCCGCCACCCGCAAGTGCTGAAGAAACAGAACCAACAGATGCTAAAATTAGACACAGCTGTTTGCAGTGTTTTGTCCTCCGGATCACAGAGCCTGACACTGTCTATGCTTATTCCTCGTCTTGTCCAGAGACTGAAAAGTTTTAAGACGTCAGAGCTTTGAGTGGCTGTAAATTAACTCCTCCTGTCTAAGCTGAAGCCTGGCTTACTGCTAGCTTTCTCGTGATTTCCTTTATTTGTGCTTATAATGATGGCAATTGCCAGGTAACCTCAAGGTGGGCACCTTTCTGTACTTAGGAGGCAGTACTGCTGGTTTTCCCTTGCTTATAAGCTTACCCACAAGAGAGCAAGGAAAACATCTCCAGCTCTGCTGTCCCTCAACCTTTATGTGCCTAAACCCAGCTTTCGAGTGCAGCTTAGATGACAGCTTTGGTCCAGCTCAGTGTGTGTGTGCCCAAAGTTGGCCCACCCAGCGTCACGTCCTCGGTATTGTGCTCTGCTCTTGCTCGGAGAGGTGGCGGATTTACTGAGTGCTTTTTCTTGGTTAGTATGCAGACTTTGTGTTCGTGGTTTGGTCGTTGGGGTGGGCATCGTCCCACGGGGTGGCTCTTCCCAGGCTGTCTGGGATGTGCTCGCTCCTGGCAGCGACTGTAGAAGGCTTTTTGAGAGGTGACGCCTGTCTCTGCTGCCTGTCACCTCGTGGAAGATGTTCATTCCCCATCGCTTGGGTTGTAGCATGGGGGCTTGGTGTCAACGACGAGATGTGTGCTACAGAAGGGCAGGGGGGGAGCTTCGTGGGAGAGCAGAGCTGCCTTTCTCTGTCAAGCCCAGAACGGTGTAAATGTCACCTTGTGACGCATCCGCGATGATAGCAGCAACGGTGGTGACGGGCTGGATGTGAATTGGGGTCTTGCATGGTGATGTAAGTCTGAGGGATCTTTTTTTTTCCTTTGCCTCTCTCTGCTGTGGCAGGAGCAGTTTCTGAAGATTTCTCTTGCTCCGGTCATGCTTAAAATGATAATATTGGTTTAAGATAGACACTTGCGATAAACTACGAAACACGGCGCCCTTTGAAATCTTCAAAGCCCTCTTCCATCGAGTGGGCTGGCAAGAAAGGCAACCGGCAGGGCATTCCGATTGCCACGCTTCAGATGTGAACCTCCTCCTAAGGCTGCATTTTCTTTTAAAGAGCTGACACCTCTCACCTTCCTTTCCTCCTTCTCTGGGAGGTGGCGACTCCATCAAGGTGATATCCACTACGCTTGCTCAGGTTCTTGTGTACTACCTGTGATCTCCCAAGTTTACTTTTATTTAACCTTTCTGTGATGGAAGCAAGGCTTTGCTAACCAGGCAAAGCAGGTTTTGCCTGGGAGTGGTTAGGGATGAGGAGGACAGGAAGATCAAAACATCTCCAGAAAGAGAAAAGGACCATATGCATTTGCCAAATGGCTGATGTCCCTTTGCAGTCTGTGAGGGTGGGGAGGCCCTGGCCCAGGGTGCCCCATCCCTGGAGGTGTTCCAGGCCAGGTTGGATGGGGCTTGGAGCCCCCTGATCCAGTGGGAGGTGTCCCTGCCCATGGCAGGGGGTGGCACTGGATGGTTCCTTTCCAGCCTAAACCATTGTATGATTTTATGACAGTGTCTTTGCAGTGGTGGTTGCAGCTGACTTTTCATCCAGCATGCTGATTTTTTCCTGCAGCAGGTAGGTTTCTCTGTGGTTTGGCTTTCTCCCAAGCATTCGCAGAAATCCATGTAGTGCTTTTAACCTGTGCAAGTTACTGCTGACTGGAGCAGATCAGAGTTGCTGTCCCAGTGGATTTCTTCAAAATCAAGAAGAAAAGTTGAAGTTTTGAAACTTGTGGAGTAGAAAGCATCCAAGAATTATGGATTGGAAGCTTTGAAGTGGATTTGCCAAAATACCATGGTTTAATATTTGCAATTCGAACATTTGGCTCAGGAAGGGGGTTTCTTTTTGTGCAGAAAGGACTGAGAGTACCAGTGTCCTCCTGTGGATGAAGGGATGCTGTGAAGCTGTTGTAAGAATTCTTTGGCTATCAATTAGTGGTTATCCTTCTCCAGAGTTTGGAAACGGGGTGCAGATCTCTTCTTACCTTTAGCCTGGCCAACGAGCCCACCATGATGGATCTCCCACTGTTCCAATTTGTCACAGTGTGTTTAATTCTAAGACAGAGTTAATCTGATCTGTGTGTCCATTAAGTATCTTGCGGTAGGTTCAATACTATTATTGCCTAACACAGTTTATTACTCTTGGTCTGCAGGCTTTTCTTGCCCATTCTTGTGTACACCATGAGGACACAATGTGCCTGCATGCGCCTTCCTTGCTTTTCCCTGAAAGCGCCCTTAAAATCAGTGCATAATTATTGGAAAATATGGAAGGATTATAGAGGTGCCGATGCTATTCATCTGGCCCTGGTGCATTGAGCAGGTAAAGAAAGGACCTAAGAGGCAATTGAAGAGATTGATGGGCAGTAATGGGTGTAATAGTAATTTTTGTCCTGTGTTTTTAATGAAGTGATTGATGACAAACGTAGCTGGAGCCCCCGTGCGGAGACCAAGAGATGCAGTTAAATTACAGAGGCTTTTTAACTTAATGAGGCCATGTAATAAAACCAAGGCATAATGAGCAAAGTATAATAGTACTATTATGCTTACGAGTGCTCTAGCAGAGGGCTGAGCAGGCAGTGCCTGAACATCCTGGGGGGTGGTCTCTCTGGGATGAAGTTGAGGAGGCTGGGATATAAGTGGGAGACTTTGGAAAAATACTGGCTAGACAAGTGTCCCAGGAGGGGAGGTTGAGATGAGATCTCAGGAAGAACTATTTTGCTGTGAGGGTGAGGAGGCCCTGGCCCAGGGTGCCCAGAGCAGTGGTGGCTGCCCCATCCCTGGAGGTGTTCCAGACCAGGTTGGATGGGGCTTGGAGCCCCCTGATCCAGTGGGAGGTGTCCCTGCCCATGGCAGGGGGTGGCACTGGATGGGCTTTGATGTTCCTTCCAACCCAACCCAACCCATTCCATGATTCTACGTGACATGCGTACTTGTCAGGCGATGAGAATGAACGAGTAGGTGGAGCACCAGGCATGTTTGATGCCCACAGGCTTTTGGTTTTGTTTGTAAGGCTTTGAACAACTCTCTGTTGTAAGATTTATTACTTTAACCTTGAGGAAGTCCTTGCGAGCGTCCTTGCATAGGTGACATTGTGAGAGGGTCATGTTTTGTGACGGGAAGGTAAAGCAATGTGATTTTTGAAGAGCCAGGAGGCAGGACGTGCAGGGAATTCATGGGCAGGCTCTGAGGTTGGCCAGGAGAGCAGCAGTTTTTGTGCCAGCACCTTGATTTGGAGGCTTGTATTGACTTGGATTGGGGCTTTTTGGGGTTGGAGGTGGGAAGTGGATTAGCATCTGCAGAACGGTTACGTCTCTGCTGCTGTTAAATGTAGTTAAACTCGAATGAGTTCTAATCTAATAATGAAAGGAAGAGAAATAAGTGTTCTCAGTGATGCATGCCCCTCACTGTAAGTACTAATTGAAAACAGATATTTACTTTAAAATGAAAATGTAATACGATAAATGGTGGGTTGAGAATTTTGCGCACGTAGGAGGGAGCAGTGAATGCACGCAGCCTCCCGCCTGCTCTGCCCAAGCCTTGTGTCTCGCTAAGGAGCAGGATCTCCCACGCTATGGGGCCAATAAGCTGGAGAAAGGACCCGAGGCTCCAATTGGAGCAGAGTTCAGAGCCTTACTTTGCTAAATTTGGGTGCAGTGGGTCTGCAGGGGACCTTCCAAGCTGGGCTTCTGTTTCTCCTCGTTGCAAACCTCTCCCAGTCAACGCTCTGGGGGAAGGAGAGGTTGTGCCTTTTAAGACTGGGGAAGTATCAACTCCCTTGTCACTAGGATGGTGGGACTGGATGGTGGTGGTGACTGTCTTCCCGATGGTCTGCCTGAGACACACCTTGCTGCCTTGACCTGGCTGTCCTTGCCCACAGCACTGGTTTGGTAGGTGAAGTGGCTGGTGCTGTAGAGATGCTGGCCAGTGCTGTCATTCAGCGGCTGCTGGAGGAGCGTTGAGGATGTTTCTGGTCCACTCAGGCCAATCTGAATGGGTGCTGATCCCTTGGGAAGACCCTTCCTTGGCTGTGAATGCTGAGGCTATAGAATCATAGAATCATGGAATGGTTTGGGTTGGAAGGGACCTTAAAGACCATACAATTCCACCCCCTGCCATGGGCAGGGACACCTCCCACTGGATCAGGGGGCTCCCAGCCCCATCCAACCTGGCCTTGAACACCTCCAGGGATGGGGCAGCCACCGCTGCTCTGGGCACCCTGGGCCAGGGCCTCCCCACCCTCAGCATGAAGAATTTCTTCCTAATGTCTAATCTAAATTCTCCACATCCAATTTAAAGTCCTTCCCCCTCATCTTGGCACGACTTGCACCCCTTGCCTCCTGTCCTCACTTTGTCCATCTTCCCCATGCAACCTGTCTCCAACAAGTCATTGCTCCAGCACCTGAAGCTGGAGTCACAGTGCTTTTTAAAGCAGTTTGTAGGCAAAGCTCAGTCCTGCGTGACCGGTGACCATTTAAGGGATGCTCCTTGACAAAAGCGCCCCCCAGCACTGTCATCTTTGGAGGGAAGCAGCCTGGCCTTAATCCTTTGTGCAGAGTTCCTGCTTGTTCCGTCGTATGGGTGCATTTGTATGATTTGCATTTTGCACACTGATCGTATGCATAGAATTCAAATTGAAATGGGGGCTTGAATAGATTTGCATGCTAATGAGGCACGGGCTTTATTTATTTATTTGGAGCCCTCTCAAGCAGGCAGCAGCCTGCTGGAAAGCAACTCGTGCAGCTCAGTTGGTGACAGAGCTCTCCGGCATCACCAGCATCCTCATGTTTTCCCAAGACCCACTTGCCTGTCACGTATGAGGTGGTCTCTGCTCCAGCAGCTCTTGGCTCGGTCCTTCTGAAGCCTTGTGGAGACAACTGTCTATGATTAGATCAGACATTAGGAAGAAATTATTCACCGTGAGGGTGGTGAGAGACTGGAATAGGTTGCCCAGGGAAGTTGTGGCTGCCCCATCCCTGGAAGTGTCCAAGGCCAGGTTGGATGGGCCCTTGAGCCCCTGATAAGGTCCCTTCCAACCCAATGCATTCCACGTTTCTATGATTAAGACCAAAGGACAGTTTCAGTGCACCTTAACCAAGCAGAGCTGCTGCTTTAACGTTATACTGGTACTAACTGGTTCTGAGTATGGACTTGCTGCATGGTGAAATGGAAACTCTACTGTGTTAGAGCTGGTTATAGCCAGCGTGAGCCACTTCATATTGAATGCATGGGGGTGAAATAATCAGAGCATGCCCCTGTTCTCTCCTTGACTTTGCAGTAATGCTCAGGATGAGCTTTGGCTACCTGCTGGCCACAGCTACCCGTGTTCCTCGTTAGTGCTTGACCCTTCCCTTCATCATCAGGCTGTTATTTCTCGTACCTTTCAACAGCTGACCTTGTTGCATATGGGCTTTGGCTGTGATGCCCATCAATCCTGCTCTGCCATGATGTGCATTGCTGCTGAGGCCGGCTTCCTTTGGTGCTACTGTGGGCCATCCATGCTGGTTTCACTCAATGGGAGCCTTTTGGCCTCTTTCAAAGTCAGCAATAGAGAAAAAAGTTTGGAAATATTGAGAAAGTGTCAGATAGAGAAGGAGAACCCAAGGGCTGGGAGAAGACCAGTTCATAGAATCACAGAATGTCCTGAGCTGGGAGGGACCCACCAGGGTCACCAAGTCCAGCTCCTGTCCCTGCACAGGACACCCCAACATTCACACCGTGGGGCTGAGGGCCTTGGCCAAAGGCTGCTGGAATATTGTCAGGCTGTGACTGCTTCCCTGGGAGCTGTTCCAGTGCTCCAACACCCTCTGGGGGGGAACCTTTTCCCAATGTCCAACCCAACCCTCCCCTGGCATCTTCCTGCCATGCCCTGGGGTCCAGAGAGAAGAGCTCAGCACCTGCTCCTCCTCCTCCCCGTGTGAGGAAGGGGCAGAGCGCGATGAGGTCTCCCCACAGTCTCCTCCTCTCCAGGCTGAGCAGACCCGGTGACTTCAGCCACTCCTCACACCATTTCCCCTCCAGACCCTTCCCCAACCCCATGGCCTCCTCTGGACGCTCTCCAGGAGCTTTAGATCCTTTTTAGCCTGCGGAGCCCAGAACTGCCCCCAGTGCTCAAGGTGGGGCCACCCCAGGGCAGCGCAGAGCGGGACAATCCCCTCCCTCACCCGGCGGGCGATGCCAAGCTGGGTGCCCTTGGGACACAGTTGCCCTCTTGGCTGCCAGGGCACTGCTGAGTCCCCAGACTCCATGCCATTACTGGGGAGGAAGAAAGACACCAAAGCGCAGGTGCTTCATTGGATATTGGCACCATGTACAGCAGATACAGGCAATGTACATCTTCATGCCCAGTCTTTCCATGCCACCTCTCTCTCCCCAGATGACTTCTGCTGCAGCTGAGTTCGTTGCTGGCACGCTGAAAAACGGCCAAGTGAGGGCTTCTGCAGTGGCAGCAGGAATTGGGTCACATCGCGCTGCCCCAGGAGAGAGAGTTTCTCAGAGCAGTCTGGCTTCCAGTTATTATTTTACAGGGGGTGTTAGAGGTTGATAAGGGAGCTGTTCTGACTGCCAGTGGGGCTTATTTGGGGCTTATTGTATGCTCCAGTTTATATTTTAATATAGTCAAAAGTGACTTACAACTTTAATATTAATTTTAAAACTGATTGCTTGGGGTTTTTTTTTTATCTACGTGAAACCAGATGAATCTCAGCCTGCCTTGATCCTGCTGGTCGCTGTTCTTTCCGTGGCTGGAGACGTGTGTGGTCTGTGTTGCACCAACAAAAGATGAGAAGGGAGATGTTTGCATGGCGATAAATAATTGTCGCAGGGTCTGCTTTTCTACCAGAGCGATCTCTGCTCTATGAGCCCAACAATGGCATCAGTGGGAGCTCTTGCTTTTGTATGAGGTTCTCCGCCTCGGCTTGCGGAGCGGAGCTTTGCCGAACAATGTCCGGCTTTGTGCTTCCTGTAGAAGTCTCATTTTTTTTGTTGTTGTGTTTCTCCCTGGTAGTGCAGCCTTTCCATAATACATCTCCTTCCATGCCGCTTTGTGCCACTGGCATTACAATTTCTCACGTGCTCGCAGTGCTGATTGCAAGATGCTTTGTGCTGGAGCTGACAAGATTTTGTGGGCTGAGACGGTGGCCTTGGGGCTGGGCCAGTGGGGTGGGCCACGGGAGCTGGACTTGAATCGTTGTTCTGCTTCTGGTTCCTTGAGAATCCTTGGCTGATTGTGCGAGGCTGGAGGAACCAACAGCTGCCAGAGCCTGGAGATGCTTCTGGGTGCCTGACTTGGGATATTCATAGATTCATAGAACCATGGAATGGGTTGGGTTGGAAGGGACCTTAAAGCCCATCCAGTTCCACCCCCTGACATGGGCAGGGACTCCTCCCACTGGATCAGGGAGCTCAAGACTCCATTCAACCTGGCCTTGATCACCTCCAAAGAGGGGGTATCCACAGCCTCCCTGGGCAACCTGTGCCAGTGTCTCACCAGGGCATCTTTAACGCCATGCGTTTGCCTGACACTTTGAGTAAGTATGTTGCCTTTTAAGATGACCAAAATTGGGCACCCAAAACTGAGTTGGTTTTGGCAAAACACAGCATTAATGCCAGGCTGCTGGGTTGGCTTTGGATGTGGAGGTTGGTGCTCACTGACCTAATCCCAAATTTTGTTTATACAGTGAATCCCCTTAACTCTGCTCCGGGACGCTTGGTGACAGGTGGTGTTGCTGTAGATGCTGTGAGTCTGGGAGCAGCCTTGCTGGTGCTGCCGGTTTGTGGAGCATCAGCGGGTGTTTGGTCTTTGGAATCAGAAGAAAAGGATCAGAGTTATGGCTCTGAAGAGCTGTGGACAGGAATCTTCATGTCTCAAGCATCTGTCAGCCCATCAACCAGTGGCCCTTGTTAAATTTACCCCAGCTGATGAGTTGATGATGGGCTGTACTGGGAGTGTTCTCTGTGCCTCAGTGAATGATTGCGAGAATCAAATGCTCTGTAACCAGCCTGTAGCTCTTTTGTGTGTGGGATGGCACTTCACCGATTGCCCATGTTCTCCAAAATACCTCCTAAATGCTGCCTGCAGCTTTTCTCATCCCAGCCTTACCAGTAAGTGCTTTTCCGAGCTTGTTATTCCATGCACAGTGCAACTTGCTGTGTATAAATATGCTGCAATGATGGGCTGAGGGCTGGGAAGGGGATAAGCTGTGAGCCTGGCAGTGGCAGGTGAAGGGAACAGAGGCACAGGAGTCTGCAGCAGAGACCCATGCTAGTTGGTATCGCAACCTGGTGGGGAAAAAATAGGCAGGTTTGCTTGCTAGAGCTACCCCATGTCCATCTTTTCCCCACACTGTATTTCAGTCTGGAGTGGGAAACCATCGGGTATTGTGTTAGCTCCGAATAGCAAATGATGAGACCGAAGCAGTGATGAGACCGAAGAGCCATTAAAGGCAAGACTTGACACTGTGCAGGCGAATGCCAAACAGCAGCCACATAAATCCTATTTGTTTTACATTTCAGAGCTTAATGAGACAGAAATCGCATGGCAATTGTCATATGTGAAGGCAGAGATTGCTACTTTGCATTTAACTAAAGCAACCGCCGTGCGCGGCACCAGCGCCTGAAACTAAGCCGTGATACCTTGTGCAGCTGCAAACTGTTGGTTGCCCTGAAACTCTGCCGCATGTTGTGTGTGTGTATAGAAGACCAGGCAGCAACACCAGCTTGTCCTACAGTCTTGGAGGTCACCAGCCTCACACCCCATCTTCTCCAACGTACTTGAGTATCGCAGTCGCCGTGCGGAGAATTGAGGCATGCAGCCATCAGTCCAGGAACCCATGCAGTAATCAAGTCCAGGAGCCCAATGGGTGCCTGACTTGGGATATTCATAGATTCATAGAACCATGGATTGGGTTGGGTTGGAAGGGACCTTAAAGCCCATCCAGTTCCACCCCATGATTTTGTTAGGATATGAGTGTAAAAACCCCCATGGGGTGTCCTTCAGAGTACTTTGTAAGGAGCGTTGCTGTGGGAGAGCTAAATACCGTGGGTCCAGTTGTAGGCTGGAGGCTCATGGCTGAGCCAGTACACATTTCCAGCTGTTTCCATGAGCCATCCTGCACCAAAACACATTTCAAATGATTTCCCAAGTCATCAGCTTCTCTGAATATTTACACACTGGGTAGAGAAAGGTTAACAGTGGTACCTTAGGAGACTGCAGCAATACTCACCGGCCACAGCTTCACCCCTTGGTTGTCAGGAGGTGGTATCATCCCTGCTTTTCCTGAAGCGGTTGTTATTTCAGTCACAGTGGTGTTTCTGCCATAGAAGCTGACTTGTGGTAGCCCTGGTTTGTTAAAGGTGCTGCCTGGGTAGTTATAATATGGTGTTTCTCAAAGATATGCAGCTTGCTCACCACTTCTGGGAATCATCTCAAACCTGTGCAAACCATCACGCTTTCCTCCATATTTTCAGTGTAAACCTATATCTCTTTAAAATTAGCTGAATAATAGAAAGGTATTAATGTCAAAATGTATTATCTCTGTTAACTTGCTTCATCTCTGCTAATTTGTCCCTTAGCTTTCCAGATAATGTTCATAAATTGCTAAAGCTGTATTTTAATATTAACACAAGCACCAGCCTTTTTGACAAGGCTAACACAATGGGCTGCACATGGAGCTCTGAAATTGGTGGGTTTTTCCCCTTGTGTGTCTGAACTGAAAAACTGAAGCAATGCTCTATTGGGTTAACTGAAAGCAAGACTGAAAATATTTGTTTCAGGTAAAATAAAACATTTCATCTGATCTGATATGATGTGTTCTTTGTTCCAACTTAAAAAAAAAAAACCCCTTATTAAAAGTAAATTGGCTTCAGAGATGTCTTGGGGGGGTGGGGGGGAAGTAAATACTTGCTGTAGAGGGGAAAGTGTCTAAATAAAATGCTCTCACTTTTGACACCCGCTCGCCCCTTTTCAGGGAGAAAACTGAATGGGTTTGTTGGGAGATCATGAAAAGCATCGGCTGACCCACATCTGTGTGGTGAAAGCGTTGTGCTGAAGATGCAGGGGAAGAGCTAATGAGTCATTTTCCTAATGGGTGTCTTGGTAGGTGAGAGAAGTACTGAAATTACATATTTGAAGGAATAATGGCACCCTCGTTAGATGACTAAATCTTGTTCTTAATCATCCTGGGGGCGATGGAGAGGGGAAATTGTGCGCTGGATCATCCTGATTAGATAAGTTGTGGGTGAACAGCAGTTTGCAGCTAGCCTAGAGCTTTGGGGGAAAGAAGGGGGACAAAAATCAAGCCAACAATCCCTGCTGCGTGCATTGCAACAAATCTGGCTGGGTCACCCCTGGGGTCAAACTCAAGAGTTATGCGGTCATTTCTCATCAAGATAGGTCTCCTTGGTGGTGCGATTGTGGGGTTGTTTAGCCTGGAGAAAAGGAGGCTTAGGGGAGACCTTATCCTTGTCTACAACTGCCTGAAAGGAGGTTGTGGTGAGGTGGGTGTTGGTTTCTTCTCCCAGGTGATAAGTGACAGGATGAGAGGAAATGGCCTCAGGTTGCAACAGGGGAGGTTTAGATGAGACATCAGGAAAAATGTCTTCGCTGAAGGGCACTGGCCCAGGATCATCCCTGGAAGTATGTAAAAGATGAGTAGATGAAGTGCTTAGGGATCTGGTTTAGTAGTGGACAGGTACGGTTGGACTCTATTATCTCAAAGGTCTTTTCCAAACAGGGAGTTCTATAATTCTGTGACATGCTAGATCACCAAATCCCCTCCCCACTGTTGATCATATTGTCTATTCCCTCAAAATATTATGAAATGCATCCTAATCCTAGAGGCACTCAATATTTTCCATGGTATTTGACTTCCTGATGAATCCTTACTTGGATACATAACACCTTAGTGGGAAGAGAAACTGTCCAAGCCCTTTGCTGCTGGAAAGCACTTGGAGAAAACCCTCCTGCAGTCTCCTGCCACTTGCTGGGGTGTCCGACAGGTGAAGTGAGCAAAGGCTTGGGAAATAACTCCAGTGGGACCTCTGTATTGGTCTAGGTTTTCTCCTGAACAAGCGATGCTACTCTGGGCACGTACGCGTGGATGCGTCTCTTCCAATTTTGTGCCTGGGGTGCCGGGAAGGACGCTCTCTGTTTTAGTGGAGTAATTGAGCAATGGCATTGTCCTGGACATAGCAAGTAATGATTTCTTCTGTATGATAATGCATCTTCATTACTCTAGGGAAATCATTTGCTCTTGTGAAGACAAGCCTCTCATTCCTTTCATTGTGTGGGTTAAGGGGGAAGAGACTAATGGCTTAATTAAAAGGTTGGAGAGAAAAATCTGTCTAACCCTTTTTTTTTGTATTTCAAGAGTACCGTGGGTAGAAAGATCACATATGAAGGCACCGCCACAGCCCAGCCTCTTCTAGGGGAGTTATTTGGTACCATTGCATCAAACGAGGGACACAAATGTCAGGTCTTCAATCCGTCACCCGTGTCTCCCGTAAGCCATCTGCCCCTGGAGTCGGCTGGCACAGGCATGCGCTGCGATTCTTTGTGGAAAGCACTGAGATTTATTCTGTGTGAAAGGGGAACGTTATTTAAATCTGCACATTTTGCAGGATGTGAAAGCAGCTCCGTGTAATATACAGCCTTCCTCTCCGCTGGGACTGCTCTATTAACATCTTTCATTTGTGTAGTTGGATGCTTTGCAGTTCCTTTTAGCGGTGATAATCCAGCAAAGACCTCTGTGTTGTTCACACTGCAATATTTATGGAGCCAGCCTTCGTTTTAATTTCCATGCCAAGTTTGGCCATATGCAGAGATAGAATACAAACAGCGGCTTTAGTCACACAATAGTTCAGGCTTTTCCCTTGGTGGAATGTAGGGCTTTTCAGTGAGTCATTTGGAGCTGACTGGGCATCCTTTTGGAAAAGGAATAGAAAAGGTTTGAGTGTGTCTGACAGCGATTGTGCTCTCCCAAGCTGCCTCCAAAGAAAAATGGTGGTAGAAAGCCCTTTATGGGGAGCAAGTGAACAACTTCAAGCAGAGTCACCAGGACCAGTGGGTCAACCATTGGGTTTTTAGGGTGGAGGGGGACATACTTGTATGCTTCCTTCCATCCAAGGAGTGTCAGTGCAAGGCGTCTCTTTGCGAACGAGAAGAGCCATCCTGCGAATGAGCAGTGCTCTGCATCCCTTACAAGCCAAAGGTTTTTGGGTGATGCAGAGCGGAATGGAGCCCTTCTGAGGTGGCTCATGATTATCACAGTATCATAAGGTTGGAAAAGACCTTATAAGTGTTTCTATGCTGGGATGTGGATCCCAGTAGTTTTCTTACACATGAGATAGGATAGAGCCTACGGCTTGGTTGAGACAGCTCAGATCCCATGAGAGCTGGTCTTATACCTACAGGATTTCACAGAATCATAGAATGTCCTGAATTGGAAGGGACCCACAAGGACCATTGTGGCTGAAGGCCTTGACCAAATGCTTCTTGACTATTGTCAGGCTAAGCACCGTGACTGCTTCCCTGGGAGCTGTTCCAGTGCTCCAGCACCCTCTGGGGGAGGAACATTTTCCCAATGTCCAACCTAACCCTCCCCTGGCATCTTCCTGCCGTGCCCTGGGGTCCAGAGAGAAGAGCTCAGCACCTGCTCCTCCTCCTCCCCGTGTGAGGAAGGGGCAGAGCGCGATGAGGTCTCCCCTCAATCTCCTTCCCTCCAGGCTGAGCAGACCCAGTGGCTTCAGATGCTCCTTATACACCTTCCTCTCTAAACCCTTCACCAACTTTGTGACACACGTGCCTCTACAACCGCTTCACGTGGAGTCTTTCCCTTTGCCTGCAGCGCCTCCCTTCGCACTGCGCCCTCCCAGGGGATGGCAGCTCTTGCTCTGCCAGGAGAGCAGAAGGGAGCCTGGCAGCAGCCAACATGATGGGCGCATCCAAGCTGGAGCTCTTGAGGTTGGTACTTTGGCTCATTTAGGTGCTCGGCTTGGCACGGAGGCATCACAGCACCCGACATGCACGTGCATCTCTATCTGCAGCTCTGGTTCCCCAGCTTCTTCCTCTTCATTTTGTGCTATTAAATATTAAAGCTGGTAAACACTTTAGTTTGTCTGCGCAGCGCTGTCTGCCCAATTATCCTCCTGCAGGGCTGTCACATTGTACCAGTTGCTTCCCTGGGTGCTGGCAGCCTTTAGCCTGTACTCCAGGCATCACCAAGGATAAACCCTGTTCTCCAAGCCTCTCTTCCCACCTCTTCAGTGCCATGGGGTTCCGTTGGTGTGAAATATCCCAAGGCAGTATTGGACTGACTGAGTCTTCAAAGGGCTGGAAAGAGCTGTTTGTTCTTCTAAAGCTGTTTGTGAACGTTGTCAAGGGAATAAAGAGAGACTCTAGGTGACAGCTTCCCAAAAACCTGTAAACAGAGGTTGCTGCAGAAGCTGTTTTCCATTCCCTGGAGCTACAGGGTGGCACTTTTGCAGCTTGGTCTCAGCAAGTTTCAGTGCTTTCTGTGAGTCTGCAGCACCTTAGGAATCCCCACTGCCTCCCTGAAGTAACCGATGTGGGTGAAGGTGGGATTTTGCTCCTTCTAGAATATAGGAGTTCAGGCATTGGCTTCTCCACTTTAGAAGTGTGGGCTTGGATCTCCCCTCAGCCCCTGTCCTCATATTGAAGATGCCCTTCTGTAAACTTAAACCCCTCTTTTTATTTCTGTACAGCTGATTTTGCTGGCAAACAAAGGGAAACTGCTGCAACCAACTCTCCCAGGCTCCGTCAAGCGGAGCTGGTTTGGGTTTTTTCTTTTTTGTCTCAATATTCAGCGGAGTCCGTTTCCAAGCCCCCTTGGAATAGGATGGCATGATTTTACTGTGGTTTCAAAAGGCACTTTAAGCACTTGAGCTTCTGCCATCACTGAGTTACACGCCTGGATCTGGCCTTGACTGTGCAGGCTGAATTTCTTGAGATGATTTTCAGGGCAGTCTGTATTAGCAGCTTGTCCTCTGCCAGACAGATCGGTGCGAACAGCTAACACAGTTTCTCTTTCCATCATGCAGTGGTGATGTGCTGTCCCAGACCTTGGCACCTGTGATGGTCAGTGTGAGTAGCAGCAGAATAGTGAGGAGTGCCTGGCTCGCTCCTGGGCTCTGATAATAACTCAGATGTGGAGTTTTGCCTCAAAACAAAATTCAAATAAAAAATTTTTCTGAACACCATTAAAATTTATTACCCATTGGGGTTGCTGCCCACTAGGATGTCTTCTCAGTCAATATTTCCTTACTGGATCAATAAATCTTGGTATTGATTTCGAAATAAGTTTGTATCTTAGCAGTACTGGCTCCAGCAGGCAGCTTGGGGCTCCGCTGCTTTGGGATCCGAACCCCATTTCCCTGCAGGTTGTGGGTTGCCAGTTCCATGGTCAGCTGTAGGATTTGGTGTCTTTATCTCAAGGTTGGGTTTGAGATACAGACACCAAATCCCCTCAAGGGCTCCAAAGCCCCTGAAGGGCTCCCATTCGCCTGTGGTGCCTGTGATCCCATCCCCTGCAGCGCCGGCTGCTGGAGGCAACCCGCTGCCATCCCGCTTCAGCTCATCGGGGTGGGTCCCCACCCTCACGGCTGGCAGAGGGTGCTACCTGATGGGGTGCAAACCGTAGGCTCCTTGGGGCGAGGGAGGAGGAAAACTGCTCCTTCAGCCTCCCTTAAATCTGCCGTGGAGAGTTACAGCTGTACAAACTGCTCCAGGGCTCTCTGGGTGGGAATCTTTTGGAAATATCAGGCCCCAGTTCTTACTTTTTGAATCTCTCTGTAGTACTGCTCTGACTGTAGCTCTAGCCAGCCTCAGTTATTTCTTTCTCCCCTGATGTCTTGCAGGACAGAGGCTGTTCCTCTCTGTGCAGCGCTGGGTGTTGTTCTCAGCTGCCTCTGGTTTTCAGAGCTGTTGAGTTCACCAGCATCCTCGTCATCTTTGCACGCTTTGCTGCCCAGTACCTTGCTTTCCAGCCCAAGGAGACCTCCTGGAAAGCCAGTTAATAATGTTTGAATCTCTCTAGGCTCAGTGAACTTGTCTCTGTGGTGGCTTTTGTCCTATATGAGATGTTTCATAAGAAGCTTTACAGTTTTATACCAGCACCAGATCTTCCAGGCTTAGCTGGCTTAGAAGCAGCTGAGGCATCAGGCAGGATCCCTTATGAAATCTGTTGGGAGTAATGAACCACAGATGACTCTGTTTTCTGAATCGATATTGAGCTGCTGTTGCTAGAAAGCTGCCAGCCACACGAGTGTGAGGTTAGTGATGGAAGAGCGCTTTCACGGGGGAGTCGGGAAAGCTGTTGGTGCTATCAAACGTCTGTGCTTTCACCCAAGAGGCTTCTGTGTTTCTGTCTTGGGTGAAGTGTCTGTTCCTGTTTTCTCCCTTGTTCTTTCCAGATACTGTGAGTCTTTAGTGCAGTTGGTGCTTGCAGAGCACTTGGATAAAGCACGCTTGAAAAGTGCAAAGTATTTATTGTTATTTGCATAGCAGCCCCTGACCTGCTGGGAAGAAGCAGCCTTCAGCTCTGCTGAGTAAATATACCTTCATTAAAAAACCCCTGCCTGTTCTGCATTGAACCACTCTGTCTCAACGTTCATCTGCTTTTTCATGTGTAAAATCTTAGGAGGATTTGACTTTAATGAATTTTGAGCATGCAAAGTGCCTGCTTAGACCAGCACAGTGCAGCAGGTTGACCCCGACAGCACCAGTGACAGATACGAATAGCATCCAGGTGGACTGCTGAGGAACTATCTGCTTAAGGAGCACCTCTGCACCCAGCTTAACAGTTACCTTATGGCTGGAAACCTGCAGGCTTCTGGCCAAGGCAAGACACCAGTTTAGAGTGGTGTAGGAGTGATTTCCAGCTTGGGATGCTGAAAAGGTGCACGAGTTGGGGGAGTTGCAGAGCTCCTTGTTGAAAATGCTGTCAGCTCCAGCCCAGCTTCTGGGACAGCACACCCACACTTAAAAGCTGCTTTAGTCCTCCCAGTACAAAGCTGTTTTGATTGCAAATGGGATGCAAAGGTTTGTAGACGCTCTCAGTGGCCCATAAAATCTCCTTGAGCTTTACATGACGTTGAAACTTGAAGAGTCACTATTTAAAGCAGAGTGTTTTCACAAGTGCTTGAGGTTGGCTTAGTGCTGCTCTTGTTGCTGTTGATTTAAGTCTAGTTCAAACAAACTTTTTTGGACACCCAGCACACTGGAAATATTTCTCCCTCCCCTTCAGAGGAAGGCAGGCAGATAGCTGTATTAGCAGAGTATTTGGAAAGCCCTGGGTCTTACTTTACAACACAGCTGTTTTCAGTCTGACTGCTGGAGATGTGGAGGACAGAAAGCATTGGCCGTGACCCTGCAGCGTCCTGGCCTTGGCAGATATGGTGAATCGGGTGTTAAGCAGTGCTGGGTGTTACAGGGAGGGTTTATTTCTGCTTTATTTTTCGTCGATCAGCGTGCAGGTTCAAGTGGGAAGCTGCTTTATCTTCAGCATCTTGCTTGAAAAGTTGCACTGCTCAACACATTTCCTTGATAAATTCCCGGAGCGTACCCTCATCCTCCCCGCTTGCCGGCTGACAAATGGGGGCTGTGTCTGATGTTCCTATGCACTTGCTTTTAATGCGACTGTGTCACAGGGAACAAAGAACCCAGGCAGCAGGAGCATCTTGCTCGTAACTTTGGGGTCTGATTTAGGAACTGGGGTGCTTTCTTGCGTCTCTTAATAGCGCTGGTTTGGAGATTAAAAACTCAGTTTGCAAAAGGTGCCCATTTGTTCTCCTCACCAGTCAGCCCTCGGTACCCACGGTCACGCTGCTGGACCCCAGCTTGTGCACCTGCACCCATTTACCTTTGTTTCCCTCTGTTTGAGTGTTCCAGATTGGGACCATGTGGGCTGTATTCATAGCTGTAGACAGCCTTGTGAAGCTTCCCCAAAGCCCAGGAACATGCAAGGGGCAGAGAATAAACAACAGATGCTACAGCATCACTGAATCGAACTGGAAAAGCAGAATCCATCCGTCTATGCAGAATGCTTCCCATCTGTATTTTGTTTTCCATGCAGCCTGTTGGTCAGCAGAAGTCTTGAGGGTTCTGCAGCTACACAGGCAGGTCTTGGTAGTTCTACCTAAAGTGGGATACCATGAAGGATTTGGGCTTCTGCTGGCTTTCTCATTAAGCTGCCAAAGATGGGATTTGCCAAAACACTTAAGAGCTGAAGTTCAGCTGGCTTGCAATAGAATTAGAGCTCCTAAAGAGGCAAGGATTTACAAAAGCTGATGTTACCGTCACCTCTGTCTTGGAGCAGGTGGTCTGGGTGTCTGTTAGGATAGTTTAGGTGTGGGTTCTTATTTTATTTTGCCTTTTGGTATTCTAGTGTCTCTCATACTGAACTGCCTTTGAGACAAGATCGCTTTGTTCGTGCGGAGCACAGAGCTGCCATCCCAGCATTGTGCCACATCTCTCACCAGTTTGACGGGGGGAGAAGAATTAAAAGCCAGGAGGGTCATAAGCAGGCAAAATGCAATTACCTGGGAAGAAATCCACTAGGATTCTGCTGAATACCCTGTCTTAAAGAGACTTCTGGAGCTTCTTAGCTGTCTGGAAGCTTTGGGATCTGCTAAGACTGTGCTTTGAGAATAAGAGTCTTAAGTCTGCAGTGCCGGGGAGGAGAAGCTTGCTGGGATAAGGTGACGTTGGTGGCATCCTTCATTTGAGGTTGAAGTTCAGTCTGTGCAACCTGGGGCAATGTCAGTTGTCGTTGTGCAGCCTGTGGTGGCCTTGTACGCCGGGAGAACATCACTGAGTGAATGCTGGAGCGTGTAGCCCACCTGACCCTTACCCGCTGTCCATGCGTGTGGGTTTGCCCCACTAGAGAATTGTGTGCTGATTCGTGACTTCCACAGTCAGGAAGGGACGGGCTGAGCCTTTGTTCCACCACATGCTCGCACGTCTGCACGTGTTGTCTAACACCTGGTGGGCTCGCAGGGTTGGAGACTGCAAAGCAGGATCAGCCTTTGTTAGAGAAACCCTCAAAAGGTGCAGGTTCTTCTAGGCAAACAGCTGTGGGAGAGTCCAAAGAAGAACTGATTAGGGTGGTGGACCAGCTTTCTCTAAGAGCATCCTTTTTAGATGCTTCCTTCACCATCCAGGCATCTTCCAGGCTCCTCCCTAGCATTTTGCCTGGTTGCTAACTGTCTTGCTTTTTCGTCTTCCTCCTGTTTCAGCGATGCTCCCTCCCCCGTGTCCCAGCACCATATGTCATTAAAATGCTTAGACATGTGGAAAAGGCCTTGACAGAGATTCAGGGAGACAAGGGAGACGCAGACGAGTGGAGACTTTGTCAGATGGAATGATTCTGACATTAGCGACGCTAACCGGAGGAGAAAGATACAGCTATAGGAGGAGGAGGACGAATGGGTCGGGGGACGTGAATTGACAGAGGCTTGGTGACAGGCGTTGTGACTGAGGGAGACTGAGACAGAGGAGGAACGGGGGAGAATCCGCACCAATTTCCAATAGCAAATGAAGTGAAAAGTGGTGGTGGGTTTGGAGGACCTGAGCATCGTCCCAGTTTCATAGTGCAGGGCAGTCTGTGACCGTGCCTTGCCTTAGGTTTGGGAATGATTAGGTCCGAGACAAGCAGAGGATTTTTTCCTCCTCCCTTTGGCATTCCAGGAGCTTGTTTGGGAGCCTTTCCTCCCTGACTGTCCTCCCACAACCCTGTGAGTAAAGCTGTTCACTAGCTCCAGCCTCCACCCATGCCAGGGGAAGGTGGAAGAATAACCCCGTGAGCAACTTAAGGATGGAGAACCATCATAGAATGGTTGGGGTTGGAAGGAACCTTGAAAGCCCGTTCCGTTCCAACCCCCTGCCATGAGCAGAGACACCTTCCATCGGATCAGGTTGCTCAAAGCCCCATCCAACCTGGCCTTCAACACCTCCAGGCATCCCTGACTTCTCCGGTCAACCTGTGCCAGGGCCTCACCATCCCTGCAGTAAAAAAGTTCTTCCTAATATCCAATCTAAATCATTCATCTAAAAGCTAAAGTTTGTTACCTTCATTCTCTCTTGAGTGGGTCTGTCTCCTTCTGTCAACTCCTACTGTTTGCCGGCTGCAGTGCCTGGGTGCAGGATTCCCCCTGCTCTCTGCTGTTTGCATGAACCCTCCTTGAAAAGACAAGACAGCACTGTTTTGCTGGCTGTTTATCACGTTTTGAAGATATTTTTTGCCTGCAGAGAACAGCTCTGAATTGCTTTGTGATCCTGTAAAGAAAACAAATGAAACCAAGCCTCCCCTGCGCCCCTTGATAGGAGGAATTCAAGCATCCACGTAGGTGGCGAGCGTGGATGTACGGCCCCGTGTGTTTGATATTCAGGGCAGGAGGCTGGGGGGGGGAACCCAGCAAAGAATTCCTTGTATCATTAATGCAAATATGCCTATGGTTCAGAGAAACCAAACAAACAAAACGCTCGGAGCTGGGAGAGGAGGAAACAAAAAAGCAATTCCCAAACTATGTGCAACCTGCAACAAAAACACAGCTTCCGTGTTTTAAACAGACTGGGCTAGAAAGCACCAGGAGGAATCCCATCTGCAGTATGGAAAGGAACAGAAGCTGGAACTCCAGGTAACAGAAGTCCTTAGTGAGCCAGGGAAGGCAACTCTACTGTAGGGGATGTTCCTGCATACCCCTCCTCACCATCCGCATGCTGCGTGCATGGAGAGGCTGTTTTTATTTATTTATGAGGAGCTGGAGGCCAGAAGGCTCCAACCAGCAAGGATTTGCCCCGGGTGCACTCCCTTTGTGGAAGGACAGGGAGGCTGCTCACTGTGCCCCTCAATGGAAAACTTCTGAAGTTACCTGCTTGGAGAACGTTCTCATGGCCTCTCGGCTGGCTGAGCTACAGCCTGCCTGGAGACGGGGCGTTCCCACTGGATTCCAAATAGTGTTGTAGTCTCCTGTCCTCATGTTCTTGAGTTTTCACTGCGTTCCTTGGGGATGTGGTGATCCACCTGTACACGTAAGGGGAGAGATTTGCTGCAAGGCAGGTGATGCTTTTACAGAGCCTGGGCAAAGCCGGTTTATATGGTGTTCTCTTGTGCCGGCGTACGAGTACCAGTGTTTTATAGGGTCTCCCTAGTGGTGCCTGGTGGTTTTGAGTGTATTTCTGCAGCTCCTTGGCTTTTGGCACAGTGTTGTTTCCTTAGCTGAGTCACTCCGCAGACAGCCCGTTATTTCTCCTCTGTAAGTAGCCTATATAGAACAAACTTTGCACTCTTAAGTATGAAGGGAAGCGTTCTTGGGGGGAGACGAGCTCAATTTGTTTAACACTGTAATTCACTGTTAGAAATCTCTGTTTTGTCACCGACAGAGTCATTGGATGCATCAGCCTTTGATCTCGGTGGCTGATCTTCTGCGCGTAAGAAATTTCAGTTACACTTTAAATTATGTGTCTAAGATACCCATTACCACCGTGGTGCGCTTAGATTTAGGGAGACTGTCGAGCAGGAGATAAATACTAGATGAGGCGCTTTTTAAAATAGTTTGTTTTATTATACCCGTATTTTTCCCTGCTCTTAGGAAGTCGGCGACTGCATTTCCTCTCCTGCCATTGTAAAAACCACTCCACAAGCGTGAGTTTATGGTGCTCTGCCTAATTTGATAGATGTTGATGAATGGGATACCTTATCATTGGTGGCTTTGGGGCTAAGGATACTTTGTGGTTGGATTCAGGCTTGCTTCTTGCTCTGCAATTAATTCCTTAGGTGACCTCGAGCATATTAATTCGGATCTTTCATTTTAATCTATTACCTAGAAATGAAGTCCCTTCATTTAGAGAGGAAACACTAAATGGAATCTCTGCTGGCAGCTGGGAGATCACCTGGCTGCGTGCAGTGGATTGCAAAACGGGGTTGCATTTCACCCTCCGGTAAGGCGTTGCGGTCTGTTGTGTTACATTGGAGTTAAATCTCGCCTTTTGCACTCATCTGTCAGGCTTCTGCACTAAGGAGATTCACCTTGTTGCTTTTACACAGCTTCAGGTCCCTGGGCTTCACTTAATGGGATTGTCTGTCCAGGCGACAGCTTGGGGAAAATTTAAAGATGTGCTTTTTGCCTCCTGTGCTCTTGTCGTCGCCTACCTAGGAAAATCTATGGGAGAAAATCTCACAGGCTGCAGCAGGGAGCGCTTAGGAAACACATCCCGAGACTTTTAAATCTCTGGAAGTGTCCGCTCGAGTGCCAACTGCATTTTAAACTCAAGGTTTAGACTGAGAGGCTTGAACTCCCGCGCACACGTAAGTTGGAGAAAGGAGGGACCATCGAGATTGTCGTGGAATCGTAGAGTCATTATGGTTGGAAAAGACCTCTAAGATCAGCATTGTGAATTAATACAGCTGCTTGAGGCATTAAAGGAGTCCCCCCGGGCTGTGGCCAGTCTGGCGAGGCGCCGTGCTCCAGCTTAGATGGAGGCTTGATTTCACCATGCTGTCAACTCCTTGGCGGTCACTAATGGTGCGCCAGACCTAGAGGGTTTGGGTGTAGCTCCTGGAGGTGGACAGCAAGAAACAGCAGGCAGTGCTGCAGGAAGAGCTGCTGCTCCCAGAGCCCGTCCTCCTGCATCCCCATCTCCAGGAATCCCAGCCTTCTGACTTGTGTGGGGTGGCTGAACCCACTTAACAAACCACAGCAGAAGGGACCGGTCCCCACTCCTTGACAAATCCAGTGGCTCAACAAGAGGAAGCCAACGTTCTTCCAGGGTTTATGTTAGTAGCGTACTTTCCAAGCCCATGTTCTCTTTTGAAACCCTATGAATGGGATACGAAGGGTCAACTTTGGAGCTTTCAGCTAGCTGACCCTTCCAGCTTTTATTTTAAACAGATTGTGCTTGTGTTTTGTGAGGGGCCAACTCAAGGGAGAGCGCTCCGAGGCTGCGCGCAAGAGCACGCGCCTGCGCCACTGATGCCTCACAAACAGGTTTAGAGTCACTGGGATGCTGCTTGCTGCTGTTTAACGGCTGACTGAGTCATCTCTGAATAGATTGACTTCAGTACAAAGAAGTAAATTTATCCAAAGGTGGAGTGTTTTGTTAAATATGAACTTGTGCTCTGAGCATATTGTGGGGTTTTATCAGATGAAGGTTGCAGGTTTCTGTAGGCAGGGGCACATACGTAGAAGGGAAGAAAAGGTTTTCCTCAGGTGGGTGTTAAGAGCAAAGACACATTGATTGTGAGAAGCAGGGAGGTCTGGTTGGCCACATACCTGCCTGGAGCCTGTGGTTTTCCACCGGTCTTTGCCTTCTGCATTGAGCTTTCCCCTTTTGCAGCAAAGCTTGCTTCCCTTTGAAGTGCTTGGAGAGCTGCAGGAGGAAATAAACAAAGTAGGTGCAACAATCTCTTACTATGGATTATTTGGTGTGTCTGGAAATGCGTCAGTAGGGATGCGAGCCAGACCTTAAGGCATGGGAGCTGGTGATAGGGTGTGATGAGCGTACCTGTGTACCTGATGAGCGTACCAGAATACCTGTAGGCATGGTTACGTACAAAGAATTGTGACCAGCAGGGTGGAGAGGGGATTCTGCTCCTCTGCTCCACTCTAGTGAGATCCTGCCTGGAGTCCTTTGTTCAGCTCTGGAGTGCTCAGCAAATGAATGGCACAGATCTGTTGGAGCGAGTCCAGAGGAGGCCACGGAGATGATCTGAGAGCTGGAGCACCTCCTGTATGAGGACAGGCTGGGAGAGTTGGGGTTGTTCAACCTGGAGAGGAGAAGGTTCCAGGGAGACCTTAGAGCAGCTCCCAGTGCTGAAAGGGGCTCCAGGAAAGCTGGGGAGGGGCTCTGGATCAGGGAGGGCAAGGGTAAGAGAAGGGAAAGGGTTTTAAACTGAAAGAGGGGAGACTGAGATGAGATCTTAGGAAGAAATGATTTCCTGTGAGGGTGGGGAGGCCCTGGCCCAGGGTGCCCAGAGCAGTGGTGGCTGCCCCATCCCTGGAGGTGTTCCAGGCCAGGTTGGATGGGGCTTGGAGCCCCCTGATCCAGTGGGAGGTGTCCCTGCCCATGGCAGGGGGTGGCACTGGGTGGGCTTGGAGGTCCCTTCCAACCCAAACCATTCTGTGGTTCTGTGACTCATTGCTATTCCTTGGAGCCAACGTCGGGAACAGCAGCTGGAGCCAGGAGCAGCCGAGATGGTGAACTCTTAAGCGCAGCGGCTGTGCTGTGTCAAGACAGTGCTGCACGGCGCAGGTTCGCAGAGGGCCCTGTGAGGCTTCATAATGAAACACAGAACCTTTCACCCTGAGCCAAAGCTTCAGCAAATTGCAAACGGGGATTAAAATGGTAGCAAGAGCTCAGGGCCCCGTTCCTCGTGGTGCAAAACACACAGTGAATTCTGCTCAGGCTGAATTGAAAAACCCACGCTAAGAAAACAAGTGTTATGGGGCAAAGGGGCAAGTCTAATGAAACTAACTGTGACCGCATTCCCCAAATTAAATCCAGAGCAGTTGGCTTGCAGGGAACTCGCTGGCCCTGGTTACTTTTTTATTCTTATTTAATAAAGCAGTCATGTAGTATCTGAAAGAATTGCAGAGATGGAGACTTGTTGGGAGGGGGGAGCGCAGGAGGAGATCAAAATGGGTTTGTCAGTGCGAAAATCACATAGTGCACGACAAAGAGACAGGGAGAAGCAGCTCGCACGGGGGAAAATGAGACTGAGAAACAGTGAAGGTGTCAAAGCAGGTTTGCTGCTGACAGAGCCAACTGGAAGTGAAGGCGTCACGGAGAACTAGAGGCAGATCGAGACTGTCAGGGAGATTTAATTTGTCTGAGGACTCGAAACATGCAGAGCCCCGCTCTGATGGGAGCGGACAGCAGGGAGACGGGTGGTGGAGGTACCTGATGAAGCACCCAGCTTGGGAAGATCTTGTGTGGCCCCACTGTGGTGTTGCCAGTCATGATGACCAAGGGGAGCGTTGGCCTCTCCTGTTGAAGGGTTGAGCCCTCTGGGTATCTCCAGGGTCTTTCCCAATGAACACTTGTTTGAAGCCTCAAAAAACCCTCAACAAACCAAAATCCACACTGAACTGAGTAGGAGTTGGGGGAAAATTGGTGGCATGTGAGTGACTGGTTGGTCATCTCCCCCTGGAGTTTGGGTGCCTCACTCTGGGGTTGCCCTCCTCCCTGCCTTCAGTTGGCAGCAAATTCCCTTCCAATATTCTGCCCAGATCCTTTTAATATGACAGCCAGGGGATGCTGCTGTGCTTTATTGCCACCAAGGTAATGAAAAGGCCATTGTAACGGAGCCTTTTCTTCTGACTCGAAGATGGATTTCCTCTTAAGGCAAGTAAAATGAGCCATCCTCATCCTGCGTGTAGATGAGAAATGGTGAAAGATGGCTGAGGCTGGAGCATATTTTGCTGGGTGGCTGCTGTGCTTCTGCCTGATGACTTGGTGTTTTAAATCCCAAAGACATCCCCTTCTTGTCAAGTGTAGCGCTTTTTGAAAGTCCAAGGCTCTAAGAACCTCATGAAAAATGGGGGAGGAAGAAATCCTCTCTGCTGTTGGAGATCCAGAATCACAGAATGGTTTGGATCAGAAGGAACCTTGAATGCCACCTAGTTCCACCTCTGCTGTGGGCAGGGACACCTCCCACTGGATCAGGGGGCTCCAAGCCCCATCCAACCTGGCCTGGAACACCTCCAGGGATGGGGCAGCCACCGCTGCTCTGGGCACCCTGGGCCAGGGCCTCCCCACCCTCACAGCAAAACATTGCTCCCTAAGATCCCATCTCCATCTCCCCTCTTGCAGCTGAAAACCCTTCCCCCTCGTCCTGTCCCTGCACTCCCTGATCCAGAGCCCCTCCCCAGCTTTCCTGTAGGCTCTAAGAACCTCATTATAAATGAGGAGGAAGAAACCCTCTCTGGGGATCCAGAAGAAGGTCTCTTTCTGATCCCACAGGTGCTGCATCCTGTGCCCATGACTGCGTTGTGAGAACCAGGGGAGATGCAGGCAGTGTTGCTGCTCCCGCGCCCAGCAGCACTCAGTGAGGTGGCGCAGGCTGGCAAGGAGGGGAGCGCTGCAAGCAGTGGGAGGGCAGGCTTCTGCTGCCCTTGCCAGGGCACTGCCAGGGGTGTCAAGTATTGCAGAGGAGACAGCGATGCCAGAGCATGTCTCGGCGTGGTGCTGGGGAGCACGGGGTTAGAATCACAGAATCATTAAGGTTGGAAAAGCCCTCTAAGCTCATCCAGACCAGCCGTCAGCACGACCCCACTGTGCCTGCTAAACATTGTCCTGAAATGTCACATCTCCTTGTTTTTGAACGCCTTAAGGAATGGAGATTCCACCGCTGCCCTGGGCAGCCTCTGCCAGGGCTTCACCACTCTTCTGGTAAAGAAATCTTTCCTCATATCCAGTCTAATGGTTGCTGCCATTCATATCTGCTCCAAATCACACCTGATAATTAAACCTCCTGTGCCTCTTTGCACCCAGAGCTGGATGCTGGAGCGGTGCTCTCACCTGAGGTTATGGCAGTTTTTCCGCTCTGGCTTTTCCAATGTGTTTTTCTTGTCTTCTGGTTCTTCCAGCGTGTGCCCGAAGTGTCCCAGACCACTGGACACGTCACGCTGGGTGGGGACCTTAAGGTGCTATTTTGCAGCAGAAGCAAAAAAAGAAACACACCTGCTGTGCACAACAGCGCTTCCCTTCGAACGCCATGGAGAGGAGCCTCAAGAAGCTGCAGACAATAGTGCTGAGGTAGCATTTAAGCAAATGAAGGGTCACTGAGGGAAGACCCAATGTTGGATGTTTCCCAGGTCTCAGTATAAGGTGGCAAGTCCGGGCTCGCAGGGCAGAGGCTCTGGAAGGCGCTGAAACGGCGTTGAGTCCGATGGAGCTGCGCCTGCCAAGAGGGTGGCCCCTCACTATTGGATTTGATGCATCTTTTTCATTTTTGCACATTTGCTACTGCAGTAAAGCTGGATTTAAAAAAAAATAGGGAGGGGAAAAGTTTCTTATCTGCTTTAAATTAAAATAAATCCAGAGTAGAGAAGGCCTTTTGTAAGGTCTGCTGAGTTAATGGATTCATAATGACTTTTAAAGCTTCACTTGGGTAAGAAATACTGTTCATTTCATAATTGCATATAAATATACTTTCTCATAATCCAGGACAGCATAGCAAAAGGAAATCTACTGGCTTAATTATAAATCTTTTTATTAGCTGGAACCCTGCTGGAATTAAAAAAAAAGCCACATATTGTTTTTATCGAAGAGGAAAAGCACGAGGAAAGGGGAGGGGAAGGGATGTCTTGGAAATGACTTATGAGGAATTAAACAGGAAAGAAAACAACTGAGTGCTGAGGACTGTAGGGCAGCAATGCAGCTGCCAAGCGCTGGTGTGAACGCTTCTCTCTGTATCGATCTGCGGGCATTCAGCTTGCCTACCCTGGGTTCCCCGGGTGCTTGGAGCTAGCACAGAAGATCAATTCAATATCCAGTTGGTGGCTTCTCAAACATGTATTTTTTATCAGTTTGACCTACCGTGACCTGAGCTGAAGCAGATTTGTCTCCTTAGCTCCTGTTCACCTTGCTAGCACAGGCAGATTTCACTTTTAAAGGTGGGTCCTGAGAGCTGGAGCAGAGACGGAGGAGTCTGCGTCCTTGTGTGGCATTTTGGGTGGCTGGGGAAGCCAGCAGAAGCCTCCTGTGCTGTGCTGTGTTTGGAAGCACCGTGCTGTGTGTGGGATTGATCGCGAGCAGAGGGATGCTGAGGAGGGCTTCCCTGCCACCCCTCTGCCCTCCCAGTACTGAAAATGTCTCCAGGAAAGCTGGGGAGGGGCTCTTGATCAGGAACTGCAGGGATAGGACGAGGGGGAAGGGTTCCCAGCTGAAAGAGGGGAGACTGAGATGAGATCTTGGGGAGAAATGTTTTGCTGTGAGGGTGGGGAGGTCCTGGCCCAGGGTGCCCAGAGCAGCGGTGGCTGCCCCATCCCTGGAGGTGTTCCAGGCCAGGCTGGATGGGGTTTGGAGCCCCCTGATCCAGTGGGAGGTGTCCCTGCCCATGGCAGGGGGTGGCACTGGATGGGCTTTGAGGCCCCTTCCAACCCAAAGCAGTCCATGATTCTGTGGTTGGGACACTGGTTCCTTGGTCTAGGGAGTGGCAGAGATGAAGCCTGGCTGCTTGTGCATTTGCCACCAGTGCAGATCTTTGAGAGCAAAAGCCATCTCTACGCACCTGTGGGTCCTGTGCACTGGCTGTTAGAGGCTGCTGTGCCCACACAAACAGCCCATCCATCATGCCCGGCTCTCCCATGCCAGGGGAGTGCGGCACCCAAATGTTGCTCTTAAAAACAAAAAGGAAACTAATTCCGTGCTTTAAGGTTGAGCCAGCCCGTTTGCACCTGATGGAGATGAAGGAGGCTGCCTCTGCACCCGGGAAACCTGGCACTGGTGTTACAGGCAGGCTGCAAACGCTGCCTTTGTTTGCAGAGCTGGTGTTGCCACCTTGTGCCTGGCCCTTTGACCGATGCGGTGGTGGCACTCGTGGGCATCACTCTAAATCATTCTCGCTGTGCTCCTGCAGCCCTGTCATCCCACTGCTGGCCTCCAAACAACTTCCCCCAATCCCAGAGACTCAGAACGATGATGGGTTTTCACAGACTGAGAAAGCAACCCTCCTGCCTGCTCATGGGCTGGGATTATCCTCATGCACCTCGTGGCATTGCTCTGTTAAAGGACACAACCACCCTGCTGTGCCCTGGGGTGGCCCCACCTTGAGCACTGGGGGCAGTTCTGGGCTCCGCAGCCTAAAAAGGATCTAAAGCTCCTGGAGAGCGTCCAGAGGAGGCCATGGGGTTGGGGAAGGGTCTGGAGGGGAAATGGTGTGAGGAGCGGCTGAAGTCCCTGGGTCTGTTCAGCCTGGAGAGGAGGAGACTGAGGGGAGACCTCATCGCGCTCTGCCCCTTCCTCACACGGGGAGGAGGAGGAGCAGGTGCTGAGCTCTTCTCTCTGGACCCCAGGCCATGGCAGGAAGATGCCAGGGGAGGGTTGGGTTGGACATTGGGAAAAGGATCCTCCCCCAGAGGGTGTTGGAGCACTGGAACAGCTCCCAGGGAAGCAGTCACAGCCTGACAATATTCCAGCAGCCTTTGGCCAAGGCCCTCAGCCCCACGGTGTGAATGTTGGGGTGTCCTGTGCAGGGACAGGAGCTGGACTCGATGGTCCTTGTGGGTCCCTCCCAGCTCAGGACATTCTGCGACCTCGTGTATCAGCTGTCTAGGGGTTGGTTTTCTCCTTGCAAAATATGAACTTCTCATCTAACCTGTCCAACTTGTGACTCCTGCCTTTTTATCCCTTTCTTTGACTGCATTGTGGGGTCTATTTTAGACGATTTTAATCTGCATAACCTAAGGGAAGTGCAAGAGCCTCCTACCAGTCCTCATCTTGTCCCCTGAATTTGTGTGCTGGAGTCCTGCGAGTTGTGGTTAAGGTGAAATACAACTGGAAGGTGTGAAATCCGAGGGGCTACAAAGTAATTTCAGCTGAAAGAATATGTAAACCTCTCCCTGCTTTCTGGATATAACCCAATTCTTTGGGAGGATTTAAAATACCAGGATGGCTGGGCAATTAATTTCCCTGCTTATTTTGCGTTGTAGGAGAGATCTGATGTTAATTGGTTCTTACTTAGGGGAACCCGGGAATGTCTTATCTGAGCTGAATCATCAACAGTTTTGGCTAGATCTTCCCTGGATCTGCATGTATTGATGGAGGTGGGAGGGAAGGAGAAAGCTGCAGCAGAACCAGTGAATTAAGGGAAAGCAAAGCAGATCAAGGACGGTAATTTGCCTTTGGATTTATTTTTTTTTTTATGTTTTGAAAAAGAAATAGAGGAAAAAGAATCATCTCCTCTGCCACTCTTCTCTTCAGACCATGGAATTAAATCTATAACTATTAGAGAAACATTTCGACCCAGACATCTTTTTTTTTTTCCTCTGTGCTCTTTCTCTGTATTCAAAAGCCTCCAAAGTGTCAGCATGTTTCCATGCAGGCGAGATGTGCGTAGCATCTAAACAACATAATGTCAGTGTGCTGGAGAAAATCCCCACTGAGGGCCCTGCAGGTCAAAGCAAGCTAATGTATGATGCCCTCCCTCGCGCTGGCGAGCGTGAGTTGTGCTGATAAGGCTCCGTACGCTCTGTCTATTAAATCTTGTCTGCTGTATAAGCAGTGCAGGTGTGGAGTTATTTATTTTTCCTGCCTTCCTCCCCCGTTAAGTTGTCGCCCTCAAGCAGAGGGGACCTGCTCGGCCATGGGAATTGGTGGGAGCCGTCCTATTTGGTTTTATTTTGGTTTTATTCTGTTTTTTTCCCCGTGTGTGACACTGGCAGCTCGTGTCTGGTTGCTTTATGTGCTGCTGTGACTTGGCTCCAGGGCCTGTCCTCGCGGAGCGCTGAGCGGTTCCTCTCTTCCCCGCTGTCGAGGGTGTGAGGTGAGTGCCCGATCCCCTTCGGCTCCTTTGGAAAGTGGCCGCGGTAAGCGGCTGATATTTCACCACTCTCTGAACCTTTTGATGCAGAAGATTTTTCAGGAGAGGCTTCCTTGGTTGTGGAGCTCTTGCCCTTTCCCTCTGCCTTACCCTGTTTTGCAGGGACCGCCCTGTGCCAGCCGGGTACCCAGTGCCTGCTGTTCGTGTCGCTGCTGTCGGGATGAGAAGGATCTAAAGCTGCTGGAGAGCGTCCAGAGGAGGGCACGGGGTTGGTTTAGGGGGGAAGCGCGTGGGGAGCGGCTGAAGTCCCTGGGTCTGTTCAGCCTGGAGAGGAGGAGACTGAGGGGAGACCTCATCGCGCTCTGCCCCTTCCTCACACGGGGAGGAGGAGGAGCAGGCGCTGAACTCTTTCTTCTCTCTGGACCCCAGGGCATGGCAGGAAGATGCCAGGGGATGGTTAGGTGGGACATTGGGAAAAGGTTCCTCCCCAGAGGGTGTTGGAGCACTGGAACAGCTCCCAGGGAAGCAGTCACAGCCTGACAAGATTCCAGCAGCCTTTGGCCAAGGCCCTCAGCCCCACGGTGTGAATGTTGGGGTGTCCTGTGCAGGGATGGGAGATGGACTCGATGGTCCTCGTGCGTCCATTTGCACTTAGGACATTCTGTGATTCCATGCTGCCAAGTGTTTTCTTAGCCCAGCCTTGGGGCTACCTGGTCTAGCGGTGAATGCATCCTCTCCTCTGGATTGCAACTGATTTCAGCTCCGGTCAGAGCCCCGTTGCAAAGCCTGGCTCATTAACCACGGTTGCACCAGATCGCTTGCTCAGCAAGGAGGGAGAGAGGTCAAACTGTGAAAGCTGCGAACGGGGGGCTTTTGTAGGAAACTGTTGGAGCCTCTTGGAAAAGAGGCCTTGGGGACTCGTTATCCACTGCTGATGTTGCAGGGAGTGAACTGGCTGCGGATCAACTTTGAAATGTAAACAGGCGCCCAAGTCCAGCACCATGGGGCTTGGTGCCTGCTGCAGCTTGGCAACACCATGGGTGCTCTGGGAGCTGCAGGGTGGTGGTCACAGGGAACCTGGAGCATTTTGGGTGGATAAGCATAAGAGCAGGAGAAGAGGCACCTCTTTTCCATGTTTCCATACTAAGGACTCCTGTTCCACAGACAAAGAGCAGGGTGACTGTGCAGGTGAGAGATTCCCACTGCTTGCGCTGTGAGGATAAATATGTGTCTTAGTGGAGTGACGGAGGGAGTTTGTGTCAGGCAGAAAGAGCAAAAGAAAGCGGGCAAGGCAGCCAGATAGACACCTTTAATCTTTCACATTAACTGAATCTTTCTGCCTGTGGATTTGGAGAAAGCAGCTGGCTCCTGTAGAGCCCGGCTGGCGAGTGAAAAGAAGGGATGACGGGAGATCTCTGATGCTGAAAGTGGATAATGCTTGTAGGGGAGAGGGCTGGGGAGGAGCGGTGAGGGGGAAATCGCCGGCATCTGCTCTGATGCTCAGCCACCACACTGATCCCTCCTTGAATCTGACAATCCGCTCCCCCTAATCCTTAAATCCCACCGATCTGGTGCAGCCCCTGTCCAAGCACTTCATCTCTGTGCAATCTGCCCGAGCTGGGCTGGGCTTTCTCGCTGAGGCAGGGCGAGGGAGGCAGCTGCTTTGCATGATGCAGCCCGAACGAGGCACTGGCCTTGTTGTCAAACACTGATGACTTTCCCACCTGGCTGATGTAGACACAGGCATGAATTAATCAAACAAGCATCAGGTGCTGTGAGAAGTAAATCCCAGTGGCGGCCTGAAAGACAGAGGGGTTCAGCTGGTGCAGGGCTGCAAGCAGCCAGCCTGCAAATAGAACCATGGACTGTCCTGAGCTGGGAGGGACCCACAGGATCATCGAGTCCAGCTCCTGTCCCTGCACAGGACACCCCAACAGTCACACCGTGGGGCTGAGGGCCTTGGCCAAAGGCTGCTGGAATCTTGTCAGGCTGTGACTGCTTCCCTGGGAGCTGTTCCAGTGCTCCAACACCCTCTGGGGAGGAACCTTTTCCCAGTGTCCAACCCAACCCTCCCCTGGCATCTTCCTGCCATGCCCTGGGGTCCAGAGAGAAGAGCTCAGCGCCTGCTCCTCCTCCTCCCCGTGTGAGGAAGGGGCAGAGCGCGATGAGGTCTCCCCTCAGTCTCCTCCTCTCCAGGCTGAGCAGACCCAGTGACTTCAGCCACTCCTCACACCATTTCCCCTCCAGACCCTTCCCCAACCCCATGGCCTCCTCTGGACGCTCTCCAGGAGCTTTAGATCCTTTTTAGCCTGCGGAGCCCAGAACTGCCCCCAGTGCTCAAGGTGGGGCAATGCCATGCTGGATGCCCCCCAGGACAAGGTTGCCCTCTTGGCTGCCAGGGCACTGCTGGCTCATGGTCAAATCTCCCTTCCCAACTTTGTTTCCCTGAAAGCTGCCAAATATATTTGTCAAACTATGGGGAAGGCTTTTCCCTGTGAGGCTGGTGTTCCAAACACCTTGCTGGGGTTCAGTTTGTGCTCTTCTGCAGGTCTTGAGCCAGGTTTACTTCACTTGATCTTTGCCATCTCTGTTATTGTGTAGTTATTGCTGATGCACCTTTTTTTTAAGGGGCAGTGCTGCTTTTTCCTTTGGGGAATGTCAGTCTCTTGAAATCCAAACTTTGCACAGAGACAAAGAGTTTGCAGGCAGCCTTTTTCCTTCAGCGCATGGACTTGCCGTGGGAATGCTGGAGGCTCGTCTGTGCATCCCGCACCAGGCTGAGCAGGGGAGCAATGCAGGCTTGGTGCCTGGTAGAGAAGTGCCCTTACCTGGAGAAGAGGCAAATCTGTGGTCGCTGCAAGGAACACACGTGGGTGATTTCTTGTTAGCTTGTAAGCATTTTTGTTTTCAGATGCACCTGTGCTGGTCTTTGGGGATGTTTAGATTCCTCCAGACAGCACTTGGAAACCACCAAGCAAATCACAGGCTGATGCAGTAATGCTTAGTGGTGGGCTGATTATACATGTATATATTTCCTAGTGCCTCTTCTTAAGGAAATTAGAGATCTTTTGAGAGGAGGAGAGGCTCGACTGTCTTTCCATTGAAACCTGTTGGCATGCAAAGCGTGCTGAGATGCCACTCGTCTTTAGCGCCTTGTCAGCGACGGAGGCTGCGTAGCCAACGGAACCGGCTATTACCAACTATCTTATCAGCTATTTTTTACATCATATGCAGGTTTCTTGGGTGTGATTTTTCTCCCCCGCCATCCTCCCCAGATTAGCTGGCTTTGTAGTGCTCGACACACAGAAAAAAGTGATTGGAGAAATACTGCACAGAGAGCCCTGGTTTAAACCTTTCGTGACTGCTGGGAAGATGTCCCTGTGCCCGAGAAGGATGGCTGCGCTGGCTGGGAGCGAAACAAATGTTTGTTCCCATTGCTCGTGGACATGTTTATGGTGGTTGAGGCTGGCAGCAGCTCTGCTGTAGGGGAATCACGTAGATGTAGCCTGTCTTGTCCTCTGTAAAGGTGTGATCTGGCACCAGTGGAAACCTTCGTGTGCTCAGGGTGTTCTAGCGATTCCTGTCCAGCACAACGAGCTCGGTGCTCTGGAATTGCATTGGCATATGGAGCAAAGCAGGGGTTGCTGTTCCTGGGGCCATGTCCTCCCCATTTGCTGGCATCCTCCTGGATGTGCAGGATTTATCGCCGCGGCGAGAGCTGGGAAAAACTCACCCCAGAGCTGATGGTCATTAACTCAGGACATCCTGCACCACAGGTGTCCTGTAGATCCTTGGCTAGCAGGCTGCTATCTAGGGATGTATCACTAATTACTCTAATTACTATTACCCAGGATTGCCAAGGTCATCTCTCCGTTGTAGTTCCAGGCTTTGCTGTTCAGGCACGGCCGTGCCAGTTTAGTAGGAGTGATTTAAATGACACTCAGACTGCAGGCGGTGGGATGGGATGGGGAGGGAGAGGGAAAATATGGTCAATGTGTTGCAGAACTGTGCTGCTGCAGTGCCAGAATTTGGCACTTGCGTAATGATGCTCCTGTGGTCTCCAACAGCTTTCTTGGGAAGGAACAGAGGAACTGCAAGAGACTTTAGAGCTGAGACTGACCATGCTCATGGTGGCTGTTGGGGTGGCTGTGCCGTGCCCTCAGCCCATGGAGAACATGGCTGTCAGAGCCAGAAATAACTCGGAAATAACAAAAGCTCTGGCTGGCTTCCTGGCCTTGGAGCCAAAGGAAGGATGGCCCCGAGGTGGGTGGCAGGAGCTCAGCAAAAAAAATGGCATTAAGTGCCGAAGATGGATGCTTCCCTTTGTAACCTTGTACCTCTTCTACTCAAAACGTTGGTCAAGACGGAGGCAGCAGCAGCGGAGCCTGTGTTGTGAGGTTCAGTTTGCAGATGGGAAAGCAGACTGAGCTCACTGCCTCGTGCGCTGCTCAGGGGTGGCCGAGGGATAGATGAGTGGCTCTTGTAGTATTCGAGGGTGGGGAAAAACCATCACTGAACTGTCTGGTTTAAATAAATGATGTTTGCAGACGTTACCTTGTCTGAGCTTCTCCGCTCTGCCTTGGCTGTGCAGTGGCGAGGCCGTAGGTTCTTGCCAAGTCTGGGGAAATCTGAGTCAGGCTTGATTATGAGGCTGGGCTGATTTTATATGTACAGATTTCCTATTCCCTCTTCTTAAGGAAAGTGGAGATCTTTTGGGAGGAGGAAAGGCCTAACTGTCTTTCCATTGAAACCTGTTGGCATGAAAAACATTGCATGGATGGGATTATCTCATCCTCGCCGCTATTTCTCATACAGAAAAGACAGGAGGTACCTTTTTTTCACTCCTCCTTGTGAACAAAATTTGAGGCTCCTTCTCATTCTGTTGTAGCTGAATTACTTAAACCTTTCTTTTTGTTTAGGTAACCTTCTCTTATTTTAACCATATACCCAGCAAGCCAGATTCATGACTTATTAATTTACAAAGAGGTAAATTTCAAAGCTGTCATAGTGCCGAAGTCATGTTCACTTTAGTTATTCTGCATAATTAATTGCAAAGTAATAATTTGTACATCATGATAGTTTCATTCCAACATGAAAGCGAAAGACTCGGAGCCGTAACAGCCTCGGGCATGAAAGAGGGAAGCGAGAGGCTTTCAGGCTTGGCTGTGCTGAACAGAATCTCAATGCAGCCTCACTGTCCACAACATTTTGGAGGAGCCTCTCCTTCCTTCTCATCAGAGTGACCTCCTTCTCCATGCTCTCTTCTGTGCCTGGAGGTAGCTCTCCAAAAAGGTCAGCATTGCTGATGGCAGAAGGGGTGAAGGTTCACGTTTCCCAAACCTTCTCTTGAATCCTGCTGGCACAGCTGCTTTGCACAACCCTGCAGTTTAAACTGGTGCTGGTAATGACTTAATGTGTGTTGTGGAGAGCTTTGTGGTCTTCTCCTTGGGGTGAAGCTGGTCCAGATGGTCTGAGCCCGCTCAGATGGTGTCTCAGCACCCACAGGAATGCAACTGATGAGAAACTCTGGGACATGAGCAGCACATGATTCAAGAATATGTGTGTTCGGAGCCCAGAAAGCCAACCGTGTCCTGGGCTGCATCCAAAGCAGGGCGAGAGAGGGGATTCTGCGCTTCTACTCTGGGCTGGTGAGAACCCACCTGGAGCCGTGGGTCCAGTTCTGGAATCCTCAGCACAGGGAAGACATGGATCTGTTGGAGCAAGTCCACAGGAGGCCACAAAAGTGATGCAAAGGCTGGGGGACCTCCCATACGAGGCCAGGCTGGGAGAGTTGGGGTTGTTCAGCCTGGAGAAGGCTGTGGGTAGAACTTCCAGTACTGAAAGGGGCTACAGGAAAGCTGGGGACGGACCTTTTAGCAAGGCCTGTTGTGACAGGACAAGGAGTAATGATATTAAACTAAGGGAGGGGAGCTTTAGACTGGATCTAAGGAAGAAATTTTTAACAATGAGGGTGGTGAGGCCCTGGCACAGGTTGCCCAGGGAGACAGTGAAGGCTCCATCCCTGGAAACTGTCAAGGCGAGCTTGGATGGGGATCTCAGCAACCTGTTCCAGTTAAAGATGTCCCTGTTTCTGCAGGGGGGTTGGACTATACGACCTGTAAAGGTTCCTTCCAACCCAAAGCATTCCATGGTGCTGTCACTTCTGGAGACAGTGCTACGTGCTGGCAAAGGAGAGCAGGGTGGGTGATGGAGAGGGGTGACTGTACTGCAGAGCACCGTCATTTTGTCCGGGATGCTGAAAAATAAATGTTGATTTGGGTGGGAAGAAAGACCACTGTCAGGAGCTCCACAGGGAACAAAACCTGTGAATTTATTGATTTGTTCTTTTGATGCTCTTTTTGTTTTTAAACAGAAGGAGAAATGGATTGTGACTGAAACAGCCTCAGAGCTGAGCCTGGAGATGCTGAATGTGTGTGTATTAACACATCTCTGGGGATGGAGCAAGAATGTTTCCCCGTTGTACAAAACACACTGATTCTTAGATTTAGGTACAATAATTCTGTTAGCCCGCCCCAAGGATGCTCTGAGCCTTCCTTTCTCTTGGTGTTGATTTGGAGGGGATTGAAACTTGAGAATTAGGAACTTTTAAATGACAGCTAAGAGGACAGGGCTCAGCTGACCTGTGGAGCTTGGGTTTTGGGTAAAACTTCAAGAGAATCTGAACTCCGAGTAAGCTCAGTAGCATTGATTTCACTCCAGCCGTAATGAGCCTTAGCAGCTCTGTCAGTTGCACATCTTTGATCTCCATTTTACTACTCGTTTCGTTATGTCTCCAAAAAGCTCTGACTTTTGGTTCCCTGTCAGTTGATTCCTCTGATTTTTAGATATTCCTGAGACAAGCGTGCCGGTTGCTGAATTGTGTTTGTATTTCTCCAGCCCCTTAAGGAGACTCTCTGGTGTTACCCCTGATCCAGCTCCCTCTTTGCAGACCTGGATGTTTTTGTCCCTCCCTAAGTTAGTGCTGTTGATCAGTGAGTTGCCAGAGAGGAAGCCATAGAATCACAGAATGGTTTGTGTTGGAAGGGACCTCAAAGCCCATCCAGTTCCACCCCCAGCCATGAGCAGGAGCACCTCCCACTGGATCAGGGGGCTCCAAGCCCCATCCAACCTGGCCTGGAACACCTCCAGGGATGGGGCAGCCATGACTTCTCCTGCCTCTAGGAAATCTGGGGAGGAGCTCTTGATCAGGGAGGGCAGAGATAAGATGAGGGGAAGTTTCCAGCTGCAAGAGGGGAGGTTGAGATGAGATCTTAGGGAGAAATGTTTTGCTGTGAGGGTGGGGAGGCCCTGTCCCAGGGTGCCCAGAGCAGTGGTGGCTGCCCCATCCCTGGAGGGGTTCCAGGCCAGGTTGGATGGGGCTTGGAGCCCCCTGATCCAGTGGGAGGTGTCCCTGCCCATGGCAGGGGGTGGCACTGGATGGGCTTTGAGGACCCTTCCAACCCAAACCATTCCAGGATTCTCTAAATCTCCCACAGTGAATCTCTCCTTTGCTGGAATTGACTTTGTCGGGAGTGTCACTTACCAATCCTATTGTGGAAAAAATATTCCTTCTGACAAGCCTCATTCATTAATTGTGGGTGATGATGTCACGTGCAATTGCAACAGCGAGTGACGGAGGGGATGTTAACAGCGAATGTTGCAAGGATTTCTCAACTGCCGTGCACTTCATGTCATTCACCATAGCTGGTTCTGACATCCCATTAGCAGCGGATTGCATTCCCACGGCTACAGTAAAGCCTTTTCAACCCTCTGGAAACAGGACTGCAATTTTTATGAAGTCTGCCGATGTTTATTTTGTGAGAAAACAAAAAGACCCAAGATCTTGAAAGCAAACAGCTTTCAAAAATTGAGTGGTGTAACGGTAAACTTGTAATTTGGGAATGGTTGTTCTATTTACCATTGCAAAGATCAATCTTTAGCTTTTGTGAGCTGGTTATTTCGCCCAGTCTGGAGAACTTATTTTAATCACTGGAAGCTAATCTCATTTCCAAGCCTGAAAATGGTCCCAAACATTGAAATTATATGTTAATATACAGAGATTGACAAAAGGAAGCTGGTTGTATCGACTTGGAATTAATGAAGCAATTCAGCGATGAACAATAATGCTGGCAGGAGGTGTTAAGGAGAATTGTTGCAGTTGTTAAATTTTGGCACCGAGAGGTCTCATTGCTCTGAGGAGACAGTCAGATCACAGCAAAATGAAAATTACCTCGAAACTTTGGTGTTATTTAGCCAGGCTGAGTCATTACTTGAGGAGTATGTGAGGAAAGAGGAGAATACTCTGGAGCGGCTCCTGTTTATCTACAAGTGCTTTCCTACAGTGATGAGCGAAGAGTCCTGTCTGCATTTGTATGAAATAGTAGGAATAACACATTCCCCGTTTAGGTTGGACTGGCTTTGTATAAGGCTTTGAGCAACCTGATCCACTGGGAGGTGTCCCCTCTCGTGGCACAGGGGTGGAAATGGATGGGCTTTAAGGTCCCTTCAAACCCAAACCATTCTTTGATTCGCTAAATCTTACTTGGCATTACAGCAAAGATTGAACTCCAGGCAGAAATGGTCCAGGCAGTTACTCTGAGATGCAACTATGGAGCTGCACATCCCAAGATAAGGTGCTTGGAAAGCCAAGTGTCTGTTTAACAGCCAGTGGTGGATCAGGTGTGTAACCATGCGCAGACAGCAGCCAGACCCTGCACGATTAGGTTGGACATTAGGAAGAAGTTCCTCCCCCAGAGGGTGTTGGAGCACTGGAACAGCTCCCAGGGAAGCAGTCACAGCCTGACAAGATTCCAGCAGCCTTTGGCCAAGGCCCTCAGCCCCACGGTGTGAATGTTGGGGTGTCCTGGGCAGGGACAGGAGCTGGACTCGATGACCCTCGTGGGTCCCTTCCAACTCAGGACATTCTGTGATTCTGTGATTCAGTTTTGTAGCACGGGTGCAAATTTTGCTTTTGCTGTGGATGTGGACACTTGTTAACCCAAGGTGGTTTTGTCTTCCTGCCTGTAGCATGCGAAGTGTTTTCTTATTTTGGCTTGGTGCAAATTGGGGCACATTTCATTTTGGCTGCTAAGAGCAGGAAAGTGTTTTTCCTTCCCTTGGATAAAATTTTTAAACAGTTCAGTGATGCCTCGTGGTCAGCGGGGCGATGGCTTGGAAGTGCCTGCACCTTTGATTCTTTGACCGGTGATCAAGATCAGCCAAGACACACAAAGCGTGAAGCTTCGTGTCAGTAGAAAAGGAGAACTTGTTAAGGAATAGAGTTTCTGTTCTTTTGAATAAAATCCTCAAGGAAGACTGTACAGAAAGATGGCAAGATGTGTTGCTGCTGTTAACATCTCAAGTCTTTGAACTCATACATGCAGCACTTGAGAGACCAATTTGAAGCAACTGAATTCAAGGCACAGCAAAAACGCTTTAGAAGCTGCTTACTGACAGTGATAAACATGTGAAACAGGGAAGCAGTTGCCCAGTGGATTTTGAAGTAGCTGCTAGTGAAACCATTCCTTCAAGGAAGCCAAAGTTGAAAGTTGAAGCATGTTTACCAATTATTGACTTGGTGATTGATGGTTTAGTGAGACGAATGAGACGTGAAAACATCACTGCCAGTTTCCTTATAGAAGAGGGAGATTCTGCACACCGCAAAAGCCGAGCGGGACCATCAATGGGAAACATGTTCCGCTCTTTTTCTCAGTGCTGTAGCTGGAAAACACGTCTGCTTTGTGAATGCGCATCTTCCAAAACATCTCGGGAGCAGAGGAATCGATGTCCGTGTCCAGGCCTTTTGCTCATCAGTCTTCAACTTCAAATGGGATTTCATGTTCCCTGGCATTAACGCAAGCTTCGAGGCTTTGCTTGTCTGGTAGCGAATTGCACGTGCTGCTTCCGTGCACGTTTAGATGTGGTGCGGGTTTGGATGTGCACAAAGCTGTTAGAAGTTTTTCTTGGTTTCTTGCCCTTTCCTTTACAGCTGGAAGGCCATGGCCGTTTCTGTGTCCTGCTGGCAGGTAGTGTCTCTTGGAGCACTAAGAGTTAGAGACAGAATGTTTTTGTAATCAGCAGAGTGAGGCAGGGGATTCTGCCCCCCTGCTCCGCTCTGGTGAGACCTCACCTGGAGCCCTGCATGCAGCTCTGGAATCCTCAGCACAGGAGAGATGCAGATCTGTTGGAGCGAGTCCAGAGGAGAACACGGAGATGATCCAAGGGCTGGAGCAGCTGCTGTGTGAGGCCAGGCTGGGAGAGCTGGGGTTGTTCAGCCTGGAGAGGAGAAGGCTCCGGGGAAAATTTAGAGCAACCTTCCAGTACTGAAAGGGGCTCCAGGAAAGCTGGGGAGGGGCTCTGGATCAGGGAGTGCAGGGATGGGATGAGGGGGAATGGTTTTAAACTGAAAGAGGGGAGATTGAGATGAGATCTGGGGGAGAAGTGTTTCCCTGTGAGGGTGGGGAGGCCCTGGCCCAGGGTGCCCAGAGCAGTGGTGGCTGCCCCATCCCTGGAGGTGTTCCAGGCCAGGTTGGATGGGGCTTGGAGCCCCCTGATGCAGTGGGAGGTGTCCCTGCCCATGGCAGGGGGTGGCACTGGATGGGCTTTGAGGTCCCTTCCAACCCAAACCATTCCATGATTCTGTGATGTGATCTCATCAGGTAAAATGCAGAGCTCTCTGAAATTATAGCCTCTTCTGTTCTGGTATCTTGAGAATCCCAGGGAGGGGAAGATCTATTTTTGTTGGATATTAAATATAGGTGTTTTATTTTCACTGATGTGAGGTTTCTCGTTTATCTGTCTTGGGTATACTGCAAATGAAATGGGTTTTATTTTCAATCTCAAAGTAACTAATATTACAGACTTCTGGTTTTCCTTACAAGAAAAGCTAAATAGTGTGAATGCTGCTGGTTGAAAATTCTGCCTTTTCATGACCTGAAGATGATCTCCAAATGTAGTTCAGGTTTGCAAAATTACTTCAAGCCCTCTCTCTGCCTTTTTTTAAAATTTGCCAATTCTCCTCAAAGACCTGAGCTCCAACAAAATGTCAGTTTGGGGCAGCAGCGCTTCGAATTTCACTGAAGTGAATACAACATCTCCATGTGACAATCTCTATCAGGGTTTTCATTGTCCTTTATCACCCTACTACAAGTGGATCTTGCAAATGTCTCTGCATTCCCTTGATATAAGGTGGCATTACTTCATTTTTAATGATGGGAAACAACTTGTTTGAGGTCACAGAGTGTATCTACGACTTGGACAGTACTTCAGTTCAGAGCAGCTGTGTTGAAGCCTTGGCTTTTAACCATAAGGCCATCTTTCTGCTCTAAGAATTAAGCTGGTGTGGGATCAGAGATGGGATATGAGTGTAAAGTCTACTATCAGGTATGATTTTGGTGTAAGGCTTGAAATGACATTGAAACTCCAACCAGAGCTTGTTCCCAAGTGCGGGCACCGCTTTCTGGGTGCCGCAGGGTCTGTGGCCGAGACCATCGCTGCTCCTTGAAAAAATTGATGTTCTGCACTTTATTCACTTTGATATCTGAAAACTCAGCAGGCAGGAGACTTGGATGTCACCAAGATAAAATGCCACGCTTAATGCAGCTCTGTGCCACTGGAGATGTTCTACAAGGTGCAGATATCGCCTGTGAGACGGATGGCTTGTGGTGTTGTTACAGTAATGTGTATTTCTGGTCCTAACAGGCTTTCTGTTGAGACGGGATGACGAAGCCCTGGGAAAGGTAAGCTGGTTATTAGTTAAAGCTACGCCAGCACACAGGATCCTGTAAAGAGGAGCCAGGCCCAATCTTGGGTGTATACAACCAGCCCCACAGCTTGCTGGTACCAGGTGCAGCAGTCCCAGAGTTGCGCCACGGTATAAATAGGATATCAAAGTACTGGAGAGTGTCCAGAGGAGTACACGGAGTCGGTGGAGGGTCTAGAGGAGAAATCACATGAGGAGAGGCTGAAGTCCCTTGGTCTGTTCAGCCTGGAGAGGAGGAGACACAGAGGGGATCTCCTGGCTGTTCGCTGCCTTCTCACAAGGGAGGGAGGTGAAACAGGTGCTGAGCTCTTCTCTCTGGTGACCTATGACAGGACCCAAGGGAATGGCAGGGAGATGCCAGGGGAGGCTTAGACTGGATACTAGGAACTGGTTCTTCACCCAGCAGGTGTTGGAGCACTGGAACAGCTCCCAGGGAAGCAGTCACAGCACTGAATCTGCCAGCACTCAAGAAGCCTTTGGCCAGCGCCCTCAGCCCCACGGTGTGAATGTTGGGGTGTCCTGTGCAGGGACAGGAGTTGGGTTCGATGACCCTTGTGGGTCCCTTCCAACTCAGATAATTCTATGACTCTCTGCCCCCATGTGCCAGTGAAATACGGTGCCTCTTGGATCTCTTCTAACACATTTCTTTTAACTTAAAACTTTTTGCCAAATCAGCAGCAAAGGACCTGGGTCTCGCTTGCTGCCTGGAGCTAAATCGTGTCCCTCTTAGTCCTTCAGGTGGGTTTTGTCATCTCTTAATTCAGAGCCTCCCAGCTGGCAGGGCTGCTGGCACTGAAGATGAACTTGTTGCATCCGTGCTGGCTCTGTGCCCCATCTGTGGGGCACCTGATGTAAAGGCAGGACCGTGGGCTCTGGCAGGGCTGCCCAAGTGCCAGCATCTCCAGGGAGCCATCGATTGGTCTGAGCTTAAATCTGTGAAAGGCATTTCCATTTCTAATGGCACTTAACAGACTTAGGGTGGCAAAGCGATGCGATTCGTGTACTCCTTGGGCTGGGTGCTGTCACATCTCCTTTGGGGCTGGAGGTGTTGCTGGTTGTCCAGGCTGGCTGTGCGAGTGCGTCAGCTTTTTGACAGGGGAGCTCTTGAGGACTGCAAGGCTTCACTTACGAGGAGAGAGATTGTATCGCACATCTACCATTCAATTTGAAATGACCTTATCTTTTTTCCTCTTTCTGGTTGGTTTTTTTTTGGTACTGAAAAATAAGTGCTATTAGGGAAAAGGAAGAAGAGTCCTGGAAAACTCCTGGGGCTGACAGTGAGGATTAGAAATGGATACAGGTATGCATCAAGAAGTAATAGAGTCCAAGGTAAGGGCAGAGATAGCAAGAGACAGGTGTTTTTTATTTGCAGTGCCTGTTTGAAATGATGGAATGGAGAGGGAGGAAACACATCATGTATTTTTCTTCTCTACAGAAGCTTGCATGTTTAATAATAGCAAGGCACTGAAATACTTGAGCCAAACCCCCAAGTGTGGACGCTCTCAGAGCACAGCTGTACAGTCTGGGGGCTGCACACCTTCTGTACATCTTGTATTGGACTTGGAAGGAGCGTTGAGTGGCTGTGAGTGCAGACCTTTTCAATAGAAGTATCTATTTTGGGGTCAGATTTTGTGCTGGCCTCCAGAATCTCCTTTGCTGTCTGATCCGCTTGCTCACAAATCAGTCCTGAGAGATGCTTTGCTCCCCCAGGCAGCCCCAGCGCAAGACAGCCAGGCTGCGCCGTCGTGGTGCTGTTCTGCCCTTTTACTGTGCTATTCAGAACCCCATCCCCTGACCCTTTTCTTTCCTCTATTTTCAACTGTAAGAACAATAGTGGGGAAACATCTTTGCCTAAAGGTGAGTGATAGCGGATGGGAGGCAAAGCTTTTAGGAATCCGGGGGGCAGAATAGAGCAGCTTATCAAAATATCTCACTCCATGGCTAAATAGTTCAGGATTTTGCTGCCTCTTTGGCAAAACAAAGTGCTACTTGTGCCTGATGTCATTCTGAAGATCCTTTTTTTTGGTGGAAAAAGCTAATCCTTTCCTTCAGTGAAAAGCCCACTTTTCAGTCAAAGCCTGATTTTCAGCAGAAAATGGTGGGAAATTTATATCAGCCCTATCAAACCCTGCCGCTGCGGCATTCTGTCACCGAGGCGCAAACGCATGCGAAGCAGCAGTTGCCCTTCTGTGCTCCCTCAGCCGCTCCAGTGAGATCTTCTGTGCTCCAGGCAGGCACATCAACAGCCAAGGGTAACCCACGGCTCCGCAGCGAAAGATGATAAATGCCCTCAGTGTCCAGCTGTAATAACTTTGGGTATTGCTTGGATTGGCCTTCTGCTGTCAGAAGGGGGTTTGGGCTGGGTGGGTTGGGGAGCTCTATTTTTCAGATCAGCATCCAGCCTTCTTCACTCGCAGCTTAATTAGGCTGCGATTAAAGACTTTGCCTTGATGGCTGAAGAAAAATAAAGACGGTTTAACATGACTTCATGAAGCAACCTTCAACTGCATCTGTTACGCTGTCCCCAATCCCGAGTGTGTTTTGAACCCCTGGCCCTGAAGTGTGGCAGTAAATTAGTGCTTAGAGATTCCTCCTGGACATTTATTCCGAGAGCTCAAGCTGATGGCCGTGAACCTGACTGCTGGGGATGCTTTTTCTGTGTCTGGCTTAATCGGTTTGATAGACTGTCCATCACTTATTTTTATTTATTTGTATTTAGGAGAAGGGAAATGTGTTGAGTGAACTCTGTTGGACAGCTGTGTGCGGTGCCAAGCAGGAAATCGAGGTGGGGCTTCTGGAGAAAGCATTCAGTCAGTAGGTGTGTTGGTGGTGTTGATGGTTGGACTGGATGATCTCAGAGATCTTTTCCAAACTTAACTGTTCTGCAGGCAAACACAAAGACCCAGTGATTTGGTCCCCAAGGGCTGAGACTTGGAAAATGCTGTCCTGACTTGAGGTTTAGTGGAGTTCTGACAGCTTGAGAGAAACTCCAAGCCTTCTGCAGGCAAACAACCCTTGACTGCAAGAACGTCTGGTGGCCCTGGGGTGGGGTGACACCCTGGAGTGGGCATGTGATGAGAGAGCTGGGGTTGTTCAGCCTGGAGAAGAGAAGGCTCTGGGGGACCTTAGGGCAGCTTCCAGTACTGAAAGGGGCTCCAAGGAAGCTGGGGAGGGGCTCCTGACCACGGAGTGTAGTGAGAGGACGAGGGGGAGACATTTTGAGCTGCAAGAGGGGAGACTGAGATGAGATCTTGGGGAGAAATGTTTTGCTGTGAGGGTGGGGAGGCCCTGGCCCAGGGTGCCCAGAGCAGTGGTGGCTGCCCCATCCCTGGAGGTGTTCCAGGCCAGGTTGGATGGGGCTTGGAGCCCCCTGATCCAGTGGGAGGTGTCCCTGCCCATGGCAGGGGGTGGCACTGGATGGGCTTTGAGGTCCCTTCCAACCCAAACCACTCCAGGATTCTATGATGGATTTATTCTGCACTTTCCAAATGGCTGTTGTTCAGTAAAGGCTTTTACTGTGAAGGCCAAGGGTTTTTTATATTGGCTTTTTATAACAGCGTGTTCATAAATGGTTAAGTTAGAGTGGGGTGAACTGGTGTGTGTTTTTCTCACAGCGATTTGCAGGCTATAGTCAGGGCAAGAGGAGAAAAGCCTCTTCTGTAGCATAGTAATAATAAATAGGAAGCAAGTGTCTAGAGATGTTCAGCATGTTATTGTGCTCCTTAAAATACATATGCCTTGAAGTCTGCCAGGCGTTTTGTTCTACAAAGCATATGGTTTAACAGATAAAATGATTTCTGACCTGGAGACCTGAACTGACAACTCTGGAGACAAACAAAAACCAGGATGGCTCCATCTGTCAGGCCTGTTTCATCTCCATGCTGCTTACTGACATTTATGTGTTTGCATCAGGAAACTCTGCTTCAGTGCCCCTTTCTCTCCCTTCCCCAGAAGTCACTCGGCATCCGTCCTCGTGTGGCTCGGCTTGGTGCATGCATTCAACTCCAGGCTTCTGGCCACGACCTCTTCTTTGAAGGGCTTGCTGCTTTAGCAGTTGCTTGCTGAGGGAAGGAGTTGGTACATGCAACGAGAGCATTGAGTGGAACTTCTTCGCAGCCTCTCTGAGGGTGAGGAGCTTGCCGTGAGACCTAACAAGTCAAGTTAGCTCCATCTCAGTCTGGATGCCAGAGGGTAATTAATTGATGTCACTCTAGTGGCACATTCTTCTGGATAACAGAAGCTTTGGGTGCTGGCCCTTGTGCTCTGCTTCCGTTTCAGTTTGTCGTGTGTGTTTCCAAATCCAAGATCCCCTCTCAGCTTTCTGGCAGTGGTTGGTTTGATAGGACCACCTGGCCATAGACCTACGGAGTGTATGTCCTAGCAGCTTCCTGTCGTACCTCCTGTCTCGTGCAAGAGTCAAGCACCCCATGCAGAGATGCTGCTGGACTAATTTCTTGTATCACTTAAATTCAGAGGCTGAACACTGGTCTAGAAAGCCCACCCGGCCTCTTTTGCAGAAAATGGTTTTCATCAGCCTCTGCGTGGTCACTGCACTCAGGCTGGATTGCAGTAAGGAGTGTCGGCATCCAAAATTGTGTAGTGCCCAAAATTGCTTATTTGCCTCCATTCCCTTGGGAGAGCGCTGTGCTCTCTGACCAGGCTCCAAGCGTCCGCAGTAGCTTGGGTAGCAGTAGTGGCTTCACCTCTGGAGGAGGAAACTGGAAGACAGGACAATAAGAGGTGTCCTACAGACACATGTACACACGTGCCTGCTTTCTGCGTGGGGATGGGTATCAAGGACTGGGTGCTGCCAGCTCTGTGAGGCTTTGGGTGGTGAACTGTTCCTCCTAGAGTAAATTTTGTCTCCACATCCCTCAGCCTCTTGAGTTTCGGCCAAAAAGCTTTCTCACCAGTCCCAGATTTTCATAGAATCATGCAATGGTTTGGGTTGGAAGTGGATGGGATAGATGCCCATCCACCTCTGTTGGAAATTGGCTCAGAGAGCAAGGACACGGGAGGAGCTGTGCAAGGCAGGGTCAGAAGATTATACGGCCGTTAGGCCAGGGATAGAACTTGTCAAGGCAGCATAACTTGGCAAGTCGGCAAAACCAGTCTGCCCTTGAGAAGGAGAGAAACAACTAAAGAGGAGCTGAGATCCGGGCAAAATAACATAGAAGCTGTAACTGAAAGTAGGAGGAATATGTTAAGGTTACCTTAGAACTTGGCCAATAAGATAATGACTAGTAGGCATAATTAACTGATTGTGTATAAAAGTGATGGCTTGGAGCAATAAAAGGAAGCTTGCTTTGTCACTCATATTGAGTCGACTGCCTGCTTCCCCGCGCCGATCTGTTAAAGGGTTAATCTTGGACTCAGCGGAGGGGTCCCCTCTGCACACTTCTATCCCTCTGCCATGGGCAAGGACACCTCCCACTGGATCAGGGGGCTCCAAGCCCCATCCAGCCTGGTAAGTGTAGCCTCCTGGAGTAGATTTTGACTTTTTCCTCCTCCTTACCTCGTTATTGTCCCAATATCCCCAGTGTCACTGTGTGTGCTCAGCGGTGGAACAGATGATGGCTTAGGAGAGGGGGATTATTTCTGCTCTTACCAGTGAATATATACCCACAGTTATTTAAAGCTGAAACTAAAAACCCGGTAGCATCTGAACAGAAGCTCTGCTAAGAAGTTTTAAGCAAACATTATTAGATATGACCCCTTATTTATGAAAGACTTTGCAAAAGGAAGTCTGTTACCCTGTTATTGCCGCAGTGAAAGATCTGTTTTCCCAGTCATAATATCCCCGCCAGCAATCAGTCTGATTAGAGTTCAGGATGATGCAGTAAATATACGAAAGCTCAATTTAACCAACGGCACAGAAGCAAATAGGTTGGGGCCTTTGACCATAAAAATGCAGACGTTTACCTTGAATGTTGACTCAAACCATTTCAATTTTGTGCCAAATGAGGCTTGAAATGTATCACGCGATGTACAGTGTCCAACCAATAAAACTTGCCTTAACTATTGTACCTTCATGCTGACAGCACATGCCAGAAGTTAAACATCTCTTTCTTTGTTGACGCTGCCTGGAAACAACGCAATAACCGATGGGGGGGGGGTGTGTCTGATTATTTTGGGATCTCGGAGCAAACTGAGTGTACACTGGTGCCGTGGAGGCTTTCTGCCGTCATCTGGACTGTGTGGCAAAGGAAAACTTTGGAGTCTTTCTGCTCCAACGTATCCAAGTCTGCAATTGCCTGAAAGGAGGATGTGCTGAGGTGGGTTCTGGGCTCTTCTTCCAAGTGACAAGGGACAGGATGAGAGGAAATGGTCTCAAGTTGTGCCAGGGGAGGTTTAGATTGGATAGTGGGAAAAATTTGTGTACCCAAAAAGAGTGGTGAAGCCCTGGCAGAGGCTGCCCAGGGCAGTGGGGGAGCCCCCATCCCTGAAGGGATTCAAAAAACTTGCAGATGTGGCACTTTGGGACGTGTTTAGTGGGCACGATGGGTTTGAGCTGACAGTTGGACTGGATGAGCTTAGAGGTATTTTCCAACCTTAATGATCCTGTGATCCTATGAAGGAGCAGGCTATGACAAAGGAGGAGTGCAGCTAGATAAAGCAAAGCCACTGAAATCTTCATCTCTTCGCCTTACTGAGCTTCCTGCTTCATTAGCAGGCTGATTATCCAGTTCCTTGGCTTTAATCTCTAATTAAACACAACCGCAGACAGCGTGTTTGTGCCAAGCTGAACATAAGTGGCCTCTTCTTAATAAATGTGTAACTATGATCTCCGTACTGTTAACCAGAAATATGTGAGAGCCTGGAGTTGTTGGGGAATGGTAATTGCCAGAGACTTGCTGTTTCTCCCCTTTAACTACATGGTAGATGACCATTAGGCTTTCAGCATCTTTTAAATGGTAATTCCTTAAATCAAAAGCATTTTTTAAAGAAACGGAGGGGAGGTCTCTGTGTGTGACCGTCAGGCAGCAAGGTGGTAATTAATGTGTCTGGAGCAGAGGCTGGGAGCTGGGGTGCTGTCTGCTGGGTTGAGCTCTCTGTGTTCTTCCGCTGGCTTTCCATGGGGACCAAAGGATGCTCGAGAAGGTGCCGATCCCTGACAGCACTGAAATGTTTCGTTATCTTGATAATGGGTTAAAGATGTTCAGCCCAGTTTGGTTTTCCGTTCTGCTTTTGGGTCAAGGCTGTGTTTGGGTGGTCCATGTGGGAATGTTATTTGGGGGAAGAGGAAAGGGAATGTGTTTTAGGGTAGGATAACTGTTATGTATTGTTATTCTGCTGCTTCTTCTAAGAACTGTTGGGAGTGTCCTTTGTAGGGACAGGAGTTGGACTCGAGGTCCCTTCCAACTCAGATAATTCTATGATTCTAAGAACTGGTTTAGCAGCAAACAGCTTCAAAATGGGTCAGACAGGATCTGGAAGGTCAGTAACACCTAAACTGCTCAAATTTGATTGCAGAAGCATAGTTGATTACACCTCACCCCTGCCTGTGTACAGGCATTTTCTTCAACCTCTCATTTCAGTCAGTGTGCTGGAACAACTTCTTTACAGAAGCGGCACAAAGAGGACAAGCTTTGCAGCTGCTGTGTTGATGCTTATGCACAACACAGGGTGGAACGGAAGAGTCCTCCGGGACTGTAAAGGAGCAGGCAGTTAAAGGGGGCCTCCAGGAAAGCTGGGGAGGGGATCTGGATCAGGGAGTGCAGGGGTAGGAGAAGGGAAACAGTTTTAAGCTGAAAGAGGGAAGACTGAGATGAGATCTTAGGCAGAAATGTTTTGCTGTGAGGGTGGGGAGGCCCTGGCCCAGGGTGCCCAGAGCAGTGGTGGCTGCCCCATCCCTGGAGGTGTTCCAGGCCAGGTTGGATGGGGCTTGGAGCCCCCTGACCCAGTGGGAGCTGTCCCTGCCCATGGCAGGGGGTGGCGCTGGATGGGCTTTGAGGTCCCTTCCAGCCCAAACCATTCCTTGATTCTATGAAAATCTGGGACTAACGAGAAAGCTTTTGGCCCACGCTCAGGAGGCTGAGGGACGTGGGTGACTCTCTGAATCCCCTAGGGCAAGGGGCTGGGGCTGGGAGGAGTAAGGGGGGGTTACCACTGCAGAGCAAACAGGTGTGTTTTGCCTCTCTACTGTGAACCTGCTTCTTTAAAGCCCTGGGCACTGTCTTTCTCCAGGCCCCTGGGGGGGCAGTTCAGCTGTGAGGCTGCAGCGGATGGAGGTGTTGGGGGCACTGCTCTGAATTCCTGTGCCCTAGGAGGCTGGTGGCATCTCTTTCTGGCGCTTTGCGGTGGGGAGATCGGGCTCTGGGTCCAGCCTCTTGCTCACTTCATGGCGTAATGTGGGACTTGGATGGGACAGGGCGATACCTGGTTCCCAGGTGGGCTCTGTAGAAGTGCTGATAACTGCAGCCCAAGGGGCCACCTGATCCTATGCCCCCCAAATTCAGATGAGTGGGGCTGAGGCGAGACCACCCTGCCTGTCTGAGCTCGCTGCGCTGCCTCTCAGGCGCTGGGCGTTGCGAGGAGTGGGCTTTGGCACAGCAGCAGACACAGCAGCAAGTTCAAGCCTCCCCCCAGCACCACCTTTTTTTATCCTGAGCGAATGCGAAGATCGCGCTTTTGTCAGCTTTCCTCCTGCTCAAAAAAAGGGAAGTATTTGAAAAGAATATTAAATCACATTCGGGAAGGTGCGGAGAAGGGATGGGAGCAAGTTTTCCTATCGCACATCAGAGCCGCGTGTCCCACATTCTCCTCCTCGAGGCGGATCCTTTGCCTTGATTTCTCTTCTTTACCTTTTTCTTTTCTCCTGTCAGGACTCCTGGAATAATTAGTTCCTGGCAACTGTGCGCGCGTGTGTGTGGTTTTAAAGGCATCTTTTCTATCAGCAGCACGGGTTCCCTTTGCCACAGCTCTCCGCAGTGGCTCATCCCCTTGAAGATACGCAATCAATACTTCTCCTGAACCCACTGATATACTTGGCCATCACTTAAATATCATTACAGGAAAGATTTCAACGAGATCACTGCACATTATACTTTAAAGTTTGACTTTAAAAGAATGCCCAGGCTTTGCTAAAAGGCATTAGTAATGGGATTCTCTATCTTTGAGTTTAATTTATTCTGAAGAGAAAAAGGCCATTATCTTAAATCTTTTTCTTCCCCTTTTTTCTCTTCTTTACAAAAAAAAAGAAAAAAGGAAAAAGCAGGTCTCTGAAGTCCAGTACTTTTGGCAAAATCATTGTTTAATTGCTTACTGATTTCACCCTCTGGAGGAAGAGGAGGTTAGGAGGAGGTGGGAGCCGACTGCATTTTGGTGTCGTGTCTGTTGCTCTGCAGACAACACAGAGGTTGGTATCTTCCCAACCCCTCCCTTCTTGACCTGCCTTGCTTCAGGATTAGCAAGCTGCGGGCTCATCTTGGGCGAGAAAACTAGAACCGTTCATGTTACACCGTGCTGGGGCTTTGCTGTGCGGTGCCCCAAGTCAGACAGACGGGTAGCAAACCACTGGGATTTCTCAGTGTTGGCCCCCAGTTGCAGGATGGGATCCTCCATCTGAAAGACTCCTTGTGCCAGACAAAGCCTCATTGCGGAGTTCTCGTTAGCTGTGCCAAACGTCAGACCAGGGGCGAGTACTTGGCTGTGGATGTATTCTCTGTGCAGAGACAGAGTTGTTGGGTTCCTCAGGACTTGACTTCCAACAGTACCACCAGAGCCTCTGGACCTCCTGGTATTAATGCTCAGCCAACCTTTTTTGGTGCATCCAAAGCCTGCCATGTGCTCATGCTTCAAAATCGAGCAAAAAGACATGCCTTGGGTTTAATTCCACCTTGGATTGGAGCACACGGAACTCTTGGATCAGGCCAGAAACCCAAGCTCAGCTTTCAGCCGCAGAAGTTATTTTTACGAAACAGGAGCAAAACCCAGGAAAGCTTTTTCAATTCACAGCAAGATGTGGCTCCCCAGAGCCCTGGGATGCAAGAATTCACTCACACTGGTGTACTTCACTGCGAAATCTGCAGGGCAATGGAGCAGAGAAGAGCAGAGGCTTTGCCCCAGGGCTGGGGGAAACGTTTTAACTCCAGATGTCCTGCATCCAGGGCTGTGCCTTTCCCATTTCACTTGAATTGGTTTCAGCTCTCTGGGGCCCTTCTGGGTGGAGGGAGGACTCCATCCCTTAGAGCTATAGCTGCTGATGCCTGAGTTATCATACGAGCTGAGGATCAATTATACATTAGAGACCTGGTAATGATGAGAATTAAATGAGCTTTGGCTGAAGTGCACCATGCTTCTGTTCACCTTCAGATAGAAAGTGTTCTGAAGAGCACCAACATCTGCACAAATAATCTGTCTCCTGGAAAGCACATTGATCTCCTGTTTACATACGGGAGTGCTCTTCGCTTGTCTCTCCTGGGGCAACAAGCTCTGCAGGCAGGATGCAGGATACAATGGTTTTTCAAAGGGTGGTGTCTGGTATGTGCACATAGAATCGTTTGGTTGGAAAAGATCTTTGAGATCATCGAGTTCAACCATACCTGTCCACTACTGAACCAGATCACATCCAGCACCCTCTGACAAGGAGCATGGGGGTAGCAGGGTCCTGTGCCCAGGGCTCAGCCCCATCCTAGGCTGTTAAGGCTTTGCTGTGTAGTGGTGTGGAACATCTATCTTATCCAGTACGTATGGATGCTCCAACTGATCCTTCACAGATCTGAAGGGTGTTGCCAGCTTTTGCCAAAGGTGCAAAAACATCTTTTTCTTAAAGCACTGCTTGATGAAACCAGAAATGCGCTCCCCAGGATACCAACCTTTTGCATTGGTTCTGCTTCATGAAACCACGGTGTGGTTTCAGTTGGAAAAGGCCTCAAAGCCCATCCAGTCCCACCCCCTGCCACGGGCAGGGACACCTCCCACTGGGTCAGGGGGCTCCAAGCCCCATCCAACCTGGCCTGGAACACCTCCAGGGATGGGGCAGCCACCACTGCTCTGGGCACCCTGGGCCAGGGCCTCCCCACCCTCACAGCAAAACATTTCTCCCCAAGATCTCATCTCAGTCGCCCCTCTTGCAGAGGAGAACAACTGTTGTTCCTTCTTCCTCCAACACTTGGGGTAAGTACCCCAATCTGGGTTTAACATTTTGCTCACCTGAGGCTTGGACAGTTTTAAACAAAGCCGTAACTTCAGCCATAACCCAAGTGTGTGCTGAGTCATTCTGTTTTGGATGTTTTCTCAGGGTTTTGATGATAAGCGTGGCTTAAACCTGGGTCTCTTGACCTAAACAAGTGTCACTGGGCCTCTGTAGCACAGCATTTAATTTGTGTAACTTGTGGATTGATGTAGAGCTCTCACAATAATTCAGTCTCGTGGTTAAGGCAGCATCAGGTACTTCTCTCGCTATCTGAATCCTTGTGACTCAGTTTCTCCCTGTGGTAAAGCTGTATCGATGATGTTTACCTATTTCAGTGCAGTTCTGAAGGTTAATTTATTTTTTCCAAAGCACTTAGCAAACATTAAGCGTTACATAAATCTCGAGTATTATTATCCACAAGATGCATTGATTTGTAGAGTGTGGTCAGATTGTCTGGATTTCTTTTTTTTCCTTTAAAAAATTCAGTCCGTTACAAAGAGAGGGAAAAAAACCTCCTACGCAAGACCAAACAGTTACATAAACAAAGAGCACAAAATGTATAATCAATGGTAAAGCAAATGGGGCCAATTGTGCATCAGCTCCAGCCTCCAATTATGGTTTCTATGGGTTGAACTGGAGCCTCAGGGATTGATGCTGCTGTGCAGGAGTGCAGTGAGAAGCTCGCAGTGTTGGTGCTGGGTGGCAGCTCACCAGCTTCGTGCTCCAATATGACTTTTCCCCCCTTTCTCCTCATTTCCACGCACCGTACACTGGTCTGTACTGCCTCCGGTTGCCCTTGGTTATTCAAAAGAGTGGCTCCCACGTCGTTTGGCAAATCAAACCCTTCCTGCAGAAAGCAGTATTATTTGCACGCCTCCAGCACTGTTATCTCTCTCAGGACAGGGCAACATAGACCGGCATCTTTGGGGACACTGAATGCAACCATAGAAAATAAATCATCAGGGAACAGCGGTGAAGAGCAGGGTTGCTCCTCCAGCTCCTCAATGATGCTGTAATTTACCCTATCAGGAACAGCAGGACAGGAGAGATAACTGAATGCTTTCTGGTGGATGGGGGAGCTGACAGAAATGATGGGGTTTTATTTTTCTGGCTGAGTGGCAATATAATGGCAAGCGTTGTGTTTTCCTCCATTTTTACTTGGAGTAAGCAGAGGCTGTCTCATTTTAAGCCTGTTCAGAGCCGTGGAAGGTGTCCCCTCCCCAGCTCCAAATCAGTTGTAACTGCCTTAGACTCATCGATTTACAGACAGCGTGAAACCCCCTGCTGCCTCCATCCCCAGCGTATTTGCTTTGTGTGAGAAATTCTGAATTTTGCATTGGTGTGAGGTAGCAAGAGCAGGACTGATGTAACTGGGGACTGAAATGAGCAAGTTGCACCTACAAGTCTTATGAGGAGCAGCTGAGAGACTTGAGGTTGTTTAGCCTGGAGAAAAGGACGCTGCAGGGAGACCTCATTGCTGTCTACAACTCCCTGAAAGGAGGCTGTAGTGAGGTGGGTGGTGGGCTCTTCTCCCAAGTAATGAGTGGTAGGATGAGAGGTAATGGCCTCAAGTTGCACATGGAGAGGTTTAGGTTGGATATTAGCAAATATTTCTTCCCCAAAAGGGTGACTGAGGGCATTGTGGACTCAGTGATCTCAAAGGTCTTTTCCAACCAAACTGTTCTGATTCTTTGACCTGCTCCTGTGGCTCACAGAGCCCAGCTCCAGCATTCCCAGCTCTTTACTGTCCACATCCGACACCAAAGCAAGCTTGCTTCATGCAAGCCTATAAAAACATAAGCATTTATTCAATTGTTCTGGGGGAACAAGCTCTTCCTGATGAGCTCCAGTGTGGTGTTGATGGTTCAGTGTGATGCTGATGGTTCATGTGTTGGCCTTCCTTGGGTAAGTCATGCCAGCTCCTACTTCATCCTCTTAGCTTACCTGTTTTCACTGCAGAAAGGGGATGTGTGGTGGTTGCACCAGGTTCTTGGGCTTCTCTCTTGAATTTTGCCGTGGTGCTCCGGTTTCTGCGATATGGAAAAGTGAAGAAGGCCTTGCAGCAAGCCAAAAAGCAAGGGGATGTTTAATTTTGCTTGCTACTGGATGAGATTGATGTTTGCAGAAGCACTTTGACCTTCTAGGCAGCTGGACCCGACTGCAGCGCGAAGCGCTGTTGTTCTCCGATGACACAATGTGAAAGCTGAAGATGCACTTGTAAGCAGCCTCCCCCAAATCTGAAGAGTGCGGCGGGTTTCACAGCTGATCCGCTCGGCGCCTCTGCTCTTCAGAAGAGTGGCCCTTCTGAGGCAGTAGATTACAGCAGTAAGCGCGGGGTGCTGAATGCGATCTCTCTCCTGCTGTACACGTTTTCATTGTCCCAGCCACATTTTGGTATTTGCCATAAGCCATGCGCTCTTATAAAAAACCATTTGCAAGATAAGTAAAGGAAAATGTAATCCCTGAGTGGAATGAAGGGTGCTTTGAAATGAATGGGGGATAATCCTTTTGTTGTCTGTTACAAATGCACTTTATTTCTGCATTATCTGAGCATGAGAATAGAGTGTTCGCTCAGCCAACAAATCCACCGCAGCACCCTCTCCCCGATGCGTCAAACCCCAGTGGCAGGCGGCAGAGCAGCCTCTGAACTTCCTTAGGTCGGCCGGCGCCTTGCAAAAAGGTTTCTTTTGAATTTCAAAATCCTGCTGGCGTGATTATTTTGGTGCTTTGCAATATGCAGAGTCGTGGCTTAAGTCAGAGAACAGTAGAAGTCACACTAAAAGACGTAGGTTGAGATGCACAAAGCGGCCTGAGGGATTTAGCTGTTTACCTGGCCTTGATTTTCTATCAAGATGCATAAGGAAATCTGCTGAAATTGCTTTTAAAATCCCCAAATCTGCCCCAGGGAGCCTGTAGTCGGGGTAGAATTCCTTCCTTCTGCTTTCAGTGTGTTTTCCTTGCTCTTGTTAGCAAATATCTCATAGCGAGTTCAAGCCCATGGACTTACGCTAGGAGATGCTTCCAGCTTTTGCAGAGCGTGGGACGTTTTGCCCCGTGCTGGCCAGCAGCCAGCTGTGATGCATCCGGCCACACTGGCAGAAAGCGAAGCCCAGAGCTTAAAGACCAAATGCTGCAGAGTTTGAACGGTAGCAGCTATTTTCAGCTAATGTAAAGTCCTTTAGTTACTGCAGGCATTGATTCTTGGGGCCTGTAAAATGAGTCACAGCATGGCTTCTCCTTGTTTCTTTAGTGAGCAACCTAAGTTCAGTAGATCTGTCATGAGATGCACTTGTTCACTCAGATTTTCTTGCCTGCCATACCCAGCCTCCAGCCAGCAGTTCAACGCTTCCTTATCCTCTCCCTCCCTCCTGGTTTGATGAACGGTTTCCCATCACGGTTCCATGACGTGGCAAAAGTAGGATGCAGAGGTTTTTTGGTTTTGTTTGGGTTTGGGTTTGGGTTTGGGTTTGGTTTGTGAGATCTGTCCTAGGTCAAATGGTGTTGCACAGCGTGGGCAGTGTCTCACTGCTTCGAAGCAGGAGATATAACAGGGTCCCATCAGAGCCCAGCTGCGTTTCTCTAATGATAGAAGATTTGAGTCAGAAGGGACCTCAAAGCCCATCCAGTGTCACTCACTGGGTCAGGGGGCTCCAAGCCCCATCCAACCTGGCCTGGAACACCTCCAGGGATGGGGCAGCCACCACTGCTCTGGGCACCCTGGGCCAGGGCCTCCCCACCCTCACAGCAAAACATTTCTCCCTAAGATCTCATCTCAATCTCCCCTCTTTCAGCTGAAAACCCTTCCCCTCATCCTGTCCCTGCACTCCCTGATCCAGAGCCCCTCCCCAGCTTTCCTGGAGCCCCTTTCAATACTGGAGGTTTCTCTGAGGTCTCCCCAGAGCCTTCTCTTCTCCAGGCTGAACAACCCCAACTCAACAGCTCCGAGCAGCCCTGCAGCCTTTAACATGGATGGTGTCACTCTTGAAATAATCCAGTTGCCTTTACTAAAAACCGCTGTAGCTGGTAGAACTTGTCTTTGTAGGCATTGTAATTCAGGTACGATAGCTAATTATAAAGTCATGAATGTTGGTTTCAAATCTTTGAATTAATTTATTTTTGCTAAATGCCACTTTTTCTAATTTATTCAGCTCTGGTGATGGTAGTAGGTGGGAAAACGGAGGGAAACAAAACATCGGTTCCTGACGCCGCGTGATGCTGTGCTGTCTTCTAAGGAGATTATGCCATATATGATGGAAAAGACACAGGAACAGCACTAAGCTGACTGTAAGCCTGTTGTCTTCCAGCTTTTTCCATTACGAAGCACAAAGGAAATTCAAGTTTTCTGCCTCCTGGAGTCTCATGCCATTCTAATCTAAAGCTAATCCCTTCAAACAAGCATGCTGTCTGCCCTCGGAGCGGGTTTGTCATGGGGGCTTGCTTTCTGGGGAGCTGCGAAGCACTGCAATTAATCTGGGTGTTTAGGTGGCTTCTTCTGGACTATGTTGTGCTCGGCAGCAATTTAAACCAAGTGTCCACTGGTAAGTGGTAGGAACTACCCAGGGAAAACATGGGATGTTCCCATGCATAGCAAATGTATTCATTAGCATCAAAGCTATTACGCAGAATGCCAAAATGACCTTGCAGTCATTAGAACCAAGGTATGTTATGCCTTAAGTTTAGAGGGACTTGCATTACAATGTAAAATCTAATTAGAGTTACCTCTACTAATTGCAACATATTGCTGAGGTCTATAAAAATAAATGCATGATTTATACCAAGTAGTGCCGACGCTAAGGCTGGCCCCCATTTTTAAACAGGACAAGAAATTTACTGCGATAATGAGTAGCGGTAATTTCGTTGCCGTCATCGAAAAGCCTGGAGGAGACTGTGGGGGGATCTCATGGCTGTTTGCTGCCTTCTCACAAGGGAGGGAGGTGAAACAGGTGCTGAGCTCTTCTGTTGTGACCTATGATAGGACTAGATGTGATGGGAGGAAGATGCCAGGGGAGGGTTAGATTGGACATTAGGAAGAGGTTCTTCACCCAGTGGGTGTTGGAGCACTGGAACAGCTCCCAGGGAAGCAGTCAGGGCACCGAGTCTACCAGCACTCAAGAAACATTTGGCCAACACCCTCAGTCACACCGTGTGAGTGTTGGGAGTGTCCTGTGCAGGGACAGGAGTTAGACTTGATCCTTTTGAGTCCCTTCCAACTCAGGTAATCCTGTGAGTCTATGGTTCTGTGAAAACTTCTTAATGCATCTTTTGTTTTTTGCATGAACGTGAAAAAGGACTTTGGTTCTGGGTTGTGACGATGGGGTTCGCCAGTGCCCTTCATAAGGCTGAATCAAACCACTGGAGTCTGCAGGTGGAAGGAACTGGAGGGGAAGAATTAGCAGCGACTGAGAGTGGTGGATTTGCCAAAAAGCTGGTCCAAGAGCCTCACGCAAGGCTACAGTTGTGTATTTGGGATCAGAGCCTTCACTTGTGCTGCTGACATCAAATGAAGATAAATGCTGAAGGGGAGACTTCATGGCTCTGCAGCTCCCAGGAAGGAGTTTGGAGCAAGCTGGATGTCAGTCTCTTCTCCCAAGCAACAAGTGATAGGGTGAGAGGAAATGGCCTCAAGTTGCACCAGGGGAGGTTTAAGATTAGATATAGGAAAGATTTCTTCCTGACGGAGTGGTGAAGCCCTGGCAGAGGCTGCCCAGCGCAGTGGTGGGGTCTCCATCCCTGGAGGGGTTCAAAAAACTTGTAGCTGTGGTACGTCAGGACATGGCTTAGTAGGCACGGTGGGATTGGGCTGATGGCTGACGGGATGATGCTGGTCTTTTCCAACCTTAATGATTCTGTGATTCAGTGATTTTGTCCCCAAGAGCCTGTGTGTTCTCTCCCTAAAGTGAAAACTTTCATTTTGGGTCTGAAGATTTTGGCACGAAGCCTCTGAGTAAGCAAAGAATAAATGATGGGCTGAGCAGAAATTGTTTGCAGGAGGCTGTGCTTTGTGTAGGCACTGGCTGTATTTACAGGTGTGCGGGTACCCAATTACTGTTTTAATAAAGAGATCAGTTTTGTCTTCAACTTGCCTTGCTGGTGAACAGCACGTGTAAAATAATGCAAGCTTGGAGTGAAGCAGACAGACCCACCAGCAAAGGTGTCAGAATCCTGGAATGGGTTGGGTTGGAAGGGACCTCAAAGCCCACCCAGTGCCACCCCCTGCCATGGGCAGGGACACCTCCCACTGCATCAGGGGGCTCCAAGCCCCATCCAGCCTGGCCTGGAACACCTCCAGGGATGGGGCAGCCACCACTGCTCTGGGCACCCTGGGCCAGGGCCTCCCCACCCTCACAGCAAAACATTTCTTCCTAAATTATAACCTTAATCTCCCCTCTTTCAGTTTAGGAAATAAGCTGAGTAGAAATATTAATCTTAAGATTAAAAAATAATTTCATTTAAGCTTAAGATAGAGCTGGTCTGACCAGGACGGTGCCTCCGTGCGCCGGTAGCGTTGTGTCTACCATGACTTTACATAAGGGGGTGAGTGGGAGTCTGACGCTGTGAATGTGTTGGAAACAAAACAACAATCCAGAACAACCGCAGAGGCCAAAGCTTCCCATTGGCGATGGCGATGCATACCTGAGTTGCTGTCTGTGGAACGCTTTTGCTTCTCAGTTTCACCACGTGTTTGTTTCCCAGCTGCCTTGATGGGGTTTTTTTAGTTGGTTTTTTTTTTTATTATTATTTGTGGTTTTATTTTTTTCTTTTCGCAATAACCGGGTTAGGAAAAATGGAACTGCTGATAATTAAAATGAAATCTTTGTTCTGTGTGTTCTCTAGTCCTAGGAAGTCATCATCAGAGCCAGACAGTGATAGTTTGATATTCTAGCCTCTTTTTTTTTGATATCTGGAGGGAAGTTACAAAGCAGGGAAGGACGGCAGGCCTAGCAGTTTTATAATCGCTCTTTCTAATGTGCGGTATCATGGGACGCCTCTTAGATGTCTCCACGGTGGCTTCTATGTGCTTCAAACACGTGTGCTGTTAAATGCAGAAGCCAGCTACTGAATTAATGAATGCGGCTTCAAAGGACCCTCCCCCCCGTTCCCAACCTGGAGATCTGAAGGCGATCGCGAAGTGGGTGACATGCCTTTGAAAATTATGCAGCGCAAACAATAAACCTCATTAAATAAAGTCAGCAAAACCAGCACAGAAACCCAATGTGGGGAACGGACACGTGGGGACAAAGCGTTGGGCTTCCTAACCAAGGCAGGACCAAAACCCGTCTGCATCCTGCACGGGGAGCTGGGAGCAGAGCACGGCCCAGTGCCCATGGCGTTGTAGCCTTCCCTCTGAGGAGCTTTTGGATGTAGAAGATGCCTGGGGGTGATGCCAGCAAGTTCTGCGCTGCAGGCTGACTCCAGCAGGGCATGGGCAGCTCCAACAAGAAACCTCGCATGGTTTTCCTGTCTGCTAAAGGTTGGGCAATGCAAGGTGGAGCTGCCTACCTGCTGCTTCTCCACAGTCATGGTAGCACAGGGAGAGATTTTCTAGGCAGAGTGAAATCAGAGCTTGGGCAAGCTGTGGTCTCATTTGTCCCTCTGTTTCCGCATCAAAACAAGTGTGATCAGCAGGGCGAGGGAGGGGATTCTCCTCTTCTGCTCTGCTCTCCTGAAACCCCACCTGGAGCCCTGCGTTCAGTTCTGGAGTCCTCAGCACAAGAAGGACTGAATCCAGAGGAGGCCGCAGAGATGATCCAAGGGCTGGAGCACCTCCTGTACGAGGACAGGCTGAGAGAGCTGGAGTTGTTCAGCCTGGAGAGGAGAAGGCTCTGGGGAGACCTTAGAGCAGCTCCCAGTGCTGAAAGGGGCTCCAGGAAAGCTGGGGAGGGGCTCTGGATCAGGGGGTGCAGGGATGGGGTGAGGGGGAACAGTTTTAAGCTGCAAGAGGGGAGACTGAGCTGAGATCTTAGGAAGAAATGTTTTGCTGTGAGGGTGGGGAGGCCCTGGCCCAGGTTGCCCAGAGCAGTGGTGGCTGCCCCATCCCTGGAGGTGTTCCAGGCCAGGTTGGATGGGGCTTGGAGCCCCCTGATCCAGTGGGAGGTGTCCCTGTCCATGGCAGGGGGTGGCACTGGATGGATTTTGAGGTCCTTTCCCACCCAAACCAGTCTTTGATTCTGATGTCTGTTACAGTCTAGTCCACCGCTGATATCAAGAGCGCTCAGCTCTACCACCACCATCTCCAAAGAGCGCCCACTCTCTGGTTGGGCATGGCGCCAGTGTGGCTGCCCCAACACTTTGCCTGCTCTGAAATGAGGATTAATGAGTTCTTCCATCTGATACTTGTTTGAGATTTGCCATTTGGGTTCATTTGAAGCTAATTTTATTCTCCACGTCGCTGACAATTTATGCAGCAAATGCAATTATTGGAGATGAACGCCTGCCACAGCTGAAGGCTAGAAGTGCCACTTCCTTGGGTGCATGAGGAGCGGAGAGCTGGGGAATTGGGGCAGGGGGGAGGGAAAAGACAATATTAGAAAAATAATCTTTCCCCACAATACTCTCGGAGCTGATACGCACACCTTCATAAAAAAGTAATTTAATTTTCCCAGTGCAGCACGAAAAGGAGATCTAATTATCCACTTCTAAATTGCTTTCTTAATTTTTCAAAACATGGCTTTTTGTTTATGCCTTTCCCCGAGCCCTTCTTGAAGGCTGCCGTGGAGCTCACCTCCATCTGGAGGTCAGCGATAAAGCCACCTGGAAACGTAGTTTCTCGTGGTAGCAGGTGTCGAGCTCCTAACACACCACGTGGGCCTTTTGTCTGCGGGAATGGTGCTTCTCCACAGAAGACAACGTCCACACTACGGTGCACATTCGTGAGTTGGGAAGCGGCTCTGGAGGGGATGAACCTTTTCTTGACCATTTTCACAAGGTTTGCAGGAGTTTTCTTGCCTCAGAGCCCTGCGCTTGTGCTGCTTTGGGCATGTCTAGGTGTCTCTTGGAAGCGGTTTTCCTCCCTCGTGCTCCGTTGTGCTCCAATATCAAAGCCCGTAATCCTCTGTAATGAAATTTCTGGTGTCTCTTGGAGATTCTCACGGGCGCTGCCTTTTAGGCTGTTTATTTACCTTCTACCTGGACAGTGCTTTCTGCCTGGTCCCCCAAGGCCCACGCTTCTGCAGGAAAGGTCTTGTAAAAATCATCAACCGGTGCCGGAGCAAAGAAATGTTTGAAGCCCCCTTGGTTTTGATCACGTTGCGTAGTGTCCCTCGCCGCACTTCATGTGTTCTTCACATGGATTTCCCCGAAAGTTGAGTTAACAGGCTTGCCTTCTGAATTTGGAATGATCTTCTCTAATATTTATGGGATAAATGTAGAGCTGTATTTTAATGATTATCCTGAGTTTCTGCAAAACAGATTTCAGATGTTAGAGATGACAAGATACCTTCAATTATTTACCTGTAACTGGTTTCCAACTGCTGGCTACAATTTGTCAGTGTTACAGTATTCCGAGGCTCACAAACACTTCAGATGGATGGTGTCCATGTTTGGAACTTCTTTTGCCTTTCATCCTGCTGTGAAGATCTCACTCTGCGTGCGCCCCTGTGTTGGTGGGACCAGGCAATAGGTTTTGCACAGAAAGCCTCAGGGCTGTTTGTGGGTTTAAGTCATAGAATCATAGAATTGTTTGGTTGGAAAAGGCCTTTGAGGTCATTGAGTCCAACCATCCCTGCCCACTACTGAACCAGATCCCTCAGCACCTTTTCCACCCATGTTTTAAACCCCTCCAGGGATGGGGACTCCACCACCTCCCTGGGCCTGAGAACCCTTTCAGGCAAGAATATCCAATCTAAACTTCTCCTGGAGCAACTTGAGGCCATTCCCTCTCGTCCCATCACCCGTCACCTGGGAGCAGAGCCCAGCACCCACCTCCCCACACCCTCCTTCCCAGGAGCTGCAGAGAGCGAGGAGGTCTCCCCTCAGCCTCCTCTTCTCCAGACTAAACAGCCCCAGGTCCCTCAGCCGCTCCTCGCAGGACTCGTTCTCCAGCCCCTTCCCCAGCTCCGGTCCCTTCTCCGGACGCGCTCCAGCCCCTCAAGGTCCTTCTTGGAGCGAGGGGCCCAAACTGACCCCAGGATTCAAGGTTTGGCCTCCCCAGTGCCGAGTGCAGGGGGACGATCCCTGCCCTGCTCCTGCTGCCCCCCCAGGGCTGAGCCAAGCCAGGATGCTGGGGGCCTTCTTGGCCCCCTGGGCCACTGCTGGCTCGTGTCCAGCTGCTGCTGACCAGCACCCCCAGGGCCTTTTCCTTGCTTGTCTCACTGATGTTGATGGCTTTTTAAAAATCTTTTCCTACCCATTTTTCCCCCAGTTTTAATGGCAGCAAATGGTTTCAGGTTTTAGCGGAGCTTTTCAGGTTAGCTTGCATCGGACCAGTTTGGACAGGGCTGGTTGCAACAGCAGATGCACAGCTCCAGGGTCAGAATTGGTCCCCGCCACCTCCAGCCAGACGCGTGCGGGTCAAGGACTCGGTGGGACCGAGCTGTCAGCTGCTTGTGAAGCTCGCCTGCCTGTTCAATAATGCTCTAATTAACTACTGCAAACTTCAGAGGACCCAGCTAACTGTAATTGAGAGATCAACAGAGGCTGCAATGCAGTTAGATGTGCATACTAATTACTGAATTATCTAACACCTGCGTTTGAGAGCAGCACCAAAATATAAATACACTTTGCATTGTAAGGTCCCTGCTAGAAGGAATGCAAGAACTCGTGCAGGAGACGAAGCGCCTTGTCAGGGAGATCTTAGATCCCTTTTAGTGTCTCCAGCTTCCTAGAGGCACCTGCAAGAGCTCATTTGACAAATCTCTATCCTTTTTTTTTAGCCGGGATATTGAGGCTGTCATGTTGCAGGCTCAACCTGCAAGGAGCCAATTAAGCAGGATTCCAAACATGAAATCAGATGCTGCCATGGTAGGGGTGGAAAAGATGGTGATGATGATGATGATGATGACAATGATGTCCTTCAAAAGGCCCTGGTGAATTCTTTCAGCACTTCAGGTTTCATGTCAGCGTTCAGATGACACTGGATTTGCTGCCGACTCCCAGAGCCTCTTGGAGAAGGGGAAAAAAATTAAGTAAAGAAAATTAGGATTAATTTTTCAGCTGCTTAAGTGATGATAATAGAATCACAGAATGCCCTGAGTTAGAAGAAGATTCACAAAGACCATCGAGTCCAGCTCCTGTCCCTGCACAGGACACCCCAACATTCACACCGTGGGGCTGAGGGCCTTGGCCAAAGGCTGCTGGAATCTTGTCAGGCTGTGACTGCTTCCCTGGGAGCTGTTCCAGTGCTCCAACACCCTCTGGGGGAGGAACCTTTTCCCAATGTCCAACCCAACCCTCCCCTGGCATCTTCCTGCCATGCCCTCAGCTCCAGATCAGCGCCTGCTCTTCCTCCTCCCTGTATGAGGAAGCTGTAGACTGTAAACTGACAAATACAAAGGTTAAATATCCCCAGCATTAATGTGATGCTCATGTGAAGGTCTGTTGCCAGTCATTCTTGGCACAGAGAGGAGAAAAAAGTGAGGGGAGAGAAAAAATGTGTTGGTTTTTTTTTCTTATTCCATTCCACGTTTTTTCAATACTGATCCAAGGTGCGATTTCCCCATCATCAGCTCAATCAGCCATCACCATCAGCCCTCTGAAGGCAATAATTTTCTGCTAAGCAATTTTGTCATCGTGCTGGAAGGAAAATGCAACCAACGTTTGAGTGCTTTGTCCAGCCTGGAATCAGCTCATGGCACAGTTCACCATCTCCCCCTCAACAAGTGGTTCTTCACTTTTCTCCCTCTGCCGAGGATTAAACCTCTTACCATGGAAAATACTTGAGCTTTGCTATTTCTTCCCGTTTTTTTTTCCCCTTGAGTATCATATTTGCTCAAGTGTCATAAGCCTTGTTGGCTGTTTTGATGTTTCAAGTACCATTGTTTAGGTTTGTTACAGAGCTGGCTGCGTACTTTGCTGCTGACGACTGACTCTTCCATCCCTCCTGCAAGGGATCTGTCATGAAGCCTTCTAATCATCGCTGTGACACATAAACCCTCGAAATCCAAAACTCTTGAATCTTAGAATGTCCTGAGTTGGAAGAGACCCACAAGGATCGTCGAGTCCAGCTCCTGTCCCTGCACAGGACACCCCAACATTCACACCGTGGGGCTGAGGGCCTTGGCCAAAGGCTGCTGGAATCTTGTCAGGCTGTGACTGCTTCCCTGGGAGCTGTTCCAGTGCTCCAACACCCTCTGGGGAGGAACCTTTTCCCAGTGTCCAACCTAACCCTCCCCTGTCACATCTTCTTGCCATGGCCTCGGGTCCTAAACGTATTTGAGGCAAAGCCAGAGAGGTGAGCGAGTCGGCGGGGTGAATTTTTTCATGCATAGCTGTGAGTTTGCAGAGCAAACAACCTCCTCTGTGGAGTCTCATCCTACACAAGGTGCTGTTGACCTCTTGGAAAGAAGGAGGTGCCTTGCCCTGCATTGTCCCAACGACTCTTTCCTCTTGCTTCTGATCAAATGGCCTGGTGTGGATCCACATGAGGTGTCTGCACTGCGTAGGAGGCTGTTGTTGTTAGAGATTCTTCTCCCGCTTCTCTTATCAGAAGCAAACCTGGGATTATTGACTGCTTGTGATGCTAAACTTCCCGTGCGCTGGCCTCGGCCTCCTGCTTACTTTGAAAATCTTTTTGTAACTGCAGTTGCCAAGCAACTGTCAGCTGGATTTCTAAGATGCTTTTACTGCCTTCGAGATGCTGGGACCCAAACGCTGCCATTGTGCTCTCTGAGATTACCGTTGTCCCCTGGCAGCCGGCTTTGTGAAGGCCAGGTAGCGTTCTTCCAGTTTTGTCCTTGTCTCTGCTCATTGTATTAGCCTGCTTTCCCAAAGCTCTCTGTTCGCTCACCCCATTGATTATCCCACTGGGTAGGGTGTACCTGGCTCTCTTCGTGTGTCCTTCCCGCATGCGCTTTGACACCCGGCACGGCATTGAGCGCAGGAGCTGGAAATCCAGCTGTTGCCCCTTGTAGCCGGTAGAAGCATTCCAATTGTGTTGCATTTTTTATTTCTTATGGAAAAAAAATATTGTCTTTTGGGCAGGAGCTCAGCTCAGAGTTATAAAAAAGAGAAGCGGGGTGTGTTGTGTCTTGGAGTTGATGCCTCCTGACCAGTGTCCCTGGGGTGCTGTTGTCTTTTGGGGTGCTGTAGGCTCTTTGCTCACGCTGTGGACCTTGCCCAAGAGATCAGGGTCTCCAGACCTCCAGGAGCTCCGGGTTGGTTTTGCAGCAGCAGGGGACTGGTAGCATCTCTCATGGTCTGCGCAAAATGAGAGGACCAAGGGGAAATTAGAAGCCCATCAAACTTTGCCTACAGAAGTGCTTATTAACAGACTCCCTCTGTACATGGATATGCATGGTTTATTTCATTTTAGTGCCAGCCTGTTCCATTTGGGTTAATAAAAGAAATATCCGTTCTATTAGGTGCATTACAGTGACAGAGCACCAAGGGAGAGCGAAGCCGCGTGCCTGTCAGCCGCCTGAGCATCGCGCTGTCAGTTGGGCCATCAAGCCTTCCTGCTTATTTGCAATTTTATTTTCAGCCGTGATTGACATCTGGAGGCTCTGACATCCTCGGCACAAACATACAGCCTGTTATTATGCTTGCATTAACATTTTGATAAACACACAGTGCAGCATTGAAAAAGTAATTACATGTCATCACATCTCTGCCTCATCAAAGAAAACTTTGCTGTGTAATTGCTCCAAGATTTACCCAGGTACAATGTGCTGCTTGCAGGAAAGGCTCCTTTCTATTGAAGAGTTTACATTTACCTTTTAAGATGCACAATATCTTTTCCCCATGGGGCTCTCTTGTGCTGAAATAAACTTGGTGATATAATTTTGCTTTCCATAAATACGCTTGGATATTAGAGCGCCGTACTCTTTGGATAATAGTTATTTAATGCCCGATGTAAATATGCTGTGTATTATATGGGCTCAGCTATCAAGGTAAGTTTTTGACGACTGGGAGAAATAGCACATTGTTACATTGGTTTCTGCATTAGCAGAAGGACCCTTTTACACTTATATTTATATCAGTACTTCTCACAATGACATCTAATTTTACAATAAAGTGAGCCTCGCTGAAGCACCTCGCCACAGATACTAAAATATTGGCTATTTCCTCGCTTGTAAAGGACTTTTCTGATGTCTCTGAAAGAGGTATTATATGGAAGAATACAAATAATTCCAAGGCAGGGGTTTTTTTCCCATTCTTTCCTTCAGAGCCAGGTAAGGAAGAGAAAACCTCATTGATGTTCAGTCAATACATCTTGCAAGACAGACTCTGAAAGACCTAAATGAAAGGTAGAAGGGAAAAAAGAGTGTATGATGATGAACCAGGTGAACGTGGTCAATCAGACAATCATCAGCACGGAGCGTCTTCAGGTTATTTTATTTAAGATGCTACCTACTGGCCAAGTCGGATTGCTCCTTGCTGAGTAGCCTGGATAATAATACGAGCCTGTTTCTGCTCTTGGCTGATGGGATTTTATTCTATTTCATTAAATAGTGCTTGTCTGGACTCCAGAATTAGAAGTTTTAAGATGTGTCCCTGGTTCTGCTGGGGAAATGGACTGAACCCTGACGCTGCCTACGAGCAGCCAACGTGTTGAATGTTTTCTCTGTGCATTTGAATTCTTACAGTGCAGGCTGGCTTTGCTGCCCGTGCCTCGCTGGAGGAGATGTAGGGGCTCTTTGCATCGCAAAGTGGTTGCTCTGATGCCTCTTCTGGAGAGGAAAATAATTCTCAGGTTTGCTTACGAGAGGAGATTTATGAACAAATCCTTTGAGACACCTTTTCTCTCTTAATACAGTAGTAAGGAAAATGGGTGAGGAATGCCTTTAACAGTCATTTCTGCCCATTTTCTGTCCTCTGCCTTTCATCAGGGCTTCTGTTTCCAAAGGAAAAGATCCCTCTTCCTTCTGCAGGAACCAAATTTCCCCTCCTTTCTTCTGGAGGTGCACGGGCACTGATGTCTAAAGCTTTTCCTCCTTGGCCAGCTGGTTTGCAAGGGGGGCTGAGCCCATCACTGCCATGTGGGATGGGAATTGTGCCAACCTTGCTGCTGCCACCACCCAAGCACACTGGAGTCTCTGAAAAACCAGTTCCCTTTTTCCCTGGGAGCGGTGCCCACTCTAGCAGAGGTTCCTCACCACACTGAAGCAAGCCAGCACCTCCTGGGGCTGGGACCCCCCCAGGGCCCTGCTCTGCAGGGAGGGAGCTTTTCTCCAGGAGATGCCACCAAGAGGTGCGTGGGGGGCGGCTCAGTGCACGCTGCAGGCAACAGCGCTGCCACGCATGTTCTCCAGGGAGATTGGCATCGCTGACCTTGCTGGGGGGACGCCCGTTCTAATAAGAAGCATTAAAGACGGACAGGACGGCGCGCATTTGCAAGTGTGTTTAATGGTTTGATAATTCGATGTTAGTGTCTATTAATCCTCTAAGGAGATTGGTATTAGCTCAGCTTTAGCACTAGACTGAATAAATACCCTAACAGGATGCACCCGGGCTTGCGCCTGGAACATCTGTATCCAACATCTGTATTATTATGATGATAGGCTTGTGGCCTATATACAGTGTCTATGAAACCAGATCTGGCATAATGCCCTTAGTGCGGCAGGGATAGGTTAATTCCCTCGCCTCGCTGCCAATGACAGCCAGGACGGCAGGAGGAGCAGCCCTGGGCCGTGCTCGGAGAGCGCGTATTGCCATGGGGAGGGGCAGGACAGCCCTGGACTGGTCCCGCTGGGGAGACAGCAGGCACTGACCTGCAGCTGTCAAAGGTCAAAGACTGTCTGGGCGAGCAAAGTTAAGTGATTGTGGCACAGAGAAGTCTTTCTGGTGTTGTATTTAACCTTCTGCTTTCATGCCTCTTGTGCGGAAAAGCTCCCTGGATTTTAATCTTTCCCATCCCAACGGATGCCCTGAGCAATGAGCCAGGCTGCTTTGTTCAGAATCCTCCGAGTGTCTTCCCACTAACACACAGCTTTGTGCCCGTGAGGAGCTGAGAAGTGACCTCCTCGCTCTCTGCAGCTCCTGGAAAGGAGGTTGTGCTGAGGTGGGTACTGGGCTCTGCTCCCAAGTAACAAGGGATGGGACAAGAGAAAAACGGCCTCAAGTTGCACCAGAGGAGGTTTAAGATTAGATATAGGAAAAATTTCTTTACCAGAAGAGTGGTGAAGCCCTGGCAGAAGCTCCCAGGGCAGCGGTGGAGTCTCCATCCCTGGAAGGGTTCAAAAACTATGTAGACGTGACACTTGGGGACAGGGTTCAGTCGGCACGGTGGGGTTGGGCTGACAGTTGGACTGGATGAGCTTAGAGAGCTTTACCAGCCTCAGTGCTTCTATGATTCTATGATTTAGTCTTCCAAGGGAATCTGAGTGGAAAGGCCTCCACACCAAAGGGGGAAGTCCCGTGCGCTGTGCTCCCCATCCCGGTTTATCGCATTACTTCTCCCAAGGAGCCATTGCAAGTGGCTCATGATTCCTATTCATCTTTTCAGCCCTTACCCATTTACTTTCAGGACATTTACATTTAAATGTGTGTTTCTGCAAAAGCTTTACCGGAAAGCAACATTGGAGCAAAAAAAAAAATAAAAAAGAAGAAAAGAGAGAGTTTAAAATGCATTTTTCATGCTCCTTCATACTCTATTGATTTTGTTTTTCTCATTTTTTCTTATAAAGAGAAGGTTTTCTAATACATTTTTCAGAAATAAAGGAGTCAGCAGTTCTCCCTTCCTAAAGCAGTAGTTATTCACCTCGATTATAAACAGAATTTGCGAGGGAGGGTTATTTATATAAATTTCCTTTTTCAATAAAATGAATGTTGTGAAAAAGCAAGCAGCTCACCGAGTGTGGTTCCCAAGCGGAGACTTCAGTTGTGGAGTTTCTCCCTTGTCTGGACTGCAGCGATGGGCACCACACTTGGAGCTGCTGGGTGACGCTTCCACATCCCCGCGCCAGCACCTTGTAGGCAAAAAACAGAATCCTCTTGTCATGAGGCAAAGACTTTTTTGTTAAGAGCCTGATGATGACACTGTTGACATCCACAATTCCAGCTCTGGGTTTGTAACGGCTGGTTTTGAACGCAGTTTGTGTTGAGCTTTTTGAAGAAGGGAGGGGAAGAGGGAGAAGATGACATGCCGAACGTCAAAGTTATTGGCAAGAATTGCTGTCACTGACTTGATTGCCTAATATTCCACATTTTTGTCCTGTTAGGGACTGTTTCTGCAATGTTGATGGGGTTGGGGTTGGGTTTTTTTCATTTGTGAGCGTGATTATTTTTGATACCTCAAAAAAAGAAGCCCTAGAACCTCTCTCTCGCTGAGTTTTGATGCAGACAACCGCGTATCCCAGTTAGGCTCCTAGAGTTTGCAAGAAGCTGCCAATGAGAGTCAATAATCTGCCCTTTTATATAAAATCTGCCTTCTCGGTTTGGAGGAAAACAAATGGGAACACATATACTAAATGACAAACTTTGGCTCAGAGCTCTTTTATTTGTTTGTTTGCCTCTGCGAAAATTGAGCCAAGTGGCTGTCAAGCCTCGGTCAGACAGGGAGGGAGGGACCGTCTTGCTCTTGTGCTCCCACCTCAGGCACTTGAACTGCGGAGGTTTGGGCAAGCAACACAAATTCTGAATTCAATCTCTCACTCTGTGTTTTTTTCTGATTTCCCTACTGCTGCTATTATTACTATTATTAATGATAATTATTATTAATAAAATATTGCTGCTATTATTATTATTATTGCTTGCTATGTGCGTCTGGAACATCGTGCCTCTTGCTCTGACTCTGCAGTCTGTCTTTATTTACTGCAGATGAGCTCTGCCTTCCTGCCTTCTTGCTTAGGGTTATTTCCTCCTCCCCCACTTTTCTGGACCAAAATGTCCTCGCCGACTGCAGGAACCTCCCCTCCCTATTTATCCTGGTTCTTTGTGATCCCGTACAATGTAGCTTCATCAAGCCACTGGTGCCCTGCTGAATCCTGGCTGGGAGACACAAAACAATTAAAGCAGACGGGTGCTGACAGTCTTTGCCCTGGCTCTGCAGTTGGCTCCGAGAGAGCAGCCCTTGTGGTGCGACCTACTGGGACCGAGCAGTGACAACACCAACCCATTCAGGTGGGAGTCTGAAATGCCCATCCCGTATTTCAGATTTCTAGCCCCTAAAACGTGCCCAGCAAGTGGAGCTCCTGCACACCACCAGCTTCTCCTCACAGCCAAGAGGAGCATCTCAGGTGTGTGCAGAAAACTTGCAGAGGGCGCTGCTCCTGGACTCGTTGCCCCTCAGGATTTGTGGCCGCAGCATCGCGTAAGACGGCCCTCAGAGCTGCTGCTCCCGCGTGCACCACATTCCAGCTGTCACTGGGGGAACTGTCGGGTTAATTTTGTTTCCATCTCCCCTTCCTCCCCTCTTGGTGCTGATCTTGAAGCCAACCATGCTTTATAATAACTCGTAGTGAAGGGCGTGGAGTTGCCCCATGGGAATATCAGTTTCCTACGTCCCATTGGATTCATTAATAACAACATTAGGTTATGATGTTTTCCCCTTGTATTATTCTATAGATCATTTTTATTATGTAGATACAAACCCTTTGATATTGTAATTGTGGAGTACACGTTATAAAGACAAATGTGTTTGCCTTAATGAGAATGGATTGCCAATAAGAGCTGAAATAGAGGAAAGCCTTTTTTTTTTATTTAGCATTAACCCTCATAGAAATGTTGTCAGGCTGAGCATTCAGCAGAAAGGACCCTTGGCTGCGAAGAGTATTTTTAGTCTGTTGATAAAGCATCGACTTCTGGAGCGTCGTAATTATCTGATAAAGGGAGGAAAAAAAAGCCACCTCGGATAGGTGAGAGGCTGAGAAAGTCAGGGAAGGGACGAAACTCAGCAGTGGTGGAGCTGAGCGAGTCTTGGTCAGCTGCAGGGTCAGGAGCTCTTTCGGGGTGCCCCACCAGGGGGGCAGCCAGCTGCAGTTGCAGGTCTGCCACAGAGTGGGGATGGTAATCCCAGCTGGGGTCAGAGGGAAGTGCTGGAAACCAGCAAGCTTGGAGGGCTCGCAGTGTAGTTCTGGCCACTCCTCATGTCAGGGCTGCTCTCTCTGCTCTGGTGGCAGGGATGTTTGCTGTGGGAGGCCAGGCTGGGAGAGCTGGGCTTGTTCAGCGTGGAGAGGAGAAGGCTCTGGGGAGACCTTAGAGCAGCTTCCAGTGCTGAAAGGGGCTCCAGGAAAGCTGGGGAGGGGCTCTGGATCAGGGAGTGCAGGGACAGGACGAGGGGAAGGGTTTTGAGCTGCAAGAGGGGAGATTGAGATGAGATCTTCGGGAGAAATGTTTTGCTGTGAGGGTGGGGAGGCCCTGGCCCAGGGTGCCCAGAGCAGCGGTGGCTGCCCCATCCCTGGAGGTGTTCCAGGCCAGGTTGGATGGGGCTTGGAGCCCCCTGATCCAATGGGAGGTGTCCCTGCCGTTGAACTGGATGGGCTTTAAGGTCCTTCCCAATCCCAACCATTCTATGATTTTAGAGGCAGGCACTGTCCCACCTCTTACTTGCTTTGTCCCCGTGCTGACAGCCTGTTCAGGACTAGCCCTGTGCTGCCTTCCCATGCCCATGGAGAGGTGGAAAACCGCGCTGCTCATCCCACCAAGGCGTGCTCACTGGCACACAGACCTGTGTGAAACCTCTGGAGAGGGGAACATTGCTGTTCCTCCTGCTTTGCAGAAATAGAAACTCTTGAAGAAGGACCCAGGATTTCAAAATGCAGAGGAGCTTGCACAGTGCAGGCGAGAAATCAGCCCGTGGCTGCAGGAGAGGGCTCCGGGGATCTCAGCACCCTGAGCTGGGGTCAGCGTGCTTTTCTCTGCATCCCCTCCTGGATTTAGTAGATAAGGGCTGTGTGCGCAGAGGAAAGGGCGTGCACAAATACAGGGGTTCACACGCCGCCGTGCGTCCCTGAGCACACCTCTCCAAGCCAGTCTCTGCTAACCTGTGGCTGCCAAAGTGAGATAACTCGCCGATAGCAGCCAAGGGATTCGCCGGCGAGCTAACAGATGGAAGGAGCCCTCCCCCCATCTGACGTGAGCACAGATTTAATCAGCTCACACTTTCCTTTTCCACCTGGCATCGACGCTGGGAAATGTATCTTGATTTGCGTCCTTCCCAGCTCTCCCCGTAGACACTTGACATCTTTGTTTTTCTGTGCCTTAGCAGCGGCGATTGCAGCGAGCAATTTCCCACCTGTCACAGGGACTCGCCGGTCCCTCCCGGCTGTTCCAAACTGCTTGGAGTTTTGACTGGTGAGGAGCAAGAAAGGGGAAAACCACGATGGTGAAGAGAGCTGGTCCAGTGCTGGGGCTGGTGGCTTTTTTTCTTGGGCACCTTGTTCGCTTCCCCTCTCCCTGGCTTTCTTCCCAGCTTTAGAGACACATTTAGTCTCAACTTTGTTCCAGATCTTGGTAAAAGTGGGGCTGTTTCATGCTTGTAGGTGTTGCTGTTGCTTGCGAGTTTCTTAATATTTAATGTGTTACGTTCTTGAAACCCACCTCTTGGGATTGGTTACTGAATGTAAATCTGTTTTCAGTAGGAGAACAGAAGCAAAAAAAAGAAACCCAACCAGGTGCCCTCCAGCACTATATTAAAGCTTAAAAGGATTATTTTTTTTCTTTGAGATTGGAAAATGAATGAAAGCCCCTGCAAAGGAAGTTGGTTGCATGGCAAGGAAGAGGCTCTTGCAAAGCTATTGGCTCCTGTCTCAAATAGATCTCGCAAGGGGACTGCAAGGAGGGAAATATCTACTGCACAGGTGGGGAAACTGAGGCACAAAGCGGTTGATCCAGGAGGAGAAAAGCCAGGTCTCATCTGCTGTGCACGGTGGCCTTTGCACACACTGTTTTCCTGTTGCAAAGTACAATTGTAGAATCATGGAATGGTTTGGGTTGGAAGGGACCTCCAGGCCCATCCAGTGCCACCCCCTGCCATGGGCAGGGACACCTCCCACTGGGTCAGGGGGCTCCAAGCCCCATCCAACCTGGCCTGGAACACCTCCAGGGATGGGGCAGCCACCACTGCTCTGGGCAACCTGGGACAGGGCCTCCCCACCCTCACAGCAAAACATTTCTGCCTAAGATCTCACTTCAATCTCTCCTTTTTCAGCTGAAAACCAGTCCCCCTGTCCTATCCCTGCCCTCCCTGATCCAGAGCCCCTCCCCAGCTTTCCTGGAGCCCCTTTCAGCACTGGGAGCTGCTCTAAGGTCTCCCCAGAGCCTTCTCCTCTCCAGGCTGAACAACCCCAGCTCTCCCAGCCTGGCCTCACAGCAGAGGGGCTCCAGGCCTCAGATCATCTTCGTGGCCTCCTCTGGACTCTCTCCAACAGCTCCAGGTCCTTCCTGTGCACATCAGGACAGTTTGTGTTGCCTGTGGTGAATACCATACTAAATAAAAAAATTGACATGAAAAGTGAGGAGGCAGAGTCAGGCATTGACTGCGATATCTGAGCTATTTCTGCTTCTCAGCAGAGCTGTCAGAGTTAAATCTCAAACAACTCTTGGAAGCAAGTAAATCGAGAAGTATTTTATTAGCATTCTGGTATTGATTTCTTAATGGCTTTTCTTCCTGGAAACCAGGAAAATATTTACTCTACTTGTAAGCTGCTTGGGGCAGGGGCTGCCTGCAGGGCAGCAGAGCTCTGATGTGCAGCGATATGAAGGAGGGTCCAACGCTGAGCCCCAACCAGACACTGGAGAGGAGATCTGTTGGATAAAAAGCAACAGGAGCCGGCAATGTGCGCTCACAGCCCAGAAACCACCCATGCCCTGGGCTGCACCCAGAGCAGTGGGAGCAGCAGGGCAGGGAGGGGATTCTGCCCCTCGGCTCCGCTCTGGGGAGACCCCACCTGGAGCCCTGGGTCCAGTTCTGGAGTCCTGAGCACAGGAAGGACCTGGAGCTGTTGGAGTGAGTCCAGAGGAAGCCACGGAGATGATCCAAGGGCTGGAGCACCTCTGCTGTGAGAGTTGGGGTTGTTCAGCCTGGAGAGAAGGCTCTGGGGAGACCTTAGAGCAGCTCCCAGTGCTGAAAGGGGCTCCAGGAAAGCTGGAGAGGGGCTCTGGATCAGGGAGTGCAGGGACAGGACAGGGGGGAAGGGTTTTGAGCTGCAAGAGGGGAGATTGAGATGAGATCTTGGGGAGAAATGTTTTGCTGTGAGGGTGGAGAGGCCCTGGCCCAGGGTGCCCAGAGCAGTGGTGGCTGCCCCATCCCTGGAGGTGTTCCAGGCCAGGTTGGATGGGGCTTGGAGCCCCCTGATCCAGTGGGAGGTGTCCCTGCCCATGGCAGGGGGTGGCACTGGCTGGGCTTTGTGGTCTCTTCCAACTGAAACCATTCTATGATTCTATGATCCCCAAACTAGGGAGTGTAGAACCTTTTCAAGGCTGGATTCAGTTTCCTTCCTCCATACCCCCATTCTCACTTGCACATTTCTATTACTTTAAGCTTTCAGTTCAGCAAAGGAAGAATAAGAAAATAAGAAGAAAATCACTTTCCACCTGCAAATGATTATATAAAACACCTCACTGCTGTAATGGGAGGTGAGGAATTTGGAATAACAAGAAAACCCTGTGAGGAGCCTCATCATTTTGCCTTACATACCCCTGGTCAGTGAGGAAGTGATGTATTTGATACTGGCCCGCTCAGCCCGGGTTGATACAGCAAGGAACCAAGTTGCCTGGAAAGCTAAATACCCTGGTTGGTCTGCTCCTGACTTCTTATTCTTTTCTCTCTCCACCTGTTTTTTCGGGGGACTGTGTTATATGAATATCCCAGGCTTAATTTGCATTGCATTAGAGTAAAACATTTTAAATTTCCTCTCAGCAGAAGTAAATCTGACAGACTTTATGAAGCCATTATACCTGCAGGTATTTTATACTTTTAAAATACATTCTTGTCAAGCTATCTTAATTATATTATTATATGTACTTTTGAACTCGGATCCACTCTTGGGTGATATATTACACTTCTGACAGTGCAGTCCTAAAAAGCTACAATTTATATCAAAGCTGGGTGGCTGAACAAAGATGTATCTATTATGGATTCAGGGAATTTATTAATTTACTGTTTTGGAATACTTATTCATTGACAAAGCTTGCCAGCTTTAAATTTCTAGCGGGCGATTATTATGTGCAGCATTTATGTGGCTTTTGAGGCTTTTGGGATTGCGATTGAGAATTCTTGAGAGTGGTTGTAGGCAGGGAGCGCTGTAGACTTTACTTGACTTCCACTTGGGGTCAAAGTTTGTGGCATTATCTCATTCCTGCGTGTCCACGTTACAATCCACTTAGGGTCATCCCCAGTGCTCTTAAGAGGACCTGCTCTGGCAAAATTATCTTCAGTGAGTACTTAAGCAAAGCCATTTGGTGCTCAGAATCGATGGAAGTTAAGAACATGCAAGTTAAGTGCTTGGCTGAATCACAAAGCTTGTTTGCAAGAGGGGGTTTGCTCACAGAAGTCTCTCCCATTGACTGGAGTTGTTTATTTGGGAGTTCCAAAGGTTGGGCAGCAAGAGGGAACGTGGACTCGGTCATCATCATGACGGTGGGCAAAGCCCTTGCTCTTCCCAAACCTCAGTTTTATCACCCAACAGAGAGTATGGTAGTAAATACTTATCCAGTAGTGATCTCCTGGTGGAGGTGGTAGAACATTGCCATAAATTTCATGAATGATCTTGCTGCAGAGGGAAGCGATGTGCTCGTCTTCTAATAGTGTTGCCTAACACAGTGGCCCATGGACGAGGAAGAGCTTCATTTCTTGCTGGTGTCTGCAAAGAGCTGGGCCAGTGACCTGGAGAAGCGAAGGTCTTCCCCATCCTTCCTCTTCAAACCCTTCGCTGACTCCGTGCTGAAGCCAAGGTCTTTTTTCCTCCTGTTTAGCAGCGCGAGACACACGGATCAGCGACAGTTCATGAGCTCATTACATTGCCATCAACATTTCTGGCTTCAGCTCCAATAGATGGGAGGTCATTCGCTAAACTGGCAGCAAGGTGAGGGGAACATCTGCCTCCCTTGTCCTCGCTGGCACATGAGGCTCTCAGCGGCTCCAGAAGACCCGATGGTGGAGATGAAATAAGCCAGGAGTGGTTTTTTCCATTAAGTTCCTCCACCAGCAACCGTTTTCTTCCCACATCTCCTCGGATTAAAAGGCGAAGTGAATCCGAGGAGCAGTATTAGACTTTCTATTCTGAGCTAGCAATCACTGCAATCCATTCAGAAAGTTTAATTGCTGCAAGTAAAACTTGTAAATACTGACGTGGCATAGAGCACAGACAAGCAGGCAATTTTCTTTGCCATCTTCTGACAATTCAAATGATTTTTCCTTTTTTCTTTTTTTTTATTCCCTATTGTTCTTTAAAGGTCTGGAATAGCACTGAGCTTTTTTTTTCTCCTTCTTCAAACCCTGCGCTTCCCTCCAAAAACCGTGTTCCAGCCAGGCTTGTTGAAAACGTCTGGGTGTTGTCAGAAAAATCAGCCTGACTGCTTCATCTTGTAAGAACTTTCAAAGCTAAAAATTAACTGACATTTCCAAGTGAAATGTCATTTTTTTCCTCCAAATAAATAAATAAATAAATCAAATGTTTTGACATTTTTAAAGCACTTTTCCTTTGCAAAAGGGGAAAGAAGTCCTCTAAATGAAAATTGTGTCAAAACTGACTCTGTTTTTATTCTCAGAGAAATTTTGACTTTTATCGATTTCTTTATGTGAGAAGAAATTCAGCACCTTGGCCTTGGTGACTGGATGGCCCCGAGAGCCACTGGTGGTGGGATCATATGGGGACCCAACCAGCATGTTGAGGTACTGCTGGTCAACGCTAATGCCTGGTCAAGTGTATCTGTATTATCATTTCATTTTTAAATCTCTTAATTTATGCTGGCTTGGCTGCTCGTTGGGAAGCCTCGACAAATTTGCAAAGTAATTGAGCAACGCCATGATTACCCATGGTGACCAGGAAAGTGGCACCCCAAGAAGCATCCCTGCTCTTCCACTGCATGTAGAAACTGGGAAACATGCGACACTTGGCTCAGCTTTGGAAACTGCTGCTCTTTCCCCTCATTCTGTTTTCATAGAATCTCATGGAACGGTTTGGATTGGAAGGGACCTCAAAGCCCATCCAGTCCCACCCCCTGCCATGGGCAGGGACACCTCCCACTGCATCAGGGGGCTCCAAGCCCCATCCAACCTGGCCTGGAACACCTCCAGGGATGGGGCAGCCACCACTGCTCTGGGCACCCTGGGCCAGGGCCTCCCCACCCTCACAGCAAAACATTTCTCCCTAAGATCTCATCTCAATCTCCCCTCTTGCAGCTGAAAACTGTTCCCCCTCACCCCATCCCTGCACTCCCTGATCCAGAGCCCCTCCCCGGCTTTCCTGGGGCCCCTTTCCGTATTGGAGGCTGCTCTGAGGTCTCCCCAGAGCCTTCTCTTCTCCAGGCTAAGGAAACCCAACTCTCTCAGCCCGTCCTTGCACAGGAGGTGCTGCAGCCACCAGATCATCTCCATGGCCTCCTCTGGACTCTCTCCAACAGCTCCATCTCCTTCCTGTGCTGAGGACTCCAGAACTGGACCCAGGGCTCCAGGTGGGGTCTCATGAGAGCCGAGCGGAGGGGCAGAATCCCCTCCCTCACCCTGTTGATCCCACTGCTCTGGGTGCAGCCCAGGATACTGTTGGTTTCTGGGCTGCAGACACACACTGCCGGCTCATTTACCTTGTTTCGTGGTAGGTAGGATGAAGCATCTGAGCTAAAAGCTGGTCTCAGCTTAGACTTGCCTAGTTTTTACCCCAAGAGCAGTGCTGGGATGCACGGGAGTGGGCTGAGCTTTCATTCATGCAGCCTCCCTGGATTTGAGGCAGCCCATTTAGAGCTGTACAGGGGTTTTTTTGTTATTTGAACGTCGATTGATGTGCTCCCCGCCTTCATTGGAAGTGGCGTGCCTTGCCGAGTAAAGCAGATCCAAGCGGATTAATCCAGACACGTTGCACGACTCACGGGGCTCCAGGAATCGCTGCATCAGAGCCCGGCTTTAGGGAGGGTGGGCAGAGCTCCCTAACAACAGCAAATCTTTGAGATGGGCTCCTCAGCTGTGGGCTGGCAGAGAAGATCCCTTTTCCTGAGCGGGGCAGCTCGGCTGCAGTGGGGCTGGGAGATGCTCGCTTGATCGAGAATAAGTGCACCTGTAGGTGTTTCTCTTGCTTTTCTGTTAGGGAATCTTAACTGACTTTGGTGAATCGCTGTCACGTGGTGTAAATGATGTATGGAAGGGCAAGAGGGGGAAATAATCTTTTCTCAATGCAGGGCAATGTTCTGCCTTGGGGGAAATTTCTCGCTGACGTTTCCTATAGGGACGGAGCGGGGAAAGCTCTCAGACCAGAAACCTTCAACACAAAAGGAGTTAAAAAAACCCCCCCTCTCTTCCTGTTTCCATCATGTTTTCCTTTTCCCATCTTATTTCCCTGCACACTGCATTCCCCAACCTGTACTCGGTCAGGAAGACCTTTCAGCAAAACCAGTGGTTTCACCCTGTTTTCCCATCTATTGAGATTTCTGAAGAGGTGTTTAAAGCCAAATCCTTGTTCTCTCTGGTGGGGTTTTTTTGTGGTGGTTTGGAGGTTTGTTTGCAAGGCCATGTAGTTCCCATGCCTGTAACACACCCTCGTCCTTTCTTGGGTGCTCTGCAAGGTGGGGAATGGCATCGGCAGTCTCTGCATATGCCAACAGCTGCTGCAGAGCAGAGGGGAACCGTGAGTGACCACGGTGGGGAAGAGCAGTAGTTATGTATTTAAATTGCAGTCAGGGAGATTTAGCTTGAGCATCTGGAAAATCCTTTTCTCGGTGAGGAGAGCAAAGCTCTGGGACAGATTACGTGGGGAGAATGTGAGCCCTCCATCCCTGGAGGGCTTTAGGGCAGCTTAGACACACATCACCTCTTTTTTATTGGAAGCACAGTTCTTCCTGGTCCTGGAGAAATACAAAATAAGAAAAGTGGCTTGAGAGGACCTGGAGGGCTCATGTAACACAACTGTCTTGCTCTAAGTCCTGAGTTAGGCAGAACCAGACTGGCTTTATCCCAGATCAGAGACCACCAGGTGTCTCATCTGCAGGAGGAGGTTTCTGTGGCTGGTGGAGATGCTCATTCGGGGTGCTGGTGAAAGGGTGCCCAATTATTTTGGCAAGCAGGTGTTATTTCTCGCATGAGTTCCAACTAGTCCTGTGGAAGTCCCTCTATTGCTTTTTAAGGACAACTCTTGAGGATGAATCCTTGTGCCAGGAGACTGAAGTCTGTCCCACTGTGAGATACCATAAAAGCAGCAAACTAAGGTTGAGAGTCAACTGGCTGATGTTTGGAGTCTTGTCTTAATTGCAGCTTGGAATATATCTCTGGATTTATATCTCCATGCAGTTTCAATTGACAGCAACAATCATTGTTGCTTCCTGTCTTCTTGAGTTGTTCTCTTCCTACAGCCTTGGGCTGTAGAATTGGATTGGATATTAGGAAAAATTTCTCTACTGAAATAGTGGTGAAGCCCTGACAGAGGCTGCCCAGGGTGGTGGATGGGTCTCAGTCCCTGGAAGGGTTCAAAAAATGTGGCTGTGGCACCTGGGGACATGGTTTAGCAAGCACGGTGTGGTTGGGCTGATGGTTGGACTGGATGAGCTTGGAGGTCTTTACCAACTTTAATGATTCTGTTCTAGTCCATCTCAGTGGGTGATGTTGCAAACTGCTACTTTTGGGTGCTGGCATCCTCTGTTTAGGAACCGGTTTCTTTGTCTGGATTTCTCTTCCCTTGTCTGTCCATGTCCTCCTTCCACACAACGGGTTGTCCAGTGCCTACGTTTCACCAATCCTTTACCAAAAACAAAAAAGGAAAGGGCTTTACCTGTTCCTTGGCCGGGATTCAGATCATCTGACGTTGGCCAAAGTGCAAGCTGAAGCCCCGACACCCTCTGGCCCGTGGTGCAAAGCAGCTATTTTGAGAGGCGAGGGAAGGCACGGGGCTATCGGTTATGTGTCAGCGCAGGCGAGCCGGTAACTGAGAGGTAGTCAATGCCATAAGAGACGTCAGGTTTTATTTCCAGTAAGAGCCGGTGAAGCTGGGAAAATTGCTCATTAATGCTTTATTGATATTCATGTTACTATTGAAGAAGTCTGGGGTGGGAGGTGGAGGAGGGGTTCGTGCCCATGTTAATGGGGCCAGGCTGAAAATAGTTTCTTTTATGCCTGGGCAAAGGGTACGTGTGCTCCGACCACGGGAGGCTCGGCTGTGTCAGCCTCTCTAAATAGAGAATAGATCAGCGCTGTGGCTGAGCCAAAAGCTTTGGAGGAAAAAAACTAATAACGCAGGTCAAACTGTGCCAGAAGCGTCGGAGTATTCACTTTTTTTTTCCTTTCACAAAGCGAAAATTTAAAGCAGATTGTTGTAAAACTATGCAAAATGTTCATCTGCGGGTTTGGGGACTATTTAACCCTCGTGTTTGCTTTAGCGTTCTGTTTTTAGAGTCATTTGAATTTAAAATGCTCTATCAAAAGGAATTTATTACTAAAATTTCAAATTACTTTATTTCAGAAGTGCTGACGCTGAAGTGTTTGGATTTGAAAAAAACAAAGCAAACTCCATTTGTTGTTTGGCATTGTTGATATTCACAACTATTTTTTGTGCCTCTGAAACTCCTTATCCCAGGCTGGGGAGTGAGAGGCTGGGGAGCAGCCCTGCCCAAAGGCACCCGGGGGCTCTGGGTGATGGCAAGTTGACCACGAGCCAGCAGTGCCCTGGCAGCCAAGAGGGCAACCGTGTCCTGGGGGGCATCCAGCACGGCATCGCCCGCCGGGTGAGGGAGGGGATTGTCCCGCTCTGCGCTGCCCTGGGGTGGCCCCACCTTGAGCACTGGGGGCAGTTCTGGGCTCCGCAGGCTAAAAAGGATCTAAAGCTCCTGGAGAGCGTCCAGAGGAGGCCATGGGGTTGGGGAAGGGTCTGGAGGGGAAATGGTGTGAGGAGCAGCTGAGGTCACTGGGTCTGCTCAGCCTGGAGAGGAGGAGACTGAGGGGAGACGTCATCGCGCTCTGCCCCTTCCTCACACGGGGAGGAGGAGGAGCAGGCGCTGAGCTCTTCTCTCTGGACCCCAGGGCATGGCAGGAAGATGCCAGGGGAGGGTTGGGTTGGACATTGGGAAAAGGTTCCTCCCCAGAGAGTGTTGGAGCACTGGAACAGCTCCCAGGGAAGCAGTCACAGCCTGACAAGATTCCAGCAGCCTTTGGCCAAGGCCGTCAGCCCCACGGTGTGAATGTTGGGGTGTCCTGTGCAGGAACAGGAGCTGGACTTGATCCTTGTTGGTCATTCTGTGATTCTTTGATTCTATTTTGTTCCCAGTTTTGTCTCTGGGAATTGGGCCGAGCACTGCAGCTCTGCAGGAAAATCAATTCCCAGGGTGGTCGCAGCTCCTGGATCTCACTAGAAATCTGATCTGCTTATGCCTGGTTCTCATCCTTTGTGGAACCATCCTCGTGGTGTGCTTTTGTGATGCCCTTTGTGTCAGGGATGAGCAATAAAGCAAGTTATTGATAGAATCATGAAATAGATTGGGTTGGAAGGGACCTCAAAGCCCACCCAGTCCCACCCCCTGCCATGGGCAGGGACACCTCCCACTGGATCAGGGGGCTCCAAGCCCCATCCAACCTGGCCTGGAACACCTCCAGGGATGGGGCAGCCACCACTGCTCTGGGCACCCTGGGCCAGGGCCTCCCCACCCTCACAGCAAAACATTTCTGCCTAAGATCTCATCTCAATCTCCCCTCTTGCAGCTCATAACCATTCGCCCTCATCCTGTCCCTGCACTCTGTGATCCAGAGCCCCTGCCCAGCTTTCCTGGAGCCCCTTTCAGTACTGGAAGCTGCTCTAAGGTTTCCTCAGAGCTTTCTCTTCTCCAGGCTACACAGTGTTTTGGACTGAAATGCCATAGCGTTTCATTTAGCTTCACACAGGATTAGGATGAGGCTCCTCCTGCCTCAGTTTACCTGAGGACTAAAGCAGGAACCATGGTGCCTCTCACTGCTGTGGGATCAATGATGCAAAGTTTGCAACCTGTGCTGCCAAATGGTTTCCCAAGCCACTCACACTTTGCCCTGGCTTTGCAGAAAGCCGTGTGCTTCACTTGAGCAGGGCTTGGTGCGGAGGGATAGTCTGCAGCGCTCTGCATCCGCGCTGCACTTGGCCACACAGACCTGCGGTAACTCAATAACTGAGATAGATTAGAATGTAACCCCCCCCCGTATCATGTTTAATAAAGCTCTGCTTCTCATCTGTCACCACGCAGCCTGATTTCCTGGGCTGTGGCTCAGCAGGGAGGCAGTGGATTGACTAAGCAGCGTATCCATCTCGGAGCTCTGCCATCCAAAATTCCCCTGGTTGTTGGAGATCTGGCATTTTTTGGTACCTCTTGCCGTTCCCATGAGTGTTCCCGTGCACAGGGAGTGTCTGAGCAATGTGGGATTTGTCGAAGGGCGGGCTATGACATCACAAATGCTGAGCTTGATCCAAGGCTCCTTGCTGAGCTATGAACTTTGGATGCTATTTTAAGCTCAATATGTTCCTTGGTCTCCTGCATTCAGTCTGATCCTTCTGTCCGCTGGGACTTTGTCTTAATGGAGCAGTGGGCATCTCGCAGTTGTTAAGAAGCTTATCCTTGTTGTTCCTGGCATATAAAAGCAGAATCGCTCTTTTCACTTTATAGGTAGAGAAAATTGTCCCTGGTGACATCTCCTGCCGGTTCCTTTCCCAAGGCAGGAGGGCTTCCTGTTAAAGCTGCTCTTCCAGGAGCAATTGCCGGTGAAGGGCTGGATATTCCCTTTTTGTGAGACACCTGGTGGGGACCCAGCAGGATGGAAAGCCACTTATAAAGAGAGGGGACTAATTAATGCTTCTAGGTGCAGAGATGATGGAAGATGCTCTGGTCAGTGTAACGGCACTGCTCCTCCTAGACCTAAGCAGGGGTTAAGGTTATGGAAGCAATAACATGCAGGATATTGCTCCCCATTGCTTTATGGTCCTTTTCATCACCAGGGAGATGGTTTGGGTGGAAGTTGATTAAACTTGCAGGGAAAGATAGTGATTTATGCCAAACCAGTCCTCCCAATCCCTTTGTAGCCATGGTGTGAATTAAGGGTGATTAAATTGAAAAAAAAAAAAAGTCTTCCTTCTGCCTGGCGTAGGTTTTTCTGGATCGGGCAGGGGGGAGCATCCCTCTCTGCTTCTGCTCCCCTGGGTCCCTGGCTGCCAGACAGTGATGGCAGAGGAGGGCATGGGCCAAAACACAGGAACACAGCAGTTATTATTCTAAATGAAAAGCTTCTCTTCTCATTAAAGCTGAAAATTATGGTCCGCGGATAATTCTGATGGTGGTTCATGGAATCAATAAACCCCCGGTTTGTTTTGAAAGCCAAGTTGCCGATATGCCAAAATACATATTTTGCAAATTGCTTAATTTACATTTGAAAAGATCAAACCTTATTTCTTCTGAAAGCTGAGGGGTGGGGTGGGGGAAGCGACGTGCACACAGCAATTTAAATCTCCTTTTTGCTCTTCAGCAAGATATATAATGTGATCAAAATTGATAGCAGTTGAGAAACTATTTTCTTTTTCTTCGCAAACAACAATAATGCAGGGAAGCTGATGGTCTAATTTATCAGAGAGTTTTTACTAATTCTGAAGCAGCTGTAGCTAATTTTTGAAGCAGCATTTCTAGCTAGGCAGGTGTCTTCACCTGCAGCATCTGCTCTTGGAGGTGTAGTGATCACCTGTACTCCTGGAGATGCTCATTACTTCTGTCTTGAGTTCTGTTCTCTTCCTTAGAAACCTTACTGACACTGGAAATGCAGGATTAAACCTCTCTCACGTGCAGTAGAGATGGACGCTGGTAGGAGCGCTGCGACGCGAAATCATTACGACCCGCTCAGCAGAGATGGAATGGAGCTGCAGGCTTGGATGGGGACCCGAACTGCTGAGGCTGTTGATTGAGGAGTTTGGTCCCTAGCTGAGTGCGCAGCCAGGCAGCGGTGGTGCAGCTGGCATCTGGAGCCTGGTTGAGCCTCTCTGTGGGATACGTGGAGCCAAGCATCCTCTCAGCCGCTGTAATATTTAAATAAAATTTACTTGAATTAGCTGCTGGCTTGCTCAGAAGGGGAAGAACCAGTGGGCAAAGAAGTGATCTGAAGAAAACAGCCCAGCAGTGCCCTTTGGCTCTGTTTCCTCAAGCACCTGTCTTCCTTGGGTGGCTTGGTAAGGGTAAGGGTGTCCCTGAGATGGTTAGGAAGTCTGCTAAACTAAACCTCCTGCAGCTCTGCTTCTCCATAAATCATAGAATCACAGAATGGGTTGGGTTGGAAGGGACCTCAAAGCCCATCCAGTCCCACCCCCTGCCAGGGACAGGGACAGCTCCCACTGGATCAGGGGGCTCCAAGCCCCATCCAACCTGGCCTGGAACACCTCCAGGGATGGGGCAGCCACCACTGCTCTGGGCACCCTGGGCCAGGGCCTCCCCACCCTCACAGCAAAACATTTCTCCCTAAGATTTCACCCCAATCTCCCCTCTTGCAGCTGAAAACCGTTCCCCTCATCCCATCCCTGCACTCCCTGATCCAGAGCCCCTCCCCAGCTTTGCTGGAGCCCCTTTCAGTGCTGGGAGGCTGCTCTAAGGTCTCCTCAGAGCCTATAAAAACCTGAAATGTGTTGTCATTAGGTTGCACCATACTACTAGGTGCCTGCTCCTTCCCAGCAGATGCCCTGGCATCCACACACCCTCCTACCCTGTGCCTCCCCACCCAAGGGCTTTGCTTTTGTTTTTATAAGCAGCCTCCCTACCTGCTTGAAAAATAAAGATATATGAGTCCCACTTGAGGAGAACAGATTGTTTTCGATTGCTATTCATCTATTATTTTAGAAAGTAAAATGAATGGAACTTATGCAGGTCACAGACATTAAAGAGCATTTTTATATCAGTTTGGGAGCGCTTGTCAGCTTTGATTTATTAAGTAAAGTTCCCAGAGTGGCTACTAGTGTGTGTTGTCAGTCTCTTGATAATGGATAGACCTCACAGCTGAGTGCTCTGTGATTAGACTTCTCAACTATATATTTTTAAATGAAGGCATCGCTTTTTGGGGTTTGCTCATTTCCCTCTCATCGGCGATTCCGTTCATCTTTGCTTCCCCCCCCTTCCCTCTGCTCCAAATTTGTTTCTGTTGGAAGCTAAGAAGGAGGTCAATGAGACACATCTGTAAGGGTGGGGTTTTTTTGTTTCCCTCCCCCTCCCAAGCTTGATGGATTAAATGTTGTAGGGGGGACAGAATGGGATAAGCAGAACCTATCTGAACAGCTTTCCGGAGGGACCCGGCACTTCTCCACCGTGCATTGCTCTGTTACAACTGCGTCAGCGTTTTTACTCTCAAACTTCTCTTTCTTGGGGAGTTGGGATGAAAATAACCAGAGCTGCAAGGAGGGGCAGCTGATGGAGCCTGCGACCTCTCCAAAGGGAGCACGGGCTGAGCAAACCCACTGCTACCAACCCTGGTGCCTCCGTCGTGAGGTTGAGGGGAGTTAATGGGGAGTATGAAGCCCCGCACACCTGATGAAGATGTGCAGGAACGTTCAGAGGCACGGTTCTATCTCTGCTGACCACAACAACTTGCTTTCCCTTTGGAGGATGGACCCACACTGAGCTCAGACCGTGTTGCTTGCTCGCAGGAGCCTCTCCCGGGGGTCTGGGCAGCTGCCGGTCACAGGGGGCTGGGGATTTGCATTGAGCTGCCGTTAGCAGGCACGTGCTGAGCGCTTCTCATAGGGGTGTCAGCCAGACTGTCCTGAAGAGAGGTATCCTGGACTGAAATCCCCAGCTAGAACCTTAATTATGCTTTCCTAAAGAACTGAGCTGGAACAAGGATGAGATTGTTTCCCCAGGGGCTGAAGCCATGGGACTCTTTCATTAGCATGGAATTGAAACAGCGCTGGTGGGAGGCCACCAGGTACCTGCGGTGAATGAGTCTGGTGGATCCTCTAGGAAGGGCAAAACTCAACGGCTTCCCCAGGATGCTGGGCTGAGGCAGCAGCCTCTTTTTTTTTTTTTCAATCCACAGACCAAAAGCGATCCTTGCAGCTTGCAAAAATGCAGAATGCACTGAAAAGAAAGAAAAATGCCCAATTGAACCGATTTCATCAGCCCTTTTGCTCTTGTATGACTCCAAAAATTGATTTTGATTTAAAGGTTAAGATCTGACAAGCCAACAGACCTTAAAGAAAGCTCTTTTCTTCCCTCTCCTCTTTTCCTCACAGTTCCTTCGAAACTTGAAAGATGAGGGTATCCATATGGCAACATCTGTGTGGGGAAGGTGGGAAGGAATTAATTTGGGAAGCTCTCTCGGCTGCCCCTCCCCTGCTCTTTCAGGTTTCAGGCCACGGTGGTTGGATGAGGACTTAGTTTCCCCACTCTGCATCCATGTCTGCTCCCTCCTGCAGCAAAATCCCTGCCTGTTGATAAGGAGATGACTGACCCCATGTGCAAACGGGAAGGTAGGGTGAGGAAGAGGAGTGCAAAGAAAGGGCAGCACGGGGTTTGAAGTCGTGGTGTGTGAAGAGCAAGCGATGGGTCTGTGCTTATTGAATGGGATGGTTTATTGCAGGCTGCTGGTCCCGGCTCTGGACCTGGGGTATCGTTGTACCGATGTCTTTCGCAGTTCATTCAGTGTCTCCATGTTGCTCGTTCTCAGGCTGAAATGGCATTCGTTGCTTTGCACGTTCCAGCATCACTGCCATTATCACCTACCAACACGTGTGTTACTAATTAAGCTACTTTGCTTATTCTACACCTTTAAACGCTAACCCTGCCATACCTGCTTGCTCAATACATGCAACCCCAGTGCGCTTTGAAACGGCTTATTAGGGTGTTTTCAGCTCGTCCCTATTGACAGTGACAGTCAGGAAAGAACATCATCGGCAAATAAATGCCTGAGGCTCACGTGCCAGTGGGGTGCCTGCTGTTGGGAAGGGTGGTTTTGCCATCAGGGACAGGGGTCGGCCACCAGACCCTCGGCAGGTACAAAGTGAACTGTCTGCACGGAGGCAGGTGTCAGGTTGGGGCCAGCCAGACTCCCCTGGTGTTGGTGCAGCTGGAGAGGGAGCACCCGCTGGGCCTGTTGGCACATTCCAACTTTGTGGTGGTGGGAGAAGCTCTTCTTCCAGCCGATGGCTGAAGTCACTCGATGTGTTCAGCCTGGAGAGGAGGAGACCAAGGGGAGACCTCATCGCACTCTGCAGCTTCCTTACACCAGGAGAAGGAGGAGCAGGTGCTGAGCTCTTCTCTCTGGACCCGAGGCCATGGCAGGAAGATGCCAGGGGAGGGTTAGGCTGGACATTGGGAAAAGGTTCCTCCCCAGAGGGTGTCGGAGCACTGGAACAGCTCCCAGGGAAGCAGTCACAGCCTGACAATATTCCAGCAGCCTTTGGCCAAGGCCCTCAGCCCCACGGTGTGACTGTTGGGGTGTCCTGTGCAGGGTTAGGAGTCGGACTTGATCATCCTTGTGGGTCCATTCTCCCTTCCCAAGAATGTGTAAGGTAATGTTCTCCTCCAGCAGGACTAACCATCCTGTTTCCCTGTGCCAGCTGCAGGTTGATGGCTCCGTGGTGGTTCTCTTGTTGCCTGAACATTACAAGTTGGGTTTTGTCCTCTGCGTGCACATGTCCATCGTTTGAGCCCTATGGGTAATTCGTGGGCCACCAGGAGGAGTTAAGACTTACAGGTTTAAGGCAGTGAGGGAATGTACATGTGTGCTAGAAGATATTAGTAAATGAAAGCTGCTGTCTGGACCCTCAGCCCTTGTGTCCCGCACAGCTCCTGCTGGAGCACCAGATGGGGTTTAATCAGGAGCGCTGCGGTGCCGCAGGCATATTATTAAGAGACATCTAGTTCTGGATGAGAGAAGATTATCCAGGGTTTATTTCCAGCCGATAACACTCTGCCCTTCCATAACACCTTTTATCTGGGGATCTCGAGCTCTTGGCAGACTCCAGTTAATTAAGCCTCGCATTGCCCCCTGGTGTTGTGGGTGAGACCAAGGCTAAGCATCAGCGGAGGAGCAATTAGGAGGGATCGGCTCGGGCAGGGAGATAAGAAAGGCGATCTCCTGACTCTTCTTTGCTGTCCTATTTGCATGCTTATCTCCCCGGTGCAGTTGAGAAAAGTGAACCCAAAGGTTGCACTGCCTGCCCAAAGTTCTCACTTGGTGCTGCACCAGGCTAAAAAATTTGCAGGTCCCCTTTTCCAGCCCCACAAAGTGCTGGATCCAGAAATAGATTGGTGGTGCAGGATGTTCTCAAAGTCTCCCTCTTCTTCTTGTCCAGTGTTGGTTTTCTACAGGGCTCCACACCTCGGTTCTGCTCAACTTTCCTTCCTGAAACCCGATCTCAAAGTCTTCCTTTGGTAGAAATCAACAACAAAAAACCCCCTCACAGTCCTCCAGAAAAAAAGAGGTTTTGCTGCCTCTCCCTACAGGGCGAGATTTCTCAATAGTGATTTCCCTCAAGAACAGCTGGGCCTGAGGTTGCCTTCCCCTCTTTTCTTTCCTTTACTTTCCCCTAACTCAAAATCAGGAAGCTCTAAAATCCTCTTTGAAGTAACACTGTATGAAGAGGATTTAGCCTTGTCCACTTAAATATTCATGACAGCTTGCATTTCTGTTCAAAAAGACACTTGTTTATTTAGATAAGATTTAATTTATTCATAATTTACCTAAATTTGCAGGAGCGTGCATGTACATTTTAGCTTATAAGCAGCATAATACATAAAACATTATTGAGGCATGCAAATTACACAAATACCGCATTTGAAACTGCCTGCTTGTTTTAGGCAGATAACTAATTTCTTACTCTGAGTGGAGACACAATCACAATTGCATGGGCTTGTTGCCTGGGATTTGGTGACTCTGAATTATGCTTCCCTTAATGGAAGAACGGCGTTTTTAGCAGGGCCGTGGTAGAGCCCGCTTCTCTTGGAGCGTGAACCGCGGTCGTGCTGTAGCCCTTGGCTGGCAGCATTTTCTCAATCCTCTCCCTGGGAGCTCAATTTGGGTTCGCTGAAGCCTCCGCGTTACTATTTGTTTCCCCAGGAAGGAGCTAGGATTTGTAGCAGGGCATCATCTTACCAGTGGCTGGGGAGGATGGATGGACCACACAGACAGCCCAGCTCCATCCACACCATTGAGCCCGCTTTTTCTGTACATCGACCTCGTTCATGCAGTGGAGCCGCTTGCAATCTCTGCATCCCTCAGGGCAATAAAGCCACTTCTTGTAATCCTTAGGGCAGCCTTGTTGCCCCAAAATATCCCATTTTCCACTTGCTGGCAAATAATAATTGTACAAATCAGCATCCACAGAACATCCCAGGCCCTGGAAACTGGGTTTGGCTTAGCCCAAACCAAGAACACCACGTGCCGTAGGGGACAGCAGCTCCGTATGGACAGGGGCTGAGACGTGTTTTGGGCTGTGAGCCTGGCAGCTGGGTGACAGGCACTGATTTAGGGCTGTGAGGACTGGCAGCACCGTGACGTTATTTCTAACAGGCTCTAGTCAGGAAGAAGTCTGCAGTTGTATGTGTGAAACCTTGAGTGTGTGCATCTGAAACCTGTAGAAGGAGACATCTCAAAAAAGTGAATATAACATTTTTAAGCTGCAAGAGGGGAGATGGAGATGAGATCTCGGGGAAAAATGTTTTGCTGTGAGGGTGGGGAGGCCCTGGCCCAGGTTGCCCAGAGCAGTGGTGGCTGCCCCATCCCTGGAGGTGTTCCAGGCCAGGTTGGATGGGGCTTGGAGCCCCCTGATCCAGTGGGAGGGGTCCCTGCCCATGGCAGGGGGTGGCACTGGATGGGCTTGGAGGTCCCTTCCCACTCATTCGATGATTCTATGATAATTCTGTGATTATGCAAATCTCCCTGCTCGGGGCTGTTACCCCACAACCCATCACTAACGTTTCCTGCCGCTTTGCAGGAGGTTTTGCTTTCCCTTGCCTGTTACCGTGCCAAGCTGTAACTGTTGGGGCTGAAATTTCTGCAGCCAGATGTCCTGCTGGGCTCACAGGCATTGTTTGTTTGTTTGTTCTGCAGGGAGGGGTACATGAGGAGGGATGGGGACAGCAGAGCTGTTTGGTGCTTTGAGTTTTTCCTATCTGAAATCATACCTGATGCTTTTGATTGTTTCCAAGATTGAAGCTAATGGAGAAAATTACGCCCTCTCTGGATCTGCCTGCTGCAGAAATGACCTATGAGGAGCTCCAGAGGTTCAGGACAGGGACTGGGGCTTTGGCTGTGGTCATGAAAATGCTTTTCTAACCTCGGAAAAACTCTTGCACCATGGGGAAAAAAAAACCCAATCTCTTCCCTGTGCCAAGTGCAGTGTTGAATGTGTGATAGGTTGATAAGTAGGATAGAAACTGGCTGGATCCACTGGGAATTTCTCCCCCTGAGGAGAAAGTTTGTACTGGCTGTGTCCCGTGTGTCCCTTGTCCTCAGCATTAACACTGCCAAGTAAACCTGAGAAGGATCTTCCTTTTTCCCATAATAACTGCTAGGTCATGCAGCACAGGGGAGGCGGCGGCTACATCTGAATGCAGTCTGCATTTGCATTATAAGAGACTTTAATTACAGAGGCTTAATTACATGATGACAGCATATGCGTGCCCAGGGTGGACAGCGTTCACTTTACTGAGTTCCTTCGCTCAGGTGCTGCAGTGATGAGCGCTGGAGGGAAGCCCAGGAGAAAACCAATACCCTGCCTCAGAATAACGTGTAGCAAGATAAGGCTTGGGGCGGCAAGGAGAAATGGCAATATTAAATGCTTCCTTATTAAAGGAGCTCTACCCATTGTGTGCACGCTGTAGATCTTGAAATGAAATTGTGTAACAAGTGTGAACATGGAGGGCTTTAATAGTCTTAACTTTGTCGATGCTTCATTTAGTGTGAATGATCGCATTATCTGACCACAATCTTTCAATTTATACATCAGTGTCTGAATAGGTATCTTTGCATAGGATATTGTCCTCTTTTCCCCTGGCCTTGGCTGGCTTTCACACATAGAGAGGATTTTTGGGTGGGAATATTGTGCTAGAGCAGGCAGATTCCGAAGAGTTTCATTATCAGGTGGGGCCTGTAGGAGCTTCAGAAAGGCAAAGAAATGATGTTGGTGGTGTTAAGCTGTAGGTAATCCTGGAATGGGCTGGGCTGGAAAGGACCTTAAAGCCCATCCAGTGCGACCCCCTGCCACGGGCAGGGACACCTCCCGCTGGATCAGGGGGCTCCAAGCCCCATCCAACCTGGCCTGGAACACCTCCAGGGATGGGGCAGCCACCACTGCTCTGGGCACCCTGGGCCAGGGTCTCCCCACCCTCACAGCAAAACATTTCTCCCTAAGATCTCATCTCAGTCTCCCCTCTTGCAGCTGAAAACCATTCCCCTCATCCTGTCCCTGCACTCCCTGATCCAGAGCCCCTCCCCAGCTTTCCCGGAGCCCCTTTCAGCACTGGGAGCTGCTCCAAGGTCTCCCCAGAGCCTTCTCCTCTCCAGCCTAAGCAACCCCAGCTCTCCCAGCCTGGCCTTTAACGCCATATAGATGAATGAAAACACACCTCAAAAAACGCGTGCTGGAGAAGCAGCTGGCTTTACCCGTGATGTCTCAGGTAACTGAGATGAGCGAGTGCGTGTAGGAGCACGTGTGCGGAGGAGAGGCTGAATAAGAACTTCGGGTTTCAAATCATTTCACTTAGATAATAACTCACATAATTGTGTGAGTTTGAATGGCAACGCTGCTCACGTCGCGCACGGGGGGAAACGCAGCACATGGGTGTTTATGCACGCAGGGTGATAATGCAGGGACTGAATATTTACTATCACCCAGCGTGGTGTATCGGCAAAGAATAAGATATTGATCGTTGTGGAAAATAAATAAATAAATAGAAACCTCCCCTCCTTGCCACCTGTAGATGTATGAGGGAGAAAATATTGACTTGGGCTCTCCCAGCTCCCGTGCAATTGATGCAATTTATTTTCAATTTGTCAAACGTAGCGTTGGAGCAGCAATTGGGTTGGGTGATTTATTAGGAATTTTCTAACCAGGGCACTCTGTCATTGGAGTTACTTCGCTTCTGTCGCAGGAGATTTTTGTCTTTCTGCTCAAGCTGGGAACCGAAGAAGGTGAAGTTTTTCTTCATTTTCCATTTTTTTTTTCTTTTTAAACCAAAAGGGAAAACCAAAAGAAACTCAGCCAAAGAGGGAAACGAGGAAAAGTAGCAGGATTGACATATTTTAAACGTGATGACAGGATCAGCTGTTTAAATTGCCTCTGTGAATTGATTTAAAACATGTTGGTAGGCATCTCTATTTCATTAACTGTCTTTCTCCTTCATTTCAGCCACTGGCGTCATTGCCTCTTATTACCTTCCAGGCTCATGATATCCATCCCCGTGGTTATTTTAGTTATTACTCACTGTATACAGAAAATATAAGAGGCAATTTTGGGACAGAAGCAATTTGGGAGGGCTGTGGGGATAGTGAAATACATAATTGGAGTTCTCTATGACACCCATGATATAAAACCATCAGGATTACAATAGCGTTAGTGCTGGGTCTGCATTTTGGTCAGAACCCACAGGAACAAGCGTTTGGGTTTGTGGTATCCAAGGTGGACTTGGTAACGAAGATTTTTCCAGCTTTGAATAACCAATAATGACCCCAAAGCAGACTTTCCCCTGGGGTTTGGGTGGCCATGCAGGGTGGGTTTTATGTGGCTGCTGCGGCATCAGGAGTTGGGTGAGGGCAAAGTTTGTTTTCATTGAACTCCCACTTTGAGAGAGCTTGGGGAGCAGGAGGAGCCTGTCTGTGTCCTCAGGGGCATTAATGACACAGGAAATCATGGGATCATAGAATGCTTTGGGTTGAAAGGGACCGTTACAGGTCATCCAGCCGAACTCCTCTGCAGGAGCAGGGACATCTTTAACCACATCAGGTTGCTCCTTTTAAGTAATGGGTATGATGTGAAAAGATATATGTGATGCATGGAGAGGCTGCTGAGTGCCTGTGTGCTAGGACTGGGAAGAGGGAGGAAAACTGTTTGGGAAGCCTTTCCCAAAAATCAGTAGCCCAGAATCCAAACATTTCCATTGGTTCTCTTCAGAACAACAAAAAGAGAGTTCCAAATTATTTTCATAGTTTCAGAAATGCTGTAGCTTACAATAATTTTTCCAGTGCTCTGCAGTCATTAGCTCGCTTACAGCACTTAAAAGAAAAATGTGGTGCTTAGGAGACTTAGCTTCTGTTTGCTGTCTTTACCACCAGCTAATTGGTTGGATAACAAGCAAATATTTTTCCTCTGTTCCTCAATTTCCCAGCTTTTTGACTTGCAAGTAGGAAGAGAAAAAGCTGCTGGTGGTTGGCAGGCAGTAAAGGGAAGCGTGTTGTGGGGAGGCAACCAGAGTCACGCTGGAGATGGGATTGCAGCTCTTGCTTCCAGCAGTGGCTCATGCTGCCCCTTCCCTTCCTCCTGCTTTGCTTCTGCATTCTATGGACCCGATGTTACTCATCACAGCATCATAGAATGGTGCGGTTTGGAAGGGACCTCAGAGCCCATCCAGTGCCACCCCCTGCCATGGGCAGGGACCCCTCCCACTGGATCAGGGGGCTCCAAGCCCCATCCAACCTGGCCTGGAACACCTCCAGGGATGGGGCAGCCACCACTGCTCTGGGCACCCTGGGCCAGGACCTCCCCACCCTCATCGTGAAGAATTTCTTCCTAATGTCCAATCTAAATCTTCCTCCTTCCAATTTAAAGCCGTTCCCCCTCGTCCTGTCACTCCAGGCCTTGGAAAATGTCCCTCCCCAGCTTTCCTGGAGCCCCTTTCAGTACTGGGAGCTGCTCTAAGGTCTCCCCAGAGCCTTCTCCTCTCCAGGCTGAACAACCCCAGCTCTCCCAGCCTTCCTCACAGCAGAGGGGCTCCAGCCCTCGGATCATCTCCATCGCTTCCTCTGGACTCGCTCCAACAGTTCCATCATGTGGGCCTTCAAAGCAGGTGCCCAGTGCAGAAGGGAAGGGGCTGAGTGGGAGGGAGCAGCATGTTGTGACCATTAGGATTCAGAAATGGTCTGAACAAAGCATCCAGGAGACGGTAAGTACACTCTAATACTCCTGTTATCAGAGTAACGTGGTGGGAAGAGTCACCTCCTGACAGCACATACGAGCATTACCTTGATTTAAAGGCAGCGTTTGTGGCTTTAAACTCTGAATTTCATAGTTTGGCTTGGTTTAATTCAAACCCGAACAAAGCCCCCTTGGCGTATGGCACAAGGATGCCCATCACCCAGCTCCCTGTTAAAAAGCGACGTTGCTGCACGTGCACGGGTACAATGAAATACACTCGTGGTCTTAATAAAACATGTTGTAAAGGCACCGGCGTATTGAAAGCATGGACATCCTGAGCAGCAGTAGGAGAATAGAGAGCTGACCTGACAAGCAAGAGCCGACCTCTTCAAGGAATTGATCCATCGCGCGAGGATGCTCCTGCTGTAAACAGCAAAGCTTCCTGAAAGGGTGGCTGTGGGCATGGCTTGTAAAGTGCTCCTCCAGACTGAAGCCTTTATCTGAGCTTCAGGGCTTGGGAAAGGCTGCTTTACACATGGCTCTATGCGAAGCGCACAGCATTCAGACCCAGCACCTTGCAGCGCCTGGGGCCAGGGCTTTAATTCATCGTCTTTTACTGCTGAAGTGAAGCAAAGCAAAGCCCAGCCCTCCCGGCTGCCTGGGAGCACCACTGTAGCTCCCTTCTGCCCATTTAGGGTGTTAAATCATGGTGTGTGTTCAGGTTAGAAATACAGTGACAGCTTGGCAGGAGGTTGAGTGTGACAGCATCAGTTTGGTACCACCTACCTGCCCTCACACGTGGTTTGGGGAATGACAGAGGGGACAGGGAGAGCTCTCTGCAGCGGCCAACGCTCTGCAGGCTGCGACCTGTGGGACACCTCGACACGGTTGGCTTTCTGCAGGGACAGTTCTACATGGGGAGCCCCAAGCGCTGGGCTGGTATTTTGTTCGTAGAATTATAGAATGTCCCGAGTCAGGAGGGACCCATGCGGTTCATAGAGTCCAACTCCTGTCCCTGCACAGGACACCGCAACATGCACACCGTGGGGCTGAGGGCATTGGCCAAACACTTCTAGGATGTTGTCAGGCTGTGACTGCTTCCCTGGGGAGCCTTGTTCTCTTTGTTTGGAAGATGTTGTTGGTTTTCAAATTGAGGGTTCTACCCACCCCAGCAACCTCCACAGCCCCAAGCAGCTGGGAACACGGGGAACCAGGAGTTCCTGCCGCCGCGTAGGACTGTCCCTGCAGAGAGCTGTGTACTGGTGTCCCACAGAGAGTTCCACTAGACCCTGGCAAGGGAGTGTGTTATGTCCAACTGTCTCAATATAGTCACTGGATATACTTGGGACAGCCTTGTTCATCAGGTAACTGCTCTTTGTGTCTGTATGAAAGGTAGACCAAGCTTTTGAGTCTGCAGGCCAGGTCTGAAGCTGTGGGACCACAGAGGTCGTTCCATTCAAAGAGGCGGCCGCGGTTGCTCCATGCTGGCACGCAGGAGCACCTCAGACTTCAGCCCTCACACCTAGTTACCTCCACATCCGCTGTGGCAGCAGCAGGTGGCCCCACCACCTGCAGAAGGGCTGCAGGAGAAGGCAAACACATAGAATCATGGAATTGTTAAGGTTGGAAAAGCCCTCTAAGCTCATCCAGTCCAACCGTCAGCCCAGCCCCCCCGTGCAGACTAAACATGTCCCAAAGTGCCACGGCCACACGGTTTTTGAACCCCTCCATGGGTGGGGTTCACTCTGCCAGGGCTTCACCACTCAGTCAGTAAAGAAACTGTTCCCCATATCCAATCTGAATTTCTCCTGGTGCAAGTTCAGGCCATTTCCTCTCGTCCCATCGCTTTTGTTGCTTGGGAGTGAAGACCCTCCCTCTCAGCGTCCAATCTCCAAGGCCTATCGCTTAGAAATGTGAATTCTTTTGACTGTAACATGTGTTGGATAATGGCATTTCTCAACATCTGCTTTAATTTACAGTTTCCAAGCTTCCTTTATGCACATGGCTTTTGGTACGGATGCCGCCTCGCACGTACCGGGTGGCAGGATGCGAAGCAATCGTCTCCAGCCCAAACAAAGCAAACCCAAAATTTTTATTAATGAAGGTTTGCAGCTGCTCCTGGGACTTGGCAACCGCCTGCAAAAGCTGGTGACGGGATTCATCTCGTGAAACGTACCCATGATAAATATCAAGTGGGAGTGATTAACAAGGGGTAGTTAATTCATGAGCGGGTTTTGTGTGTTGGCTGGGGAATAATTTGGTTTCTGGTGGCAGCAGAATGTATTATTTTTCCTCTCTCGTCTCCAGCCTCCTAAAGAATCTGCTGACCTGAGCTCGTAAAGCCGCAACTGTGGCAGCTTCTCACCTCGTTTACCAGCCAGTGTTGATCACAGAATCATAGAATCATGGAATGGTTTGGGTTGGAAAGGTCCCTAAAGACCATTCAGTTCTAAACACCTGCCAGGAGCAGGGACACCTCCCACTGGATCAGGGGGCTCCAAGCCCCATCCAGCCTGGCTTTGAACACCTCCAGGGATGGGGCAAGGGAGGTTTAGATTGGATTTTTAGGAAGAGGCTCTTCACCCAGCGGGTGGTGGAGCACTGGGACAGCTCTCCAGGGAAGAAGTCACAGCAGCATTCAGGAAGCCTTTGGCCAATGCCCTCAGTTACACAGTGTGAGTATTGGGAGTGTCTTGTGTAGGGATAGAAGTTGGACTCAATGATCCTTTTGAGTCCCTTCCAACTTGGGTAATTCTTTGATTCCCTGGGCAATCTGGGCCAGGGCCTCCTGACCCTCCCAAGAAAAATATTTCTTCCTAAGATCTCATCTCAGTCTCCCCTCTTGCAGCTGAAAACTATTCCCCCTCGTCCTGTCCCTGCACTCCCTGATCCAGAGCCCCTCCCCAGCTTTCCTGGAGCCCCTTTCAGTACTGGGAGCTGCTCTAAGGTCTTCCGAGTCTTCTCTTCTCCAGGCTGGACAACCCCAGCTCTCTCAGCCTATTCTCACACAGGAGCTGCTCCAGCTCTCGGATCATCTCCATGGCCTCCTCTGCACTTGCTCCAGCAGATCAGGTCCTTCCTGTGATCAGGACTCCAGAACTGGATGTGGGGCTGCAAGTGGGGTCTCACCAAAGCAGAGAAGAGGGGCAGAATCCTCTCACTCACCCAGCTGGTCCCACTGCTCTGGATGCAGCCCAGGGTATGCTTGGCAAAGCCCTGGAATGGAGAAGGAGCCAGTGAAGCCAGAAAAGCTGGAACATGTTCCAAGGAGGAGGAGAGAGAAGGGTTAAAACGAGGCAGGATTATTTTGCAGGTGAAGGCAGTGACAGTTATGGTGGGTAATCATCCTTCTCCATCTGGGCTGAAAAATTTGCTAATTGAGGTAGGACTCATTTCCTGTGGGAGAAATAGCCTCCCTGTTTTCAGGGCATTAACTCCCCCTTTTTGTGAGGGTCAGGGCCAGGTGTCTCTTTGGAAATGCTCCTCGCCTCATCCTGAGGCTGGTTTAGCTGAAATAGCGTCAACTATTTTCCTCCCGTGTTTATCCATCCCCAGCACTTTCCATCTCCACCTTGTTATAGGCTTGGCAGGGGAAAGAGGCGGGCGGGGGGTTGGGGGGGGTAGAAGGTAGGAAAGAAATGTTTCATTTCCATTTCCAAAGCTGGGTTTCGGCTCCTGAAGAGCAGGCGGCGCAGAACTGATGCTCACGGAGCCGCCTCTGACAGCTCCATGCCAGGAGGGAAACCTGTGCTTCCATTTCCAGCCCTGTCCCCCACGGGCATAGCGAGAGTTCACGGGGATCAGCGGGGAAAAGGAAAACAATTTGATCAAGGAGCCCTGGAGTCAGGCACATGGAGAAACCAGTCTGGTGGGGTTTTTCAGCTTTAATCAGTGTCAACTTGATTTTATTTTTAGAGAAGTGATGATATTAAAAATAAAAAGGAGGGGAGTGAGTAAAGCACCTACAGGTATTTGAGGCAGAAACCCCGTCAGCTGGTTCTCAACAAACAGCTCAAACCTTTTTAGAGCCAATTACATGAGAAGTGCGGGATGGGTGGAGTTGCAGGTGCCGTATTTTGCCCCCATACTGATCCACATCTGATTGTATTCCCCTATAAGGGGGGGCCACTGCATGCCATGACCAAGTGTGGCTCTGGGGGAAAAGTATCCCTGGGAAAGCTAATTTGCTGTGGGAACTGGGACTGGCAGTGGGGTGGGCAGTGGTGGTGGTCCCATCACCCCATGTTGATCTATTCAAACCATGGTGGTCCCATCCAACCCACGGTGGCCCCATCAGCCCATGGAGAACCCATTTCTCTCCTAAGCTGCCAGGGAGGATGGCAATTAGAGCCAATTATTGTGTTCTCGAGGAGCTGCCTCTGCGTTCTGTCGCTGCCCGTGGCCAGCATTAGGTATTTCTAAGATAGATTGAAGAGAATCCTGCAGCAGGCAGATATGAGGGTCATCTACCCTCCAGACAGGTCCTCTCCTAAACCTTAATTGCTAGAAACTGCTTTAAGACCTTAAGCCTGACGTTTTTATTGTCTGTCCCAAACTGCTTCTCCCTTCCGGCATCAACTGCCCTCTCTCACCCTCATCACCCATATAATTCTTTCCAAAACCACCCAAAATCATGTTCTCGCTGACACAGGCTGGTGGAAGTGAGCTGGAGTTCTGGGGAGACACATCCCTATTTATCGGCTGTGAGGGGAGCCTGGCTCCAAACATGTCCCTTGGGTTTTTGAGACTTTTTCATCTGTGCAGAGAAAGTCAGGAGAACCCGTGGGTGGCAGACGGTTGCCTGGAGAGGCGCTGCTCCCTTCATCTGCTCATGCTCAGCCCCAGAGTCTCCCTGTTAAAGATGATCATGTACATATACGTGTGACAGCCGTGTCCTGGGGGGCATCCAGCACGGCATCGCCCGCCGGGAGAGGGAGGGGATTGTCCCGCTCTGCGCTGCCCTGGGGTGGCCCCACCTTGAGCACTGGGGGCAGTTCTGGGCTCCGCAGCCTAAAAAGGATCTAAAGCTCCTGGAGAGCGTCCAGAGGAGGCCATGGGGTTGGGGAAGGGTCTGGAGGGGAAATGGTGTGAGGAGCGGCTGAAGTCACTGGGTCTGTTCAGCCTGGAGAGGAGGAGACTGAGGGGAGACCTCATCGCGCTCTGCCCCTTCCTCACACGGGGAGGAGGAGGAGCAGGTGCTGAGCTCTTCTCTCTGGACCCCAGGGCATGGCAGGAAGATACCAGGGGAGGGTTGGGTTGGACATTGGAAAAGGTTCCTCCCCAGAGGGTGTTGGAGCACTGGAACAGCTCCCAGGAAAGCAGTCACAGCCTGACAATATTCCAGCAGCCTTTGGCCAAGGCCCTCAGCCCCACGGTGTGACTGTTGGGGTGTCCTGTGCAGGGACGGGAGCTGGACTCGATGGTCCTTCTGGGTCCCTTCCTACCCAGGACAGTCCATGATTCCATGACCATCGTTTCTATATATGTAATTATTGTGATGAACTGAACTGCCCCGCTAAAGCAAACCTAGAATCAGTGTTGAGCAAAAGTGAAAGTTTCCTGCTTTCCATTCCAAAGAACTTGAAAACAATAGGGTTTTCAAACTTCTCTGACGTTTTCTTTTTCTTCCGAGTGAAAGGTAGTAGGAAAACAATAAAATAAGGCTTCCAGCCCAGACTCCAGCTGTCAAGAGAACTATTAGCCGTTTTTCAGTCTAGTCTCACTAAGGGCTTATTTTGCATCCCCAGCCAGGAAGGTGAGATGTAACCCTGATGTTGATGGTGCCGAGGCAGTCCTGTCTTTTAACATGCAGCTGCAGCCAGCAGCAGAGAGGTCAAGTCACACGATGCCATCTTCTCATCTGGCCTCACGTCTGGCAAAAACAATGAATTTCCATAATTTTACTCCAAGTGCGAATTTTACTCTGAGTGTGAAAAGGCATCTTTGTTGCAGAGATCACGCTGTTCTCGCAAAGACAATGAGTCTGTGCAGCATAATTGTGACCCCTGTGCTGGCAGAAATGCCAGCGTGGTTTAATGAAGAATACTAAGCAGGGGGGAAAGAAGCAAACGTTATTGCTTGCTTTCAAGCCCACGGAGGTGAGCTGCTCCTCTTGACAGAAGAATGGGTATGAAATTGGCCCATATAGCTCTTGTCCTACTCCAATTAATGAAAGATAATGGTCCACTTGTAATAAGCCACTTTTCTCTTGCTGCCTCCTGTAATCTCTTTGAGTTTTGTGGCATTGGTGGTAACACAGTCGTGTGAGTCCTGTGGCCAGGTCTGTGCTCAAAAGCAGGAGAGAGTCAACATGGCCACGGCTTCACGGTCATCCCAACGAGCTGACAGCAGTGCTGGCCATGTGTAGGCTCCTAAGTGGAGCCACAGGTGACTTAGTCTAATCTTCACAATCAACAGCTTGTTCATCCCAGCTCCGAGTGTCATGCTCTGGTAACCAGGCAGTTCTTGCTGCTCATCTAGAAATCCCAATCGAATGCCTTCATTATCACACAGCAGCGTTTCCTTTGTGGATAACAAGTCACACTGTGAGCATTAATGTAGCCTGCGTCGTATGGATTTGTGTTGTGGGATTGTCGTAAGCTCTGATTGAAGCTTTCCCAGTGATTAGTGTATTTATTCAGGTGTAAGAGATGCAGTCTCTGTTGTCTCATAAGATCTGAGTTTGCGGTGCATCTCCAAGGGGTGTTTATAGAGGCATCAAGTTGATAAGTTGCATGAGATCTCTGAATTCCTCTATCCCATCTTGCGCCCATCCCTGGCGTTGCCATGGTCTCACTGGAGTTTATACACAGGCTGCAAGGCAAAGCTAGACATCACCTGGGCTGTCAGCAGCCATCTAAAGGGGGTTGTGGTTAAACAGCATCCTCTCTGCACCGTGGAGATGCCTTCCAGCAAAGATGGGTGCAGGAGAAGGGGGAAAGGCGTGAGCGCAGCTTCCTGTCCACCCCAAACCAAGAAAGGACTCTGGTGACATGAGAAATGGTCTTTTCTTGTTCTGTTGAAGAAACAGCAGGACATTGGGTGCAGCAAGGGCTTCTGGGACTGTAGGAGTTGAGAGGCATAGTTGCTCCATCCTAGCTGAAACCCAGGATGCTTTCGCTCTTTGAGATCAGTTGCGATTCCTTGATGGGGATGAATGTGTAACTGGAGGAGAGGCTGGCGGCACCATCTATCAGTTCTACCAGCGCAAAATGATAGGAAGTGGCATCCTCCCACTGTCTGGCAGGCTCCCAGCCTCCTCCACTGCACACCTCATTAACCCCTTGAACTACTTCATCTGGATAGAGCTCGTCCTTAACGATGGCAGAGTGATATGAAGTTTCTACAGAGATTATTACCTACCCACTCCTTCTTCCTTCTGGAATTGCGATGGAGCGCATTTCCAAGACACCATGGGTTGCTAGGTCTGGGCAGATGGCTGCAAGATGAGGGAGAAGGGTGTCCATAAATAGGGTCCTGCCTGGTAAGTGTAATATTTCAAATTCTGCCTTTCCATCAGTGTTTCATAGAATCATAGAATCCTGGAATGGGTTGGGTTGGAAGGGTCCTCAAAGCGCATCCAGTCTCACCCCACCCTCACAGCAAAACTTTTCTCCCTAAGATGTCATCTCAGTCTCCCCTCTTGCAGCTGAAAACCATCCCCCCTCGTCCTGTCCCTGCACTCCCTGATCAAGGGTCCTCCCCAGCTTTCCTGGAGCCCCTTTCAGCACTGGGAGCTGCTCTAAGGTCTCCCCAGAGCCTTCTCTTCTCCAGGCTGAACAATCCCAGCTCTCTCAGCCTGGCCTCGTAGCAGAGGTTCTCCAGCCCTTGGGTCATCTCCGTGGCCTCCTCTGGACTCACTCCAACAGCTCCCTGTCCTTCCTGTGCTCAGGACTCCAGAACTGAACATAGGGCTCCAGGTGGGGGTGTCACAAGAATGGAGAGAGCTTCTCATCCACCAGGACCCTCAAGAGCTTCTCTTCATGGCTGCTCTGAAGTGACTACAACTTCTGGCCAGACTTCTGTATTTCAGCTCCAGGAGGGATTTTAGCTTTAACACCAGCAGGAGGAGGGTGCTCAGTCCTGCCTGAAAGTTGCGTAGCTGACATGTGGGTTAGAGAGAAAGCTGGGAGGTGCAATGAAATGGGCAAATCTTGGTGCTACAGTACAAATGTGTCTTCAGGCAAGATGAGAAAGGAGTTAAATTATCCCCATGGGTTGCTGGTGCTGTGGGCTATAAAACCTGCTTCTCCCTTACCTCCTAGTGGGCTTCATGCAGTATCTCAGAGGCAGTCCCTGACCCTGCAAGATGTGCCTGTGCATCTTCTTTCTTGCACTTGACTTTCTCACTTTCTTTGTTGCCGTGCACTTCAGCCACTCGCCATCAGTATTAGCCTCACGGCTGGACTTCGTCAAATGCTCCAGGTCCCATCTGAGAGATGCATGCCAATTGCAGCTCACTTGTCCACCGAGTCAAGTAATCTCTTCAAAGACTTCTAACAAGTTAATAAGGATTGATCTGCTTTTCATGAGATCATGTTGACTGTTCTTAATGAACCAGGGCATTTTCAAGCCTTTCCTTCCCCTTAAAAATTAGCTTCCAAATAAATACTCCTCTTCCATTCAATGGGCAGCTGGGTCTTTCTACATATCCCCAGCATGCATTAAGATCTTGACTGAATGACACAACCATGCATCCGTTATGGTGCTCACGTGTGTTGGTTTAATGGAGGGGGAAGGGGTTAAGTTAAGCAAAAGCTTTCACTTATCTTAAATAGAATAATAGAATGGTTTGGGTTGGAAGGGACCTCAAAACCCAGCCAGTCCCAACCCCTGCCATGGGCAGGGGCACCTCCCACTGGGTCAGGGGGCTCCAAGCGCCATCCAACCTGGCCTGGAACACCCCCAGGGATGGGGCAGCCACCACTGCTCTGGGCACCCTGGGCCAGGGCCTCCCCACCCTCACAGCAAAACATTTCTCCCTAAGATCTCATTTCAATCTCCTCTCTTTCAGCTCAAAACCGTTCCCCCTCATTCTGTCCCTTCACTCCCTGATCCAGAGCCCCTCCCCAGCTTTCCTGGAGCCCCTTTCAGTACTGGAAGCTGCTCTAAGGTCTCCCTGGAGCCTTCTCTTCTCCAGGCTGAACAACTCCAGCTCTCCCAGCCTGGCTTCGCACAGGAACTGCTCCAGCCCTCCGATCACCTTTGTGGCCTCCTCTGCACTCGCTCCAACAGCTCCAGGTTCTTCCTGTGCTGAGGACTCCAGAACTGGACCCAGGGCTCCAGGTGGGGTCTCCCCAGAGCGGAGCCGAGGGGCAGAATCCCCTCCCTGCCCTGCTGCTCCCACTGCTCTGGGTGCAGCCCAGGACACGGTTTGGCTTTCTGGGCTGTGAGCGCACGTTGCTGACTCATATTGAGCTCCTTATCCACCAAACCCTCAAATTCGTCTCTTCAGGGCTATTCCCAATCCATCCTCCACCCAGCCTATTCTTAGCTTTAATAACAACTAACTCTGTCATTGAGTGAGGTCTTGGGAAGCAGATTCAGGCCTGATTTTTCTGAAAGATTTCTGAGATCTAGGTGCTGTCTATTTGAAAACAGCCAGATCTTGCTTTCCTTCTGGAGGGCTGAACCTTGAATAATCTGTGTAACGATGGGAAAAGCATTTTGAGATGAGCACTCAGAGCAATGAAACTAATGACTTTTCTCACAAACCCCCCCACTGATGTCAGTAGCTTTCGTAATCCATCCCGCGGTCTGCAGCGACAGCAGGGAAGAGATGTCAGATAATGGGGTCTTGGAGAGATCACTGGTTCTTGTATAAATGTCCCAAACCCTCCACTCTCTGTTCCCTCTCGTACCTATTTTAAGGGCCATCCAGAAGACTGAAGTCCCGCTTTGTCATTGCTTCTCCTGTTGGTTAAATCCCTGGTGCGTGCGTTCCCGTCTGGTCCCTAATGCTTTGTGTCAGTTTTAAGTTCCCCTAAGCTTTTATTGACCATTTCTTGTGTTATCTGCACACTCCCTAACTCCTCTTCTCCTCTCCCTGGGGATCTGATCCTTGACTTAGGCAAATCCTCATCCTCTTCATTTGCGAACACAGATGCAAAAGTAAATATTGTAAGTGTCGGTGTCAGCTTCTTATCCTTCTCTGCCTCCAATTTCCCTCTGTCACTCTTATCTGCGCCGTATCCACTTATCTCCTGTGTATACATAATGGTCTTTACTGTTTTTGTACAAGCCAGGAGATTCTCCATCGTTAAACGTCTTTGCCGCTTTAATTACATGCCTTGTGTGTTTACCTTCCCGAACCCATGCCCCTTACTTCTAACACATCTCTACTTCTAAGCAGGTGAGTTTTCTGTATGCGTTGCTTTGATTAAAGGTAGGGACGCACCAAAATCCCACATTTTGAAAGCTCAAATCCTTGCACTGTTTGAAGTTGAACCTGAATTCTGCATCAAGCCAACGGTTTTGTCTCCACTTTGAATGCTGCTGTGACTCGTAGGGTGGTGCAGGAGCAGGGTGAAGAATACAGCACCATCGCAGCCCTCATAGTGATGCACTATATGAAATAAAGGATGCTTTTTATGTCTGCCTGTCTGGATTTTTCTGCCAGCGAGATGGAGAGAGCATTTCCTACAAAGAGAAGAGAGAAGAGCTGTGCAGGTGAAAGCTCCTGCTGAGTATGGCCACCAGCAGAAGTGGGAGCTGAACTACCCTTCCTGTTGTGATGCGAGCAACCTGATCGCGTTGAAGACGTCCCTGCTCACTGCAGGAGGGTTGGACTAGATGACCTTCATGGTCCCTTCTAACCCAATCCATTCTACAATTCTGTGTTTGTGAGGATGCATAAGTATTTTGGGAGAGGCTGTACCTAAGGAGGATGTGTAGTTTAAGCCAAAACATGAGCAGGAAACCCCTAAAAATGGTTTGGACCATCCAACTTCTTGGTGTGCTGTGGCCCTGGTGGTTGGTCCATCCTTTACGGCAGCATCAGACATCCACCCCAAGGCTCAGGATTTGTGGTCTGATCATCGCTGATGCTATAACCTGGTTACGAATCGACCTGCAAATGCCACACAATAGTGTTTATTACACAACTACTCCTATCAGGAGAACGTCGCGTTGCGTGATGTACAGCAATACTAAATGTTGGCGTAGCGTCACGGCTCTGCTTTTTGCAAGATGCAGCACTTTGTAATTTCAAGATCAATATGATGATGTGGTTTTGGAATTTTAATGAATAAACTACACTGGTGTTTGTTGTTTACCTGCTTTCTGATTTTTTAACAAGTGGCTCTAGTGTTAATTACGGAAATTCTGTAGTCACAGAAGGAGAGGGGAGGGTGGAGGGGGAAACCTGGATCCTTCATAACTCTCCAACTGGGCAATTATCTCCATGCTGTATGTGCTGCTTTTCTATAAATGTTGAAATGCAGTAATTACCACTAGAGCCAGCCGTGACATTTCGAAAGCAGATACATAACAAATAGGGATGCCATGGAGTCATTAAAATTCAGATATCAAAACAGCTCTCCCTATTCTTCTTTGTATGAATCCATCTCTTTGTTTCATAAGGAATTCAGTTGCCAATTAAATACCTTTTCTTTTCTTCTCTTTTTTTTAATGTTTTTTTCCCTTTCTCTTTTCCTTTTATAAATGGATTCTGATCTCCATGAAAGGAGCTGAATTGACAGTGCTGACAGTTGGTGCATTAGAAAAAACATGAGTGAGTTGAGTCCTTCCTAAGGAACCCAGCCAGCACCTCCTCAGCTTTGGAAACGGTGAGGTTGGATCCAAAATCTAGGGGAGGGAAGGACATTTTTCCCAGCAATTCTCCTTTTTTTCCTCCAAGCACCATTATTCTTCTCATCCTGTAAGGGAAAACATCTTTTAAGGTTGCTATAAATTTAGGAAGTCATTTTTGCCTGTCCCGCCAAGGCTCTGGTTTGATCGCCAACAGGAATAGCTCAATTATTTCCTCACTTGTTATTCGCACTGCGGTCTCAATCGCTGGCATCTGGCGGTTGTGGGTTGGTTTTTTTTTAACGAAGTTGTCTTGTTTACGAGTTTGACTCTTGGAAGACAGGATTTGATGCCTCCCAATCAGTCGCTAATGAAACGGAGGGATTGACAGCGTGGAATTGATCCTTCCTTTGTAATCCCGTAGCAGCAAGACATGTTTGTTTCGGAATCTGTCAAGGGGTTGTATGTAAACCAGGTGTGATGAGGAACCCGTGAGCTGAAAACAAGGAGAACAGCGGTTTCATAAACCTCACAAGGAGAAAAACCTGTAGGGTTTCTACGCTTCCTCTCTTCCAGTATCTGAGTGTCGGTCGTGTATTTTCCCATGGATGTCTTAGAGACAGCAGGATGGGTTTGTTCTGAGAGGCCATGGAGTAATCCCGATCATTAAGAACGGGTAAGCGCCGTGAGCCTAAGTAGTGATAATGAGGGGGCTTGAAGCAATCCGTGCTCCTAATGACCCTCAGCTTTTGTCTTTTATAGCCTTACTCCACATTTTCTAGGTATTTTGCCATAGCAAAGGTCGCCTTGTCATTTGGACAACACCCTGACCTCTCTATTTCAGAGTATTTATTGCATCCTCCCTCTAAAGAAGAATTCTGCTGAGACTGAAAGATTTCCTGTTGCGCTGCACTAACGGAGGAGCTGCATTAGCTCGTGCAGTCATAAGAGGCCTCAAGTCCATCCTTTGGCGTTCAAGTGAAGGACAACTTTGATTACCCTTCCATAAGCTCCTCTCTAGGAGCAAAGCCTTCAATGAGGCCCATTCAAGGAGAGCTCGTCTCAGGTTTATTCTTGAGCCCGATGCGTGTATGTTAAGGTGAATAAGAATTATATTCACTTCAAGGAGAGATGGGGCCCTTGTGTTGACTACATTATCATTTATACTAACAAAAAGAGCTTAAAATGTTAGCATATTCTTTTGAAAACGGAGCTTTGCATCCTATTAAGAGGAAGGCAACACAACCCGTGGCGCATTATATTTCCAAGCGCCTGTCAAGAAACGCTTACGGGCTGTCGCCTGCTTACTGAGCATCCAGCTATAGGAATAAATTGAGAATCGCTACCCATGTGCTGATCCCTAAACCGAGACACAGGAGATGGTATTCGATTAAAACAAAATTAAAGCAAATCTTGGATCTGTGTTCAGCAGAAACTCAGGGAACTGAGGGTTACAGGGAGTTGCGAAAGTTTGCTCACGAGTAGACCGTGAACAGACACTCATTCTCTAGCTTGGTTTTGGAGGGTGGGGGATTTCATAGAATCATGTAATCATTAAGGTTGGAAAAGACCTCTAAGATCATCCAGTGCAACCATCAGCCCAACCCCATTCTCCTACTAAACTGTGTCCCGAAGTGCCGTGGCCACGTTTTAAACACTACCAGGGATGGGCACTCCACCACTGCCCTGGGCAGCCTCTATCAGTGCCTCACCACTGTTTTGGTAAAGAAATCTTTCCCAATATCCAATCTAAGCCTCCCCTGGTGAAACTTGAGGCCTTTTTCTCTCATCCCATCATTTGTTACTAGGGAGCAGAGCCCAGCACCCACCTCCCCACACCCTCCTTCCCAGGAGCTGCAGAGAGCGAGGAGGTCTCCCCTCAGCCTCCTCTTCTCCAGACTAAACCCCCCCAGGGCCCTCAGCCGCTCCCACAACCCCTGTTCTCCAGCCCCTTCCCCAGCTCTGCTCCCTTCTCCGGACGCGCTCCAACCCCTCAACTTCTTTCTTCTACTGAGGGGCTCAAAACTGAACCCACAATTTGAGGTGCAGCCTCACCAGTGCCAGGTCCAGGGGCAATATCACTTCCCTGCTCCTGCTGGCCATCTCTCTCGGATAAGGTTCCGCCAGATTGCAGCTCTGTGGATTTTTGCGGGGTAATTTCTAGCCTGAGAGGAATAGAGAGGAAAACTTATTTTAGCCTCTCTGTGTTGGACCCTGATTTAAGGAGAGCACTTAAACGGCAAGATTGCACCCTGCTGGTATCAGGTGGTTGGTTTGGGTGCAAGGGAGTAAGCTGCAAGTCCTCAGTTCCAGGTGGATTAAACTTTGTGATATGTGGCTCTCTTGCACTGTGTCATCCGCTAAATTGGCCAAGAGTTGGTGCTTCCCCTTGCCTAAAGCTGCTCATCCCCCCCCCGAGCATGACAGTAAGTTCTACTTCCATCAGAGCAAGCAGAGTCTTTGTTTTAAGGAAAAAATGAGAGAAAACCCTAAATCCCAAACACAAAACCTCAAAAAGCCCTTCCTCGAGCAGGGCTTGTGAAGATAAGCTGCTGCTTGGCAATTTAGAATCATGGAATCATGAGGTTGGAAGAGACTTCTGAGATCACCGAGTCCAACCGAGAACTTACTGAATTTACTGACTTGAACTTTTAGCACCACCGATAGTCTTTCTGGAACCAAAATCCAGCTTGAGGGGAGGAAACAAGATCCTAAACTGGGCTGTAAGGGCTTGTGAAATGGGTGCAGAGTTGCTTCATCAGGCTGCTGAGTCTGATGCTTTGAGCGTTTTATAATTGCATCCTCCAGTTTGGAAGGAAATCACTTGCGTACCCTTCACGCTCTTTGCTGAGCTGCACAGGGAGGACGCGTGCAGCTTCTGTAGCAGCTCGAGCTCGTTGTTTGGGTGAGAGCAGATGTTTTCATTTGGGCAAGGGCTCAGCACAGCATCCTCTCCTGAGCTGGAAAACCAGAGAGAGTCTTTCAAAGACAACATTTCTATTTTTGTGAAGGCCACACAGCCAAAGGAGTGTGTGGCTGCCTGTGGATGAGTGTGTCACCAGCAACAGAGCTGGGCAAGGGGCTGGAGACCACGTCTTACAAGGAGCCGCTGAGGGAACTGGGGCTGTTTAGTGAGGTGGGTGCTGGTCTCTTCTCCCAAGTAACAAGGGACAGGATGAGAGGAAATGGCCTCAAGTTGAGTCAAGGTAGGTTTAGACTAAATATTAGGAAAAATTTCTTCTCTGAAAGGGTTCTCAGGCCCTGGCAGAGGCACCCAGGGAGGTGGTAGAGTCCCCATCTTTGCAGGGGTTTAAAAGATGGGTAGATGAGGTGCTCAGGGATCTGGTTTTGCAGTGGACAGGGACAGTTGGAACTGATGATCTCAAAGGTCTTTTCCAATCAAATGATTTTATGATTCCATGACCCGTAAATTGAGATGTTTGGTTCTTGTAAAGCATCATAGATTTGCTTTAGCCAGCAGAGCGGGGCTTGTGTACTTGACAAAGCAGTGAGCATGGTCACACCCTTCCAGAGCTCCATCACACATGAGCTGCAGGAGATTAGGCAAGAAATGACATCAGACAGGCTTTGCTAACAGGCTGGATGCATCTTTATTGGCATCTGTGTTATCTCAGTGCAAGTCCATGCACGCTGACACATGCTGCATCTGTCTCCAGGTAAAATGAAGATGTCTTGCCGTCCTTTCTCATCAACAGTGGTGCATCCAAGATCCCACTGATACACAGAGCACTCTTCCCTTCCCTGTCCACTTTGATTAATTTGGTGCCTCATCTCTGGAGGCTGTGAATTTGTCTTGGCTTCGCTCTTCCCCTTGACGCAGAAGTTTCTCCCCTCCTTTTAGCCACCATTAAGCTACAAAGCCCTACCCTATCTAGGCTGGTGTGACACTGTGAGACCAGCAGGAGATGATGTGCTAAGTCCCCATGCATTACAGAGCACAAAATCCAGCCACGAATCCTCTTTACAAGACTCCAGAAACCTCTGCTAACACCACTACACCGGCAAAAGCCCCGTGGCTTTCAGACACTTCAAACCCAGCAGTATCAGGAGGGCTTTGGGCTTGCACAAAGTACTTTCAGCTTTAACACAGAGGAGGGAATAAAAGCTCAGCAACAGCAAAGTCCGTTGGAAAGGTTCCTTGTGTGTGCAGTAAGATAATATATGGAAATGAGGACAGCACCGAGTTGCTGTAAGTTACAAGAACTTATCACTGCTCTCTGCTGTTGCACCACATTCCCGGGATTCGGTCTCGCCAAAGCAGCGTGAATAGATTTATTTTGTATTGTTAGACTGTCAAGCCACTGCAGAGCAACGACTTCCAAATGATAACTTCTCCAGCGTGCAGAAGTTGTGAATTACGTGCTTTTAGTCCCCGGCAAACAAACAGGGTGGGCTGACAGCTGCTCTGCAGGAACCTTCCTCCCGCTCCTTCTCTGTGCTCACCACTTGTGGTCAGCAGCTCAGGATTCACTCCCTCCTACCAAACCCCGTGAGGCTGTGATCGAGAATTATAACAATTTATTTCTAATGGCAAGGTGTGCCAGAGCAACTGAGCATCTAATCAAGGAGAAGAGGGGAGCACTTTCTTGCTGATCCCTGATGTGATGTTAGCTGGGCAAGTCTGGGTTGGTTGGCTTGGGCTGGAAGGAGTTGGGTTTGAGGAAGGAGAGGTGGCCTGGGCAAGGGGATCATAGAACTGTTTTGTTGGACAAGACCTTTGAGATCACCGAGTCCAACCGTACCTGTCCACTACTGAACCATCCCTGAGCACCTTGTCTGCCCATCTTTTAAATCCCTCCAGGATGGTGACTCCACCACCTCCCTGGGCAGCCCGAGACCCCTTTCAGTGAAGATTTTTTTCTTGATATCTAATCTGAACCTGCCCTGGTGCAACTTTAAGGTCATTTCCTCTCGTTCTAATGTGTTATGGTGTGACAGCTCCTTTCCTTCCCTGATGGATCAATGTCTCTCTTCTGGGGCTTTCACCTACATTGGTGTCCCAAGCAAAGGGGATTTGATTTTTTAGGGGATGTGGAGACCATCTAGCTCTGTCTGCCACAGCCAGGCTCCGTGGAGCTGGAAGATGTGTGGCTGTGGGTGGTATTTAACAATGCTATTGTCCATAGCTGTAGGTGACACCGTAAAAATGTACCCATCAAAGGGGTGTCCTGAGGTACACTGGGTGGTTCAGCCTTTGCACAGGCTACATTGGCATGGAGGTAACTCCTGTAAGAGTAGGAGGATGTGGAATAAAAGGGAAAGATTGAGAACTGGAGCCATGGAGATGAAACGCCAAGGAGACTGGGAGGAGAGCCCAAGCTTTCATTAGATCCTGAAAAGGTAAAAATAACGGCGGATCCCCCATGCTCATGGCTGAGTTGCATTTTTTTCCTTTCCCTTGACTCTGAATATCTCACAGGCTGAATGTTTGACAGGCTGAGAGACTTGGGGTTGTCCAGCCTGGAGAAGACAAAGATTCAGAGACCTTAGAGCAGCCTCCCAGTACTGAAAGGGGCTCCAGGAAAGTGGGGGAGGGGCTCTTGGTCAGGGAGTGCAGGGATGGGATGAGGGGAAGGGTTTTAAACTGAAAGAGCGGAGATTGAGATGAGATCTTAGGGAGAAATGTTTTGCTGTGAGGGTGGGGAGGCCCTGGCCCAGGGTGCCCAGAGCAGTGGTGGCTGCCCCATCCCTGGAGGTGTTCCAGGCCAGGTTGGATGGGGCTTGGAGCCCCCTGATGCAGTGGGAGGTGTCCCTGCCCATGGCAGGGGGTGGCACTGGATGGGCTTTGAGGTCCCTTCCAACCCAAACCATTCCAGGATTCTGTGAGCTAGAGAAGATTGTTTCTTCTTGTGGTGGATGTTGCCCGTGTCGGCCTGATCTACGTGGACCAGACTGTGTAAATATGGTTATTGGGTGGGAGTATAACTCCTCAGAAACTGGTTTTGCTGTGCCACTTGCCTTGTGGTGCGGAGGTACAGGCACTGGCGTGTGGATGCAGAGCCCTGGGCAGAATCATCCCAGCTGGGAAAATTTACTATGATTTTTTACTATTCAAGTAGTTTGAGACCGTATCAAGAAACTTCTTTGAAAAGGAAATAAATCCATAAATTATGGTGTAGTCTTTGCAGAAAGGCAAAAGAAACACAAGATTGTTTAAACGCATTATTTGCTGACCTTGACAGTTTACTTGTAATGTTATTTAAACATTTGGTTTTGCAGGGCCGTGTTCTTATTTATTTATTTCATAAGCTGCCAGCTTACAAATTGCAAAACTTTTGCAGTTCCTCTTATCTTCTGCAGAACCACTGAGATGGCAAAATATATTCTGTGTCTCAACAATCCGGTCTATATTTGCATGAGGAAATTGGAAAGCAAGTTGTTTTTCTTCGTTTGCATGACAATGCCCAGAGTGCAGTACAATTCGGCGTTTAATTTGTGGTAGTTAGCTCGTGAGAAGAATGGGCCCAGCAGTTTGGCTCAGTTTTGTTGCTGATGTTGTTGTCATCGTAATTAAAATTGATTTATAAGTAAAGGCGAAGAAATCTAAACTACCTGTTTATTCAGCATATTGTCAACGTGCAGAGCACAATAGTTGGGGTCATGGAGTTCAGATCTCCTACCAGGGATGCTGGAGGGTAGTTTTGCTGAATTAAGTTTTCAGGGTTGAGCTTCTAATTAGTCAAATATTTCCGAGTGGATGGTGGTGGGAAATGTCAGATGCGAGATCGGAGCAGGCGGCAGCAGCTGGACCTCCGCGGGCTTTGCAGAACCTGGTTGTGGTTCATGAACCCGGAGTCCACTGGGACATCCTTAGCAGGATGCACACACAGGTCTTGCAGCATAAAAATTACCTGCCAGGAGTGGCTCAATGCTTGACTTGTTGCATTAATTTGGCTCCAGCAGTACAGCTTTGCTGATAGCGGCTCGGGGCAGTTCGTAAGCACTTGATTGGATTGGGGAATGCCTTGAGTGCAGGGAAAACCTCTGAAATAAGGCTCCGGTGGAAGGCATCCCCTGCTGTTTGTTATTTTGTGTCATGCTGGTATTACTGAAGATAATTTAATCTTTCAGATGGGGTCTGAAAGTGTGAGCTATGAAGCTTGTACTCCCAGGTTTGGGTTTTTTCAGACAATGGAGAGAAAGAGGCAACCCCAGTGCATGCTTTGTCTCAGCTGAAAATAGGCATTCCAAGAAACTTGCCTGCTAAAAGTGCTCCTTGCTCTCTTTTGGCTGTAAAATAAATCTCAGGTGACTGATTCATCCTTCGGCGTCTGACTTGAGGTATCTGTCCTGCCTGCTTCAAACAACTTTGAAGCTTTTTGGTGCTTTTCAAGTATTTTAAAAGGAATTGAATGTCCTGCCTTTTGCTGTACGTCACTAGATTAATTCTTGAGCTGGAAGCAATCTGTTTCAAGTGAGGCAGCGCGGTCGTAATTACGAAGCTTTTGAGACAACAAGAAGTGTTTTGGACAACTGGTTTGGTCACGGAGGAGTTTTGAAAGGCAGATTTAGGCCGCTGCCAAATAGGCTTTGAAAATCCCACTATTTACTCTTCAGAATTTGCGGGAGCAGAGATTTTATGAGTAATCCCTGTACTTCTTCAGCACAAAGAAATATTAACATGAGATAGAGATCGTCTGAAAAATTAAAGTAGAAGGGTTGGAATGGATGGAGAAAACTGCATAGTAAATGGAAAACCATTTTACTTGCCCTCCACAAGCTCAGGCCAAGGTTGGAAAAAGGCTGAAGTGTTGGCCTTTTTTAAATACAGGGCACTGAGGAGGAGGGAGAGGCAATATGTGCACACACTCTTATTGAGGGTAGTTACCTTGAGTGTGGCTTTTTCCTTGAGTTCAGGTACTCAGGGTGTCATAGACTGAAAGTTACATTTTGGGGGATGAGGCTTATGATGCAAAAGATAGGATGTAGAGCAGCCTAGGAACAGAACACCCTTTCAGTGCTGGTTCTGGACTGAGGCTCAAGGATGCTGCTGTGAGGGCTTGTACAAAATATTAACAATCTGTCCTAAGAGTTCCCCTAAAGGAAGGGATTCCTCCAACCACAGTGCCATGAATACAAAGGCACATACTTTGGATTTGCATGAAAAAGCCACCAGTAATGATGATCTGTTGGAGCCAGTCTGAGGGCTGGAGCACCTTCTGTACAAGGCCAGGCTGAGAGAGCTGGGGTTGTTCAGCCTGGAGAGGAGAAGGCTCCAAGGAGACCTTAGAGCAGCTTCCAGTGCTGAAAGGGGCTCCAGGAAAGCTGGGGAGGGGCTCTGGATCAGGGAGTGCAGGGACAGGATGAGGGGGGATGGTTTTGAGCTGCAAGAGGGGAGACTGAGATGAGATCTTAGGGAGAAATGTTTTGCTGTGAGGGTGGGGAGGCCCTGGCCCAGGGTGCCCAGAGCAGTGGTGGCTGCCTCATCCCTGGAGGTGTTCCAGGCCAGGTTGGATGGGGCTTGGAGCCCCCTGATCCAGTGGGAGGTGTCCCTGCCCATGGCAGGGGTGGCACTGGATGGGCTTTTTCCATTCAACCCCAAAGCCAATTCTAAGTGTCTGTGATTCTGTGTGTCAGGAAGCCATGGCCACCTCTTCCCCTCCATCCCAAGGTGGGAGTGGGAGCTGGAGGGTGCTGCCCATCAGACCTGGCTCAAAAAGAGGAGCTCCCAGTGGAGGAAAACCAGCAGAAGAGCTGAAAGTTTTTGCATATCTATGTGCAACAAGCCATGTTTGCCATTTTTGATATTTCAGGAGAGACCTGACTTTATAAAGCATTCATGAGCTTGGCCTCCTGGTACACATTTTTTTTTCTCCTGGTTATTAGGAAATATTCAAATATTGCAAACAAATGTCAGTCCACAGAATATTCATGAAGGCTCCTGTTCAAGTCGGTCCCCCAAGTTGCTGCTGGCTGGAATACATCAAGCTAATGCTGATTACGTACATTTAGGATTGAATAAAGATATTTCACTACATAAGTGCAGAACTGCTTTTCTAGTTTGGAGACTCTGGGAGTTGAAAAGGCTGAGGTGAGTCCCAGTGCCTGAGAGCACTAATGGATGTTGTTTTTCTATGTGCTTGACCATTTCTTCATACCAAGGGTGAAATTAATTTCTTCTACCTCTGGCCATCTTAAATTCCTGTTGCAACATTTTATCTGGGCTCCTCTCTTGAGTCAAGAGCAGCAATTGCATCCTGAAACATGTTGCAAGCAAAGAAACGTGAGCCGTAGAGCAACGGAGGGGATTCTGGCCCTCTGCTCTTCTCTGGTGAGACCCCACCTGGAGCCCTGTGTGCAGTTCTGGAGAAGAAGCCTTTCTGCAGAAATGTTTTGCTGTGAGGGTGGGGAGGCCCTGGCCCAGGGTGCCCAGAGCAGTGGTGGCTGCCCCATCCCTGGGGGTGTTCCAGGCCAGGTTGGATGGGGCTTGGAGCCCCCTGATCCCGTGGGAGGGATCCCTGCCCATGGCAGGGGGTGGCACTGGATGGGCTTTGAGGTCCCTTCCAACCCCAAGCATTTCATTATTCTATGAAAAAGCCAACATTATGAAACCATGTGAAAATATCACTCAAAAACCAAACCAAACCAAAAAATTCCCCCACCCAAACAAACCATTTTAACTCTGATGCATTCTTTCATTTCAACACATGCGAACCATGTTACAACGATTCTGGCTTACTTTTCAAATAACATTTCATTCCAAAAGGAGAAAGCACAAGTTTCTGATGCAGAATTGCCAGAGGAGGATGTGCAAGCATTTCGAAAATGACCCTATAAATGCTTTCTGGTTTGGTCAAACTGGAAACAGTTTTGCAAATAAAACAAGAGCTTCAGCCAAAACAATGCTAAACGGTGAGAGATCTTTTGGACTATAAAAGAAAAAGGACAAGTTTAGCACAATCTGCTTTGGGGTCTGGATAATGTACAGCAGAGAGGTGAGAAAAAGGGATGACTTGGTGCCAGGAGAGCAATGTTAGGAAGATGAGTGTTTTGATCTGGCCATCAGAGATAAAACAAAACCCTGTAGCTGGAAGAGAGAGTCATAGAATCACAGAGTGGTTTGGGTTGGAAGGGACCTCGAAGCCCATCCAGCGCCACCCCCTGCCATGGGCAGGGACACCTCCCACTGGATCAGGGGGCTCCAAGCCCCATCCAACCTGGCCTGGAACACCTCCAGGGATGGGGCAGCCACCACTGCTCTGGGCACCCTGGGCCAGGGCCTCCCCACCCTCACAGCAAAACATTTCTCCCCAAATTCTCATCTCAGTCTCCCCTCTTTCAGCTGCAAACCCTTCCCCCTCATCCTATCTCTGCACTCTCTGGTCAGAAGCCCCTCCCCAGCTTTCCTGGAGCCCCTTTCAGTACTGGGAGTTGCTCTAAGGTCTCCCCAGAGCCTTCTCTTCTCCAGGCTGAATAACCCCAACTCTTTCAGCCTGTCCTCATAGCAGAGGTGCTCCAGCCCTTGGATCATCTCCGTGGTCTCCTCTCGACTCATTCTAACAGCTCCAGGTCCTTCCTTTGCTGAGGACTGTGGAGCTGGACACAGCTTCCAAACAAATTTGGGCTAGAAAGTAAGCAAACCTTTAATAGGGAAGTTAATTATCACTTGGCACGGTTTGCCAGGGGTTTTGAGTAGATTCTTTGGTCTTGACAAACTTTCAGTGGGTGCCAGATGTTCTGCTACCACCCAGGTCTTGTAGTTCAAGGGAAGCTCTCATGCTGTGGAGGACAGCAGTCAAAATAACTGATTACTGTGGTCCTGCAAACCTCAAAACCCCATGGACCCAATCTCAGGGAGTTTGCGGACATGTTCATCATAAGAGAGCTTTGCCATACCTTCCTGTAGCAACCACTTGCTTTTTAGTCACCCTCGTTAGCATGCGAGCCGCAGGGAGAAATAATTACATTTAATAGAAGCGGTGGGTTCCCAATGAAGATGTACGGTGCCTGTACACAGTGTGCTCCTAATGAACAAAAATGTCAGGCCAAAATAATAGATGAGAAGGCTTATGTTCTCGGAGGTGCGTTGTGTTATTAGCCTGCCTTCTCGTTAGGCTGCCTGGAGACATGGCGCCTCAGCCAGAGGCAGGTGGTGGATTGGAGAGACCGAGGAGTTGATTGAAAAGAAGGGAATCTCACGCTGCTGTGAAGAGATGCTAATTAAAGGGTTTAATCTAGGTTTGCTTAGTAAGCGTCCCGAGGACACGCTAGGAGTGTCTGGGAGGGAAAGATGATTTGTCCCCCTCAACTCAGTGGCTGTGAGGCCACACCTCAAGTGCCGGGTTCAGTTTTGGGCCCCTCACTCCAAGAAGGACCTTGAGGGGCTGGAGCGCGTCCGGAGAAGGGAGCGGAGCTGGGGAAGGGGCTGGAGAACAGGGGTTGTGGGAGTGGCTGAGGGCCCTGGGGGGGTTTAGTCTGGAGAAGAGTAGGCTGAGGGGAGACCTCCTCGCTCTCTGCAGCTCCTGGGAAGGAGGGTGTGGGGAGGTGGGTGCTGGGCTCTGCTCTCATGTAACAAGGGACAGGACGAGAGGAAATGTCCTCAAGTTGCACTCAGGGGGATAAACTGGATATTGGGAAAAATTTCTTCACTGACGGAGTGGTGAAGCCCTGGCACAGCTGCCCAGGGCAGTGGTGGAGTCCCCATCCCTGGAGGAGTTCAGAAAACATGTAGACATAGCACGTTGGACGTGGTTTAGTAGGCACCATAATGTTGGCCTCATGGTTGGACTGGATGAGCTTAGAGATCTTTTCCAACCTTAATGATTTTATGATTTGTTTGGTAACCACAGTTCCCGAGTGGAGATGGAGAGAGCAAACTCTCCTGGAGTTGGTGTGAGACCTTCAGATGGTGGGAAGGGATGACAGGTCTTCCCTGTCACACAGCCCACCTCCCCTTTTTATTGCCTTGGCGTCCCTTGGCCATGGGAGCTCTCTGGAGTCACCACTGGGAATGTGGGAAGCTCCGTGCTTTCTGTAAGGCTGATCTTCGCAGTCCCTGGGTTTCCTCCTGCTGCCCCAGCTCGTGATTCTGAAGTGCTTCCCATAATCGTCAGCTTGTGATCGTGTCTTGCTGAATTTTCATGAGCTGCTTTGCAAGCTGGTGTTCTTCAGCCAGTGCACCTACTCAGAATAAAACACAAGAGACCTTAAACCTTGCTCCTAATTTTTCTCTCCCTGTTAAAATTGCTGCGTAAGGGTATTTGAAGAAGTCATTGCCCCGATGGATATTATCACTTAATCTTTTTTCCTCTTAATAAAGGCTGGGCATGAAAGTCACTGGCTGAAAACAACCGTGTCGCGTGCTGCTGGTGTCTCACAACAGTATTTTTTACGATCGTAGCTCATAACCACAGGGAGAGGTCTCTGTGGAGGGAGTGAGAAGTAACTTTCTGTTTATAGCCATTTACCTTCCGCTGTAATGTATTTAAGAAGCAAAATTGCCACTTACACTTGCAGAGCAAATTGGCTTGGGCTCCGTAATAGGTTTCTAGCGTCTGTCTAGGAAAGGTCATCCTGGAGACTTCTGCACTCTGCACAACTTTGTCTTGATGGCCGGGAGGGAAATTGCGTGGCCCCAGGCTGTAATTTCTTCCATATGTGAAGACCTCAGCACCACCACGCTCGGGCTTACCAGGTTTCTCCATAGTCATCGCAACGTGGCTGGGATGCAGAGGTGTCCTTGGTGTCTCCTTGTGAGAGCAGGACCCCCCCTTCAACGTGAAAACTCCCAACTTGTGTCAGACAGAGACCTGGTGGATGGCATTTTTTCCCCCTCACTTCCTCCCCTGCTTCTTTGCAGAGGCATCAGCCTGCCGTGTCCTGCTGCAAAAAGGGCCCGTGTTCCATTTTAATGTTATTAGCCATCGCCTTGGCAACAAATATAGATGTTGTGTTTGCAGTAGCACTGCTTCACAGGTCCCTGAGGAGTCTTTACCCTTGAGTGCATTTAGTTGATAGCGAAACCAAAGCGAACGTAAAACAAGCAGGTTGGAAAAGAGGCAGTGGCCTTTTTTGCTCCAGTCGGGCTCCAGAAGTGCGAATTATCAGGTCGGGTAATGTAGCTGACTGCCATCCTGTGTGTAAATCTCACCCACTTATCTGTCCTCACAACTGTAATGCAAGCAGCATTGCCAGCTAGTAAAAGCCACTGTTGTGGCAAAGCTGGCAAAGCAATTACCTTATTAACTTAATCAAATAGCAGGAACTGTAATAACACAGCTCGGGGTGGGGTAAGTATTCCCACATTTATCAAAGCATCACTTTTAGGGAACAGGGTTTGTTTTCAGTGCACAAAGCAAAGCATCCTCTAAATCCAGAAATCCTCGCTCGCTGCTGAGTGACCTGGTGCGGGGATGAAGGTGCACCTTGGAAGAGAGACTAGAACATCCCTGAGAGCCATCAGACAAGGACAAGAAGGTGCTCGAAACCGGACTAGTGGATTAACCTTGAGAACAGGGACCGAATCGCGATGGCCGTAGCAGGAGTGCATGTGTTACCATATTAATTGGACAAGAAAAACCTTCCTCCAGTGGTCCTCTTCCTTGGGAGGGGGCACTCTGCTTGTGTTTCCCCCTTGTTACGATGCTGCTTTGCATTAAGGATCTTCCCAGCTGGAAATCTTACCAGTTCCTTGCCGAGTTTTACCCTTGTCCTGTACTGCCTACGTAAATGAAGACTTGGTGAAGCAAAAATTGCCATTCCCTTTAATTTCCATCATTTCCCATGCAGGGATGCCCTGATTTCATCTGCCCTTCTCAGCCCAAACGACAGCCAAAGTGCATTTCCCAAAGCATGCACTGGCAAACCACAGGATGCAGCTTCTTTTAGATGTTTTCTTCCATCAATCCATCATTCATAGCACAATAAAAAGATATCCCTGGTCCTTTGGAGCCCATTGCATCATTAAACTTGAGCATGATGAAGTCTGTGCAGCCAAAGGCTGCAAAGAGGAGCTTCATGGATGGTGCCAGCAAAGCATTGAGGAAATGCCCTTGTCACTGGCCAGAGGAACGAGTGTTGCGCCAAAGGTTCGCTAATGAACCTTGCTAAAAGGATGCCTGGGGCTCATTATAGGGGAAGTAAAACTTGAAGGTCATAGTGGCGTGGAATGATGTTTTCGGGCTTAGGAAAGAAAAGAAATAAAATCTATTGGAATTGTCTTTCGTCTGTTTGGGATTCTGGGCACGGCAGGCTCAGAGGGCAAACTTCTCATAGGAGGCATGTTTGTGATACTCCACCACAGCGGAATCTTAATGGAGATGATGTTTGTTCCCCCTGGCAGATCTGCCCTATCTGTATTATATTTTTCAAACAAACAACCTAATGAATTTTTCCCATTTATTTCAGTTAAACTTTCCTTATCGCAATCTTAAAGCCTACGCGGTGTTTTTGCAGTGAGAGCAGCGCTGCCTTCCCCCTTCTAACGCGGCACAAGATTAGAAACTGGTGCTGAGCTGGGAACCACAGGATCGGAGTGGTTTGGGTTGGAAGAGACCTCAAAGCCCATCCAGTCCCACCCCCTGCCGTGGGCAGGGACACCTCCCACTGGATCAGGGGGTTCCAAGCCCCATCCAACCTGGCCTGGAACACCTCCAGGGATGGGGCAGCCACCACTGCTCTGGGCACCCTGGGCCAGGGCCTCCCCACCCTCACAGCAAAACATTTCTGCCTACGATCTCATCTCAGTCTCCCCTCTTCCAGCTCAAAGCCATTCCCCCTCGTCCTGTCCCTGCCCTCCCTGATCCAGAGCCCCTCCCCAGCTTTCCTGGAGCCCCTTTCAGCACTGGGAGCTGCTCTAAGGTCTCCCCAGAGCCTTCTCCTCTCCAGGCTGAACAAGCCCAGCTCTCCCAGCCTGGCCTTGTATGGGAGGTGTTGTAGCCAGGTATCTTTTATTTTCTTTAGCTGCAGAGCAGAGGGGTTATTTCCCTTCACCCAGCCTGTTTGTCTGTCTTGCTTTGTTGTTGTTGCTGTGGGGCTTTTTCTTCTTTCTTTTTCTCTCCTTACCAGTGATTCCATCCTCCCTTGTCAGGTTTGGTTGGGATTCACCAAGAAATTCAGAAGTACTTAGGGGACACTGAATGATGGACCAACAGGGCTGTCAAAACAGCCTAAGAAAAAGAGGCTGAAACTAAAGCTAATAATTAGTGAAGTCAAGAAGAAGGAAAGAGGCTGGAATACTTTCCAGCTGCTCAACATAGTCGGTATCATGAAGATGATCCAGCACCTGGAGTAGAGACTTAGAAAACGAGCTGAGAAGTCTTCTGCTGAAAACCTTGAGACAAAGTTTGACATTATTTTCATCATATGCCAAAGATTTTTTTTGGGGGGGGAAAAGGCAGAATATTCCCCTAGAAAATACTTTGACTGATGTACCTTGAGAGCTGTCATTCAGATGTACCATACCTTCATTTTCCCGTCTACACAGCTCTTCATTGCTGGCTTCTCTCCCCTGCAACGCACAGGCTGTCGATGCTGTTAGGGAGGCAACGCAGAGGCGAAGGGAGCCCCGCATCTCCCAGTGATTTGCAGAATGATGTGTGAGACTGACAAGGACATTCCTGAGGATGCTTAAAAGGAAAGGGGGTTTTGTATCAGATATTTTTCCGCCAATCGATCATGTTCTGAAAAGTGAGGGAATATTAGACAGCCAAAGGCAATACAGGTTGTTACATCCCCTGAATCTCAGGTTTCTAAAGACCTTTGGAGTCTGCAGTGGGTCTGATCAACACCTCTTCCAGCAGATTTCATTTTTACCTGGTTGAGCATCTCCTGCTATGTGTGGATGGATGGCAAAAGGATGCTGTCTTTACAAGTATTTAAGGTTAAAGGAATCAGAGTCATGGAATGGTCTGGGTTGGAAGGGACCTGGTTCCTGTGAGCTCCAGATGCAAACACCAAATTCTTGGCAAAGTTTGGCCAGAGGAGCTGCCCCTGCTGTTGGGGCGCTGCACGGCTCTCGCTGGTGATGGACACGTTGGAGTAGGTGAGGAGTGTGATGGAGTGCCTGTACACTTGACCCCCGTGTTTGTAAATGTGTATCTACATGCAGGAGAATGGTCTCAAGCTGGTCAAAACACAATTATTTCATTTTCCTCCTCATTCAGGCTTGTTGTTGTTTAGGAATAAATTGCTGCTGCTGCTGCTGATTTACAAGAGCAGGAACGACGGCATGAAATGGGCTCAGTGAAGTGATTTTGAATTTCCACTACAATTACTCTTCTCTTCAACCATATGATTCCCTTTTTCTCGCCTGCACCAGCCAGGTCTCGGTTTTGTTTTGCTCGCTGCCGTGCGCGGCTGCCCTGGGAGGTTTGCCTGCCCTTGCTGTGCAGCGAACCCTGGGGCTGAGCACGCAGAAACAAACCTGAAGTGCTAAATTGCACTTTAATAAAGGAAGCTGGCAGAGAAGGTGTGTCCCAAAATCCCAGTGCGCTGGCACCAAGGGATGTTGATGCTCTGGCTTTGGTAGTGAAGTCAAGAAAACCCTGGATCTGTGTATACCTGTGCTGTGTACGACTACTAACTACCGGGTAAAGGCTTTCTCTTCCTTGTAGCTCAGTTTGTCTGCTGTTGAGCTCTGGATGAGGTCTGCTGGCTCCTGACTGAACTCCTCAACAAGCCCACGTGCTGCCCTTAGTGATCCGAGGAGGAGGTTTTCCAAGTTCAGACAGATGAGTGAGGCTTTGTGTGTCACTATTACATCTATTTATTGCCCAAAGTGCAACTTAGTTATTAGAAAGGGCCTGTAGGCTTGGTGGAAGTTCATCTTCTGGTGTCTTTTGTGGTCGTCTCTGACTCATTCAGCTTCCCCGGGGTCACATCTGTAAATGGGCTACAAATCCCCTGTTCGGGTTGGGAATACTCTATGGGTACCTGTATTACTCAGCGTGAAGGATCAATTTAAGTGAGCAGCAAAATGATTTGGAGGAATTCAGCTTTATCTGCTGTTTCTTGGCTTTACTTGGTGTTGGAGAAAAACCGTGCGAGTGTGACCTTCAGGCTGCGTTTGTCCCTTTGCATCACTGAAGTCGTCCCTTCTCCTTAACCAGTGTGTGCAGGAGCTCTGAGCTCAAAGCCATCGTGCTGACCCTTGCCAAAAACTGGGATTTTTGGATGGTGCTGCTAATTTAGAGTTATTTTCCCCATCTTGTCAAATGCATCCTGGGCTGCACCCAGAGCAGTGGGAGCAGCAGGGCAGGGAGCCCTGGGTCCAGTTCTGGAGTCCTGAGCACAGGAAGGACCTGGACCTTAGAGCAGCCTCCCATTACTGAAAAGGACTCCAGGAAAGCTGGGGAGGGGCTCTTGGTCAGGGAGTGCAGGGATGGGATGAGGGGGAACAGTTTTGAGCTGCAAGAGGGGAGAATGGAGATGAGATGTTGGGCAGAAATGTTTTGCTGTGAGGGTGGGGAGGCCCTGGCCCAGGTTGCCCAGAGCAGTGGTGGCTGCCCCATCCCTGGAGGTGTTCCAGGCCAGGTTGGATGGGGCTTGGAGCCCCCTGACCCAGTGGGAGGTGTCCCTGCCCATGGCAGGGGGTGGCACTGGATGGGCTTTGAGATCCCTTCCAACCCAAACCATCCCATGAGGGGGGCTGGGTGGGCTTTAAGGCTACTTCCCACCCAAACCATTCTGTGAGTCTATGATTCTATGATCTTGCTTTGGTTTATGAAAGGTATGAGCTGGGGACTCAGAAGTTATTAACAAAAATCTGAGCTCTGGTAACATACTGCTAATACAAAACATCGCCAGCTACGCTGAGCTCTAAATAGTGTAATAAATGTGAACATCTTGGGTAATGTGATTTATTATTGGCAACATGAATAGGAAAATAATAAAACAATATAATGATTCTGCAAGAAAAATGAGGTTTTTTATTATTATTCATACTTCGAAACTTGTTTACACGGCAGGAATGAGGTCAGACTCTTAAACAGAGCTGTTGATGCCAGATCCTCAACTTTGTGCATATCAGGAGATGTAATCCCCTTTCCCCCAAGTTCATTTGCGTTGGGAATTAGGCTCCCCAATTTCATTATCGCTAATAGACCTTGCCTGTTTCCAAGTGGCGCAGTCTATAGCAATGCTGAGTTGGTAGCTGAAACTACAGAGCTTGGTGGGCAAAGCGTTTTTTCCACGCCTGGCAAAGGGAGTGCTGGGTGTTTGCAAGTGGGATTCATCGGTTTAGCTTGATGGGGCAGAAGTTCAGGATGGGGTTTGGGATGGGGAGAGCTGCAGGTCTGAAAAAAGGGGTATCCAAAATGTTGTAGTGCTTGAAATGGTTTTGCTGAGAGGGAAACTGAGGCACAAAGAGTTGATGCAGCTGATCTGGCACAGGGCTGTCAACAGGGCCCTGGGCTCCACCCAGGGACGTTCAATCAGGAGGCACAGCCTGGCATAGGTGTCAGTGGGGCAGGGCTGTTGATGCTGACCCACTTTTTCTTTTCTTACCTTGGCCAATTTCCTAACAGCCTCCTGCTTTCCCAGGGATAAATGAACCCATTGCCTTCCCTCTGTAGTGACTGGTGCCTCCTGCAACTTCTCAAATTTAGGACAAGAGGAAACAGCCTCAGGTTGCACCAGGGGAGGTTTAGGTTGGATGTTGGGAACAGTTTCTTTACTGACGGAGTGGTGAAGCCCTGGCAGAGGCTGCCCAGGGCAGGGATGGAGTCTCCATCCATGGAGGGGTTCAAAACTCACGTAGAGGTGGCACTTGGGGACAGGGTTGAGTCGGCACGATGGGGCTGGGCTGACAGTTGGACTGGATGAGCTTTTCCAATCTTAATGATTCTATGAAAAAAAGCTCCATCCATCTTTTTATTTTGCATCCCATTCTTGTCCAGCACGGCAGCAGTGAATGGAGACAGGGCTAAGGACATTTATTTTTCTCTATTTTCCATCAGCCCAGCTGCACTCCAGACCAATTGGATTTTCCGTTACTATGGCAGGTTACGATCCTTCGGTTACTTTTCCTGTAATTTTCATGTTTGCCTCTTAATATTTCTTATGAGATTGAAAGCTCTGGATAAGAGGTAGGAAGCTTTTGCTCAGCATGTTATAGAGGAACTGCCTGAATTTGAATGAGGAGGGTTGAGATGCTGGGGCTGGTGTCTGCTCTGAGGCGCTGCAGATGAAGGGAGATGATGGAGCTGAGCACGGGGAGGCTGGAGCCCACGAAGCAGCATCTACAAAAAAGCATTTCTTAAAGCCCAGCAGTGCTAAATCTTTGCAGCTTTGTAATGACAGCTTCTGCTGTCATCAACACCTCTCGTGTTTTTCAGTAAGGTAATTCTTTTAGATGCTTCATATAAAGATAGATTTTTATAGAGAGGGCTTTTTTATTTATATAATATGTATCTATCTATATTGTCAGCTGGAATTACAAACACCATCAAGCACATCTCTGGCTTCTCTGTGTTCAGCTTGAATGGGTTTGTGCTGCAGGTGTGAGAACAGGAATGAGCTAAACCCCGTTTCCCCTCCACATGTAGGCAGACTCACCTCTGTTTGAAAGGCTGTGGGATACTGCTGATATCCATGGAATTTGGGGCAATTCCTGAATGCTTTGGTAGAGAGCACGTGTAATCGAGTATTTATGACACCTTGTTTTCCTCCGTATGAAAAAACCCCCAGCACTCAGGGGTTTTTTCTCAAATAACTTTAGGTGGAGACTGCCAGCTGCCCTGCCTGCTTCCCTCTAGAAAACAGGGCGTTGTGGACTCGACGTTATCCAACAGCTGGATAATTAGATTGGACATTAGGAAGAAATTCTTTGTGATGAGGGTGGGGAGGCCCTGGCCCAGGGTGCCCAGAGCAGTGGTGGCTGCCCCATCCCTGGAGGTGCTCAAGGCCAGGTTGGATGGGGCTTGGAGCCCCCTGACCCAGTGGGAGGTGTCCCTGCCCATGGCAGGGGGTGGCACTGAGGTCCCTTGCGACCCAAACGATTCCATTCTATGATTCTGTGATTTTATGATCTTACTTAAATGTAATTAAATGCTGCCAATGCCACTGAGATACACCCACCCCTGTGCCATTTCACAGCAACATTTTCCTTAACCAGAGAGACCAAGCCGGGAGGGATTTGATGTTGTTCCGCAGGATCTCTCTGCCCTGGGACACAGATACTGTGTTTGGGTGTAGTCACTTTCATTAGCTCCCTGCTTTACAGCACTCATCAGTCTCTTTCCCCTGCCAGAAATGTGCTGAAGAATATTCAGGCCTCCTTTGGCAAGCGCCAGAGATAAGTGGATAATAAAACACACCTTGAAAATATTCTCCATCCTATTATTAGCCACATTCTTATTATACTTGCAAAGAAAAAAGATTCCAGTTATAAAGCCGAACGCTTTTCTATATTGTCAGTCCGTTGTGTCCAGACACTTGCAAGGAAGGTCTTCCAACAATATTCCCACTATTGTTTGTTGATTGACTCCATTAATCAGTTGTTCAGAGCCTCAGCGATGTATTTCCATGAGCGTGCGCCGTTTAAATCCCCCTCCCTCCCGCAGCCTCCTTTTATGCTCCCAGGGAACTTGGAAAATGCCTAAACCACTGCTTCAGCAGGAATGAGAGGAGACAGATCTGCAAAGATACCTGCTCTCCTTTTAGAGAGAACAAAAGCTCCCTGGAATAGCAGCTGTTATTTACTCATCTCTCATCAGCAGATTTGACCTAATTTTGGTCTCCCCTAGCCGTTGCTTCAGACACCTGGTTGCAGCATCACCAGCAGATCTGACACCCTTGTAGTGGCTGGTTTGATTTGATGGGGAGGGGCAGGGAGACAGGCAGCTCCTGGAAAAGCTGGGCTGCTGCGATTGCAGTGCGGCTGCAGCTTGGGCTGAACCAGCTTTGCAGAACAGACCCCACCGATCCAGCCTTCGGGAAGCCCACGGGCGGCTTTTCTTTAGCGAGCGCTGTGCGTCAGACGCGGCGCGTGGCACACGTGCGGCCGTCTGGGTACCAGTGACTGCATCGGCTTTTGCCATGATGTTGGTGAAGGGTTTAGAGGGGAAGCTGGGTGAGGAGTGGCTGAACTCACTGGGTCTGCTCAGCCTGGAGAGGAGACTGAGGGGAGACCTCATCGCGCTCTGCCCCTTCCTCACATGGGGAGGAGGAGGAGCAGGTGCTGAGCTCTTCTCTCTGGACCCCAGGGCATGGCAGGAAGATGCCAGGAGAGGGTTGGGTTGGACATTGGGAAAAGGTTCCTCCCCAGAGGGTGCTGGAGCACTGGAACAGCTCCCAGGGAAGCAGTCACAGCCTGACAATATTCCAGCAGCCTTTGGCCAAGGCCCTCAGCCCCACGGTGTGAATGTTGGGGTGTCCTGTGCAGGGACAGGAGCTGGACTCGATGGTCCTTGTGGGTCCCTCCCAGCTCAGGACATTCTGTGATTCTACGATTCTGCCACCAAGTATCCTGCTCCCCTGGTTTAGGGAGGGAGTTATCAGCCTCACCTTTCACTTGGCCATTTCTCAGAAATCCCATTTAGCACTGGGAAGGGTTCCTAGTGCGGTGCTGGAAACCCACAGGAGGGGAAGAAGAAAAATCCCTCCAAGTGTCTGCACGGCCACAGAACCCCGTGGTGACGCAAGAGCTTTGCAGAAAGCCACGGCAGTGGCTCTGGCTGAAATCTTGTGTCACTGATGGCTCGATGATCCCTGTGGGTCCCTTCCAACTCACGACATCCTGTGTTTCTATGATTCTGTCAAGCTCAGTTTGTCTCAGGTGATGGCACCTTGCTGGCCATCACCTCTTATCCATATGCCCAGGCTGATAAAGAGCTGGGTGCCTGCTGGTGAGCACCTACATTGCTTTTCCATCAGCTCACGTGGTAGGAGCTATTAATTTAACCTCAGAAGCTGCCCAGCTCTCCCCAGCGCTGACCAGATGAATGCAGCCACAGATTTGTTATGGCTTTCCATTTAGAATAGCCCACAGCCCTCCTGTGCCGGCGAGGGGGCAGTGGGGCAGGGAGATGCACTCATGAGAAATGCGAGGCCCTGAAATTCATTTTTCAAAGATGGCAAGGAAAGCCAATGATTTATCTGCTGTCACCCTGGCCCGAGCAAACCTTCCCCACCAGGTGAGCAGCACAGGAAGGGCAGCTCACCAAACCTGCAAAATACAGTGAAGCCCTGTCAGGTTTCCTCACCTACAGCTGACTTTTATTTTGAGCCCTGAAAGCAATTAACAGCACTGACTTGAAAAAGTGTAACGAACCTCTCTCCCACACAGTCTCTCGGGTCTGTTAGGCGACTTCTCTACCTGTTCACCTCATATGTTCTCACGCTGGTGGGTCTCTCTGTCACCTCTGATTTATTGCCTTCAGAGTGGGACCTCCATCCCCAGGGCTCAGCCTCTCTGAAGTGGCTTTGGAGAGACCCGGGAAAGACCCGATATCTAGGGTAGAATGTTTGGAAGTACTGGGTCCCGTTGGACTCCCTCGAGGTGCTTATCCATCCTTAAGGCAATATTCTCCGTGAGTACTTAGTCACAAACGCTTCTGGCAGGTATTTAATAGAATCATGGAATGATTTGGGTTGGAAGGGACCTTAAAGCCCATCCAGTTCCAACCCCACGCCGAGATTTTAGGAAGAAACGTTTTGCTGGTTTGCTCACAGCTTGAGAGGCGCTAAAAGGTCCATAGCACTGCATGCACTTAAATCTTGCAGTGGAAGGAAGTCCAGCCTTGTTGGAAGCTTGAGTCTTGTTAGATCTGCAGAGGTTGTGCTAATGGTGTGCACAGTGCAGGGCACGTCCTCCTCTCCCTCCAGCAGCACTGAAGGGTTTTGCAGGCTGCCCTCAGGCTCCATGTGTAAGGGAGGTGAGCCGCATCTGGGAGGAGGTTGATACAACTAATGCACAGTGTTTCTGTCCGGTGGTGTCGAGAAGTGGAGCCTTAAAGTGTGGCTATGCTTCCGTCTCATCATAACGTTGAATTATGGGGAGGTGCAGGGTGTTTGGAGGTCGTGGGCAATGTACTGGATTTTTAAACTTAAAGATCTTTCTCAGTTGTCCCCCTGTGCTGGAATTAAGGCCTGACACCCAGTGTCTGGCTGTTCCAGGTTGGTTTCTATCCTGTTAGCTCTGTGTTCTTAGAGCAATGCTGATAGACCAGCTGAGTATTGAGTCAAAAAATACATAAATAGCTAGCCCACACCCAAATAAACTAGGAGTATTTACTCCCACACCATTATTGCTTTCTAATAACGTTGCAAAGAAGCCCTGCCACCCCTCGGGTCACTCCTTGTGGACAGAGATCACTCCTTCTTCAGGCAGGCTGGATGAGAGCTGCACGTGCCAGGGCTGTGGTCCTCACTGGGTCATCCCTGGTCAACAGCTTAGCTGGGAAATCAATCAGCAACTCGAGCTGCTGTCAAACAGGGCCGATAATCTCCTATCTCTGTTGTATCTTGCAAATAATGGGAATTTTTATACATACGCAGTTGGGTTTTTTCAACCAAAAATGGGCAAGTTATCATCTGCCAGTGCATGGTTTGTAGGAACCTTTTCCAGAAGATTGAACCTGGTGGCTATGGGCTGTGGTCAAATTTTAGATTTTTAACTCCATTGTTTTTCCCTAAATCACCTTTTTGGGGACAGTTTCAGATGGCTGAGTTGTTCTTGTCCTCCTGCCTTGAATTCCCCTGGTTTCTTACTGCTCATCGTTAAAGACCCACTGTGCTCTACACCAGAATCAATGCAGTTCAGGACTAGGTAAATGAATCCTGTAGATAGTCGATTATAAGCACTTTGGGACCCTTCTGTGTGTAAAGAAGTTATATAAATGCAAGCAGTTATCTTGTCATTTAGATAGCAAGATGAATAGGCTATTTAGAAGTACCCAATAGGTACGAGTAGTTATTGCTATTGAAAACCTCCCACCTGATGCTTGGTTTAATTATCAAAATTATTTCAGAAGCAAGTTCCTCAAGACCTCCTTTCTTCCTCTGCAAAGGCAGCACAACCTGGAATTGAGTTGTGCTGTTCCAGCTGAATGCCAGAAATCTTGCTCCTCAATATCGTTACGACATCTGCTGAGAGGCCGTCCTGGTGGTACGTAAGGGGAACAGCCAGCTGTGCGTCGTGTTTGCCCAGATTTAATGGAAATTATAGCTATGAGACCTGATTCTCTCTGGTTTCCCCTTTTCTACTTGCATTGGGTGGAAAGCCTGTGCTGTAGGTTGGGTTTCCGAAGCTTATTTAGGGTCTTCATGACCCAAATCCATCAAAGATCTCGAACAGCCCTGCGATTGCAGAAGGAGCTTAACAGACTTAAGAGGTGGCCTGTGCAAACCTCATGAAGATCAACAAGGCCCAGGGCAAGGTCTTGCACCATGGTCAGGGCAATCCCAAGCACAATTACAGACTGGGCAGCAAATGCATTGGGAGAAACCCTGAGGAGAAGGACTTGGGGTGCTGGGGGATGAGAAGCTCCACAGGAGCCGGCAACGTGCGCTGACAGCCCAGAAACCACCCGAGACCTGGGCTGCACCCAGAGCAGTGGGAGCAGCAGGGCAGGGAGGGGATTCTGCCCCTCGGCTCCGCTCTGGGGAGACCCCACCTGGAGCCCTGGGTCCAGTTCTGGAATCCCCAACATAAGAAGGAGATGGAACTGTTGGAGGGAGTCCAGAGGAGGCCACAGAAATGATCTGAGGGCTGGAGCACCTCACATACGAGGACAGGCTGGGAGAGCTGGGGCTGTTCAGCCTGGAGAGGAGAAGGCTCTGGGAAGACCTTAAAGCAGCCTCCAGTGCTGAAAGGGGCTCCAGGAAAGCTGGGGAGGGGCTCTGGATCAGGGGGTGCAGGGATGGGATGAGGGGAGTGGTTTTAAACTGAAAGAGGGGGAATTGAGATGAGATCTTGGGCAGAAATGTTTTGCTGTGAGGGTGGGGAGGCCCTGGCCCAGGTTGCCCAGAGCAGTGGTGGCTGCCCCATCCCTGGAGGTGTTCCAGGCCACGTTGGATGGGGCTTGGAGCCCCCTGATGCAGTGGGACGTGTCCCTGCCCATGGCAGGAGAACTGAATGGACTTTGAGGTCCCCTCTGACCCAAGCCATTTCTTCTGTGATTCTGTGATAATGAGGTGTGTGAGGTACTTGCTTCTTTATTAACACTCAGATCACTTTTATTAATGCACCAGCGATAGGGCTAGGGCTTCAGGAGAGGGGATTGGTTTTAGATAAAAGCAAGGCCATATTTTACTCTGAGAAGAAACACAAACCACTGCGCGCCTCGTGATAAATCATGTGCTCAACATCACCGCAGCTGTGATTGAAATTAATGGGAATTGCAAGGCGAAATTCCCTGTAATCTCTTGCAAATCTCGTCTGGAGTTTGTGCTCTCAACCGCCCGCTTTGTGCGTTGCTGTGTTAAGCCCGTGCTCCCCCGCTCGTTCCTCATGTAAAAAGGGCCCTCCAGCAGGCTGTAAACTTTACGACGTGATGGAACAAACCGGAGCTAAAATGTAAGCGTTCTGTCATCACCGAATGCAGCCACTTCAGGGGCTCAGCGGGGACGAAAGGGAAGGAGCGCAAAAGCAGCGAGGTCTTCAGTCACTTACAAAATATGCAGAGCGGGTTCGGAGCGAGGTAGTAACCTCGGAGTTGCTCTCCCGACTCAAATAACCCAAATGCTCGAGGTGCTGGGTTGTAGCTTATCGGGAACGAAGCTCCTTGGTGGGCTGGTGCGCTGGAGTCAGCGCGGCGCCTTAATGAAGCATTATTTCATCCGGCACTGCTTGCAGAGCCTCCCGGTTGCACGTGACACAACACAGCGTCTATCCAGTCAGAGGAGAGGGGGGTTTCCTCCCCTTTTTCTCCTTTTTTTACCTTTCAGGAAGGTGCCTTCTTTGCAGGTAACAAATCGATGGCAGGTGGAGAATCGCCAGATCCTGCCATGCCCATGGCTGCTGTAAAACATTTAAGACATCGAGTTGCGTGAAACTGCCTGCAATGAAACATCTTCACCGTTACCTGCAAGGAACGGGATGCAGGAAGCTTTTTCTCTCCAGCCCATGTATGTACACACTCCCTTTTTTATTTTAATTACCCTGCAGTGTTGTTGGGGATTTTAAGACCTCTTTGATTGCATCTTTCCGAACAGAGCTTCTGCTCAGGTTTCATAAAATGTGAAGTGGGTATCAGGACTCTTCCCCAAAGAGGCACCAGCCCCCAAAAGCCAGTGCCACCATATTTTCCTCTGCTCTTATCGTGAAATCATAGAATCACAGAATGTCCTGAGCTGGAAGGGGCCCACAAGGACCATCGAGTCCATCTCCTGTCCCTGCACAGGACACCCCAACATTCACACCGTGGGGCTGAGGGCCTTGGCCAAAGGCTGCTGGAATATTGTCAGGCTGTGACTGCTTCCCTGGGAGCTGTTCCAGTGCTCCAACACCCTCTGGGGGAGGAACCTTGTCCGAATGCCCATGGCAGGGGGTGGCACTGGATGGGCTTTGAGGTCCCTTCCAACCCAAACCATCCCATGGTTCTGTGATGCTGTAAAGCCCTTCTAGGCCAGGCGGTGCCAATAGGCAAGGACAAGACCAAGGAGGAAGGACTACGAATATAGCCAAGAGCAGAAGTCAGTGGGGAGGAACGTAGGGTCTCAGCGCACATCTGCTCTGCCCAGTTTCTATTATTAAAAGCAGTTTAATGGGGACTGGTTTTGTCTTTTCTGAGGATTCTTTTCACATCCCTCTCTTCTGTAAGCATTTCTCCATTCGATATAGATGGTTGAGTAAACTGAGCCATAAGGGATTAGGATTTTTTCCCCCATAATAATGGTTGAGCTGATAGCAGATTTTGTTCTTTTTTTTCCTTTGTTCCCCTCTCCCACAGAAAATAAGTTGGTTTTTTTAGCGTGCGCTGTTCAGCAGGAACTGTCTGCTTTCAATCAGCTGTTTGAGCAGATAAAAGAAAGAACATATTGCTAATTTTGGCCAAAATTTGATGGCTTGTGTTTAAATCACATGTTCCTTGCTCTTGAGACCTACCAGCTTGCAAGGAAACAGTTGTAGAGAGAAACGTTGAGGTAGTGAAATCCTCTGCGCCTCCGTGGCTTTTTGCTGAGCTTTCTCGTGGAAGCAAATTTCCCAGCTAGCTGTAAATGTTCATTCCTCTTCCCCCTTCATGAATTATCCAGTGCTATTCCAGAGCCTCGTGGCAGAGCTCCGGCAGTGAATAGGCACTGTCATGAAACACTCCAGAACTGTAATTAATAGCTCAACCTGCAGAAAGAGCTTAAATTTAGAGCCGTGCACTCTCACGTGCTCCTCAGATGCTCTGCCTGGAGCACCTCACCTCCTCCACCGTGGCTGCAGGATGACCTGGGCCACGCAGCTTTGCCTCTCTTCCCAGGCAGGGTAGAGATAAACGTTTGCACCAGCTCCCTGCCAGAAACCAGCAAGGATTTCTGTTCAAATTTGAGGAATACGAAGAGTTTGTGAGAGGAGCAACCATAGATGTGATTGAACGGCTTCCAGGGCAGAGGTTTAGGAGCATCAGGCTGAGAGATCTGGGGTTGTTCAGCCTGGAGAAGAGAAGGCTCTGGGGAGACCTTAGAGCAGCTTCCAGTGCTGAAAGGGGCTCCAGGAAAGCTTGGGAGGGGCTGTGGATCAGGGAGTGCAGGGACAGGATGAGGGGGAAGGGTTTTGAGCTGAAAGAGGGGGAATTGAGATGAGATCTTGGGAAGAAATTCTTCACGGTGAGGGTGGGGAGGCCCTGGCCCAGGGTGCCCAGAGCAGTGGTGGCTGCCCCATCCCTGGAGGTGCCCAAGGCCAGGCTGGATGGGGCTTGGAGCCCCCTGATCCAGTGGGAGGTGTCCCTGTCCATGGCAGGGGGTGCAACTGGGTGAGCTTTGAGGTCCCTTCCAATCCAAACCATTCCGTGATTGTGTGATTTCTCAGAGCTGCAGTGTCCCATCCCATGCAATGTGATGACAGACATTGCTCTGCTTCCATGCCCTCTCCCTCTCACCGAGGGTTTCCTTGTCTCCCTTAACCTACGGCTCTTGCAAAGCCCCATCTGTTGTGTGTCTGCAGTGCTGAACCTCCTCCTGGCTCCGTCTTCTGCATCGTGATGGCTTGGCTGATAGCAACAAGGAGATAAAAATGCACATTGACTTCAGGACATGGTTTCGCGGGCACGGTGGGGTTGGTCTGGCGGTTGGACTGGATGAGCTTAGAGGTCTTTTCCAACCTTAATGATCCTGTGATCCTGTGCTGCCTGGGAGTGGCACCTAGACACCAGAGGCCCTTTACTCCAAAGGAAACACATAATACCTCCCAGCTCTGGGGACCTGGCTGTAGCACGCTTGGTTTGCTGGCCCCTCCTCATCCTTTGCGCCGTCCCCACTCTCTGCTCATCATGAATTGCACAGAAAACATGCGGGTGGAGAAATGAGCCTTTCACTTGGCCAGCTGAGAAAACCAGCTATAATTAACATCAATGATGCATTGAGTTGCTAGCGTTTGTCTTTATTCCCCGTCAGGCTGCCAAAGACCAGGCCAATTAATCTGCTACAGGTGGGAGTTCGTTTTAATATCGTGTCGAAAGTCAACCGGGCTGTTCAGCTTCTTTTTCCACCGCCTGACTCGGTCCTCCTGCCCTCTTGCCTTCATTAGTGAGAGACAGTAAAGCAAATTGCAGTGTAGCCCACTGAAGGCAGCTGTACGAGAAGGGTTTTTAAAAAGGCAGAAGTAAATAACAGTGACCTGGCAATTACTGGAGCATTGTTTATTCCAGCGCTAAATGCAGAAGCCACAAACCTGCTCAACTGGAGGAGCATGGAAACCTATTATAATGAAGATTAAAACCAGCTCGCCTTTGAAATAGGAGTTTGGGGGCTTTTAAAGGTGATGCAAGCAAGGTTTTTTCTTCTTTACTAATGCATTTAACTCTCCCCTTTATGGTATCATATGTAGCTTGCACAGAGGGAAAGGGATGCTCGATCAGTGGAGGGACATACCCACACAATTAGCTTAAAATAGTCTTCTCTTGCTGCGACCTCAGGTTAGAATACACTGAATATTATTACACTATTAATACACTAATATTATACACTAATATATTCAATTATGTATTGTACACTAATATTATTCAATTTACAAAGCAATTTATTAAGGGCGAACACAGCATCATGATGGTTTCTGGTGGCCCAGAGAGATGGACCAAGGAGCAGGCTTGTAGGTTTTGTCTGCCTGAATTTCCTTCAGCTGTGGGAGCTGGAGGTGAATCTTGGAAAATAACGAAGCGGAATTTATTCTGATTTAAGTACCTTTTTAATGCTTAAATGCATGAATTATCTTCCTGTTAATTGGAGGATTTGAAATATCAGTGAGCATATGCACAGCCTTACCTCTTTTTTTTCCCTAGGAAAGGGTAGAGGCAGAAAGGAGATGGGGGGGCATGCAGGGATGGATGCGGCAAGGGATGGGGGGATGCAGGGATGGATGCGGCAAGGGATGCGGGATGCAGGGGTGGATGTGGCAAGGGATGGGGGGATGCAGGGGTGGATGTGGCTGGGGATGGGGGATGCAGGTGTAGATGTGGCTGGGGATGGGGGATGCAGGGGTGGATGTGGCTGGGGATGCCGTGGAGGTCAGCTGGAAGCAGTGAGGGCTGTGGCACTGTGCCCAGTCCAGGAGGTGCAGGCACCACGATGGGCAGCTGTGCTCGTGCTCTCAGCCTCCCCAGCATCTCTCTGCAAGGCCTGCCTGACCTCTGAGGTTGGGGAGATGCCTTGTAAAAGTCATTCTTTCCTTCAGGGGCTGCACGTACGGTGACATGCGTGAGCAGGGGACCTTGCTGTCTTCTGCAAGTTCTGCAGCTTGAAGCTACAGCTTCAGCGGCACAACTGCAAGAGAAACTCTTCTGCAGATTTAATGGGGTTTGTTTCCAAGAGGGAAACCAGGGTCTGTCTAACCCTCACTTTACCTTCTTGTAGAAACCCTTTTGTTCCAGCTCCTGCCAGAGCCTTATGGCTTTGTCTGCTGGGAGGGAGGAAAGACCTCAGTTCCTCCCTCTGCATTCTCCTTGCAAAACCCTGCTCCTCCTTCTTGCTGAGAGGAGGCAGTTCTTGTGGCCAGAGATGATGATTTTCCTCCATTCCCTTTGCTGTGATGTGAAGGACCACTGGCTTCCCCCCGTCTGGAGCATTTCCCCATCCCCTTTGCTTTCATTACTTGATGTGTCTGTTCCCTCGCTGCAGTGAAGATCAGTTTTTAGCGGCGCCCTAATCCTTAGTAGCTCACTTGATTTTACTGGAGTCGAGGCCAGATTTTAATCTTGGTTGTAGTGGTGTAAATCCTCTGATGGCTTCAGTGGAGTTGATCCAGCCTTTATAATAGCGTGAGTGAGATAAGAGTCCTCTGCAGTCCCTTCCTCCACCCCTGCGCCCAAGCCCTTGGAGAGCCAGAGTCGATATATTCTCCCAGCATCGTAAATCTATACATGAGCTTGACCAGTGTTCCCCTAGGGTAATGCAAATCAATAATGGCATTTTTTTTCCCCTCTTTTAACAGGACTATCTCAGGAAAATATAAGTCTTAGTATTAACTTCAGCTGTCAGCCCAGAGGGTATCGTAAAGGCAGGGAGAGAGGCTCTGGGGCTGAGGTCGCAGGGGGGAAGCAGCTGGCAGTGGCGATAAGGCTCTGCTGGAGCCCGGTGTTTGCTGATGCACCTTCAGCTGCTGGAGCTGGCAGGAGAGTCTGAGTTAAAATGCTGCTTTCACCAGTGTGAGGGGTGCTCTAGAGCAGCTCTCCCCTGCACAGCTCCAAAGCGTGCAGGAAATCAGTGCCTGTGGGATACAGGGATGCCGTGGGAGACCTGTGGGGTAGGGTAACTCCTCTACATGTGGTGGCCTTGCAAAGGGAAATGCACCCTGGTGATTGCGTCCTGGAGGCACAGTAGGGATGCTCTGGGGAGTACCTGGTGTCTCCAGGAGAGAGGTGTCCACCAGCCAGGCTGATACCCAGCCTTGCATCAAGATGGTCAATGTTAATGTGCCATCCTGGCCCAGCTGGAGGCCCCAGTGCAGAAATCTTATAGTAAAGAGCTGGTGCTCGCATAAGCAGCAAAGAGAGGAGAAGAGACCATGGACACCCAAGTTTTCCAGCTGCGGTCCTTCCAGTGAACTGTTGCTGTCATAAAAACCTTAATAGCTCCGATCGGCTCAATTAGCGAGTGCCGCCATCCGTGTTTGGAGTTCACAATGCAGCAGGAATTAACGCAGCTGAGGAGGGCACCGAAAAGTACATTTGTTTATTACAGGACCCATTTCTCCCTTGCTTCGCGTGGATTAATAGCCAAGCAGAGACCTTGAAAGGTTAAGCGCTTGCATCCCGATTCATATTTTCTTGCTGTTTAAAAAAAAGATACCAAATTCATTCAAGTTGTGGCTTTTTCTGCAGCTAAAGCAGTTTCCGGGAAGAAGTTGTCATGCAGGCTCACAGTTATGTAAATGCGATAGTTATTTCTGACACCGGTAAATAATAGTTCTGTATGCACCGGCGCTGTTTTCTTACCTTATCATGCTTGGTCTCGAGCCATGATTTAGATGTTTGCAGCTTATTAGCATTTTTTGGACTGTGGCAAGCAATTTGTATGGTGCGTTTCAATCTTATTTAATGCACATGAAAAGAGGGGGGGAAAGAAAGTGATTAGTGCTCTTTGGAAAGAAATGTCTCCTAAATTGCTGTTCTGATCAAGGTAAATCAAGCCATCCAGTATAATGATCCGGTGTCATCTGTAAAGCCAATCATGCCTGAAGCTACTCAACCTTCACAGAAAAATTAAGTCCTTGTGTTTTTTGTTTGTTGGGCATGTTTTTTCGTTCCAATTCTGCTATGAAAAGATCTTTTTTCCTGTAAAAGACGTTATCCTGAACCAGGGAAAGAGGGTCTGGGATCTGGGAGATCTCAGTGCCTGTTGGTGCTGAAATAAGGCTTTGGAGAATGGTATCGTGTCTCTGCCATGCTGAGATGAAACATAATCCTGGCCAGATAAGCTTTGCTCGATCAAACCTGTCCCAGGTGATGTGTGGCACTGAAGAGCCATAAAGCCTATGCCATTGCTTCGGTCTCTTTGCCAGTGAATTCTCCTGGATACCAGGTTTTCCGTGGTTGCACAAGGTGGTGTATCAAATGAATATCAAGCACATCAACAAGTCCATCTACCTGCTCAGGGGCTGGGACTTCCCACTTTTGCCACCCCTGACATAGGTTTTCTAAGCTGTGCTTACAGAGGAGGAGACTGCAAAGCTTTCTTTTTCCCAGGAAGTTTTTTAAATGCCTTTCCTAACGTTTTCCTGCTGCAATTTAAGCTCATTATTTTTTATCCTGTCTGCTGTGGTCATGGAGAGTGGCTTTCCTCCCTCTTGCCACTGGCTTTTTATGTGTTTGAAGATTATTCCTGTGGCTCTCCTCAGCCACCCCTTCTGCAGACAAAACAGCCCCTGTCTGCTCGCTTTGTCCTCTTTGGTGGCGTTTCGTCCTCCTCCGGGCGTTGTCACTGCTGTCACCTGGACGCTAATCCCTGTCTCCTTTCATGCACGGTGTTGCAAACCAGGCTGCTGCTTTATCAGAGCTGAGCAGAACACAAGGATTGCTTTGAGTCTCTTACAGGTCCTACTTGACTGTGTGCAAAGAGAAAACAACGTCTTCACGGCAGGGGAAGATGCGCTTCATCTGTTTTCAGCTTGCACGGGAAAGCATCGCGTGCATGAGAGATGGTCCTGAGATTATGAAGGCTGGGAAAGACCTCTTGGGGCACATCCAGTCCTCTCCTCTCTCAAGACACCCTATCTCACAGCTGAGTTTGAATACTTACTGATGTTTGGAGTACAGCTAATTCAATTCTCAGCTAGCATCACCCAACAGTCCTCTTGAGATGCTCTTCTACCACTTCATCCTTGTCACAGTTCAAACACTCTTATAGTTTCCAGCTAAAAGTCATTCACCTGACAGGATAAATCCCGCCGGGCTTGCTCACGGGCCCCATTCCTTTGCTGAAATTAAAGGAGTGTGATGGTAATTAAGTACAAGGAGTTCTGCATCCTGCAGCTGTGCAACCCTGCCGGATAGAGGCGAATGTAGAAGTGACTTGTAGCTCTGGCTTGGGCTCCTCTCTGGCTTTGGGAGGCTCCTCTCCAGCTGGAAAGGAGGAGCTTGGTGGCAGTCGTTTGAGATGAGAGTTATTCATGCAACCTGGCTGTCCTGTGAAGTTCAGCCTTTGTCTCCTTTCAAAGCGCTCCCCACCAGCTTTTTGGTTCATGTTTAGAGCCACCTTGCCCCGACCTCGAGGTGCTTTGCTCAGCTGGTGGCAGAGCTGCCTATTGAAATCGCTCCCCTCCGCCTGCGGGGCTGGCGTGCCGGCACCCCGGTCGCAATTATCTCCAATCTGACTGCTCATTTCCACCAGAACTTTAAACATTGTTCCTTTTTATGTAGCACGGCTTTTTAATTTCCCTCCCTAACAGAAGCGATTGTTTATGTTGTAAATGCCACATTAGGCCCTGTGAAATGGAGATGGAATTGATTTTCATTTCAGAGATTTCACAGCTTGCCCCAGAACTTTTCTGCTTCATTGCCGGTGCCCAGGGAGGCACAGGGCTCCGAGAGAGGCAGCAACGGCGTGTGCAGCGGGGTGTACACAAGTACCAGAGTCTGCCTTCAAACACAGATCCCCTGCTTTCTTTTCCTGCAGTTTGACAGCCGTCTCCAAGAGTTTTTCCACCCTCAGCTCTGCCATCCCGCTTGCCTTTGCAAGTGGTGGTTCAATCCAGGGCTGTCGCTGAGATTTCAGGACTCGTTATCCAGCAGGCAAGTCGAGAGGTCAAGGAGATGCCTGGTGATTTCTTTGTTCTTGTGGGGAACGTCTGAATCAAGCTTTCCCTTCTCAACCGTGAAGATTAGAGTGAGGTGAGCCCAAGTCAGCCTGTCCACGTGGCAACCAGTTCTACCCATGGCAGGGAGGGTGGAACTGGGTGGGCTTTAAGGTCCCTTCCAACCCAAATCATTCTATGATTCTATTCTATGACACAAACATAGAATCGTAGAATCACAGAATGTCCTCAGCTGGAAAGGACCCACAAGGACCATCGAGTCCAGCTCCTGTCCCTGCACAGGACACCCCAACATTCACACCGTGGGGCTGAGGGCCTTGGCCAAAGGCTGCTGGAATATTGTCAGGCTGTGACTGCTTCCCTGGGAGCTGTTCCAGTGCTCCAACACCCGCTGGGGAGGAACCTTTTCCAACCCAACTTCCCCCGACACATCTCATACTGGATATCATACGTGTGGGATCCATACTCATCATTTAGTTCGTGTCACCAAGGCTTATGAAGACCCCATGGAAGATCCATGGGGAGGTGGAGGTCACCCATGTAGGGAGCAGAAGGAGCACTACCTGATCTCCAGGGCTGCAAAGGTGCCTTTCCCTCTTGGGTATCAATCGGAGTAGTGGGAGTTGTGCAAGGCCATGAGTGTTTTCTGGTGAGCTGGTCCCCAAGCTGTGTGGAAGCTCCTCTCCGCCTGCTGCCAAAGATCTTTCTCTTAATGAAGCACTCATCTTTAATCACTCTGAGCCCATGTATCAAAGGCAGACTCGTTTTGCAAAGGGAACGCGAGTGCCCTCAGCGATATCACAGTGAATCATTTGTGAGCAACCCAAAGGCTGAAATATGTTTGCATCAACCATTTCTCAAAGAATGCTATGTAAAGAATCAGTTCATAAATAACCAGGCTGGAGCACAGAAAGTTCATAAACATCAGAGCCTGTTGAACAATTTGCTGCCAATAATTCACTATTGAGGGGTTTTATAGAAGGCAAAAGGAAAAAAAAAAAAGGCAAAGTTCTCCTCCCTATCACCTTATAAATGAATTAAAAGAAGCTGGAGAATAATCTGTCCTCTTCCCAAAACATATTTTTGGAGCAGATTTCCTCAGTTCTGAGCAAATACGAACTCCCCTCTAGGCAACGGAGCGGGATACAGCTGTGTGACTGCAGAAGGGAGGCAGCGGCGAATTGCGAGTAAGTGGCATGAAGACAATTTGCTTGGACCGGGGAGGAAGATGCGCTGTGACAAGGATAGATGGAATGAGGTTGTTGCCAGAGAATATCTCAAGGAATTGCAAGCCAAGTTGGCGGGGGCAGGGGGGGGGAACCTTGGATGCAGCGAGCGTGCAGATCTCCTTGTGTTTTTTGATTTTGAAGGGGGAAGGCGAATCCAAAGAAGCTTTGTCAAGTCTGACATTCCTTTTGCATCCAAAAGTGGGTATTGATTTTCCACCCGTGACTGCTATAAATGAGAATTTCTGTGTCGCAGCTAAAGCCCGCGCTACTTGTGTTTCTTATCTCTTTAAATATGATTACCTGCACTTCATGGTTTCATGGTTAAAATCATAATGAACTTTGCCAGCCAAGTCAGTCTGTCAGCTGCGGTGCGTTCGTGTGTGCGATCAAATGAATCCTCGCGCCGGTTCCTCGCAGCTCTATCTCCAGGCTACAGGTTTATTGACTTACTGCTAATTTTCTTGTCAGGATAATTCTTCCAATCAAGATTTAAAACAAACTGGGAGGTTACTAAAGTGTTGGAGATTAAGCTCCTAATGCTTTTTGATTTGATTAAGATACCTCTGAGCGTGAGTATTTATTTTAGGGGGGCAGGAGAAGGAAGTGGACAAGGACAGGACATAGGGCAGCCTCCAGTATGGAAAGGGGCTCCAGGAAAGCTGGGGAGGGGCTCTGGATCAGGGAGTGCAGGGACAGGATGAGGGGGAAGGGGTTTCAGCTGAAAGGGGAGATGGAGATGAGATCTGTGGAAGAACTGTGAGGGTGGGGAGGCCCTGGCCCAGGGTGCCCAGAGCAGTGGTGGCTGCCCCATCCCTGGAGGTGTTCCAGGCCAGGTTGGATGGGGCTTGGAGCCCCCTGACCCAGTGGGAGGTGTCCCTGCCCATGGCAGGGGGTGGCACTGGATGGGCTTTGAGGTCCCTTCCAACCCAACCTATTCCAGGATTCTATGATTCTGTGATTCAACTTTGGTTTGCAAAGCTTTTCTTGGAGGGATGGGTTGTTTGTTTAGAGCAAATCCCTTCTTCCTTGCCAGCATCTGCTGCTCTGTGTTTGCTCGAAGGGGAAACTTTAAAAAAAAAAATAAAAGGGAAGGAAAAGAAAAGAAATAGATTATTCCCACTGCATCAACCTACCGGCGGCTGCTGACTGCAATTTTCTTCAATTTCTTGCCGTGAAAAGCAAGACCGTTCATTTTGTAAGTGCTGCTTTTGTCTGTGACCTATATTTTGAAAACTGATGGGGTCACCACCTCCCTCCTCCCAGCCTGTTGATCCTCAGACTGGTTGAGATCTGTCCTAGATTGTATTTATCTCGAAGATTATTTAAAAAGCAAGGTAGCTATTACTAATAAGACAGTGTACTTCTGGGTTTTGTTTGGGTTTTTTTCCCCTCCCCTTTACTCTCCTTTAGAAATGAAAACCCCAGCCTGGTTCCACCAGAGCTAAAAAAGCGCTTTTCTTCACGTCTCTGCCCATCAAAGCTGACTTTGAAAGCACGTAATCCTTCTCCATTCATCATCTGCTGACCCTTTTTGATTCTTTCCCCCTGTTGGTTGCTATCAGGCTGCCTGGCAGGTTTAAGGAGGTGTCGGAGCTTGTCAGGTAGTTTTGAAGACATCGTATTTGTGTATATGGATATGTGCAATTTCAGCGCCCGGGTTGTTTAATGACACATCTTGTTCCCATTTGATTGGAGGGTGAAACCATTGCAGGCAGAGCCAGGTAAGATACAGCAGCCCAGAATCATCCGCGTCCCTTTTGGTCTTTATCGAGTTTGAGGTCTTTTTTCCTCATCAAAAATTCCTTTTTTTTTTTTTTCTTTTCCCTTCCCCTTTAATCTCACTTTCTATTAAAAGTCTTCCCAGAGCTAATGTAATAAATTTAGATCCAAAGCCAGATGCATAGCAAAACTTTTGGCAGCGAATACTCTATCAGAAGACATTGCAAATGAAATATGCTTTCCCTTGGGGATTATTCTACAGTTTAATTTAATTTGATATTTCAAATTAAATTAATTCAAATGGTTATGCAGTTTCCAGGGAAAACAGACTTCATTTATGATGTTCTGCCACCAAATTGTTTTGCTCCTATCATATATCTTATATTGTTAACCAGGAATGATAAGTAGTGACAACACAGGATTTTTTCGTTTCCTTTGTTTTGTTATTCCCATCCTAAAGGGAACAGGAACATTCAGCTTCTCTGTATATTTAGACCAGCATTTCCACTGAAATCTTTTTTTTTGGGGGGGAGGGAGGGGGGTGTTTGAAAATTAGATTTTCATCAAAATGTGGCTTAAAAAAAAAACAACTTGTTTGCCTTGAGTAGGTTTTGGTTTTGTGGAACTCCTACTTCTTGCTGGGGTTCAATTTGCAGATGAAAAAATAGTGATGCTTTGTTTGGGATTGAGATTTTGATGTACCAGGCTTTATAGTACAGGGAGGACTGACATCAGAAAATAAACACAGACTGAGCCGCTTTGCTGGCTTCTTCTTTTGGTTTGGGATTCTCAGTTTTTCAACAAGAAGTAATTTGGGGTGGTTTTTGCAAGGGCGCGGATGAGAAAAGTCGGCACTTTCCAACCTGATACAGCTTTAGTCGCATGCAGAACTTCATAGAGTCCTGGAACGGGCTGGGTTGGCAGGGACCTCAAAGCCCAGCCAGTGCCACCCCCTGCCATGGGCAGGGACACCTCCCACTGGGTCAGGGGGCTCCAAGCCCCATCCAACCTGGCCTGGAACACCTCCAGGGATGGGGCAGCCACCACTGCTCTGGGCACCCTGGGCCAGGGCCTCCCCACCCTCACAGCAAAACATTTCTCCCTGAGATCTCATCTCAATCTCCCCTCTTGCAGCTGAAAACCATTTCCCCTCAGGGTCCTGCCTGATAAGTGTAATATTTCAAATTCTGCCTTTCAATCAGTGTTTCATAGAATCATAGAATCCTGGAATGGATTGGGTTGGAAGGGTCCTCAAAGCGCATCCAGTTTCACCCCACCCTCACAGCAAAACATTTCTCCCCCAGATCTCATCTCAATCTCCCTTCTTGCAGCTGAAAACCCTTCCCCCTCATCCCATCCCTGCACTCCCTGATCCAGAGCCCCTCCCCAGCTTTCCTGGAGCCCCTTTCAGTACTGGGAGCTGCTCTAAGACAGCCCTCTGCGTGGCATCCCTGCCGTCTGGGTGACATCCCTTCCCGCCTGTGTGTTGACCGCTCCAAACAGCAGAATTTAGGTGCTTGTGCAGCATTTAGAGCGTGGCTTTTACTTTTCATCCTTAATCTGCAGGAGGGAACTGGCTAAAAACCCCAACAGCCAAACCTGAATAGTTCTTCTGGTGTGCAGGCATTGCTGTTGTTGTAACAGCTCTACAAGTGCTTCCCAAGACCCGTGTGGACTCCCTTGGGTTTTCTTTGTCATCGTCTTACACTGCTTTTGAAGTGGCTGATTTATTTAACATGGCTTTTCTCCACTGGCTCTTATTATCCAGAGTCATCAAGGAACTTGCACCAAACTCTGAAGTACATTAAGACAAGGTAATTCAGGGAAGTGTTTGCATCTAGAAATATGTGTAAGCACTTTCCTATCTGCTGGCCTGTAGAAAAGCCATTATTCTCGACAGGGGGAAAAAAATATTGGTAATATCACAAGAGGCTTTGGAAGAGAACATAAAACTAGTTTCATTTTCCAGTCAACTGAGATCTAATATTTCCTATACAAGATGTTTAGATGTTTTAGAAAAAGGAGCAGTGTTTATTTGTCTAAAGCAATGTGCACACAAAAGTTCTCTGTTGTGCTTGTGGCTTTTTTTCATTGTAAATTGTTTTGTAGGGAGAAATCTCTTTCTCATCCATCGCAGCCAGGAGATTAGAGAAATATAAATATCGTCTAAAGAGGATGGAGCTGAGTCTGATAACGAATGCACGGGAGAGCAATGGGAGATGGAGCATCCCTCATGATGAGGCAGGCTGAGTGCTGAGTCAGAGAGACCTTGTGGTCTCCTCAGCTTCGGGGGGTTTATTTGATCCGACTGTCCTGGGACAGCCTGGTGCCAGTGTGACATTTCTTCTCAGATGTGCGTTTCAGGATGGTCCAAACCCATTTGATATTATCAGTCCATCACCGGCAAAGGAAGATTGATCAAAACACTTTCTTTTCCCTTGGAAATGCGTTGCTTTTCTTCACATGCTTTTCAGCAAAGATTTGTTCCAGAATAACACGGAGCCCTGAAGCACAGGTGAGTGGTGAGATTTAGATGTCCCTGTGCTCTTATTCACAGCCAGGAGTCTGGCAGCCCAGCGGGTGCCGCAAGCTTTTGCCTTTTGAGCCGTGGCCGTTCCCCCACTGGTTGTAGGCATGAAGGGAGCCTTTACCCTGGAGAGCTCGTGGATGGACAGACTATGCGTGCGCTGGGGTCAAACAGGACAGTTATGGAGCCAGGGCTTGGAGTATGGGTTGAACACCCCCATCCGTTTTGCAAGCCCATCCCCATCACTGGGAGCACTGGCACGTCTGACTGTGCTTTTAAGTGTTGGGATTTCCATTTCTTTTTCCTTTTTTAACTCCTCTTTTCTTTATTTTGGGCCCCTCACTACTAGAAGGATCTTGAGGGGCTGGAGCGCGTCCAGAGAAGGGAACGAGGCTGGGGAGGGGCTGGAGAATGAGCCCTACGAGGAGAGACTGAGGGACCTGGGGTTGTTCAGCCTGGAGAAGAGGAGGCTGAGGGGAGACCTCATCCCTGTCTACAACTGCCTGAAAGGAGGCTGTGACGGGGTGGGGGCTGGGCTCTTCTCCCAAGTGACAGCGATGGGATGAGAGGAAATGGTCGCAAGTTGTGCCAGGGGAGGTTCAGACTGGACATTAGGAAATGTCTTTACTGAAAGAGTGGTCAGGGATGGGCACAGCTGCCCAGGGAGGGGGTGGAGTCGCCATCCCTGGAGGTGTTTAAAAAAACAGGTAGATGGATTCCTTAGGGACAGGGTTTAGTAGGGAGACAGGCACGGTTGGACTCAGTGATCTCGGAGGTCTCTTCCAACCTTATGATTCTATGATTCTATAATTTTATTATTTGAGAGCAATCTCCTACTCGGCACTTCCCCAGCAGTAAGGAGGGCAGCCAGGAATTCTTAACCTTGAATCTGCAGTGTTTCGGTTCGATCGTGTGCTGCCAGTGGTTTTGATGCAGAAACCTTGTTAGAGCTAAAGTGACACTTTGGATGTAATCAGGGAAGCAAACCCCAGCTGAATTAGCTCAAGTTTAATGGGGTACGGAGAGCACCACAACACCTACTGCTCCGTTATTCCTCATGCAGAGACCAAACCCGCCTCCCAGCACAGCTTTTGCTCTTCTTATCTCATCTAGGTTGTTTCTCTTGCAAAACTTGAGCTAATTCAACTGGGATTTGCTTCCCTGGTTATGTCCAAAGAGCCACTTTAGCTCTAGCAATGCTTCCGCATTATCTCCTCTCCCTTTGAAACCTCTTCGTCTCCCCACAACACACACAGAAGAATCAGCGCATCCTTTGCAGCGCAATGGCCTGAACGTGTGCAGAGGGAGAGGACCAGGCAATCATGGAAAGCCTCTCCCATGGGCAATGGCAGCCGTGTTCTGGCTTGGTTTCTCCTCCTTGAAAACCCTTTCTCTGTCAATGAGGTCCATGCTCTCATGGGTCGTGTTTGCAGGGTGAAGACTTCGGAAAGTAATCGCTGTACGAGGTGCCTGTTAGCAGGCACTCGTGCTGTGAGCAGATGTGCCTGGCACCTGCTCAGCTGCCATGCACTGGAAAAGGCAGGTGCTGGAAATTAAAAAGTGCAAGTGACTGCAGGAAAATGCCCTTCTTCAGCCAGCTGTGATCCTGAAACTCGTGCTTTTCCTTTTGCTTCCCTTCAAGACACGGTATATTATACAAAAACCTCACCTACAGCCCCAAAATCCAACAGTATCCTGGGCTGCACCCAGAGCAGTGGGAGCAGCAGGGCAGGGAGGGGATTCTGCCCCTCTGCTCCGCTCTGGGGAGACCCCACCTGGAGCCCTGGGTCCAGTTCTGGAGTCCTCAGCACAGGAAGGACAGGGAGCTGTTGGAGCGAGTCCAGAGGAGGCCACGGAGATGATCCAAGGGCTGGAGCACCTCCTGTACAAGGCCAGGCTGGGAGAGCTGGGGTTGTTCAGCCTGGAGAGGAGAAGGCTCTGGGGAGACCTTAGAGCAGCTCCCAGTACTGAAAGGGGCTCCAGGAAAGCTGGGGAGGGGCTGTGGATCAGGGGGTGCAGGGACAGGATGAGGGGAAATGGTTTTGAGCTGCAAGAGGGGAGATTGGGGTGAGATCTTGAGGAGGAATGTTTTGCTGTGAGGGTGGGGAGGCCCTGGCCCAGGGTGCCCAGAGCAGTGGTGGCTGCCCCATCCCTGGAGGTGCTCCAGGCCAGGTTGGATGGGGCTTGGAGCCCCCTGATCCAGTGGGAGGTGTCCCTGCACATGGCAGGGGGTGGCACTGGATGGGCTTTGAGATCCCTTCCAACCCAAACCATTCCTTGCCTTGCCTTGCCTCAAGCAGCCTTTTGTGTCTCAGCAAAGTCGTGTCAAATAAAGAGAATGCTGGAGTCTGATTCTAGTTTTAGCTACTTTGTTTTCCCCAAGCACCTGGATAGCATCCACAGGCAGTCCAGGAAGGGGCCGGAGCCCCCTGCCCCGAGTTGCTGTGCTGATGCATCAGTGAGCAGCAGTCTCAGAAGAGCTGGTGCTTGTGAGCAAAGAGGAACGGATGAGGGGGCTGTGTTTGGGGGTTTGTGGGTGCTGGTTTCTTCTGCCAAGTAACAAGGGACAGGATGAGAGGAAATGGCCTCAAGTTGTGCCAGGGGAGGTTTAGATTGGATATTAGGACTAATTTCTTTACAGACAGAGTGGTGAAGCCCTGGCAGAGGCTGCCCAGGGCAGCGGTGGAGTCTCCATCCATGGAGGGGTTCAAAGAACGCGTGGCGGAGGCACTTTGGGACATGGTTTAGTAGATACAGTAGAGTTGGGTTGAGGGTTGGACTGGGTGAGTTTAGAGATCTTTTCCAGCCTAAGGGTTCTATGATTCTATAATTATAGATGGGAAGTCATGGGCTGCCAGAGCTTTTCTCAAGGTCATACAGGCTGCTGGCTGGACTCAAGGTGCAGAAAGTTAGCTCTTACCTATAAATACCTGCAGAAAAAAAACTGTACTAAAGGACTGGCCTTCCCAGGGATGCACGTCTTTGCTCCCAGGAGTGGACTGGAGTAGTTGTCCTTGGGGAGTGCCTGTTTGGGTGGGGATATTGCTGCATGATGCCGTGATCCAAGCAGCCCATGGTGCCTTTCTTCCCATCTCAGCTGCAGCACAGACTTCTCCTCACTCTTGGGCTGAATTTTGTCCTGTGTTACTGGATTTGCCCACTTTGCTACCGAAAGAGCTGTTTGCAGTTGGGGTTAATGATCATCAAAGGAAAAAACCTTCAGCTCACGGCAATGAACAATACTTGTCCTGAGCATCTTTGAGTGAGATGAAGCCAATAGGAAAGGCACTTGTGTGTTCCCAGCTCCTCAGAGATGGTTCAGCTGCTGCGTGGGTGGCCGTGGGGGCTGGTGTCTCACATGCTCCATGAAACTGTGCCCTGAGCGGGGTCGCCTTGTCTTGACCTCAGAAGCGTCAGCTCTTCTTGCTTAAATTCATTGTGCAGCTAAAAACCTACAATCTAGGATGCTGTTTCAACGCAGCTTCGAGAGCCCTTTTGGGGCCGAGGCTGCTGCCCTTAAGACAGTTTAGGAGTTATTGGTGGAATAACCTTTGGGGACCAAATCCCGCTTTTTGCAGAGGCGAGGGAAGAACTGTTGTTTAAAATAACCCCCTAGGGACTGGAACTGGTGGTGACCCAGAAACAGTTTAGTTTTTTATTGCATTCCCTATCTTCCTTAGGCTAAAGCCGTCTCTGGTAACAGAAAACCAGGTTGTTACTGGGGGAGAAAGCAAATGAACAGGCGAGGGCAAAAGCTTAAGAGAGTGGAGCATCCAGGAGGCAGGAGCAGCGACAGCTGAGCAGCTTTTGTGTCCATCTCTTTTCTTTTGCTTTTAACATCCCATTGACCTGAAACAACTTCCCTAAATAACGCATTTATTGTTGAATTTCTCATACCGTTGTTTCAGTAAGTTGGGATCCAAACAGAAGTTGACTCGTCACCGGATGGCAGTTCTGCTTTAAGCTGATGTGATGATCACTGAAACCAAACTGATTTCCTCAGCCACAGAAGGACGTTATCAAGAGCTTTATTATTCTTAATCATTTTAGCCACCATGTGGTTGCTCACTGGCCAGGCAGGTATCTCCAGCCCAGGTGCCTTCTGATGCTGGGAAGTGTTGGAGTAGGGATGTCAAACTCACAGCACCCGCTGTTCTCCTGCTCCTGCAGCAGAACACGCGTCACATGCTGCACACGAACAGTGCAGGCAGGAGCACAGGGGCCAGGAGCCTGGCACTGCCACCAGGTAGAGACAAGGTGGAGGGCTGGATTCAGCCTGCTGGCCGTGAGTCCGACACCCCTGTGTTAGAGGGAGGAGGAGGGAATAAATCATAGAATCATAGACTATCCTGAGTTGGAAGAGACCCACAAGGAGCATCGAGTCCAGCTCCTGTCCCTGCACAGGACACCCCAACAGTCACACCGTGGGGCTGAGGGCCTTGGCCAAAGGCTGCTGGAATATTGTCAGGCTGTGACTGCTTCCCTGGGAGCTGTTCCAGTGCTCCAGCACCCGCTGGGGGAGGAACCTTTTCCCAATGTCCCACCTAACCCTCCCCTGGCATCTTCCTGCCATTCCCTCAGGTCCTATTTACTCATCCCTTCATCTAAGTGGAGACCACCACCATCTCTAATTATTGTAGGGTTGAATTTGGGGTTGCAGGCATCAATATATCCATTAGCTTCGGTGCCAAGACCTTCATGCTTGTTTTGTGGGAGCTACTCACCACCCGCGAGATGTACCAACCCTGCCGGTGGCTTGGCCAGCACAAAAGAGTTTGTTCACTTGTTTTGCTAATTGGATTTTGCACCAAAGGGCACTGTTTCAGCTCCATGTAACTGCCCTCCTCAGCTGAAATTATCAGCGTGGAGCCCACCCCGGGCCATCAGTACTAAAATCACGAACCATAGCTTGGTGGGCTGCAGGAGAAACCTTGTCATATCCTATCAGGATGAGCCCTCACACTCTCCTGAGCACCAGCCACGAGCAGAAAACGTGACAAATGCAGTAGTAGCACGGATGCAGAGAATAAACAAGCCTGAGTCCACATTATTGGGTTGCTAATGAGGAGAGACCTCATCAACCCCCCAGCCATCTAATTCCTCTTGGCTGCTATCACAGCCAGTCAGGGACCACACAAGGCACAACATTTTCTGGCAAAAAACATTTCTGGGAGGGAGACATTTCCAGTGAGAAAGTGGCCAATTCTCCCTTTTCCCCCCTGCTTTTGATGTTGGAAATCTCCCTTAGACCACACACTGTCTGGTGAAAGACGAAAGTCAATCCCGACTGCTTGTCTCGATCGAGCTCCCAAGTTTCCCAGCACCTCCCATGGCTGCACTCTGCCAGCTCTCTGTGGGATGGGAAGTGGGAGAGACTAAATCCTCATTTCAAGCACTGCACGATCAAGCCCAACACGTTTGCTTGGTTTGTTTCTTTACAGTGACCGCTTCTCCATCTAAGCAGAGCTGTCTTGGAGTTTGGCCACCGAGCTGAATTCACCGCTGCCCTTTCCGAAACTCAAACAACAGCTCTGTCCCCCTGCCAGGAGTTTTCCTTCTCGCTCTGCTGCCTTGCTTGCAAAGTTGGAGATGGCCCATTCTGCAAACTGGATGCAGCCCTCACAGCTTTGCATGTGCTCCCAGCGCCGGTTGTGTTGCACGGAGATCTATTGCTTGCCCAGCGGTGTCTCGACTCACAAACTAATTAAAGTTCATGTCACACCGGGAAGATGCAAAATGCTCTCTCAGTGCTAGATGTTATTATTTTAAGCTTCCCTTCTTTTTCCTGAGGCACAGTAACTCCCCGAATCCCAGCTGGCATACCACAACCAGCCACAAAACACCACTAATTGGGTGTTTCTCCTGTTGACCTCATTTCTCAAGCAGACTTTGGCTGGGTTTCTTTCCTTTTTTGTGTTTTTGTTTTTTTTTTTCACCAAGAGGGCTCAGAAACTAGATAAACAGAAAGCAGCCACGTGATGAGCATCATGGTTGTATCTGCCCTCTCTTAGGATACAATAACTCTGCTCTTCCTCCAGCATCATCCATTCTACACATCCAAGGAAATATGGCCTAACGGCCTCAGGTTGCACCAGGGGAGGTTTGGATGGGATATTAGCAAAAATTTCTTCACTGAAAGAGTGGTGAAGCCCTGGCAGAGGCTGCCCAGGGCAGCGGTGGAGTCTCCATCCCTGGAGAGATTAAAAAACATGTAGACGTCACACTTCAGGACATGGTTTAGTTGGCACCACGGTTGCGCTGACGGTTGGACGGGGTGAGCTTAGAGGGCTTTTCCAAACTTAATGATTCTATGATTATAGATGGGGAAGGAGGAAAGAGAAGGAAGGGATCAAGGGTGGGGCAATGTTTTTGGAGGAGGCTTCCTTTGGAAGAGGTCTCAGACAGGCAGCACCTAGATTGTTGCTTCTTCCTATCAGCAAGGTGTTACCAGGTCTACAGTGCTTGAGATGTTTTACTGCAACAAGATTTGGGTACTAAAAGGCATATTTGGTTGCCCTGCAGAAGATAAGGTGACTTATGCTCTTAATGGTGGAAATCTCAAACAGTCCCTCCTGGTATGACTCCCGCTTCATGACGAACACACCAGTTTCATTAAAGCCAGCTTTGTTCAAGTCTCCCTGAACTGGTTCACTTCCCAAAGAATCAAGTAGCATCCCATTAATTCTTTAATTGCCTGGTGCTATGGGGAAGGTGCCTCCTTCAGCAAAGGCTTAGTGTCACCTTGTCGCGGTGGCAGGTGGAGGCCTCTCCATGATCTTCTCTAGGTGGCTCCTTTTCTTCCTTTGCACTCGTATTTATGAAAACGTATTTTATTTCATGCCTTGGATTCTGCCCCATCTGCCTTCCCTGGCATTAATAAATTGTGCTGTTTCCCCTGTAGCATTCATTACCTCCTTAAAAATGAATGCGGAGAGAAAACACAATTAGGTGCTGCTTAGGTTAAATAATACTTTGAAAATAAACCAGAACAATGGCTTTAAAAATAGTGAGAGAGAGTGGAGATCGCACAGTTTGAACTAATGATGGAAATTACCTCGGGTTAAGTTGGATTTTAAATCAGAGGTTTGGGGGTATTTTATTTTTTTCCATTCTTTCCAGTGAATTATGACAAATAGAGCGGCCTGCCGGATGGATGATTAGATTTTTTTTTCCTCTCCCATCCGCGTTGAAAAATGAAATATTTCTATAATATTAAATCCGTCAAATTGATCAAAGTGCGGTGTCAAAAAATGTTGTAAGCGCTTCTTCTCATCCAATCCCCTCAGCGACTGCAAACCAGAGACCTTTTCATATCCCTTTCTGGAGGTGGCTGCGGGTTACCTCTCCCAAAAGATTCTGTGCAAGGAATGAGTCTGCATTTCTCCATCTCATTCTGACAGTAGGAGCTTACAAAGGACTGTGGATTTGGCACATGAAGCTGAAATACGTGGCCCTCAGCTTTGTGGTTTTGCCTCTGCTTATGTCCATAACCTGTCCTAGTGCCATCTCCTTCCTCCTGCCTAATGGTGGGGTCCGGATTAGAATCACAGAACGTCCCGGGTTGGAAGAGACCCACAAGGATCATCAAGTCCAACTCCCGTCCCTGCACAGAACACCCCAAATTGGGGTGGATATGTCCAGAAAAGGGGGTGATAAAGGGAAGTTTATCCTTCTCTGGTTCAGTTTTATCAGTAAGTGCTGGGAGATTTATTCCTATTTCCCTCCCTTTTTGGTTTTCTTTGCCCTGCTTCCTTTTGCAGGAGAACAAGAAAACCAAACAAACCAGACCACCCAAATGCTTGGTCATTTTTTGAGAAAGCTAACCCAGAGCGTATTCAGAAATTTGGGGATGTGGTAATATGGGGCGCTGCACGGCAGGGTAAACACAAATCAGGTTTGGAAAGAAAGCTTTCTTTTTGGAAAGCTGTCAATGAGGAGGTTGGGGTTTGCTAAGTCTAGAAAAAAAGGTCTGATCTTCTTAAAGGGGCTCCAGGAAAGCTGGGGAGGGGCTCTGGATCAGGGAGTGCAGGGACAGGATGAGGGGAAGGGTTTTCAGCTGCAAGAGGGGAGACTGAGGTGAGATCTTGGGGAGAAATGTTTTGCTGTGGGGGTGGGGAGGCCCTGGCCCAGGGTGCCCAGAGCAGTGGTGGCTGCCCCATCCCTGGAGGTGTTCCAGGCCAGGTTGGATGGGGCTTGGAGCCCCCTGATCCAGTGGGAGGTGTCCCTGCCCATGGCAGGGGGTGGCACTGAATGGACTTTGACGTCCCTTCCAACCCAACCCATTCTGTGATTCCATGATTCCAGGAGAGAGGCTGTTGTAGAGAAGATGCTGAACAGTTGTCTTCTGTTCACAAGTCAGATGAGAAGAAATTAGCTTGGTTTCAACAAGAAAGATGGATATTGACTATGAAATAGGATAAAATCTCCTTCTGCTGGGGGTGCTGGGGCATGGGAACAAGTAATATGTGGCATTACGGACTTGGCAGCTTCATTAAGAACAGGTTAAACCAAAATCTGCTGGAGGTTCCTGGCACGTTCCTGATGCTGTCCCGGGGGAGACGTGGGACGGAGACTGACCTGACGCCCCTTTTATTCTTGTAAAGCTGCGCTCGCCAACGCACACCAGCTACTGCTATCGCTATCAGTTCTGCTGTGCTGTTCAACATGAAACTTCAGTTGTCTTCAAAGAAAAACACCAGGCAATAAAAGGACGAGGCTTTTGCATATGCTTGCATATCGGGGAAGCGTGCTTGCTGGTATTTATTTCTGTAGCGGTGCGGAGATGTGCTCTGAACTTCCATAAAATGTGCAAAGAGCAGCAAGTTTTGCTTCATCTCTTGATGAACAGGCAGTGCTTGCGACATGCAAAGCAAGGAGTGAACGGTTTCTGTTCTCTTCCAGAGTCGCTTTGTGCCTCAGTGTCCCTCAGCTTCCTTGATTTGTGCATTCGAGATGAAAAGATGGAAATCTCTGCTCTCCCAGACATTGATTGCTTTGCCGTAGGAGCTCTTTGTGCTATCGACTAACCCTCGTGAGGGAAAATAAGCATTTCCCTTCCTTACACAAATGAGGAAACAGGTGTAAAAGAGGTGAAGTCATTTTTCAGAAAGTCACCTCCAGGAATGAGAGAAATCAGATCCCTCCTTCCCCGGCACAGCTGCTGGTGGGTCTCCATATGCTCTGGTTAACCCAGAGGAGGGTCTCAAACAGAAATGTAGCAGAGATGGATTGTCACAACTCTGCCGCTTACCAAATTAGAAACAATTTAAGGATTTAAGGATTAAGTACCATTAATTACTGCCCAACAAATGCAGAGCTACAATGGAGCACTTGTGGAAATGGAGAGAGAAGTTCTGTGTGAATACTAAATGGCTTCATTAATGCTCGGTGCAATTTCATCGAGTGATAAATTAATTCGCTTGGTGCTCCAAGAATTACCGAGCAGGACTGCGGGCGCATGCGGTGAAGGTAGAGTGGGAGCCCAGCTTCCCCTTGCCCGTGCAGAGCAAGCCATGCTGGTGTGGGACACTCCAGAACAAGGTAAGGGGAACTCTGGAGTAAGGAAAAAGTGAGGAAATTTGTTTATACTGAGTGAGGAAAACCCCACAATGTTGCTCCACCTCATCTGGAGGTTTTGGAGGTCAGGATGAGAAAGGGGGAATCAAGACTGTCCTCCCCCACTTGCATCCGGAGGCGATGCTGCAGCCTCCTTTGGAGAGGCTGTTCTGCTGCTGGTGGTGGCTCTGATTTGCCGTAATATTCCCTTCATTTCCATTCCCTCCTTCCTTTCCAGGGTAGTTGTGACCACAGGGCTGAATAGACCTTTCCAGCCTATGGAATTCCTTTGATTTCCGTGGTCAAGCCCAGCTCTGTGGCTCATCCTCCCGTCAAGTACCAGGTGGGATGAGCAAGCCTGGACTTTGCATCTCCTTCATCTAATGCTTATGGTGAGCTCTTACAAGGCTTGGAGCATCCCAGGTGCGTTGGCGTTGCCCCAAGGGTGTGTTTACCTGGGCCTGGAGAAAGACTTTGTGCTTCCAAATTTGGGGGAGGCACGTCTTGCGTGGGAGCCCACCAAAGCAGTGACAGCTAAAACTGGAGTCTACTCCCTGACAGCAGTTTCCCCCAGAAAAAGTGGAGAAGCAGGAGGGCGCAGCATCCAGCCAGGATGTCTTGCAGTGAGTAATTTCAGTTTCTCCTCTGGCTGTCATGACACGACAGCTGCCTGGGCAGAACCTCGTTGCCTCCCTTTAGTACATGTTACCTGGAGTTCAGCATCGGTTTTCTGTCCCTCAAGACTTTTTAGCCTTCCGTTGCGTTGCAGCGTTATTGATTGCTCACCCGGCCGTGGCCTGGAGGCTGTATTAGGTGTGAACAAAGTGCTGGCCCCAACAGGCTCGCGATACAGGGCAGGATGCTTGAAGGTTGGTTTCATAATCGTTCTTATTTCAGCTCTTTCCTGCATTGCCCTTTGTGCCTCGTGCTGCCCCTTGCTCTTCCCAAGCAAATTTGCAGTGACTGTAGAGGTTGGGTGGTTTCACGGCTCAGGGCAGGGCCCTTTAGCCCATGATTTAGGCTCACTTGGAAGGCAAAGAGTGGGAAATGGAAGAGAGACTTTGTTCTCTCCCTGCCAAAGGGGGGTTTAGCAATGAGAATGTAGGCAGGGGTCTGTTTCTGCCCCATGTACGGCACCGTGGCTCTCCACCTCCCTTTGCATCTTTCTTCTCCCAAACCCTGCAAGATAGCCTCTCTTGAAGGTACCAGGGCTTGTCTCTTGCTGTCATGAGATGTTAGGAGCCTTGTCTTGTTTCAGCCAAGTGAGCCCTCAAGATATACCCAAATATGCCAGATTAGCTATGGCCAAGAGTGATGGGTGTCCAGCACGCCTAAGCAGAGGGGTGCAGGTGGATGCTGCCTGCTCTTCAAGACAGGTGGGTCTCCTCTGCCACCTTGGCATGGTCCTCTGCCTTGGCACTCATAATGGTCCTAAATGGCTCCTGGTCCAGCTCTGGCTCACATCTGGGCAGCTCAGAATCACACAATCATAGACTCATAAGGTTGGAAGAGACCTCTGAGATCATTGAGTCCAACCGTGCCTGTCTCCCTACTAAACCATATCCTTAAGAAACTCATCTACCCGTTTCTTAAACACCTCCAGGGATGGTGACTCCACCCCCTCCCTGGGCAGCTGTGCCAATCACTGACCACTCTTTCAGTGAAGAAATTCTTCCCAATGTCCAGCCTAAACCTCCCCTGGTGCAACTTGCGACCATTTCCTCTCATCCCATCGCTGTCACTTGTGAGCAGAGCCCAGCCCCCACCCCGTCACAGCCTCCTTTCAGGCAGTTGTAGACAGGGATGGGGTCTCCCCTCAGCCAACATGACATGATGGGAGATGCTCATGTCCCCCTTCCCTTGAAGATACGTTCTAGGCTGGCCATTAAAGAACAGAGGAAGAGTGTCTAATTAAACAACCCGACTGCTAGCAACAGCAGAACCCAGACCAAAGTTTTCCTAGCGTAATACGCTGGTATAAAAGCAGCCAGAGGGAGACATCATCAGCTTTATTGGGCTGGAAAACCCAGGCAATATAGCTGCACATTCTTGAGTGCCATCTTCTGGCACCTTGTGTGTGAACTCAGCGCTTGTCTGGAGCAACCTGGTAACGCGGAGCTGCTGCCAGGCATGAGGAGCAAAGCAGGTTTCTTGCATTTTTCACCACAGCCTTGAAAGCTGCATGGGGAGCAGATGCCTTTGGGTTTGCATCCTACCATCCCTTTGGCTGTTGAGTACCTGCCTTGGCCAGCACGAGGAGCCGCGCGCCTGCCAGTCGACCTCGGCGTGTGGTTGATATCGGCTCCCCGTGCCAGCTTGGGAAGCATCTGTTTACTGGTTTATTTATCCCCTCTGCAATCGCCAGGGGAGGATAATCTCCACGACATGCCACATCTCGTTTACAGCCCGCCCCTGAAAAGTTAGAAGTGCAAGTTGTGGGGTGGGGAGGAGGAGGAGGACAACGCGAGGCCGCGCTCGCTGGGGACAGAAAGGGGAGTTGGGGAAATGTATAAAATATTAAACAACATCGTGGCAAGACACAGACAGGGGTAGAACAATAATTAAGGTAAACAGCACATCAAAAGCCGGGCTAAAACTCGCATTTAAATTGCAAGTCAATGCAGAAGCAGCTCGTGTAGTCACGTATAAATGTGTTTCCAGGAACCTTTTAAGAATATTAATGATGATGGAAGCAGAACAGCAATGATTCAGACTTTATGGTATGTGACAATCCAGGAGGCCACCAGCCTCGTGCTTGGCTCTGGGCATAAGGAAGCTGATGAGAGCTTGGATCTCACCAGAAGAGCAGGTTTCTTTCCAGGGAGAGTTCAGGAGAGAGGGATCCTGAAGTGAGCAAGGATGAAGCCTCTTCTCTTGCCAGTTTTCCTTCAGCCCTGTGATGGGACAGCACCCCTGTAAATTAGTTGACAGGGGCCTCTGTGAAATTTCTCCCTACAGCCAATCCCTAATTGCATCCTTCTCATTTGCTTCCCCAGGCTTTGCCCTAACGAGTTTTAAATAACCCAGGCCAGGTTCTTGTGCATTCTTGCTTGGGATCCTCCAGCTTGTAGCACCATCAGCACCACTTTCCTGAGCTCCCCAGCGCTCCAGGTGATGCTGCTCTGTTTCCAGTCTGGAGCACGCTCGCTCTCCACGTGGCGTTGTCATCCTGGATGTAGCAGAGGAGCCATCGCATAATTGGAAAACTCAGGTCAGGGCTGGGGCCGTGCCAAACAAGCCGAGCGGCAGCATTGTGGGTACTGTGTGCCTTCCCCGAAATGGAAAATGACGCAGCACCTTCCCTACCCGGCTCTGCTCGCCGTCAGCAGAACAGCGGGGTTTGAATTAAGGGCCAGAAATCAGTGTCAGATTTGTCTCGACTCCAGCGCTGAACACCTTCGGGCTATTAGAGCAAATCTCTTAATTATCCCCCGTGCCATTTGCCCTCGCCTGTGCAAGGACCACAATAGCTCTGTCCTTGGGGAGAACGAATTCTCCTTAGTCCTAATAATACTGTGATTTACAGAGGATTTCCCTGACCAGCCTTCAGGGCACGGTGATACCTAATGGAAGCAATTAAAAAGCACTGGGAAGTGACCCCCTGGAAGTTCAGGCTGTGACAGAAAAAAATAGAGGAATTAAGAGGCAGACTGTGGAGAGACGCAGGATTGCCTTCACCCCGTGTCACAGCGGGTGCGTTTTGTCGGAGCGGAGCATCTGGGTGGGCAGCGGGAGGGGATGCAGCATGAGGGGCTGAGCAGGAAGATTGCAGGTGGAATGTTTTTTCTCTCAATAGTGTGTTTTCATAAGATCCTCTTTGGATATTTCAGGCTTAGGAGTCCTTCCTGGGAGACAGCAGGAAGGTTTAACTTCCCACAAGGTTTAATTTTCCAGAAGTTTAAGTTTCCGGGCTCTTCATTGCTTCATAGCAGCGGCAAACTCAATGGAATCCTTCTGTGCTGCGGCTTCTAAGCCGGCGTTAAAGGGAAAGCATTCACCCCTGCTTTGTGTGGGGGGAAACTGAGGCTTCATATGGGGGGACCAAGTCTAAAGGGGGCAGTGCCCAAGCCCAGGGTGTCCCAGGCTGGGCAGGGAGTCCTGCTGTTTTCTGAGCAGGCAAGAAACACCCTTGGCCACAGTGCTGGGAGCCAGGATGTGTCTCATCATGCCTCTACCTGTGAAACATCCCTGTAACTATTCCTTCCCAGGGCGGTCAGGAGCAGCCGGCAATCAGAGACGTCCGTCTCCAGCGCCAGACAGACAGGTCTAACAATTCCCAAGCGCAATTGCCTTCAAAATATTCCAGTCACTCCTGGACAATTTGCAGCCTTGGCAGCCTGATGATGTTTCGTCCCTGTCGAAGTGATGGTGGCTGCACTGCAGTGGAGAGCAGCTGAGGCAGGGTCTGACATTCCATTTGGGAGGGTCTGGGGATGCTGCATCAGCAGCCATGTGAAGATAGCCAGGTTCAAGGGACACTGGTCCCATCTCACCAGGAGAAGCATTACCTGGACCAAAGACCTCTCCCCACAGCTGCACATTCACCATCCCAGCAGGAGCAGGGTTTCAAATGGGAGTGCAGGGATAGGACAAGCAGGAACAGTTTTGAGCTGCAAGAGGGGAGATTGAGATGAGATCCCAGGAAGAAATGTTTTCTGTGAGGGTGGGGAGGCCCTGGCCCAGGGTGCCCAGAGCAGTGGTGGCTGCCCCATCCCTGGAGGTGTTCAAGGCCAGGTTGGATGGGGCTTAGAGCCCCCTGATCCAGTGGGAGGTGTCCCTGCCCATGGCAGGGGGTGGCACTGGATGGGCTTTGAGGTCCCTTCCAACCCAAACCATTCCAGGGTTCTGTGAAATCCAATTGGGATCTTCAGTGAAGAACTGGATCCTCTCACAACCTCTCCCGAGCTACCACTGGTGCAGACGTTTGGGAGGGGGCTGCAGACCACCTCCCTCTCCCACTGCAGCTTGAGGGGCAGAGGGCTGGAGCTGACAGCTGAGGGCTTTCTGAGGTGGTCGTGCTTTGTAGCAACCAGGGAAGTGGGAGAGCAAATTTTGACTTTCTTAGCCAAACTCCTTGCCTCTCAATAGAGAAAAACATAATTTCATTTTGGAAATAGCTAGCTCTAAACAGAATCAATTTTATTTGGTGCCTAGGTGAAAATTCAATACCACTCCAAGCCCTTTCTCCAAGCAACCGTAGCTTTAGCAAGGACAGGATTTCCCTTTTTTCCCTGTTGCAAACAGAGTGGCTGCAAGCATCCTGTCAGGATTTTTCCCGGCATGCAGATGTTGTTTTGACCCAGATGCTTAAGCATTCGTTTATTGCTGAAGTTTTGCATTTAGAGGTCTTAAGAGTTTGTATCAAGGGCTGTCTGGAAAGCTCCAAAAGGGAAAAAAATACCGAGGACAGCTCATGAGTTACGGAGGAAAAGCGATTTGACGTTATTCTGCCTCCATTTATTGGCAGCCCACAATGAGATGTAAAGAAATGTCAGAAAATCCCGTGTGCGCATTGGTTTGGCTCAGGAAAAAATTGCTCTTTGCCTCTGCCCGGAGGCTACGAGTCACTCTGCTAATGCAGAAAGCACTAAAATGACCCCTTTGTTTTTCTTATGATCACTTCTGATAGCGCACTCTGCCAGAGATATCATATCTTTGATCTCTCGGTGCTGATGTTAAGTCTCTCTTGAGTTCAGTAGCATCTCCTTGAGATTAATACTTCATGGCATTCTCAGCACCAAGCTGTCCTAACCCATACATCACAGGATGTCATGCTTCGCACTCGCCTCCTGCCTCAATGACTTCACGCTGGCACAATAAATAACCCTTGGCCAGCTCCGCTCTCCCCCGTTCGTTGTGCACAGAGAGTTTAACAAGGAACGCGGAAACTCTCCAGACACGAGGAGGGAAGAGATGCTGCTGCGGCCGGATCGGCTGTGAGGACAGCCTTGCTTCCCTCTCTGGAGGGAGGAGGCTGCCGAAATTTTGCAAGGGTTATTCCTTGTCCCTCTCCTGAGTGGAAGGAGGGAAGATGTGCAGCGGTTTCTCTGCGACGCTTTATAGGGAGTGACAAACCGGTGCCCCCCCAGGGTACCCATCTGCCAGCTAGCTCGTTTCACAGCCTGTCCGTTAGGCAAACGCGTTGGGAAAATCACTTTCTGCTTTGGCTTTTGCTTTGGGTTGTGCTTCTTCACTTTGCTTGCTTCTTTTCCAAGGGCTGGGTGAGCAGACTGGGCTCCTTTTGCTGGATGAGCTGATTATAAAGACACCTTCCCTCCTCTTCTGTGGGGTGTGTGAAGCAGGACGTCAAATCCCAGGGCTGCAGCCCTGCAGAGGATCACGAAATGCAGATGGGTTTGACTTTCAGAGCCTTCTGAAACCTTTGCGTCACCCTGACCTCCTGGGCTGCTTGTGGATGCAGAGTCCCCAGGGAAAAAAAAAGTTTTAAGGGAACTTAAAACCTCGTGTGTATCAGAGGTTGGGTTTCTGCAGGTGAACGTCCACACTCATAGAGCACTGTTTAATGTAGGGACAGGAGTTGGACTCGATGATCCTTTTTGGTCCCTTCCGACTTGGGTGATTCTGTGATTCTATGAATATTGATATGTCTGATGTTGAGTGGGCACTGCCAATGCAGAGCAGGGGCTGAGTTGCTGCGGCCTCGCTGCTCTTGGGAATGAAAATCCGTCGTGTTTGTGTTGCATCCAGGGAGCATCGGCAGCCGTGGTCCTGGAGAGGCTTGAATCTGAGCTCTGGGAGACGTACCCAGGGGGGCAGTCCGCTGTCGTCGATGAACTTTGGAGTGAGGAAGACTGCGAGATGTTTTTTTCATTAGTTCGGGGTCCATCGCTTGCATCTTGAGTGCTTCTGTGGTTTTGGTGGCGCTGCTGCCGTTCGGTGACCACGTTCCAGGGTCTGGGGAGTCGAGCCTTGTTGCAGAGCACCTTGGCCTTCATGCGTCCTATCTCGGAGGCACTCTGCAAACCACAGGGAAGAAAGGTCCCCCGTTGACTCGCACTCTCACAGCCTCCCTCCTCTCCCTCAGTGCATTCGGCGCAGGGGAAATGAACCCGAAGGACTCACCAAGCCTTGCATTAACGCTTTGCCTGGGAGCGCTGCGGGCACGATGTGGCATCACGGCACATCTCATGCGCTGCCCCGTGTGACACGATGTGGGGCGAGGACGGAGCTGCGGGCTGTCCTTGGAGTTCCCAGCCTGAGAAAGGGGTCGGTGTCATTTTTGCACAGCGTGGAGTTACTGAGGAAAAAATCCTTCAACTCCCTCGCTACTGATTTTACGGAGAGGAATGAAAGGAAGAGGTAAAATCTCAGGGGACGGAGTGAAAACCTCAGTACTAGACAGAGCTACAACGAGGTGTCCTGCAGCCTGTGATCCTCCTGTTTGCAGGCAGAACAGGCTGTGCATCCTCTCCTGCTGCTCAGGGTCCCTCCAGGGTGCCGGCTGCAGCTCCCGTATTGGCGAAGGGGCTGTTTGCTCTCATTTCTGCTATAAAACCATCCTTTAAAGCATGGCTAAGACTCAGTGCACCTCCTGCTCCAAGCAAAAATGCATCTGGCTCGAAGAGCACCCACCAAACAGATGTAGGGAGGAGTGTGTTCCCAAAGGAAGGGGTGATAAGGGCACTGCAAGGCTTTCTCTCCAAAAAAAGGGCTGCAATAGTTGGGATCAGTTCATTCCAGACCGGATTGGGCATTTCTGTGTTGAAGTCCGGGTGCAAAGTGGACTGTGTTGAATGTCCCGATGAGGACAGGCTGAGAGAGTTGGGGTTGTTCAGCCTGGAGAGGACAAGGCTCCTTGGGAGAACTTAGGGCAGCTCCCAGTACTGAAAGGGGCTCCAGGAAAGCTGGGGAGGGGCTCTGGATCAGGGAGTGCAGGGATGGGATGAGGGGGAACAGTTTTCAGCTGCAAGACGGGAGACTGAGATGAGATCTTAGGGAGAAATGTTTTGCTGTGAGGGTGGGGAGGCCCTGGCCCAGGGTGCCCAGAGCAGTGGTGGCTGCCCCATCCCTGGAGGTGTTCCAGGCCAGGTTGGATGGGGCTTGGAGCCCCCTGATCCAGTGGGAGGTGTCCCTGCCCATGGCAGGGGGTTGCAATTGGTAAGAGGGGTAGGGTCCCTTCCAACCCAAATCATTCCATGGTTCTATGAATCTCTGCTGCTCTCTCTAATCCTAACCCACAAATACCCTTGTGCCAATAAACCTGCCTCTAACGAGACCACGGTGCTCAGGAGAGCAGGGACAGTGTGTGCCTCACGGGCTGGGGGGCTGGTAACGAGAAGGGATGATGTAATTAGAGAAACCCCCTTCTTTTCTGTTTTTTTTCACCGACCTCTGGGAAAAAGGGTTTCAAAATTTTTTAAGTCCTGTCACAACAGGTTAGAGTATTAGCAATCATGGTTCACGGCCATCTGTATTTGTTCCGTTTGTGGCATTTATGATGGTTATCCACATTAATTATTTCGCTACTTAAGTCCCTTCTAATTTCAGAACACTGTTATTTCTAAGAAAGATGGATATTAAATATGCCAGACATCAGCACGGGGTGGCATTACACCATGCTATTAAGTTCTGATGCGAAGGCTTGGCAAAAAATAACTTTGCTATTTGTAATCACCGCGAAGTGTTTTAGCGTTGCAGCTTGGAATAAGAAATAAAGATGATGACAGGAACTGATTTCTTATTAGGACACGGTGCAGGAGTTTACATAAATCAGGAAGGAAATAACAAGGTAACCCTTGGCTGGCCAAATCCACATAGGTACCTGTTGGCTGGGGTCTGATGGGGATTGGGCTGGGTACAATGTGTTTGAGGGCATCACCTCCCAGCCCTTAGGTCCTGTATCTTCTCGGGAAGGAGGTGAGACCCTGAGTGAGTGGAGTGAACCATCACTCCAGGAAGGATGGAAAGACACATTAGTCCCAAGGAAGGCATTCTGGGGCTGATGTGTGGTGTCGCAAAGGCTCAACAGCACTCTTCCTTGGGCAGCAGGATCTTTTCAGATGCACGTGGGGCTGCACTGTGCATACACAGCCCTTTTCCCCTCCCTATCGTTGCCTACAGGTGTGTTGGGTTTTTGGGGAGCCGCTGGGATCCCCTGGCTTACAGGTGCTGCGCCCCTTCCTAATGCAAAGGTGGAAGCCCCGGGGCTTGCTGAACATCAGCCCGCAAGGGTCATGCACTCCTGGGAAAGCAGAGAGAGGGGGTTTTTACCCTTGAGAACAGGTTCCCCCATCACTCCTGTGTCCAGAGAAGGACAGCAGAGCTAGTGAAGGGTTTGGAGCACAAGTGTGGGAGCGGCTGAGGGCCCTGGGGGGGTTTAGTCTGGAGAAGAGGAGGCTGAGGGGAGACCTCCTCGCTCTCTGCAGCTCCTGGGAAGGAGGGTGTGGGGAGGTGGGTGCTGGGCTCTGCTCCCAGGTAACAAGTGATAGGACAACAAGAAATGGCCTCAAATTGTGCCAAGTGAGGTTTAGATTGGATATTAGGAAAATTTTCATCACTGGAAGGGTTCTCAGGCACTGGTAGAGGTTGCTGAGGGCAGTGGTGGAGTCCCCATCCCTGGAGGTGTTTAAAAACCAGGTAGATGTGTGCTTAGGGATGTGGTTTAGTGATGGTGTTTGCAGTGTTAACGGTTGGACTTGATGAGCTTAGAGGTCTTTTCTAACCTAAAAGACTCTGTGATTCCTGTTTCTGTGCAGTGTCTGTGCCCGGTTCATGAGCGGGGACAGTGGCAGGGCCATCGAATTGCAGCTGGCATTAAACATCCATGTACGGCAGCAGTGGGCTGCGTTGTGGGCTCTTGCTGAAGCTGCCCTTTAAATGTGATGAACTGCTACAGGGACTCATCCTGCCAGGGAGCAAGGAAGGAGGTGCTGCACCCACGTTTTTGGCAGTGGTATTGAACCCCAACCAAAGCACGGAGTTACAGGTCACGGGCAAGGGCACGTGGGAAGAGGGAAAAGGAGTTGTGTGAGGAACTGCTTTGCAGGTTGCCAGAGGTTGAAGTGAGTTACTCGAGGATGGGGTTAGGGATCGATTTGCCTTAGGCTGAGCCTAAGGAACAGTCTTTGTGCTTTTCAGCAAACCGGTTAAAACCCAACCAAACAAAAAACCAAAAGAGGTTGTGATCAAATGCTGCGTTTTGCTCAGCTCCCAGGTGAAGCGTTCCCTCTTAGCCGTGAGTGTTTGTGTACAGCTTTTGCTAAGAGTCAGGGCTATTTCGAAATGAAAAGTAAACTAAAGGGGAAACCACCCCCCTTGTTGTTTTTTTTCTTCAAGTGTCACAACAAATCTCTAATTCCTCGGGGGGGAGGGGGTGTTGGTTTAGTTTTGGCTGCTGTGGATTTAGTTCCTCAAGGCCTGGAAAACTTGGGAAGATTACGATGCGGCTTTCCAGCGTCTCCAGAGTTGTTTGTGCCGTGGAGAGATGTTGCAGAGTGGAAACATTCCAGCTGCACCCACTTGGGCATCTCAGGTCCAGGCTGTGATCCCACGGGTTGCTTCAAACCATCCAGCAGCAACAGAGCGAGATGTTGAACGCGAGTCTGTCCACTGCAGAGAGGTCCTCAGGTCCCACTCTGCTTCATTTCTCGGCTCCAAAGCAACTCATGCTCCATACAGAAGGATAGACCAACCTTTCTCCACTGTTACTGTTATTAATTAAATACTAATTAATTATTTAAAGGGTATTTATTGAGATTTAACAAGTCTGCAGCTAAAAAAGAAAAAAAAAGCCTGGCGGTGGCAGGTGTTACACTGCAGTAATGAGGTTGTTAATAATCAATTGGCATTTGTTTGACTTAGAATAACATTCTTATTAAATCTAAATCAACTCTTTACTTGAGACACTTAATTACATGTGGGTTATTTTTTTTCCTGCCGCCTTTCCTTGCCGCGGTGGGAGTTCCCAGCCCGCGTCTCCAGGCGTAGACGGAGGAGGCTGAGCCTTAATAAATATGAAAGGTGATGGTTATTCATTGAGAGTGCCACTTACGGAGTGATTTCCCCGAGCTCCTGTCCCCGCTCTGGAGTTTTGAGGGCTCATTCGCTTTTCATTAGGAAGGTTAGGGGAGCGCCAGTCCCGTGTCCATCCCAGGGCAGCTGCTACCAGGGGGGCATTGCCAGCCCAGGGAGGGGATTGTCCCGCTCTGCGCTGCCCTGGGGTGGCCCCACCTTGAGCACTGGGGGCAGTTCTGGGCTCCGCAGGCTGAAAAGGATCTAAAGCTCCTGGAGAGCGTCCAGAGGAGGCCATGGGGTTGGGGAAGGGTCTGGAGGGGAAATGGTGTGAGGAGCGGCTGAAGTCCCTGGGTCTGCTCAGCCTGGAGAGGAGGAGACTGAGGGGAGACCTCATCGCGCTCTGCCCCTTCCTCACACGGGGAGGAGGAGGAGCAGGTGCTGAGCTCTTCTCTCTGGACCCCAGGGCATGGCAGGAAGATGCCAGGGGAGGGTTGGGTTGGACACTGGGAAAAGGTTCCTCCCCAGAGGGTGTTGGAGCACTGGAACAGCTCCAAGGGAAGCAGTCACAGCCTGACAAGATTCCAACAGCCTTTGGCCAAGGCCCTCAGCCCCACGGTGTGAATGTTGGGGTGTCCTGTGCAGGGACAGGAGCTGGACTCGATGCTCCTTGTGGGTCCCTCCCAGCTCAGGACATTCTGTGATTCTACGATTCTGCCACCAAGTATCCTGCTCCCCTGGTTTAGGGAGGGAGTTATCAGCCTCACCTTTCACTTGGCCATTTCTCAGAAATCCCATTTAGCACTGGGAAGGGTTCCTAGTGCGGTGCTGGAAACCCACAGGAGGGGAAGAAGAAAAATCCCTCCAAGTGTCTGCACGGCCACAGAACCCCGTGGTGACGCAAGAGCTTTGCAGAAAGCCACGGCAGTGGCTCTGGCTGAAATCTTGTGTCACTTACGGTAAAGTGAAAGGCTCCCCACTCCGTTATCCAGACAGTTTGGTTCCTCCAGGGTCAGCAGCATCTTTTCAAATGTCATTGTTGGGTACATTTTCGCCTCACAAGGAAATGGGAGGCCGGGCAGGGGAGCGACTGCTGGCTTTAATCGAAATTTAATTACTCCCCCTTTTAATGCAGCTTTTAAAAAGGAAAGAAGGAGCCCAACTGGGTGCTCTTTTAGCACAAACAACAACAGGAGGGGAAAAAAAGCAAAAGTAACCGACAGCAACAAACAATCTGTGCTATTAGAAGATCATTATTCTGATATTATTTATTTCAGACTTTTTGGTACTCTCCAATGCTTGACTTCACAGGCTCATTTAGTTGCTTTCAAAAGCCAGGCAGCACTGCAATTTTCCAGGAGAAAATGTGATAAACATTATCAAAGGGGGGAGGAAAAAAACCCAGCAACTGTAGGGATAAATATATATATGTATTTGTGGGCTGGGGAGAGGCGTGGGCTTGCGAAGAACATCATTCAGGGTTTCAGAGCCAGGGTGCATCACACTGGGCAGAGGATGCAGAGGTTCAGGTGATGGTCCTTTCAGGTGCCTCTCAGATCTCAAAGTGCTTCCCTGCATCTTGCCAGGGAAGACAGTGGTAGGCATGAGCTTTTTCCTCCACCTCATTTGGTGCATTTGCAGTCGTGACAGCCTGGTGTCGGTGGGATGCGCTCTGTGACTCCCTTCAAGAAGTGCTGAGCACAGAACGAGTGGGGCAGGGGTGCTCCAGATGCTGCAATCCCAAGATCGCCACCCCAGGGGGAATTATAGAATCATAGTGTGGGTTGGGTTGGAAGGGACCTTAAAGCCCACCCAATGCCACCCCCTGCCATGGGCAGGGACACATCAGGTGGCTCCAAGCCCCATCCAACCTGGCCTGGAACACCTCCAGGGATGGGGCAGCCACCACTTCCCTGGGCAACCTGGGCCAGGGCCTCCCCACCCTCGTCATGAAGAATTTCTTCCCAATATCGAATCTAAATCTTCCCCCTTCCAGTTTAAAGCTGTTCCCCTCAGCCTATTACTACTTCCCCTTGCAAAAAGTCCCTCCCCAACTTTCTTGCAGGCCCCCTTCAGGTACTGGAAGGCTGCTCTAAGGTCTCCCCAGGAAGCAGTACCTGTTCACTTGGTGTAAAATACCCTTTATTTCCCCCATCCCTCCTCCGTGTGCCGACACGATGTGTGTTGCTGTTTGCCCAAGGACCGCTGCAGGAGGCTGCAAACATACACGTGTGATTTATATCTCAGAGCCTGTTTTGCTTCGCACGAGCAGCATCACAGAGCTGTGGAGAGAGATGCTGAAGTGCATCAAGGCAGCGGTAGGTTAATGGGCCCCCTCCGACCCTGGCAAGAGAGGCAGGAGGTAATGATAGTTTGTGAGCTTATCCAGAACAGAGAGAGCTGGGCTCTATCCCAGCATGCAAATCCTAGGGAGGAGTAAGCTGTTGTCTCTAGAAAAAGTCTTGAGCATCCTTGAAACTTTGGGAGCTCCTGGGCATTGCTGCCAGAAAGCGTTAGGTCGTGGTGTCATTGGATCACAAGGCTCAGCCTGGTTATTATTGATAGTCAATGAGAGCTGTTGCATTCAATTAGTTGTATGGATTAAGAGAATCCCTTCTGAAGTTTGCTATGGTAGAGAAAAAAAAAACCAACAAACAACTTGAATAAACTGATTTGGATTAAGAGAAAGCCCTCAAAAAGCCCATTCACAGGGGGCTCTGTCAAGTCATCGTGTCAGTGCAGCCTCAGTGGGAGTGCAGTCACCTTCGGGGGCTGAATGAGCAGATTCTGGAAAGTTTCAGTTGATGGAATCTTGCTAAAATGTCATTTTCTTCCAGTTCTGTTTGTTTCCTGAATATCTTCAGACTTATTGGCATGCTTTCTTCCAGAAATATTACTGCTTGGTTTCAGCCGAGGCAGTTTGGAGCAAAAAAACTGAACTGGTGTTCAGTCCTGGAGCCCTCAGCACAGGAGGGACATGGATCCCTTGGAGCGAGTCCAGAGGAGCCCACGGAGATGGTCCAAGGGCTGGAGCACCTCCTGTGCGAAGCCAGGCTGAGAGAGCTGGGGTTGTTCAGCCTGGAGAGGAGAAGGCTCTGGGGAGGCCTTGGAGCAGCTCCCAGTACTGAAAGGGTCTCCGGGAAAGCTGGGGAGGGGCTCTTGATTAGGGGGTGCAGGGATGGGATGAGAGGGAACAGTTTTCAGCTGAAAGAGGGGAGATTGGGGTGAGATCTTAGGGAGAAATGTTTTCCAGGAGGGTGGTGAAGTACTGGCACAGGTCACAGCTGCCCCATCCCTGGAGTTGCTCAAGGCCAGGTTGGATGGGGCTGGGAGCCCCCTGATCCAGTGGGAGGTGTCCCTGCCCATGGCAGGGGGTGGCACTGGATGGGCTTTGAGGTCCCTTCCAACCCAACCTATCCCATGATTCTGTGGAAAAGGGACAGGAATTCGGTGCACACCTCTCACACAGAGCCCTGGCAGGGATGCTCCTTCCCCACCGGAAGATGCACTGCTTGGGTGCACTTGTCAAAACCTCTGCCTGGGTTTGAAGCAGTCCCCCCCTCCTCATCACCCTGCGTGGGGCTGGCAGGTTTTCCATGGCTGCTCAGACCAATAGTGGGTTGGGGGCATTACCTGATCTCTAGCAATACCTGCCTTTCCTGAGCTGTTTCTTCCTCCTTACCGATGATCAGAGCACCGCTGGGACGCCGCTGTGTTGCAACACAACGTCCTGGTGGTGGGGGTGTCAGTAGCTTTTGACGTGCCTCATGCAGAAACTCCTCTTGAAAGGGAGCCTGAAAAAAAATACCCCACTGCCACTCATGCAATTCACTTATTGTCCAAAGGACCACGATGCTGAAAAGTGAGCCTTGATGTTGCAAAATGATATAAAATGCCTGGAGATGATTTAACTACAGCTACCTTGCTCAAACAGCCCTTTTGTGCTCACAGCAGGGTTCATATATTTAAGTATTTTTCATATATGCTTTATTTGCAAAATGGCACCGTGATAACACAACCACTTCCCAAGGTAATTTTGGGATGAACGTGGCCTCTATTGGGTTGTCTTGAACCATGGTGGATCTGAACCCTCTTTGCTTGAATCTATCTGAATTTGGGAGCTGCAAAGCTTCCTTGAGCCCATTTCCCACCTCACCTGGGCTTCCCACAGGAAAGGGGGCAGGGGCACCATCATGATGCCAAACCTGCCCAGTTATCACAGAATCACAGAATGTCCTGAGCTGGGAGGGACCCACAAGGGTCATCGAGTCCAGCTCCTGTCCCTGCATAGGACACCCCAACATTCACACCGTGGGGCTGAGGGCCTTGGCCAAAGGCTGCTGGAATATTGTCAGGCTCTGACTGCTTCCCTGGGAGCTGTTCCAGTGCTCCAACACCCTCTGGGGGAGGAACCTTTTCCCAATGTCCAACCCAACCCTCCCCTGGCATCTTCCTGCCATGGCCTGGGGTCCAGAGAGAAGAGCTCAGCACCTGCTCCTCCTCCTCCCCGTGTGAGGAAGGGGCAGAGCGCGATGAGGTCTCCCCTCAGTCTCCTCCTCTCCAGGCTGAGCAGACCCAGTGACTTCAGCCGCTCCTCACACCATTTCCCCTCCAGACCCTTCCCCAACCCCATGGCCTCCTCTGGACGCTCTCCAGGAGCTTTAGATCCTTTTTAGCCTGCGGAGCCCAGAACTGCCCCCAGTGCTCAAGGTGGGGCCACCCCAGGGCAGCGCAGAGCTGGACAATCCCCTCCCTCACCCGGCGGGCGATGCCGTGCTGGATGCCCCCCAGGACACGGTTGCCCTCTTGGCTGCCAGGGCACTGCTGGCTCGTGGTCAACCTGCCGTCACCCAGAGCCCCCAGACAGAGCACCCTCACCTGGTCATTGTTGGAAAGGGGCAGGAGAAGGGGGGGAAATTAATTGTATCTGCAAACTAACCCTCCTGGTCTCACTGTTACACCTGTAAGTGCCAGTGCTCCTGTGTGTGTTTTTATCTCAGCTGACGCAACAGCCCTTGGCACGTGGAGAGGCCAAATTTACTGGGAGAGAATTAAAAAAAGGAGTATTTCCTAAAGAAAAAATAAAACAACCCAACAGCAAAACTGCTGCAAACAACCCAGCCCCCTCCACTCCGGCATCTTGGCACCGGAACGGAGCTCGTAGCCGTTATACGACTCTTTTTCAATAGAGACTCAGCCAGCCTGGGAGAGGATTTGTGCTCCCCAGAGCCTTGTCTTTGGGACGCGTGTCAGAAGCATCCTTAAATCTTTGGGAATAAAAAAAATCCCCTCCTCGTGTGGCTGCGAGGATGAGAGCCCGGCTGCCGTAAGGAGCTGTAAAAAACCTGCTGATAGACAGATGGAGCGGTGTAATTATACATGGGGGGGGAAGAGCTCACTGAAATTATTAGTGTGGGCAGACAATTAGAGGCTTTTCCAGAAGATTACTCGCTCCCTCCCATCTGCGCTCCACGGAGGAGTTTTTACGCTGGCGATGCTGTTGCCACCCTCAGCTGGTTTGGCCAGATTAGAGCTTCGTGTCGGCTTGGACTTCACCAGCATCACTCAATCACAGGAAGGTGGAATCACGGCATTATGGAATCACGGAATCTTAGAATCCTGGAATGGGTTGGGTTGGAAGGGACCTCAAAGCCCACCCAGTGCCACCCCCTTCCATGGGCAGGGACACCTCCCACTGGATCAGGGGGCTCCAAGCCCCATCCAACCTGGCCTGGAACACCTCCAGGGATGGGGCAGCCACCACTGCTCTGGGCACCCTGGGCCAGGGCCTCCCCACCCTCAGTGTGAAGAATTTCTTCTTAATGTCCAATCTAAATCTCCCCCCTTACAATTTAAAGCCGTTCCCCCTCATCCTGTCACTCCAGGCCCTTGGAAAAAGCCCCTCCCCAGCTTTCCTGGAGCCCCTTTCAGCACCGGGAGCTGCTCTAAGGTCTCCCCAGAGCCTTCTCCTCTCCAGGCTGAAGGATGCTGATCAGGCTTTTGCAGGGATGGGGATACCCAGGAGTGCATCACCTGATTCCTCTGAGAAATCAACCCTCAGAAAGCTGATATGGGCTGAGATTTTGCAATTTCTGGGTTTCTCCACCTCACCAGAGACATTTTAAAGCACTTTCAGTGGTGGCAGGGAGCAGGGAAGGCTGACGGCAGAGGAAATGGCAATTTGCAATCCAATTTCAACCCAAATCATTATTTTTGTGTTGATTGGGGTTTTATTTTCAGTATTTGTTGTGCTGAGGATTTAAACAGGAATAATTCTGGATGACTCACACCTTTTTTCCTCCTTTTTTTAAAAAAAATCTGAATTAGCCCATTACATTTCAGCAATGAGGGGTTGTTTTTCAACAGTTTATTTTTCACATTACAATCACTTAATTTTCAAAATATTGCCACTGGCCATTTGTTGAATTTTCTGAATTAGGAAAAAAAATATGTTTATATCTGAAAACAGAGTATTCTGATGGTTCACAAAGCCCTGCACCAGCTTTTCTAGCCCATGGAAAGAAGAAGGTAAATTGAGTGAAAACTTTCTCCAGCTCCCTTGGTGACCCTCAGGAGAGCACATGGGAGGGGGGAGCACCAGCCAGCCCGAACCCATAACCAAGTGGGAGACCTAAAGGGAGACCTCATGGCTCTCTGCAGCTCCTGGAAAGGAGGTTGTGGTGAGGTGGGTGTTGGTCTCTTCTCCCAAGTAACAAGTGGTGGGATGAGAGGAAACGGCCTCAGGTTGCACCAAGGGAGGTTTAGTCTGGATATCAGGAACAATTTCTTTACAGACAAAGTGGTGAAGCCCTGGCAGAAACTGCCCGGGGCAGCGGTGGAGTCTCCATCCCTGGAAGGATTTAAGGGGTGTGTGAATGTGGTGCTGAGGGAAGCGGTTGACTGGTGGCGTTGGCAGTGTTGAGTTAAGGGTTGGACCACAGTGATGAGGTCTCCCCTCAGTCTCCTCCTCTCCAGGCTGAGCAGACCCAGTGACTTCAGCCGCTCCTCACACCATTTCCCCTCCAGACCCTTCCCCAACCCCATGGCCTCCTCTGGACGCTCTCCAGGAGCTTGAGATCCTTTTTAGCCTGCGGAGCCCAGAACTGCCCCCAGTGCTCAAAGGGCACCTCCAGCAGCAGCTGAGTCTCCCAAAAGATTTCCCACCCTCCCTGTCCTGCTCCAATGGGGTGATTAGACGTGTCGGTACCATTTTGAGGCTACGGTGAGCATGCTCTGGTATATCTGACATTTTGAGGACATCAGTATGGACACAGGCAGCTCTCAGACCTTGCAAAGCTGTTGGCATCTCCTCTCCTTGAAAAAGATGCCCTCAAAGCGAGCAGAGAAATGGCCATCAGGATCTTGTTTCAGACGAGGCTTGTTTTGGCACGCTTTGCTCTGGCACCGTTGGCTCCCATTGGCATCCAAGCCGTGCAGAGGGAACGTGGGAGGGGGCGTTTGTTTATTTGCTGCGCGCAGCAGACTGCAGCGCGCCGGGCAGGAGATGCTCATGCACCAACCCCGATGCTCTTTAAGTGGTCCTTGATGGAAACAAGCTTTGGAGGCTGTGATGGGGGATTTAGCAACACTTCCCCTTCCTGCCCCTCCTCTCGCTGCTGGGAGCCCTGGCAGGCGTTCCCCCAGCAGCGATCTGCTCTCTCCTCCCGGTGCCAACGCTGCCAGCAGCTCTGGGAGCATCGCAGTGCTCATCCCCCCCAGCTCTCACCTCCCTCCTGGCCATTTACATTTTCACTTCTTTCTTTCAGGGCTGAATTACAACCTCTCTGTGCAATTTAATTGCGATTAGATGCATGAGTGGTGCTGCCAGATAAGGCCAGAGAGGCAGTCC